>JAHRHZ010000031.1:11083919-11176147 GCA_024137785.1 Ginglymostoma cirratum
ACACACACACACACACACACACACACACACACACACACACACACACACAATTAGTGGAGTTCATCCAATTTTGAAACTACTATAAATAGCTTCTTGAGTTCAGTAGTATCAGGCATTTCTGTGAGTGATCTAAATACACAATGCTTATGGAAGTGACTTATACATCTTTATCTATATTTGCACTAGAGTGAGGTCCAATGGTTCAAAGTAAAGCTCCTTCGTGATCTGCACGAGACCTTGACTTCAATCATTCTAAACATGAATCAGGGTAGATGAGATAAGGATTGGTTCAACTCATTAAGCAATATTATTGCACTCGCCTCAGTAAGAATATTTATCTTTGTGTGCGCTGAAAAAAATAATGAGCATTTGATAATTTGTGGTTCATTTAACTTTACTGAAATAGGATAACATCTGTCCTTCATTCCAGCATACTATTCAGTAACTGTACTCTTTGGTTTCTGAGCTTCTCTGTTTTTAAGTTTTGATCATGTTACCAGCGTTCTGTGAAAATTGACTTCCCTCTCCTCATAATAAACATGTCAAAATAGCACATTTTGGTACATATTCACACATACCTTTTATGAAATTGTACAAAATAAACTCAAGAATTTATTGTCCTCATTCTTTGGTACAATTGTTCATAAAGCTCACATTTATCAAGAGGATTGACTAGACTTATAGCAACTCTCACAAATGAAGATGTATACCACATGACATCAGATTAATCAATACTTTTTCTATACTGGCACCTCCATTCAAACATCCAACTAAAATCACAAAAAAAATGACTAAAGTAGGCATTTGTGCAATCAATCTTATTTGTCTGCTACTCCAACTCTCCAAGCCTATGGTCAAACAGTATTGTGTACGTTGATAATGTCTTTGATTCCACTGCCTTACTTGAAGTTCTTGATTCATTTCTCTAGGTTCAATCTATCTCTGCCACTTAATACATCATTCAATGAGATCATACGTCAACCTTCTCTCAAGGCTATCTTTATTCATTCCCTTAACATTTGGAATTGCACTTCCCCATCCCAAAGCAATGGGCTATTCCAGTACAGCTACTACACTGCTATCTACCTATCTGACAATGTTGAAAATTTCCCAGTTGTACTGTACACAAAAGGCAGGACAAATCCAACCTGGCTAATTACTGCCCCATTGGTCTACTTTCAATCATCAATAAAGTGATGGAAGGTGTCGTCAAGACACAAACTAACCATCATTTCTTGACATTCAATGGCATTATCACTGTTGAATTTCCCACTACCAACATCTTGATGGCTTATCATTTTACAATAACTAAACTGGACTAATCATATAAATACTGTGGCTACAGAAACAGGTCAGAGGCAAGGAATCCTGTAACAAATAATTCACTTCTGCTTCCCAAAGCCTGTTCGCCATGTACAAGGCATAAGTCAGGAGTGTGATGGAATTCTTGCCACTGGCATGGATGAGTTCAGCTCAAGAAGCTTAACACCACCTTGGACAAAGCAGCTCACTTGATTTCATCACACCTTCTACGAATCACTCCATGCATCACCAATGTTCATAGCAACAGTGCATACCAACAACAAGAAATGCACTGACATTACTTAGACACCATCTTCCAAACTTATGACCACTACTATCTAAAAGGTGTGCTTAAATTAATGCGCTTATTATTTTCACATCACCACCTCCCCCTGTGAATTTCTCTGCAATGCACACACCATCTTGATTTGAAATAGATTACTGTTCCATCAGAGTCACTGGATCATAATCCTGCAACTCCTTTCCAATCAGGACTGTGTGTACCTACACCAAATGGATTGTCGTAGTTCAAGAAGACAGCTCACCACAACCTTCTCAACTACAGATGGGCAATAAATGCCAGCAAAGCCAACTGAGCTTATTTTCCCACTTTATACTGTTACCAAAAAGCAAATTGCTTTGAATGAGTCTACGGTCACTTTCTTTTGAAATTTCTGTGCACTACATCTATTCTTTTCATTCTATATGTATGCTGTTTCCTGCATATAATGCCAACATGTGCCAACTTGTGAACAATAAATCTTCATTCTTATTTGTTGTGTTAATTTGGATAAAAGATCAGTTTTGTTCTATAAAGCCTGTAATCTCTGTGATTCCTTTGAAGCAAATGAAAGGGATAAATTAGAGTTGTTTTGGTGGTGTTGGTGCGAGGGGGGGTACTCTAGAGTTTGCAAGGGGTAGGCTAATCTGTTTTTGTCTGTTTTATGTCGTTTTCTCACCAAATGTTAAATATTTTGCTCATAATTTCCTTTTTTTTTGTATAAGTGTACAGTATTGGATTAAACCCAGGTCAATGGTGATCAGTACAGTTTTTGCCACCAGGTGTCAGTATTCTCCTTACCTGCAAATTGATGTCCTCTCACAAACACACTGCCATTTCTGCTTAGTTTACCCTTTGAATCATTTCCTGATCGTCCCAGGTTAAATATGGATTTCCATTTCTTTGTCTTTGCAGGAACTTTTCTCCTGGAGAAGAGACAGGCTCCTTACAGCTCAATCGCAAGCATAATGACATACTAAGTGGATATTACAGATTAAGACTTTGTGCTCAAACATGCAATTTCAGTTCAATGTTGAATTCCAGAATGCTTGAACAAGCCAAAGCAGTCACAGAATCTAGCTATGAGATACCAAGGTGTAGAGCTGGATGAACACAGCAGGCCAAACAGCACCAGAGGAGCAGGAAGGCTGACGTTTCCGGCCGAGACGCTTCTTCAGAAAACATGAATGGCAGAGTTGATGAGCTGAATGGTGTACTTCTACTCCTATTTCTGAAGGAGGGTCTAGGCCCGAAACGTCAGCCTTCCTGCTCCTCTGATGCTGCTTGGCCTGCTGTGTTCATCCAGCTCTACACCTTGGTATCTCAGATTCTCCAGCATCTGCAGTCCCTACTATCTCTGAAACAGAATCTAACTGTTCCATGTCCACACTGCACAGCTCAGCCAAGGTCAAGGTCAGGATGATGCAGTGATTTTGAGCATTGTCTTTTTCGCTGTGATGATTTCCACCACTGGCTGTAAAGAAAACACGTCATAAAATACTTTACTGCCACTTTCTGGTACTATCACTCCCCTGGACCATTTATTAGCACTGTCATTCCCTAGTGCTAACATTTTCTTGTGTGATCATTCCCCAGTCCCATCATTAGCCCTACTGATATCAAACTGGAAGGTAGCTCCTAAAGGCAGCAATATCCTATTCTATCTGCCAGGACTGTGTGGCCTTAGAGCTCAACTATCTGAACTGGTGTACTGTTCATTCCTTCTTGTTTTGCCTATAAAAATGTTAAAGGACAATTACAAATATGCAGGTAGAGGAATGGTAATGCCATTCTATACAGTTTTTACAGAAAAAGGACAAAATTGTGGAACTCAATCCCCAAAACATAAGGAGAAATTCTAGAATGCCATATCAAAACAAAATGCCACAAATCAAGAGCCCTGATATTATGCCTACAAGCCGCAAACATTGCAACTATCATAAAAAAGAGTTCTTCCAACTTGCCATGAACAGACCCCAATGGGATAATGATCAGGTTCAATGGGTGATTGCCTTTTTTCCCACAGCAATGTTCCTGAGGCCAATTGTAGAGCTCCTCCCAGCAGTTTGGCTGGGGATCAAACTATACAATCCAGTTTAAAACTGGACCAAAGAGATTTAATTAAGCAACATCATTCACTGTAATTGAGATTCAGCTGAGCAATAATCAAGGTTTTGTTGTTCCTGTTTTCATTTCTTTGCTGTTGAGAAACATGGGCATTTTCAAAAAAAAACTTCAATTTGACTTTCCCCGGTTTTAGGTGAATATGAAACAGACTTACATTGTCACCAGGATAAGTAAACAACAAAACCAATTGCTGGTTTGTATGTTAAACCAATGAGTGGCACAGCAAAGGAGCAGGCTGTATGTTTTCCTCTATGTGACTGCTAGTCTACTTGTACTGTCATATCTTTTCATGTTTTTCTTTCCCAAACAACTGTCCAGCTCCCTTTAAAAGATATAGAGGACTTCTTTATCAAAGACTAGTGACAGTGATTTTGGCATTCCAATTAGCCTCCAGAAATTCCCCTTCCAGGAATACACAAGAAAAGGTGTAATAAACCAACTGTACCTCTATAATGTATGCTTGTCTGGTGCTGTAATGCTATTAAACAGTGTGTGTTGTGAAGGTTACAGCTGAGGACAGCCACTAGACACCCTTGTGCCTGCAGGTTAAAAGGGAAAAAGTAGAAAGCTTTTTTCTCTTTCTAATTGCTGGAAGCAAGTGACCAGTCAAAAACCATAGTCAAACAGGAAGTTGAATAGCTTTGTCCAGCAAATCCGCTGAATCCAAAATTTCCAAATCAACTGCCCAACTGCCAGAGTCAATGCCACCAGTATCACTAAACATAATGTTCCACCACCCACTCCATGTAGACAAACCAAAGACTGACTCATTTATCTATCTTACTTTGCTCACTTTTCATTCCTAATCTGTGTGTATGTATGTTGCATTTTATTTTGCTTCAAGTTTTGTGAACCATTGAAATGTCTCTTTCTGTAACTCGATGAGGCCTGGTTAAATTGGGTCCTTTTATACGTAAATCTATTGGGATTGGGAATGGTAGTCATGAGGGAAGGGATCCCTTGTTTTAAGTTAACTTTGTTGTGACTTACAGTGGGACAGGATTGAATAAAGAAGGGGAGTCAGTTCCTCCTTGCTCTCTCTGGATCATAACACATTCGTGACCCTTGCCTGGATACTGGTTGGATTATAATTCTCCTTTAAGATGCTGCTTTAAACCTCCCTGTTTGGCAATTGTTTGCAAAATTTGGATTTGGAGGAGGAATGCTGTTCATTTCTCTTCACTGGCTCACTGGCACTGAGATGTCACTTCCTCTGAAATCAGTACAGACTTGAATCCAGAAACTTCCCACTCTGCGTGATTAGTTCTGATAGCATCAACCAGTTTAAAATATTTTTAAAAGTTCATAGTAATTAAATGGTAACAGATTTAAATAAAATGATGCTTGAGAACTCACATTTTAGAAAAACTAAGTAACCAATGAAAGTGGTGAAGAATTTCTAGTGGGTAGTTAATGTTGGGAGGTGCAAAGGAAGAAGCTAGATTCCTGTCTGGAAAGCCATGTGAATGAGATGGGGTTTGAGAAGTTTGCTTACCTGGGATCTGGCAGATCAATGACTGTGTGATAAATAGTCCCAGCAGCAGGTCCAGCGTCCATTGGAGCACAGTGTGATTTTTCAAGACGAGCAGGATGGTCAGGTCTCAGAGTCCTGGCCTGGGCTTCCTCTAAGGTTAAAAGCTTCATTGATGGTGAAACAATAGGGAGTGATTTGCATTTCGCAATAGGATTGTGTGCTGTGGGGATAAATCATATCGATCAGGGGAATACTATTACGAAGGTGCACATTTCTTCTGTCTGCCACTCTATCACAATCACTGTGTGAAATCACCAATGTTTCAAATTTAGATGACGACTCTCATAACCATTTAAAAAAAACCTTTGTACTGTGTTTACTCAGTTGTTAATTATATAGACAGTGGTATCTTTATTCCAGGCAGCTGCTGTATGTGACAGTACAAAGCTATGTTTGAGCATGAGCATGTTTTCTGTGCCACCTAGCAATGGCACAGACAATGAATGCAGCTTATCAGAAATCTAACATCAACCAACCTTCAATGTTTGCACTTCTGAGTGCAATGCAGGCAGGAAATGCTATTGAGGGGTGCATCAGTAATTTAAATGTCACTGCTTCAAGTTTTATCACAGTTTTAAATGTAAATGTAAATGGGAAGTACAGAGGATCAGAGGGACCTTGGTGTGCATAGATCCTTGAAGGTAACAGGACAGGGAGTTAAGGTGGTTAAGAAGGCATTTGTGATACTCGCCTTTGCTAGTGAAGGCACTGAATGCAAGAGAAAGGTGTTTATAATGAAGCTGTGTGTCATGTTAGTCAGGCCACAGTGGGACTACTGTGTGCAGTTCTAATCACCGTGCTATGAGAAGGATGTTATTGCACTAAAGAGAGTGTAGAAGATATTCTCCAGGGTGTTATCTCAACTGGAGTGATTCAGTTACGAAGAGAGGTCAATTAGGTTGGGGCTGTTTTCCTTAGAGCAGAGGAAGTTGAAGAGGTATCTGATTGAGCCGTACAACTTTCTGAGGGGCATAACAGTTTAGATAGGGAGAATCTTTTCTCCTTAGTACAGGGATCAATTACCAGAGGGCGCAGTTTTAAGCTTAGGTGCAGGAAATTTGCAGGGTATTTGAATAAATATTTACTTACTTAGACCATTGTGGGTATCTGTAACTCACTGTCTGACAGGGTAGTAGAGATGGGAACTCTAAGGTTTTTAAGAACTATTTAACTGAACACTTGAAACACCATCGCATACAAGACTACAAACCAAGTGCTGGAAAATGAAATTAGATCAGGTGGATTTTTGGTGACTGGTGTGGGCTAAGTTTGAACTGCAGTCCTTGTTTGTCACATATAGGCGGACCAGTGGGGTAAATGCGTTTTCTGAGTAATAAATTGGTTGAACTGTCTGTATAGAATATTTCACAGGCAATACCCTACACTTGCAAAGGATTGGAGCTATTCAAGAAGGCAGTACACCACCATCTTCTGCAGGGCAAACAGTTGAGAGACCATTCTCACAGAGTATGAGCATCCTGCTCACATTTAATTCTGATAGTCAAGATCGGAAATATGTTGCTGTTGCTTTTCTCACACCTACCTTCAGTGTCCTGCGCAAGTTGGACTGTGTTGCTAATGAAGAGCTGATTGACATGATTCAGGATGAATTCAATAACGATGGACTGGACTCGAACCTCCAGAAATGCAGCATCGTTGTTATATCCAGACCCTTCTATTTCTTTTGATCTGGGCAAGAAAAAAGCACTAGGACCGTAAATATCATGTCAGAGAGTTGATTGGTATGCAGTACTACATTTTGCAACAGAACCTATAATAACCAACACCAAACTGATAATTTTGAACCTGAATTTCCCATGGGATCCTTACATTCCAGGAACATTTATTTCTGTATGGTTTGTTTTTTTGGGTATGTTTACGTGCAATCTTAGGTACATTGCAATCGGGGCAGTGTGGGAGTGTAGATTTCATAGCACTTATAGACAGCACCCCCTAAGGAATGTGAGCTCCTTCAGTTCTAGCTCCATTGTTGCCAAGGCCCTAAGCTCATAAATCATCCTCTAACATTCACAGTTCTCTACCTCTAATTCATCCTTTAAGATGCATCTTCTTTTACCAAGCTTTTGGTTATCTGACGTGTCAAAGTGGGAGGGAATGGCAGGAGGCTTATTGTGCACTGATTAGGATGGCATTGTTCACAGCGTCAATACCTACATGGGATAAAACTTCCTGTCAAGCTCTCCAGTAGGTTTCTGGTAGGTGTAATCTTATCTTCATTCACAGGGCATCGACATCATTGGCTGGGCCAGCATTTATTGCCTACCCCTAATTACCTTGAGAAGGTGGCATTGAACTGCATTCTTGAACAACTGCCATCCACGTCGAGTAGTAACACCCACAGTGCTGTTAAGAGGGAGGTCCAGGATTTTGAGTCAAGAACAGTGGAAGAATGGCGATACATTTCCAAGTCAGGATAGCATTGCGGTTTGGAAGAGAAATATTGTATTGTACCAAAGAGTCCTCTATTTTCTTGGCCCTCCTGGTAGAGATGCTATTTGTTGCTTGGTCTCTTGCTGACATCAGTGTTGCCATGGCTAAGATCATCAGTACCTTTAGTCAGGCTGGGAAGATGGGAATTGTGGCTCGATTTACAGGGAGTTTTTTGAATCCTTACCACCTCCGTACCAAAATATCCAGACTGTGCAGTGCCCCACAGTGAATTCTCCTATCAGACATTTGATCTTTGCTGGGACAGAGAGGCAAATGAGCTGGCAATGAGCTCTTCGATCCGTCACACAGAAATGAATGAAGAGACAAGTCTGCCGTATTTAGTGAGGCATGCGAGAACGTGATAGCTGAACACTCTGTTATCAATAATGATGGTTGAGGTTGGAGGGGCTGCACATTTCGGCACAGTCAAAACAGCTGAGGAAACTTTTCTGCCCCCTTACGAGTTTCCTTTTATTGAATAAAGAAAACACAACTGATTCTGCTCTGATGGGCCGCATGTAATATTTTCCTATCAAGCCCACACACCAGTAAGGTTTAACTTCACAGTGCTGTCTGAGTGGGGCCTCAGAACTAAGAAGTTTGAGTTAGTGCATGTCAGACCACACATTGGTCTTTCCTGTTTATAAACAGTGTCATAACATTGATACAACAGTTTACTTTAAAATAGGATTTGAAGAATCATCAAGTACTTGAATTAGTCACTGAAACAACTTTGGGTCATTTGTATCTGGTCCCAGTGAAAAACATCTGAAGAGAATTTGGCTGCCTGGAGATGATCTCATTTTCATGTTTTCTTTGGACCCACTGGGTGGTTAGTTTAATATTATGCTGAATGGTTTCAGTCAGAATGCACTGCCTTTTCCAGGTCAAATTTCATTTTTTTTCATTCAATGCTGAGGAGGTGGTAACTAATCTCTGGAGGTCAGCAATAGACTGAGAGAGAACAAACACAGCTTGGGTGATCACCGTAATGAACTCAGTCTGCAACTGTGACCCTGAGTTTCCAATACCTGTCATTTTAACTTGCCAGAGATAACAAGGTGTAGAGCTGGATGAACACAGCAGGCCAAGCAGCATCAGAGGAGCAGGAAGGCTGACATTTCGGGCCTAGACCCTTCTTCAGAAAAATTCTTACTATTTCCTACTAGTTCCTACTATCTCTGACACAATTTTAACTTGCCATCCCACATTGCTGTCTATCCTCAATTCTGATAGAGCCATTCACACCTCCTCAAATGCGTAACTTGCTTGTTTTACCTATTACCTTGCACCAACATCCCTTTTGTGATTTAATCTCTCCTGCCTTTTTGCCCCCAAAACAGATCTTGCATTTTGTTATTTGTCCACCTCTCCCTTCCCTTGTCTATACTTGCGTAAAAACTACTCCATTGCTAACTTTTTCCAGTGCAGACAACAGGTCATCTTCTGAAACGTTAACTCTGTTTTTCTCTCCACAGATGTTGCCCGATCTACTGAGTATTTTCCGCATTTTCTGATTTTATTTAGATTCCTAACACCTGTTGTATTTTGCAATTGTAGTCATGCAACAGGTGGAGTTTTACAATTCTCAACAATCGTTGTCTCAGTCATCATGACTGAGGGTAGATTAATACTTGAGATTCATTAAGTGAATGTAAATTCCACAGCTACAGTGGTGGGATTTCAATGTTAGCCTGGGCCTCTGAGTAATTAGCTCAATGACATTATCACTTCCTGACTCCCCAAAGCCTGTTACCATCTACAAGACTCAAGTTGGGAGCGCGATGGAATACACTCCACTTGCCTGGATGAGTGCAGCTCCACTAACAGTGAAGAAGCTTGGCACTACCCAGGACAAAGCAACCAACCTGTTTGGCATAATGTGCTGAAACATCAACTCCCTCCACACCTAACACTCATTAACAGCAGTTTGCACTATCTAGAAGATGCACTACAGAAATTCACCAATCGTCCATAAAAACCAACTTCCAAACCATGACTACTACTATTTAGAAGGACGAGGACAGCAGATGCATGGGAACACAATCACCTGAAAGTCCTCTGTAAGTTACTCAACTTCTAGACTTGGAAATATGTCACCGTTCCTCCCGTGTCGCTGGGTCAAAATCCTGGAATCTCTCCCTAATGGCATTGTGGGAGTACCTGTGCCAAATGGATTGTGATTCAAGAAGGCAGCTCACCATCACCTTCTCACAGGCAACTGGAGATGGGCAAGAAATGATGGCCCAGTTAGCAACGCCCACATCCAACAGTGAATAAAATAAGGTGCTTACCTTAATAAATTGGGAGCCCAGACAAGGGCCAGGTTCCTAGAGTGCATGTTTGTCTTTGTGCTGAAGGAAGCAATATGTGTCAAATGTTTGATCAGGTATTCCAGAGTTCTGCAAGAGGAAGGTGGGAAAGCAAAATAGAAATATGAATGAGATTACCACTATTTTATGAGAAAAATGATATCTACTCAATATTCCATGTTAAAAAAATACAAACATATTTAGATTTTGCATTGACAAGAATATATGTATTTTTCTAACAAAATGTTCATAACCACCATAATAAATATATTGGTGTTACAGTGCATAGGTGCAAAGGATTTAATGGAACCAAACCAGGCATCACTCAAGTTCTAACTATACCTTCCCAGAGTCAGTCTGCCTAATATGCACTGCTGGGGAATGCAGCTTGTAAAACAATCCCTTGATATTCCATAGAACATAGAACATAGAACTGAATAGCACAGGAACAGGCCCTTAGGCCCACAATGTTGTGCGGAACATGCCGCCAAATGAATCTAATCCCTTCTGCCTATTCTCTTCCTTTTCAAATTGCCAATAAAAAAACAGACTGAGCTGAGTTCTGTGTTTCAAAGCTCTGCAATATCTTGGAGTTGGAATAACATAACGTACACAACAAACATTTTAACAAGCTATCATTCTTTTGCTCTCCTTTCTTCCATTTGTATTTTCTGCCTGCATTCCCCTACAGAGTGCTTTCACCTTGGAATGATTCTGTTGTTGAGAGATTAGTTCCCTGTTGACTGCCTAAAACAGATTTAGTGCACTGAAAAATGCAGCAACATGCGGTTCCTAATTATTGGTTGGGTATTGTTTAGCACAGCTAAAGAAATTAGAGAGCCTGCTTTGTTACCTGTAATGTGCAGGAGGTAGCTCTTTAATGACATTTTGGATTCTGATCAGCTGCTCCTCCTCTGACTCAGCAGAGACTGCCTCCTGTAGGTGAAGACAACAGAATTTGGTGAAACTTTGAGCTGTAAAATTACACCAGGGTGGCACGTTGGCCAGTGGTTACACAAAGGACATCAGTGAACCAGAGGGGTCTTTACGACAATCAACTGTGGGCATCACTGGGCCAGCTCCTTACTCCAGGTTCCATTGGATTAAAATGTCACAGTATGCTAGGGTGGGATTCAAACCCATATCCCCACACCTAGGGTTCTGGTCCGCTGTCCAGTGACATTGTCAATACACCTCCCCCTCTCTTAATTCTGTTTGCTCATATGCATGTGTTTGCACCTATGTATACAAATGTTCTTGAAATTTTATAGGCAAACTTGTATATGAGTATGTGTATATGTGCAGTGACTGCACATGTGTTTACATATGTTAACAAGCTATTCAATAAGGCTTCAACTTCCAATAAATTCTTCTGTCTCCTCCTCTTTCTTATTTCAGATATATAATGTGATGAAAACTCCATATGGATTCTTCTGTAATGTACCAGTCCACATTCAGCAAAAGCCAAGAATAAAACATAAAGGGAAAGCAGAAACAGATACAGAAATCTACGCATCCAAAGCAGTAACTAGCTAATGGTAAGGGATGTGTATGTTCTGCTACCCTTTGAGAAAAACAGAAATGCCCCTTTAAGAGGCATTAAGCGCAGATGATATGTTTAGAATTTACTGCACCAGATTTTATTGGCATGGCTTGTGCAGTAGGCCTCACCTTCACCAAAAGACAAAATGTAGGCTCCAACATGTGGAGTGCAACTAAATGTTGTATTGCATGCCTGGAGACAGCCTTGTTAATTCAACACAAATCACATCTCATAAATCAGACACATGAACGTGGGAATTTTTGACCTATGCCAATAGAGTAGGGCCTCCATAAACATTATCTTTATGTGAGCATGTGTGTGACCAGGGGCCTGCACTTTTCCTATTACTGATGGGATCAAGGGAAAGGTAAAGGAACAATGACTAATAACATTCCCATATGGAAGTCAAAGCCTTCAGATTGCACTAAATAGCTTCTGTTGAGAAAAATGTCAGTAAGTCAAATGGAAGTGAGAAATAAAGTTTTCATATTTGCCGAGGTCCTTGGTTTAGAATGTAATTCCTAACTTTAGCAAAGAAGGATAGACATAGGATGCCATGCTATGTGGAATAATTGATACAGACCTAAATCTCCTGTTAGTTCTGTGTCATCAGAGACTATGCTATCTCTCCTCCATTTGAATTTCTTTGCTCACAGGAAGTTTGACACCTCTGTTAGGCCAATATGTAACTATATCCCACAGTCAGTAAGTGTGATATTCAGTGAGGCACTGAGACCTGCAAGCTGATATTAGCATGGGCAAGTAGTATGACCCTGACTTAACATCAGAGGAGCAGGAAAGTCAATGTTTTGGCCTGCTGTACTTTTCCACCCTCACACCTATAGATTCTGGCTCCCAGCATCTGCACTCCTCAATGTCTCCCTGACTTTACATCGCAGGTTATGGAAGTAAAGTAAGTCAGTTTTGAATGCTATTTGGCAAACCCACCAGCAGACCTTGCCCCGTGTCCCACACATCTGCCGTGTGTGAGTATGATCATGGTGGTTGCCCTACTGCGTTCCCATAGATAATCTTCCAGCACTCAGTGTCCAGGAAGAGCAGCCACTTCCCCAGCTGCTGGAGGATTAACATTTACCTGCAGGATGGAATCCAGCACAAATCACTGGGATGTGGAGATAAGTGACGACAGAAGAGGATGTGTACTCACCGTGAACTTTTTGTAGAGCTCATATGTGAGAAGAGGATTGGGCAGCTCACGGAAGTACAGTTTGCAGAGGGAGCCCACACAGTGAATATCTTGTAGATACACTTCCTTAGTCAGGTCAGGACGCTGCTCCGTACCGAACTCCTGCCTACAAGAGCAGGCACAAGGACGTTATTATTTGAGGTCTTTATATTTCCAATTATAAGATGATGCAATGATTGTCTGGAGTACCATATCAGTGCAAAACATGGAAAATTGTTTTCCAGGTGATCACTTCCAGTCTGACCTGAACTACAATTACAGAGGGTTACGATACTTTCAATTGACTAATGAAACTGTAATGCTGCAATGAATTATGAATCCAAAGTGGAACCCACTGCCAAATTTAATTAGATCATATGATTTATATTTCATTGGCTCTCCTCGTGAAAAGGAAACATCCCCAAGCACTTTTCATGGCTGAGTGAAGGAGAAGTGGATAGTGAGGAGCAAAGGAAACTATTGAATGAGGTAACCTGGTGATATGGCACAAGTTGGGCAGATGATATTGAACTCTCATTGACAATGACAAAGCAGGAACATGTGATTAAATGGCCTACTCCTGTTCCTGCATTCTTAAAAGAAGAACAAAACATCAAAGAGGGGCTGAACAAAATACAGAGTCAGACAGAAGTGTTTTAAGGAGGCTTTTGAAAGCAGAGTAAATGGCAGGTGGAAGGATAGAAGAAGATAACTGCATTATATGTAAGAATGACTGTGAGGAACTGAAGTAGCATCCTCTGTCAGGGAAGCAAGGTGTGTGTGTAGCTGGAGCTGATTAGTGAGGAAAGTGGAAAAAGGCTATCAAGGAATTTTAATATTGAGAGAAAGATTCTTATAATCAATCTCCTGGGGCACAGAATGCATGGAATGGTAATGGAGTTCAGCCAGGGCTGGGTTTTGCAGATGATCGCATGAGAGAAGGTGAAGAGAGAAGCATCGTGCTTTCATAGAGTATGGAGGCAGGAAGACCAACATGAAAAGCGTTAGGGAAGTCAATCCTCAAATTGGTACAGGCTTGGATTAGGTCTCAGGAAGAGGTAGAGATGGCAGTGCTAATATTTTTGAGATGACAAAAGAGGTCTTGATGAGGCATAAGACACGGGATTGGAAGGACATTTCAGTGTTGAGCAAAATGCAATGCCATTTCACATGTGAGCAAAGACCAAGGAGGCAGCATGGAAGGCTAGTGAAGCCCAGGTAAATATGTTACAGGTGCTAATAAGAGAGAAAGCTTTCTGTTTCTCAACATTGTGTTGGAGAAATTTTGACACACGTTAATTTTATTGTTAACTAGGAAAGTGGAATGGGGAACAAGAACACTGGAATTGATAACAGAAGTGATGGGATAGCTTGCAGGTGATGATGTTAAATAATGGAGCAGAGGGTACCAGGTTTCAAGCTGATAGCAAGTTACCATTTGGGAAAGGGTGAGCATCAATAAACTAAAAGAATAGCCTCCCTGTATTGACTTACTTATGTTTAGTCATGCGTTGTCTCTGGTCTGATTCAGAAAGGGATATGTTTTTCCAAAACTACGATTGGGCCTGATTTTAATACATTAAATGCTCACTCACTTGCACAGAATTAACCTTCGCTCTTAGTGTTTTCATTTATTGATTGTTGTAAGGTGCTCTTCAGGGTAAATTTTTACAGGTGTTGGTGCATGCTATTGACTTACATCTTCAGCTAACTGACTTTAAACAAGGCTGCCCCACATCAGAGAATGTCAAAGGCCTTCCGTCTCTCATCAAGGGCATAGACATAGGGCATGCAATAGCTGGTGACCCCTGCTGTGTGTCTGACTACCCTAGCAACCACCATCTCCCTGTGACCCTCCCCTCCAACCCTCAGGCATTACCGCTCAAACTCCAACCGGTTGTCTTGGATTCTGGGATTCTGGGGTTGTCCTTCTGGAAGCAGTCATGGCCTCCACACAGCATTAGTGAATACTGCTTGATGGTGATGGACTGGCACTTCCTGTCAAGATGGCCGATCACCCTGACAACCTGATTGTGGATGAAGGTGGCCTCAGAACTGCCTGGTTGTCAGACAATCAGATAGACCCTCATCACAAGTTACACTGTGGAGCTTTTACCAGCATTGCAGCTGGGAGGTGAGTCCCAGGCTATTACTGGAAGATATCTACTTGTTAACTTTGTTATTCTTACCAGATGCTACCTGACCTGCTGAGAATTTTGAACACATTCTTTGTTGTTTTTATTAAGTAAGTAAGAATAGGAGTATTTTTTTTCTTTTAAACAAATTACATTTTCTTTGTGTCTACAAATACCTTAATTATGAAGCAACTGATTGCACAAATTTGGATGTGGGTACAGCCTTGCGACAATTTCAAGCATGTTATCTTTCAAAATAACTTTGTAAAAGTCTTTATCAAATTCCAGTTCTGTGTTCTACCTGTCAATTGCTGACAGGCTGCAGTGAGACATCAATGATGACACCTTTCAGGTCATTTTTTTCAGTAATATTCATATTTGCATTTCTGTCGTGCCATTTCATATAGTAAAATTTTCCAAGGGGTTTCACATTAGCTTAATCCAACAAAGTGCGGTACCAAGCCAGTAAAGGAGATTTTAGGGCAGATGATCAAAAGCTGTGTCACTGAGGCGAGTTTCAAGGACCATTGTGAAAGAGGAGAGAGAATTAGAGAGGAAGAAGTATTTAGGGAGGAAGTCACAGAGCATGGCTGCACATGACGGCACAAAGAAAAGTGGCCAAATGGGATAAGCTAGAAAAGGGGCACGGTAAAGATGGGAAGGTATTCACCAACTCTCTCTTTTTCCTGAAAGCCAATGTTTTTGGAGAGCCATTTTCATTATGATGACAGCAGGAATAAGTGACTAGCTAATGTGCATTAACTTTGTTCATGCCATAATGTAGTGTGCCTAGAAATCCACAGAAGAAAGATTTGACAGATAATTCTTTCCATAAAATTAGAAAGCTATCTTGATATTTTTTAAAACCTTTATCACCATTCCACTTTCATAAAACTACCACTTTGTAAATGACTGATGTGTAGAATCCTGGCCAGGAACAACGGAAGCATATGTAAAGGAAGTAGAAAATTGCAGTGCAATGGGTTTAGGTACAAATTGTGGGGAAAGTCTCATCTAAAACATAGAGCATGTGTTCTGCTGCTTTATTTTCCTACATTTTCCACTTGGACCTCTCCACAGACCAATACCCAACAATAATAGAAGTCTGAAATAGCTGTACAATGCAGGAGATTTCAACATAAATTGCATCTGTATGACTTAGATGCTAACAGAAAGTTTATTGTTTCTATTTTGGAAATTGCTTTATTGAGGTTGTTGCAATGTAGAATTCACTCAGTCAAAAGTGTGGTGGAAGCAGAATCAACTGTAACACCCAAAACAGGACTGGGTAAAGAACCGTGGACTCAGGGTCCCACTCGTAGAACTCAAGAACTCTGAGCACTTCGAACAGCATCTGCTTTTACTTCACAAGCTTCAAAATCTCCCCACCCCTGACAGCATCCCAAAACGAGCCCAGCTTGTCCCCGCCTCCCTAACCTGTCCGTCCTTTCTCCCAACTATCCACTCCTCCCACCTCAACCCCCACCCCCACCTCCGACCTACTAGCCTCATCCCTGCCTCCTTGGCCTGTCCATCTTCCCTGGACTGACCAATCCCCACCCTAACTTCCCACCTACACTCACATTTACTGGCTCCATCCCCGCCTCCTTGACCTGTCCATCTCCTCTCCATCTCTCTGCTCCTTTATCCATCTTCCATCCTCCTCCCCCTCTCTCTCTATTTATTTCAGAATCCCCTTCCCCTCCCCTATTTCTGAAGAAGGGTCCAGACCCAAAAAGTCAGCTTTCCTGTTCCTCTGGTGCTGCTTGGCCTGCTGTGTTCACCCAGCTCCACACCTTGTTATCTGCTTTTATCTTCCTGTTTGTACCAGACACACTCTTTTTGTTTTGTTCAACTTAATACCTGTGATCGTGCATGTCACATTTTTTTGTATTTTTCAGGATAGTAAATAATAAAATTCCTTTTTCTTTCAAACAGTAAAATCTTGGAATTGAATCCTTTCTTTTGATCTAATTAACTGCATTCTTATTGAGGTGTGATAACCTGTGTGCTAAAATTAAATAAAAATATTCGTTGTTGTTGATAAATATAGGCTGAAAGGAAGGGAGCCAATATCATAACAATGATCACAATCTACCCAAAGTTATACAGACAGTGATAGAACTGTGCTTGAATGTAGCTGTCACATCAATTTCTTTACTTGAGACCCGCTCCCAGTTCTGCTGTAAAGCTAACAGGCTCAACTTGAGTGGAATACTAAATAAAAACAGAAAGAACTGCGGATACTGTAAATCAGGAACAAAAACAAAATCACTAGTGAGGCTCAGCAGGTCTGGCAGCAACTGTGAAGGGAAAAACAGAGTTAATGTTTCGGTCCGGTGATCCTTCCTCAGAACCTTCCATTCTGAGGAAGGCTCATCGGACTGGAAACGTTAACTCTGTTTTTGCCTTCACAGATGCTGCCAGACCTGTTGATCCTCTCCAGCAATTTTGTTTTTGTTCAACTGGAGTGGACCTGTTCATTTGTAAGGGCTCAGGCAAAAGCTCAGTCAAATGTTAAATGTCAGGAGAAAAGATGTGTTTCATGTACTACTGTCATTTTTGCTTCAGTCTCTGTAAGTGAAGGGAGAGAAAGGACAGGCTGAGAGCACCATACGCTGCTGTTTAGAAATTATTGACACCTTTCTGGAAATGGGCATTTCAGAACTTTTGTACCTAACAGTGAGGAGGCTGAGTTTTGGTAGGTTTTCTAATTCCAAGTGGAACCATGCACGAACTGAAGGTGGACAGAGTTAAAGGTGAGTAAAAATGGTGTTGTCCCCTTTACAGCTCTTCATCAGTTATATCTGTGTTTGCTAAAGTGAGTGATGCCAGTGCTGTGATTGGAAAAGGTAAGTGATCATAAAGTAATGAAGTTTTCAGATTGTACTTCTGACTATTAAGAAGCCGCATAGTGAAAGAGTAGCATTGTACAATGGAAAATCTCGGGATGTGTTAGAACGGAAAAACTGCTGGATAAGTGCTATTGTGCTTAGTAAATTTCTTTAATTTTTAAAAATTTATTTGTGGGACAGGGGCATCACTGGATGGACCAGCTACTACTGTCCATCCTGAATTGCTCTTGAGAAGGTCATGGTGAGCTATTTTCTTGAAACACTGCCGTCCAATTGGTATTGGCACATCCAAATTTGGGGTTAGGGAGGGGAGTTTCAGGGTTGTCATTCAGCAATGCTGAAAGAATGATGATACATTTCCAAGTCAGGGTGGTGGGTTAGAGGGGAACTTGCGGGTGGTGGTGTTTCCATGTATCTGCTCAGTGATAATAGCTGTAAACTGGGAAGGTGTTATCTAAATTTTATGAATTTTTACAGTGTTTCTTGTAGACAGTACACACCACTGCTACTGAGCAGTGGTGGATGGGGTGAATGTTTGTGAATGTGGTGCCAATCAAATAAGCTGCTTTGTCCTGGATGGTGTCAAGCTCCTTGAGTGTTGTTGGATCTGCATTTAATCAGCCACCACTGAATTATGCCTTATAGATGATGTACATTTACATATTATATAATATGGAAAGTTTAGTCCAATATGAGATCAATAGCTAATTGTTTTAACATTTCCAACGACTTTCATTCATTATTTATAGAACAGCTCAGCCATCTGTTTGGACATTGTAAAGTTTTGATAGATGTCAGATCTTTTGGAAATCTTCAAACTGGTAGATTCTGTATTGCAGGGTTTGTTTGATTATTTGTCTGAGCTTGTTTATTTTGACAGATTTATGAACTTTTAAAAAATAATTATTTCTCAAGTGCCTATTCAAAGGGTCTTCACTTATTTTGATGGACTTATAAACTTGGCAAACACTTCCAAATTTTATGGTAGGCCAGACACATTATGTTTATAAATGGGGAAACTGGGTGATTGGCTTCAGGGGTGAGGTAGTTTTGAAGATGACTAAGAATCGTAAAGG
This sequence comes from Ginglymostoma cirratum, assembly GCA_024137785.1. NCBI lineage: Eukaryota > Metazoa > Chordata > Chondrichthyes > Orectolobiformes > Ginglymostomatidae > Ginglymostoma > Ginglymostoma cirratum. The sequence goes on from JAHRHZ010000031.1 coordinate 11,102,721, forward strand.
GGTTCAGTATAAAGGTTGATAGTCAGCGAAGAAGGCTGAAGATGGTAAACGGGAGTGAAGAATTTTTTTTTGGATTGGGGTGAGGCAGTGAAGATATTGAGATGGGTCTTTAGTCCAAGTGGGATCTTCAAGTGTATAAATATAACAGAGTCCCATATCTAATGTTGGTCTAATGTTGCGTCTCTATTGTCAAAACTTTAACAGAACTAAAGCACAACAGTCCAATAGATCTCTATCATTCAGAATTGTACTTCTGCTTTTCTCTTCCGCAGATTTATTTTCTGAGCCCTTGGCTCTCAACTGTTCTGAACTCTGAATTGTTGCTCTGTGCAATTTCTTCCCTTGTATGAACATTGAATCTCCAGCTGGTGTGAACTCTGATCTCTGACTTTTCTGGGAATAATGTGTTTTTTCTCTTTTCCCCAATAAAGGTTTTCCATCTTGTAAATTAGGTAGTAAGAAATGTAAACGTAGGTAGAACATTTTCATCAGAAGCAAGACGGGCCATCTGTTGAAGAGTTTAGTTTAGTTTTATATTCTTTGGCACTGGGAAAAAGTATGTATCAAAGACATACTTTTCTGCCTTGGCTCTGTAGTGGCTTCCCACCAATTTTGTCAACAGTAAATATCCTTATGCCAGAGTCATTGAATTGAGACATTCTAACCTCCAATTCCACAGCTGCTGTCGTGGGAATGGGGCAGACAGTGAATAGTAATTTGGTGCGTTATTACTAGTCTTTAGTTAGATGATGTATTAGCAGCAATCACCATTCACAAGGCAACACTCTAATTACTTCACTAATTACGTCACTGAGCTTTCTTCAAATGACAACCTGACAAAGATTTTCTCACTGATAATAACTGGTTTAAATTTGAGTTGGGCCAAGATTGGTAATCATTGGCATTTTGCTCCTTTAACTTTGCAAGAGGTTTGGATGATGCAGTAAATTAGCCTGAATTTGAATCCAGCTCGGACTGGTTGGCTGAAAGTCTCCACAAGGTTTTGGGTGTTGGGATTGTAGGTGAAATTAATTTGAGAATTAAACTGAGAAGTTATTGTCTAATGTTCAGTGGCCCTAGACACACAGATACCCACAGTTTTCTTAATATCTCTCTGATAATGGCAACACATGATTGTGCTAAAATATTTAAAACATAAAACATAAAACATAAGGGCTAAATTTTCTAAACTTCTACCAACTATTTGGTGATATCCAATGACTGGGATTCGGGAATTCGGCAGAAAAAATAGTTCTGCTGGCTCTGTGGAAATTTCTGTGCCAGTAACAAATTTCACCAGGAGCAATGGCGGATATTGAATCAATCTGCCAAAGATGGACATGGGGAATTGGATTGATGATTGGCATACACCAAGGGCATATTTCCTGTATTAAATACCATGGCAACATTAGGCTTCAGCTGGTGCGTGGTTGGGGCCAGCATTGGTGGGATGATGCTGAGAAGGTCTTTACCGATGCATTTCGATTTGTTCTCTTCGGCACAGTGCTGCTGCTCATTCCGTGTTTCAATATTACCCAAATTATATGTATTTTCCCACCAAACCGCACCTCCACTCCAGTACAAGACTGCAGTCTTAAGACTGGGGGTGTGGCGATTCTTTTAAGTGAACCTAACCACAGAGAATCTTCTGGAATCAGTGTTTACAAAGAGATTTGAGCATACACCTTGACTCCCCACTCATTCAGTATTTTCCTGGATCACAAAATCTCTTCTTGACTGGTTGAAGTCGGTAGGATGCTATGTTATGTCAGACTTAAAACAAGTTAGTTTCTTCTTCTCTTTAATTTTCATTATTTAAGAAAAGTGACTCTTTAGCTACCAACAGACTAAGGGTTCAATGTTTAATGTTTCTGATCAAAGGAGCTTTGTGGGGAGCTGGTGGTGTTGTGGTGATGTCACCTTATTAATAATACAAAATCCCAGGCTAACATTCTGGGTTGGAATTTGAATTCAGTAAACACCTGGAATTAAAAGCTAGCCAGATATTGACTGTGAAACCACTATTGATTATCCTAAAAGCCTGCCGATTTACTTTCTTTTACCTGTGGGATGAGGCCATCACTGGCTAGTCCAGCATTTATTGCCCCACCACTAATTGCCCAGAGGGCAGTTAAGAGTCAACCACATTGCTGAGAGTCTGGAGTCTCATGAAGGCCAGTCCAGGTAAGGGTGCGGTTTCCTTCCCGAATGTACACTAGTAAACCAGATGGGTTTTGCATTTAGCATTACGAATGCCATTTTTAGCATTATTAGTGCCATTTAGGAAGAGAAGTCTGACATCCTTACATGGGTCTGGCCTATGTATGATTCCAGCGGCACAGTACTGAGATTGACTTTTAAGTGCCCTCTGAAATGGCCTAGTAAGCTCTTCATTTGAAGGACAACTAGGGTTGGATAACAAGTGCTGGCCTAGCCAACGATGCCCACATCCCATGAATAAGCAAAAACATGTACTGCCCTGTTATTTACTCAGTATAATTTCAACTCATTAATGTTTGATGATATGAATCAACGAAGATGAGTTCTTTCACAGATCTCAGGCAGCTGGCGCAGACTCGATAGACTGAATGGCCTCTTTTTGTCTGTATGATTCTGTGATTTAATTTTGCAGATTTCCTCTCTATTTCAGAGTTCTGAAGATGATGGTGCTAGTAGTTTCCACTGGTAGTCTCAAGTCAGGTACAGCAAAGCTGCAAAGATTTCTGATGAAGGGTTTAGGCCCGAAACGTCAAGTTTTCCTGCTCCTATGATGCTGCTTGACCTGCTGTGTTCATCCAGCCCCATGCTTGTTATCTCTAAAGCTGCAAAGTGAAGCTTTTCCCACTGCAATTCCCACTGCGCTGGAATTCACATGGAAAAGGGGCACTGGGTATTCAGTAGCAGGTGTCAATTCTGGCAGAAAACCTCAGGAGTGATTGAAAGTTTTGGGGAGTTACCAAACACCATTCTCCCAGATTTTCCCATCCTAACCACTCTGGTACCACACAGATCAGCGTGGGAAATCCAGCCCTTGTATTAAATCCTTTCTAAATGACATATTGAAAAGTTATTACAGATTTCAATGAGGCCACAAGAATATGACATAATAGGGTGGAGCTGAAAGCAGTCTACTGTAGTTTACTTCATAGACACTGCATGATCCTATGGGTTTAAACTAAATATGATGAAGCTTGGGTAAAATGTTTAATTCTGTAATGAGCAGACATGTAAAAATCCTCTCGAAGCACTTCTCAATTAACCCCTTAATTTTTTTGTAATCCAGCTATATGATTAGTCCACTGTAATTATTTCTCATCTGGCTTTGAGAAATGAACATTGCAGGTAAGGCCAGCATTAGTGCTCATCCCTAAATACCGTTATTGGGTGTATTTGAGCACTGTTTTGAACCATTGCATTTCTCGTTGTGCAGAGAGCACAAGTAGGGCGTTCCAGGATTTAACTTGCGATGATGAAAAAAGGCCACAATACATACCCGCATCAGGACACTTATAAGTGGGAGGGGGATTGTTGATAGTGATGTTTCTATTCACCAGCATTTTTATTTCTGCGCTATGACTTTCGGAAGTGCTGTCAAAACATGGTTATCGCTATATTTTAGGGCTTTTCTCCCAATAACTTAAATTAAAGGATTGCAAAAGAAAACTTGCACTATTTGTCTAGGCTTAGTTAAAAGTTATCCAATCCAGTCACAATTGCAGTTCAGATCCTTGTTTTTTAATATGTTCCAAGATCATGAACAGCACTTTTTTGAACTGTAGGCTTCAGAGAGCAAACCAAATTGAACAACTCAGACAGGGTTAATTGCCTTGCTAAATATGTTTCAGATGATAATTTATTGCCTGCTACTCATAATAAATGCATACAACCTATGGCAAGCATGGCAAATGTCTTTGAGCTGCAGGATCTATTCAATGTATTGAGGAAGTCAACCCAATTGGCAATTTTACAGGAAAACATGAGGCACACCAGCTCATTGTTATTAAAGATTATAAGGAAGAAAGATTGCAGATTATCTATAAAATTATAGTGTTCTATCTTGTTTATGCTAGTAGATAACAACTTCCTACTGTAAATATATATTTGTATGATTGTTACGAACAGACGCCAGGCAAGGTTCATTGAATTATTATAGTTCCAGACGGGATATCTCAAATCGTTGAGCTCCCAGCTGAGGCGGGCTGAACTGACTCCCCTTCTTTATTCACCTTATCTCTCAGTTAGTCACAACGAGGTTAATGTACAAAAGATCCATTCCTTTTTGGATACATTTCTCCCAGACCAAGTGCTTCAAAACGAGCTATTTTGACAAGCCTTCCTTGAGTTATCAAAAGAGTGAGTTTATTTGTTACTAAATGTGAGAAGTAATAAAGCAACCACAAACATACAGATTAGAAATGAGAATTGAATTAAAAATGCAAGTTAAAAGATACACCTTGTGGGGATACATTCTTTCTCTGAAAGCCGACCCATTTGGTGTCTTTTAGAAAGTAACATTTGGCTAGATGATTTTCACTTCTTCGTAGAAAATCTTTCAGGATGAAATGTTATACAGTTTAATAGCTTGGAGCAAGGGTAGCTTGGCATGATAAAAAGAACTCTGGAAACCAAATGTTTCAATGATGTGAGATCTTTCATGAACAAGGAATAATAAATTTAAAAATCCCCATGCAGTGATAATGAGAAGCTAAACACGCAGTATTGGCACTCAAACGTCTGAGCATATGCGACACAAACGACTTCATCTTTACAACTTGCTACAATGAACATTCAAAAATGATGGAACAGAAAAGTCTGGCCACATGTGTATGTGACAGATGATGGAGCTGACCTTGATATTTGGGTGACTAACTAGTCCAGAATTGTCCACTATGAAGAGGCATCCCCTCAGGATAGAGAGCTAGTACAGGGAGGATGGTTGGTGGCAGTGCTGCAAAGGGGAGGCGTATTGGAGGGGTGGAGTTGGAAAGACTCTGAGGGAATAAGAGACCGTGTTGCTGAATGGGTGTTCTAATGCAGCTTGTCAAACCAAGCCTTCATATGGGGTAATCCCAGCTGCTGAGGGCAGGGGGATCCTGGGGTAGTACTGACCCATGTGATTTTTGTTTGAAACTCAGTGGACCTAGATGTGGTACTGCCTAGAGTGTGCATTGGAAGCTCTCACAGTTTTACAAACTAACAGTGATGAATTACAATTTAAAAGTGGCTTGTCACCTGTGGTTGGCAGACAATATGTAGTTTCATTTGAAAGTGTCACCAGCCTCTTCACCAGGGGTTAATCAATTGCCTCAACCTTGAGGCCTTTGTTGCTCCCACTCACACCAGGAGACAGAACTGAAAATTGACAAACCTCTTGCCTTTTGCCTCCATTCATTAAAACATTCAGCAGACAAAACATGGCATGCTTTCTTAGTACCTAATTTTGTTATAATAAAGTGCACTCAGTACAGCAAAATACTTCAAATCCCTGTGTCTCACTTTCATCTTTTCAAGCTCAGTCATAGGAAAATACAAAGCAAGGGTTCAGTTCAGACTGAAATTACTTCCACTGAGTAAGGCTGTTGTAGTCTGTAATACAGCTTTAAGTTTGACAAATTGGTAAGGTCAAACACGACATGCTGACACCCATTCAGATCTGAGGACAACACTTACCTCATCATTGAGCAATTTAAATATGGGGTGCAGTTGCAAACTTAAGTCATTTCAGATTAATAAAATTGCATGAAGTTGTAATTGATTCCTTACCTCAGCCTCTGAATATTGGATGTAATTCCTGAGAGCCTGTAGACCCCATCTACAATTCCATGTTTTTCAATGAATTCTGCACAGCTTTTGAGGACTTGAGGAACTGTATGAAAAGAGGAGGTTCAAAAGGCTCAAAAGGTTTGCTCAAATATTAATATAGTATTTTATCCAACCTTTCTATATTGTTGTTATAAAAATTTTATTACTGAAGTACAGAGAACTTTGACAAGAAATACATACTTTAAATTCATAATTTTAACAGTGTATTTTGGAGTGAATTGGGATAATTTTTAAAAAATGTCAGTGCATTGACACCTTATAAAGTATGACAAAGCAGTACAAATGGGACTTACAAACCAACAGGCCATGCAGTTGTATTTGTCCTCCAGGAATGTCTTCCCAGATTTCTTTATTTCACCACATATCTAATCTGCCTCACATTTTCCTAATTCAACACAAGACCCCTGAAGTTATATTCGAAGGCATTGTCCATCATACCTATTATGAAGTCTAAAAACAGTTAAATATTGCTACAACTGTCCCGTGCACTTGTGAGACCATACTTAGATGACTGTGCACAGTTTTCTTATTTGAGCAGGGATATACTTGCATTGGAAACAATTCAGAGAGGGTTAACTAGCAGCTTCATACAATGGAGTGGTTGTCTTATGAAGAGAGGTTCAGCAATTTGGAACAATACTCATTAGAATTTAGAAAAATAAGAGATAATCTTAATGAACCATATAAGATTCTGAAGGGCCTTCACAGGATTGATGTTGAGAAGATGATTCCTCTTGTGGGAGACCACAACTCGGCTCCAGAGTTTAAAATTAAGGCATCTCCCATTTGGGGAGATGAGGAGAAATTTCTTCTCACAATGTGTTGTTAATCTTTGTAGTTCTCCACCTGAGTTGGCAGTATATGAACATATAGAAGGCTTAGTTTGATTTTTGATTGATAAGACAGTCGAGGTTATGGGGGACAGGCAGGAGAGGGGTGTTAAGGCCGCAATCACGTCAGACATGATCCTTCTGGATGGCACAGTAGATTGAATGGGCCACTTAACCTCCACCTTCTCCTTTTTCATGATCTTATGATATTCCTTGCCATGAAATTAGCTCCTTTATTTAGGCATGGCATTTGAAAGGGGTCTGTGCAGATGAAATGGCATTTCCACTGCAAACCTATTGCATAGGCATTGTGCTTTTCCTGCTTACTAGCATGCTATGTATTAGACAGGAATTTAACATAGTTGTATATACTTCATGAGTATTACGTACCAGGCCTCAGGAGTAAACTAGGGTGTAACAGATACTGATCTATGGTTAAATTCCACTTTGTAACTTATTTGGATATCTCTTCTTGAGATACAGCTTGTCTCTGTCAAAGATAAGTACCCATTATAGTCTAACTCTGATGGGTTTCTTCCAAATTCTTGCTTTTTTATGTGATGATACATGCTCTGCTTTGGGGACATATATCTCTCTCTGGTACAGCTCTCTCCCTGGAATCTAGCACTGATGTCACTGTCACATCATTACACCTTTCTCATTACAGAGATGAGGACAGACAAGTATTATATATTGTAAAATGTCATCAAAATGGACATGAGCGATTTCAGAAATCACTAAAGTTATCACTTTGTCTAGGAGCAGGTCTACTCTTGAGTTTTCACTCTACAATCTCTAGTGCTCAGAGATTAAGATACAAGGTGTGCAATAAACAGATTTATGTTTTTCACTGAAGTATGGTAAAAATAAGGAAGTATTCTCTTGGAATCTAAAGAGATTTGGGCAGAGCTTTAGATATTCTTTCACCCTCATGCAGAGTTGTTTAAAGTAATTCCTGGTAGAATTAACCCCAAAAAACCCCAGAAATAATGATAATGGCAATGAATGGAAATAAATACAGAAAAAAAACACACTTGTAATTAAATCCTGGTCTCAGGGCCTGCTCTGTCTCAACAACCATTGTCACATCAAAGGCTGAAGGTGGATTACATGAGATATGCCCACCTTGGGGAATCTCCCATTACTGTTTTCTTCAATGTTTATTTAATACAAAGCGACATGGTCAGTGAACACAACAATGCAGCCCTTTACATGGTAACTGAGAAAGTGACTGTTTCACGTGTGGATGCACATTGAACAAACTCTCAACATTGTTAGAGTCAACACCCTTCCCTTACTCCTGCCAGGTGAAGTTGAGACTTCTGTCAGCGTAAGATAGGGTATTGAAGCACTGTCAGCTGGAATTGGATGCATTGTGCAGTTTATTTTATTTGTTCATCTGTGGGATGTGTGCGTTGCTGGCTGGCCAGCACTTATTGCCCGTCCTTACTTGCTCTTGAGAAGCTGGTGATGAGCTTGGCGGTAGTGTGTAACCCTGTGCACACTGTGCCTGAACACACTAGCTGCATAGGAAGATGGTGAGACAAGTGAACCCTGAGGCAGTTAGACATGGCATACTATATGTAGATCAACACAGTGCTCATTTTGCTCAACATCATTTTCCCCTCATTGAAATTTCAATAAACAATTTTGTTGTTTCAGAAACAGGTGCCAACTCGTTTCTGAATAATTTGCAGGGAATGAAAATGGCAACATCTGTAGCCAGAATCTATTTAATAAACCCGGAGGTTCTTGTATTCTAGGCTGACAATTCACTGCAGTGCTGATGGAGTACTGCACTGTCAGAGATGCCATTTTTTAGAACGGATTTTGGTTTCATCTGCCGTCTCATGTGGATGTAAACAGAGCATAGTCTGAGGGAGAACAGATGAATTATCTTAATGTCTTCAGTAATTCTTCCCTCAACCACATTGCAAAAACAGTTGGTTATTTCTCACGTTTACTATTTCTTGGGAGCTTGTGGTGCACGTGTTGAAAGCAACATTTCCTACATTGTCTATACTTAATGTCTGTCAGGCACTTAGATCATAGAATCCCTACAGTATGGAAACAGACCTTTTGGCCCATCCACACCAACCCTCAGAGCATCTCACCTACTCCCATTCCCTATACACTACAGGGTAACTTAGCAAGGCAAATCCACCTAGCCTGCACATCTTTGGACTGTGGGAGGAAACCGGAGCACCCAGAGGGAACCCACACAAACACAAGGAGAACGTGCAAACTCCACACAGACAGTCGCCCAAGGGTGGATTCGAACCCAGGTCCTTGGCTTTGTGAGGCAGCAGTGCTAACCACTGAGCCACCATGTCACCTGTACTGGGGACGTCCTGAGAGGATGAAAGGTGTTAGATCAATGCAAGCCCTCTTTACATTTCGTTTAATGTTGAAGTTATTACTTTGTCGTATTCAAGCGTAGTGAGGATTGTTATCATATTGTCAGCTGAGTGTTGCTTTCAATTTGAGAAATCCAGGATTATAGACATTTTAATCAACCTATTTATATGTACTGTTTCACACCTTTGTTATAGATGAGACTTGAACCCAGGCCTCCTGGCTCAGAGGTATGGACACTACCCCTGTGCAAAATGCACCCTCAAGCCAGGGTTATATGCATGTGTCACTTGACTGTCTAAAATTATCAATTGCTCAAGGCTGTTAAAGTGATTGAAACTGAAATTTATTTAAGGAAGGACCCTTGTTTTGTAGTCTCGATAACAAGGTTATTGGCAATTTTCACTATTAATAATAAGCCGACAGCTTGCAGTGAGGAAGAGATACTCAGAGGATTGTGATTCACCACACGTTGCTGGGAAATTTGCCTGCTTTGCCCTTAGCCTTGTGAAAACAGCAGCTCACATTTAATCTCCTTTTGAAATTTATGAAATGAGTGCATTTGTTTGTTAATTACTGTTAAACTCATCACAGAGAGTTAGAGCTGGTAAAAATGTAAGTCCAGATGTAAGGAGATACATGCTTTTGCAAAGCCACTCACCCACTCTGCTCCAGAAAAGGGACACTTGTGAAGCCCATTTCAATAAATTGCAAATTGTTGTTTGAGCCTTTGTAATCACTTTTATTGAAATTTAAAATTTTATTGTGACTTCTCCTTTCTGTCCTTGAAGACAAATGCTGTTTCCTATCTTAATTTAACCTGTCTGTCCCTCTTTACTTTGACCAGTACCTGATTTGACTGATTCACTCAATTTCCTTTCCTCTTGCTTCCCTGCTTCTTTCTTATTCCTTCAATCCCATTGGTTGCAGAGATCACTTTTTGATGAGAGATAGTAGGAGCTGCCGATGCTGGAGATTCTGAGGTAACAAGGTGTAGAGCTGGATGAACGCAGCAGGCCAGGCAGCATCAGAGGAGCAGGAAAGCTGACGTTTCGGGTCTAGACCTTTCTTCAGAAATTTCTCACCCCAAACTCCTACCTACCAGCCTCATCCCGCCTCCTTGACCTGTCCATCCTCCCTGGACTGATCTATCCCGTCCCTAACTCCCCACCGACACTCACCTTTACTGGCTCCAACCCGCCTCTCTGAACTGTCTGTCTCCTCTCCGCCTATCTTCACCTTTATCCATCTTCTATCCGCCTCCCCCCTCTCCCTATTTATTTCAGAATCCCCTTCCCCTCCCCCATTTCTGAAGAAGGTTCTAGACCCGAAACGTCAGCTTTCCTGCTCCTCTGATGTTGTTTGGCCTGCTGTGTTCATCCAGCTCCATACCTTGTCATCACCATTTGATGACTCATTTACCCAGATGCAGTATTGCCCACACTTACAGCAGTTTACAGTGTGAAACATTATCAAGCTGTATGGAGAAGGAAAGGTCTGATTGACAGGATGCAAAACAACCGACTCCAGCAAATTTTGTTCTAACACTACTGAAGCTCAGCCACATGGAAGAGGCTCATTCAATGTAAGTGCTTATTGAGGGCTTCCAACCCTAATCCTGCTAAAGTTCATAGGAGCAGAGCAGTGTTCCCTCTTACCTACAACCTTAAGATTCCTGTTGGTGCGTATTGCGCATAAGCCATCTACTTTAGGACATCAATTTACCAACATGCAGCTTGATAATAACCTTAGGGATAAATGCAATTAAATAAATCAGCCGCACATAAAAAATCAGAGGGAACATTGGTTAAGGGAGGATCCCTTTATTACCCAGACAATAGTGGAAGCCTGCTCCTCTGGTTTTGAATACAGGGTAATTGACCCACCCCAGAACAACTGCAGAACGCTGTTACTTGGACCCCCTTCAAGAAATATATTTTTGGTGCCTCTATTCATCTCTTTGTAATGCAGCTGAAGTAATTGCATGAGAAATCTTTAGTATGTGTTGGCTCATGTTTTATCCATGCAATGTTGCATTTAAAATAGCTGACTTCAAATAATTCAAAGTCTATTTTAGTTTCAAATTTGTTTTGAATTATCCAATAATTCAAATTAAGCAACAATAATGACAATGTGGGAATTAGTTAGAAATGATCAAAAAATCAGCTAATTGGAAAGAAATGACTTTGAATTAAGGCAGCACAGGCAGGAACAATACTGAAAAGAGACGAAGTTGGATGCAACAAGACAAAATATTCCTGCAGTAATATAAGTTCTGCTAAACCTACATGCCTATCAGGAAGAGTACATTACATGATTTCAATATTATGCTCCGAGTGTGACTGCTTAGCTGCTGGGTTTGGCACTTTTGTAACCACCTCATCCTCTGTTTTACGTAATTGCTAAATAGAGTTTTCAAATGGCTCTTTCCCGAGCAAGCAGGAAGGTTGAGGTCACAGGAAGTGAAAACGAGTTGTTTGTTTCAGTAGAAAAAAGCAACACACCCAAAATGTGTTGAAAATGTGCTTTTTGCAACAGAATAGAGCTTTGCAAGTCAATCCCCAGTGTGGGAAAAATAAAGACATTATACAGATTTATTCCTCAGTTCGTGGGCCCAAGGAAGCCCAGAAAAATTAAGAATGTTGGCTTTACATTCTTTCTGACAGACTTTCAGTTTTTGGAAGAATATCATCCTCCAGCAAATTCTATGTTTTATAAATGTATGGGTAGAGACCCTCAAAACATTAAATTAGTATCTATGTTGCAACATACATCAAATTATTCATTCATCCAATAGGCAGCCCAGCTGTGCACAAGGCCTGGGCGAGGGTGCTTGTCCAAGCCATGGATGTAAGTTCACGCAAAGTCAATGTTAGAGAAATCTAGCCTTTTGCATCGGGCCATTGCTAGAAGAGTGGAGGACTTGACATCTGACATTCAAATTTCCCTGATCACGACACTTGATGCCTGTTGGCTTTACAGCTTAGAGCTCAATGACAGCTTAGATGTCAGCGATACAGCTCAATGTGTAATCTTTGAATGAGGAGTCACAAAAATATTTAATATCGTTGTTGAAGAACTGTTTGATTTACATCCAATGAAGGGTGCAACAATGGCGGGAATATATCTTCAATAAAGTCCAATGTGTTCTAGTGAAATTCAGCCTTCAGGAGATGAACCTTGTGACCCGATAGCTAATGGATCCCCTGTTTGACAGGCAAGAACAGTGGATTTGTCAGTTTCAGGAAGCCATTCCGCTTCACTGCAATATCCAGTAAGAGCACATGTGTACAAAGACCCCGGAGATGAAACCAATGTACAATTTCACAAGTTCCAAGGAGCTTAATCACTGACCTTTCTGAGGTATCTTCACATCACTTATATCAGCCATGTTTGCTGGCTCAGCAGAGCAGACAAACTTACCAGATTCTGGACTCTATATGACAATATATAACCCTTTGCAGAAAGCAGGGGAAAATATGCCAGCTTCATGGATGATGATGAATAATCAAATGACTTGGTGTTCCTGGTTGACATCACTAAGTTTCTTTCAGGTTTGAATTTGAAACTACAAGATGTCACCACCAGACCATAGGTGAGGTTCTCCCCAGTTATTCTAGTTCCAGACAGATACCTCATATCCTTAAGTTCCCAGGTGAAGATGGATGAACTGGCTCACCCTCATTATTCACCCACCCCATCATTTGTACAAAACAAGATTAATTTAAACAGGAGCTTTTCCCTTTGGATACCTTTCTCCTGCACCAAATGAATTTTTATTTCGAAAGAAGGTGTCAATTCAGCCAGGCTTTCTTGTTATAATGAAACAGTGAGATTATTACTCACTAAACAGAGAAGAAATATTAATACAACACACACTCAGATAGGTTAGAAATGAGAATTGAGTCCAAAATAGATAAAGTTTAAAAATGTAAGGATCAGTATCTGATTTCTGTGAAGAGCAGTTGATAGGCCAATGCAGCCATTGGGTGTTACCATTAGCACTGCTGTTGGTAGGTGAGTAGTTGATTTTGAGATGCTCAGCTTTACAGGACAGCTGATAGACCTTTTCTCCTGTTTCCTTTCGATTGTAGCTTCACTTGCTTTCTGGCTTCTAGCAGAAAGAGAATGACACTCATTCTTTCTGCATTAAGGTGATTAGAGTTTTCTCAGCCGTGACATTCACAACACAAATCTTCACCCATTAGCACAGGCAGACCAGGATTACAACTGACTTTTTTTTTGTGCAGTCTTGATCAAGGAAAACTCAAACATGACTGATTCAGACTGCTCTTTTTTCTGCCATTATGTTCAGTCAGTCTGAGGTAACTCGTAAGAGATTGCCGTTCAGTTTGTAGTGCATTTTTCCCTTTGAAGTCTTTCTCTTTGAAACATCCTTGACACCTGTTCATTGGAACCCACACATAGATCTAGTCTTCCTTGTGCCCTAGGAATGTGCAAATGTTTCACTAAGGCATTGCATAATGAAGGGAACATTCTCAGAAATGTAGTGGTATAATCGGATGTTACAATGTACAATATTATTTATGAAGTCAGGTTGAGTCCAGCCTGCAGAGTCCTCATGATGAGAATGTAGACCAGGGTTGACACATTCTCTTGGTCCTGGGGTTTCTTCGTTTTGAGGGCCTGATGCACTGATGGTCACCTTGGTGTGGTAGCAGTGCCCCAAGTGGTCAATGTTTGTACTGCAGGTTAGTTGGTGCAGACAGGTTTCCAGGAATGGACTGTTGTTACCTCCTCAGTTCCAGGACATTGCAAAATAGTACTTGTCCATTTTCCCACAAATGTGTCAACCACATGTTTCTTGTGGGAGTGCGTGCACTGGGTTACTGAAGAGGATACATCTTGCAGCCAGCAGTGAGAGTTATGTCAGTCTGCTCATTGTCGGCCTTTCTTGCCAGTGAGAAAATGCAGCCAGCAATGATCTGCGTTGCTTGAGTGACGAGACTGGACATGTTCCAAGTGATTGCCTGTCAGTTGTGGTTCAGTCAGTAGCACACTTGCCTCTGAAACACAAAGTTTGAGGAGCAAGTCACCTTCTAGGACATGTGCACAGAAAGCAAGGCCAATATTCAAGTGTACTGTCCAGGAGAGAACTGCACAGTTAGGGGTGCCCCCTTTTGGATAACGAGGTCCTATTTACCTGCTCAGGTGGAGTGTTAGCTAACCTGCTTACCATATCATAAAATAGCAAAGACAGCAAAGACTTCAAATTTATACACTGTGTTTAAATCCTTCTTAAATACATATAGATATTGCATCAAATAAGATTCAAAGAAAACTATTTTCACATTCCAATATCATTTTTTTTATTATCTTTGTCCCACGTGGCTGAACATCTTAGAGGTGTGACTGTTTGGTTAAGAAGCCATTGGTCTTCTGGAAGGGAAGGAGCTGATTTTATTCTGAAATAAAAAGCATCCCAATGCTGAAGAGAATTCTGATCAGCAAAAGGATCATTGCAGCATGTGCCATAGAGAGGGACTGCAGAACTGCCTCTCAGACTTTCCCTCCACACATAACACCCATGCTTTTTTTTTGTCTGTCTGAATGTGTGTGCAGAGGGTGTGTGTTTAAGTGGGTTGGAGACCCTAACTAGGAGAATTATATGTTAGTGGTTCATAAATGTTTTTAATTCTGCAGTTGGACTATTTATTTGCATAAATAGTGATTCTTTTGCTAAGTACCGAACCCTGCTCTGTGCTTTCTATCAGCCTGGGTCTCAAAGGTAGGTAAATTGGGGAATCCTGCATCCTTAAATAAAATCTGTAATTTCTGTGATAACTTTGGGAAGAGTGGGGCTGATTTTTAATGTGCTTCACCATTGAAACATTACATTATTATGATGTAATTCACATTCTAATAAATATTCATAAGCAATTATAAACATTTATAGCCCCATATTTCTATCTTCAGTGAATCTAGTGTCCAAGCATAGATTACAATGTCCAAAGGATTCTTAAGTTAGGATTCTATGTGCTGTCACTGGTAACCTTAAAAAATAGTTTCTGCTATAATATACATGTAGATATAATCTACCCTAAGATTATTCTTCAGTTTTGAAGACTTCAAGGATTGCCAGAGGACACAGCAAGATATTGATACGCTGGAGACTTGGGCAAAAAAATGGCAGATGGATTTTAATCCAGACAAATGTGACGTGATGCATTTTGGAAGATCTAATGCAGGAGGGAAGTATATAGTAAATAGCAGAACTCTTAGTAGCATCAACTTACAGGGTGATCTTGGTGTACAAGTCCACAGTTCCCTGAAAGTAGCAACACAAGTGGATAAGGTGGTCAAGAAGGCATATTGCATGCTTGGCCTTTTTGGTCGGGGCATGGAATATAAAAATTGCCATGTCATGGTGCAGCTGTATAGAACTTCACTTAGGCTACATTTTAAATATTGTGTACAGTCCTGGTCACAATGCTACCAGAAGGATGCGGAGCCTTTGGAGAGGGAATGGAAATGGTTTACCAGATGTTGACTGATTAGGAGAGTATTAGCCATGAGGAGAGATTGTACAAACTTGGTCTGTTTTTACTTGAACATCAAAGGATGAGGGGCAAAATGATAGATGTTTACAAAATTATGAGAGAGATGGATAGAATGGATAGTCAGAGTCTTTCTCCCAGGGTAGAAATATCAATTACAGGGGGCATAGGTTTAAGATAAAAGGGAGTAAGTTTAGAGATGTGTTTTGCGATCTATCAGTAAACTTTAAGGTGAGGCTTTAAGTTGTCAATAAGTTTAACTGGGTTGATTTACCTTGCTGTGTAAAGATAGTAGAATCATGTTCAAAAGAGTTAACTGACATCACAAGAAAAGTACAATAGATTATTAAGGGCTGCTCCTGGGAAGAGCTAACTGTCGTCGGTGTGCTGCATTAAACTCCAGTGGTGCAATGATTGTTCATATGGTTAACATCACATAGCTAAGGCAGTAACATATATTTAACCTTAAATTGAGCCAGATGTTTCACAAAAGACAATCGTGCACCTTAAGAATAATGTGACTAGCTACTAAGGGTGGCACGGTGGTTCAGTGGTTCAGTGGTTAGCACTGTTGCCTCACTGCACCAGGAACCCGGGTTCGATTCCAGCCTCAGGCGACTGTCTTTGTGGAGTTTGCACATTCTCCCCGTGTCTGCATGGGTTTCTGCCAAGTGCTCTGGTTTCCTCCCACAGTCCAAAGGTATGCAGGTTAGGTGGGTTGGCCAAGCTAGATTACCCATAGTGCTCAGGGATGTATAGGTTAGGTGCATTAGCCATAGGAAATGCAGAGTTACAAGGATGGATCTGGGTGGGTTGATGTGAACTTGTTGAGGCAAATGGCCTGTTTCTACAATGTGGGGATTCTATTCTAATATATAACAAACATTTACTGCTTAATCAAACCAGAATATTTCTACTGCCTAAGGCACCACGTGGGCATCTTTCTCCAAAAGGTATCAGCAGCTCAACTAATAACTGCAAGAAGAATTGATTGTAGTGAATATATCAAGGCATCTCAGATAGTTCTGGCACAAGCTTACTTTTACAATATGTTGTATTGCTGGCAAACAATGTATGCCTGAAAGGATAAAATGATGTTTAATCTAACAGTGGTGTTAGTTCAACTCTTGAACTGATCAATGAGTGTAAGAAAAGCAATGGTACAATTAGAACACAAAAATAATTGATTTAGAAAAGGTCATTCTTTAATAAGCCCTCTCTTTAATGAGCCCACTCTTTCCAAAGTCCATGTACAATCTGTCCAGAATCCATCCAGTCAATCTGCTGAGACATAGTCCACAAAATTACTTCCTGACTCCTAGTTCTGCTAAGTGCAAGACAAAAAGCTCTGAATTCTTGCTTCTTTTTAGCAACATTTAAGTTCTTTACTACCTAGCAAATATTTATTTCCTGATTCTAATAGGATATCAAATGAAATCTGGCATATTCAACCATCATGAGGTATTGTTCCTCCAGCTTGTGTTGGGTTTCACTGAAACACTACAGTAGGTCTAGGAGAGAAATTTTAGCATCAGAGCAAGATGGTATATTGAAATGGTCCGTGTCTGGAAGCTCAGCGATATCCTTACAGGCAGAGCAGAGATGGTCCACAAAGCAGTCACTCAGTCTGTGTTTGATCTTGCTAATGTTGAGGAGACTGTAATATGAGTAGCAGCTGCAGTAGACTAAAGTGAAAAAAAATACAAGTCAATCACTGTTTCACCTAGAATGCGTGTCTGGGGCCTTGAACAGTGAGGAGTAAGAAAGTCAAAGAGATTTTGTGATTTCAGCGATCGCATGAGAAGGTGCCATGGACTGTGGTGAAGAAATATCAGGAATAACAGAGGAGTGGACTAGAGTGTCAGGGATCAAACGACCCTGTGGAATGCTGACAAGTGAGGTGTGGGGAAGATACATTTTGTGATAACATCCTGCTGGAGACAGGAAATAACAGTGGATGATCCTTTGAATACAGAGCTTGGTGGGGTGGAGAATGAGGATAAGGGGAACCCTATTGTTGTTCTTGGAGAGAGGTGAAAAGGTGAGGGTAGAAGAGCAGGAAATGAGTCCGACAGGGTGAGGGCCCTGCTAACCACAGTGGGTGGAGAGGGAATCTTCATTTGAGGAAAAGGGAGCACGGATTGCAGGCACCCTGGTGGAAGTTGGCATCATCAGAACAGATGCAACCAAGACAGAAAAACTGGAAGGAAACATCATTATCAAGTCCCTTCAGGATCTTATAAGTTTCAATAAGATTATTTCTTACAACCTCCAGTGGATATCAGGCCAACCTACTCAATGTTTCCTCATGAGATACGCTGCTGTATCAGGCATTCAATTGGGCGGCATGGTGGCTCAATGGTGAGCATTGCTGCCTCCTGCGCCAGGGACCCGGGTTCGACCCCACCCTCGGGTGACCATCTGTGTGGAGTTTGCACGTTCTGTCTGTGTCTGCGTGGGTTTCCTCTGGGTGCTCTGGTTTCCTCCCACAGTCCAAAGATGTGCAGGCTAGGTGGATTGGCTGTGCTAAATTACCCATAGTGTTCAGGGATGTGGAACTTAGGTGGGTTATAGGGGGATGGTTCAGTGTAGACTTATTAGGCCAAAGGGCCTGTTTCCACACTGTAGGGATTCCATGAACTGGACATCGGTGACATTCTCTCTTTTAAAGAATATTTAGAACGATTCAACTGAATATTTGTGATTTTAGTGGAAAACCTTTTTCTTTCACTAAATTATTGTGAACAGAAGTTCTCCCAATTATGTCCAAAATAAATCCAAGATTAGCCATTTTCTATATGTTTGGCAAAACCCTAAATCCCATATGTCGGATTATTCCATGCTCTGATCTTGTACTGTTTGGATCCAACTATAAAATAGATTTTTTTCATTCATTAGTTCTCAGCATTGGTTAGTTATTCCTATTTGCCCTGAAACTAAATGCCTAATTCAGTCGATTGAGAAGGCAGCATACATCAAACACATTGCTGTAGGTTTGGCATCATGTGTACTCCCGACTGAGTAAGGACAAGAGATTTCCTTTCCAAAAGGACATCATTGAACCGAATGGTATTTTTTACCATAAATGATGATATAGTCATCATTATTGAGAGTAGCTTTCCGTTTCTGACTTTAGGAATAGAATGTAAATTCCACCATCTGTCACGGTGGCATTTGGAACTATGATTTAGCACATTTAGCCTGGATCCTTGGTTTGCAGTTATGCTACAGTCTCCCTGTCAGAATGCATTCTCATGATAATATGGCTAGGAATCGACACTTGAAACGAAAATTGGAATTTAGAACATAACCAGGAGACATTTGACTGTAATGTTTTCTCCCTTTTGATTTCCCAGTCTAACATCACTTGCTCCCTGAATATAATGCTGAACAATCCCACAACCAGCAGCAAGTCAATCAATGATCCCACAGTGTAACACACACTGATCAATAACATGGAACAATATAAAATATAAACTTGAAAAATGGTTATGAAATGATAAAATCAAACTGTCAGCTTTGCAGATATAAACTTTGCAGCTTTGCTGCGCTGACTGGGAGAAGATTGTAGTCTTTTCATAAGGAAGATATTTGCACTGAAAGGGTATACACAGCGATTGATGCTTCAGGTGATTTATCAATCAAATGAGATCCAGAGATCATGTTTTCAAGTTGTCCCCTTCTATTTTCTATTCAAGAGTTCTCAAAATATCTGAGGGACAGGGACGAGGTCATGTGCCTCCCTTTCTTTTCTGACATCTGAGAACCAAATGCACTCATGCCAGAGATTGACAGACTGCGGAGGAAGAGTAAGGCTAAAGGCTGGAGAGAGACTCTGTGGAAAGATAAAGAGAGGCTGATGAAAGACATGGGTTAAGGAGACAGAAAGAGAGAGAAATTGGAGAGACAATGGTGTAGAGACTTGAGATCATAAGACACTTCAGGAGACAAAATAGTTAGAGAGGAAACAAAGAGAAACTGGGCAGATACAGAGAGAAAACATGAGAGAGATAGGTGAGAAGAAAAAGAAACCAGGGAAGAGAAAGATACGTGAAAAATAGAGACAGTGAAGATTGAGAGGCAATGGAAAAAAGGGGAAGTGAAGTCAGCAAAACTGAAGGACATCGTGACTGCTGCTCCCTGCCCATCAGCCTGTCTGAACATAGAACATAGAACATAGAACATTACAGCGCAGTACAGGCCCTTTGGCCCTCGATGTTGCGCCAACCTGTGAAACCAATCTGAAGCCCATCTAACCTACGCTATTCCGTTATCATCCATATGTTTATCCAACAACCATTTAAATGCCCTTAAAGTTGGCGAGTCTACAACTGCCGCAGGCAAGGCATTCCACGCCTTTACTACTCTCTGAATAAAGCACCTACCTCTGACATCTGTCCTATATCTATCACCCCTCAATTTAAAGCTCTGTCCCCTCGTGCTAGCCATCACCGTCCGAGGAAAGAAGCTTTCACTGTCCACCCTATCTAAATCTCTGATCATCTTGTATGTCTCTATTAAGTCACCTCTTAATCTTCTTCTCTCTAACAAAAACAGCCTCAAGTCCCTCGGTCTTTCCTCATAAGACCTTCCCTCCATACCAGGCAACATCCTGGTAAATCTCCTCTGCACCCTTTCCAATGCTTCCACATCCTTCCTATAATGCAGTGACCAGAACTGTAAGCAATACTCCAAGTGCGGCTGCACCAGAGTTTTGTACAGCTGCAACATGACCTCACGGCTCCAAAATTCAATCCCTCTACCAATAAAACCTAACACACCGTACGCCTTCTTAACAACCCTATCAACCTGGGTGGCAACTTTCAGGGATCTATGCACATGGACACTGAGATCTCTCTGCTCAACCACACTACCAAGAATTTTACCATTAGCCCTGTACTCTGTATTCCTGTTACTCCTTCCAAAGTGAATCACCTCACACTTTTCCGCATTAAACTCCATTCGCCACCTCTCAGCCCAGCTCTGCAGCTTATCTATGTCCCTCTGTAACCTGCAACATCCTTCCGCACTATCCACAACTCCACCAACTTTAGTGTCACCTGCAAATTTACTAACCCATCCTTCTATGCCCTCATCCAGGTCATTTATAAAAATGACAACCAGCAGTGGCCCCAAAACAGATTCTTGCGGTACACCACTAGTAACTGGACTCCAGGATGAACATTTCCCATCAACCACCACCATCTGTCTTCTTGCAGCTAGCCAATTTCTGATCCAAACCGCTAAATCACCCTCAATTCCATGCCTCCATATTTTCTGCAATAGCTACCATGGGGAATCTTATCAAACGCTTTACTGAAATCCATATACACCACATCAACCGCTTTACCCTCATTCACCTATTTGGTCACCTTCTCAAAGAACTCAATAAGGTTTGTGACAGACTGATATAATAATTAGCTGCTGAACAGGACTCTGGCGGAGAGGAAGAAATCAAAGGGAATGGGGAAATGTAACAAGAAGTGGTCAGTTGTACAGGAGACTTGACAGTTATATTAATAGAGATAGTAGGAACTGCTGATGCTGGAGAATCTGAGATAACAAGGTGTAGAGCTGGATGAACACAGCAGGCCAAGCAGCATCAGAGGAGCAGGAAAGCTGACGTTTCAGACCCTTCTTCAGATAAATTTGTACAACAACTAGCACACCCATTGTTCAGAAACATTTGATACGCAATCAGATTAGTTCTTTCAGAAGGAATCTGTGAATTGAATTTGAATTATGTAATGACATAGGATCAATTCAAGTTCTCAGAGCAAAGTTACTTCAAAGTGACCAAGATATGAAAGAACTTTACATCCAGTTTGATAGGGAGAAAATGTCATGTCAGGCTAGTATCTTAAACTTAAATAAGGATAGCTACTTGGGCATGAAAGCTGAGCTGGCTGAAGTGAACTGACATACTAGGCTAGGAGATAGGTCAGTAGAGACACAGTGGCAGACGTTCAAGGGGATATTTCAGAATACCCAGTGTAAATATATTCTGCCTATGAAGAAAAATTCTAAAGTGCTGACACACCATCCATGGTTAGCCAAAGAAATTAGGGAAGACATCAAACACAAAGGGGAGGCACATAACTGTGTATGAATGATAAGCAGGTCAGATTATTGGTCACAATATAAAGAACTACAGTGAATGACTGAATGAGGAGGAACAAATTAGACTATCAGAAGAAGCAAGCTAAGGATGTAAAAAACAGATAGCCAGAATTTCTACAGGTGCATGAAAAAGAAAAGAGTACATAAAAATGAGTGCTGGTCTTCTAGAGAGTGAGGAAAGGTAGTCAGTAATCCGTAGCAAGCAATGGTAGTTGAAATCCACAAATATTTTGCTCCTGCCTTTTTAGGTGTTCCAGTATTAGCTATAAATCAGGAACTAGAAGGAAGAGATGAACTTAGGGAAGTTTCAATTATCAGGGAAGAGCTACTGAGCCAACTGATGAAACTACAGGTTGACAAGCCTCCAGGTCCAGATGGACATCATCCTGGGTCTTAAAAGAGATGTTTAATAAGATAACAGATGTTAAAACAGAAATTCCAATACTCCTTAGATTCAGGAAAGGTTCCATCAGACTGGAAAGTTTCAAATAGAACCCTTGTGCTCAAGAAGGAAGGGAGACAGAAAACAGGCAAGTATAGGCTTGTGAGTTTGACACCAATTGTGGGGAAGGTTAGAATTGGCCACTAAAGATGTTATAGCTGCGCACTTAGAAAATATCAAATTGATCTGGAAGTGACAGCATGAGTATGTGAAGAGAAAATTATGTCTAATCAATTAATTAAACTTCTTTAAATGAGGAACATATGCTTTGGATAAAAAGATGCCAAATAGACATGCTTTACTTGCAATTCCAAAAGGCACATGATAAGGCACCACATCAGAGGTTATTGTTGATAATGAAAGCTCATGATGTAGGAGTAACATACTAGGCTGGATAGAAGATTGTCTGGCTGGCAGAAAACCAAGAGTATGCACAAATGGGTTTTGCCTGAATGGCAGGATGGGATGAATAGAGACCTACCAGAGTTTGTTCATGGCCCTCAACTTACAATTTACATCAAGGACTTAGATGAGGGGAGAGAAAGCATAGTAGGTAACTTTGTAGGTTGGAAAGTATTTTAGGAAGAAGACATAAGGAGTCTTCAGAAGGATGCAAGCAGTTTGATCGACTCGACAAAAGTCTAGCAGTTGGATTGTATTGTGGGAAAATATGGAGTTATTCACTTCAGCCGGAAGAAGAAAAAAGTAGAGTATCACTTAAACAGAGGTACATAGTGATTTAGGTGTTCTGGCGTTTGATCACAGACATTTGTATGCAAGCACAGCACATGATCACGTAGGTTAATGGGATTCTGTCCTTTTTGATATTTTAACCATCTAGATTGGTCACAGTATTACACTGCTCTGAAGCAGGTGGGACTTTAACCAATGCCTTCTAGCACAGTGGCAGGGGCAGTACCACTGTGCCACAAGAACTCCTCTCTATCCTTTATTATGAGAAGAATTACATATAAAAGTTATGCTTCAGTTGTTCAGGGCATTTTTGAGACCACATCTTGAATACTCCATGCAGTATTTACGGTTCATGTAAATGCATTGGAGGTGGTATGGAGCACATTTATTAGATTTTCCAGGAGGCAGCATGGTGGCACAGTGGTCAGCACTGCTGCCTCACAGCACCAGGGACCTGGGTTTGATTCCACCCTTGGGCGACTGTCTGTGTGGAGTTTGCACATTCTCTCCGTGTCTGCGTGGGTTTCCTCCCATAGTCCAAAGATGCACAGGCTAGGTGGATTGGCCATGCTAAATTGCCCGTAGTGTTCAGGATGTGTAGATTTAGGTGGGTAAAAGGGGGATGGGTTTGGGTGGGTGCTCTAAGGGTCGGTGTGGACTTGTTGGGCTGAAGGGCCTGTTGCCGTACTGGAGAGATACTACAATGATATATCTAGATTGATACCCGGAATAAGCAGACTGTCTCATGGACAAGCTGATCTTGTCTCCATTGGATTTCATAATAGTGAGGGGTGTCTTGATTAAAGTATTTGAAATACTGAATGTTCTTGACAAGGTGAACATGGAAAGGATGCTTCTTTTTGTGGGTCACACCAGCACTAGGAGATATTGCTTTAAAATTAGGGGTGGTACTTTCTCTCAGATGGTGTGCAACTTTGGATCACTGCTACAGAAAATTGTGGAGGTAGTGTCATCGAATATATTTAAGACTGAGCTAGACTGATTCCTGTTAGCCATGAGGGTCAAGGTTATCAGGGTGGATGGGAACATGGAATTCAAACATAAACAGATCAGCTGTGAGTCTTTACGAACAGTGGAGCAGGCTCAAGGGGCTGAATGGTCGGCTACTGACCTGATTTTGTATGTTGAACGCACCAGGCTGTAACATCACCCTCTACTATCTTATATGCAAAACCTTTCAACACATTGTTGAGCCTCAGGCAGGTACAGAAGAGAATCAAATGTTTGTGTCCAATATTTATTTCTCTATCAAAGAGGAACATCATCAAAAGACAGATTACCTGTTCATGATCAGCTTGGTGCTTGTGGGACTTAGAATACTCAGATTGACTGCTGTATTTCCTACATTCCAACAGTGCTTCAAAAGTACTCCGCTGACCACAGTGAAGGTGCCATATAAATGCAAGTTCTTCTTTTCTTTTATTGACTGTGGGTTCCTGACATTCTGCAGAGGAGCAAATTCTCCCTGGATTGCATCTGTGAGTCATGAGGATGGCGTGGTGATGTCCATGGTAACCAGCCTGGGATTAGACATGATCCGCAGTCACCACTGTCTGCCCATGTTTTTTCTCCTGGTGCTGGAGCCAGCCCAAATAGGATGAATGAAAGATCTGGAGACGCTCCCATGTTGACTGCTTGAATTTCTGCATTCATAAGTTTGAACAGTATGTGACTGTGTGTTTCTGCCTAAGTTTAAATTACATTAAAAGGCACAGTATGTAGATTCTGGCCTTTAAATATCAAAACTTACCAACTGTTAAATCCTTACGTCTCTCTGGATAGCTTTCTGAATATGCCCATTTATTTTACTTTTTTTAAAAGGAAGCTGTCCATGAAAAGACATTTTTGGTGTTCACTGGTATGTGTCAATAAAGCCGAACTTCTCAACTATTTCAATCTAATTCAGGCTGTGCTGTATTCCACTGTCTGAAATGTTTCTCATCCAGAATCTAGAGGCAGATTAAATTTTCAAAGTTTAAAGGCTGGAAGTTATGGTCAGCTCAGGGGCAGAACCTGATTTCTGCCCTTGTTCTTCAAGCTGTGAGGCAGATGCAACTGCCACACGGTTCTTGTGAGTGTACCTTCTATCATGGTGGGCAGCAGAGGGGCAAACCCCATGGAAGGAAAGTTAGGAACCATTGAAATCTTGATAAGGTGCCTAGACTACGGCTATAATGTGCCATGGACGAGCTAAATTGGTGCTCCTCAGTGGGAGGGACTCAGACTGTCTAGAGCTTCGGGAGGCAATGGCCTAGTGGTATTATCGGCGGACTGTTAATCCAGAGACCCAGGTGATGTTCTGGGGATTTGGGTTCAAATCCCACCATGGCAGCTGGTGGACTTTGAATTCAATAAATATCTGAAATTAAGAGTCTAATGATGACCATGAATCCATTGCTGGTTGTTGGAAAAACCCATCTGGTTCACTAATGCCTTTTAGGGAAGGAAACTGCCACCCTTACTTTGTCTGGCCTACATGTGATTCCAGTGGTTGACTCATAACTGCCCTCTGGGCAGTTGGGGTTGGACAATAAATGCTGGCCCAGCCAGCGATGCCCTCATTCAGTGAATGAATAAAATAATAGCTGTTGACCAATCAGGCAGCTCTGGCAATCCCAGCAGCACCAGATCTTGGTGAGGGCACAACCAGTCCTAGAATGAATGTCCATATGGACCCAGATAAGTTGAGGGCAAGCATCTTCAGAAGCGGGTCTGAGTTGTAAAGTCCAGGTGGGGAGGAAGGAAGGAATTGGGTGGGGCCCTGTCCTTTTGAAGGGAGTACCCTCTCTCTCCTTCCTGTCCTCTTACAACCAATACAGTCTCCCCAGTCCCGCCTGCCCACATTAACCACTGTATGGCGAGGGCAAAGTAATATTGGGGTCAACTCAGCTCTTAACAAGTTTAATTGGCCTTTGAATATTTACTTACATATGGTGAGTGTATTGTCGATTGAGGCAATAATAATGAAGAACTGTCCTCCAGGACTAGCCATGTTCCTAGCCAAACTGATCCCATCAGGCTGCAATACTTGTATTTATCTGACAATATGGAAAATTGCCCAGGCATGCCCAATGCACAAAAAATAGGGTAAATCGAACCTGACTGATTACTGTCCCATCAGTCTTCTCTTGGTCTTTAGCAAAGTGATGGAAAGGGATTACCTTTCCATAAGGGATTACCTTATGTTATCAAGTGGAACTTACATATCAATAACCTGCTGGCTAACACTCAATTTGGGTTTCACCAGGGCCACTCAACTCCTGATCTCATTACAGTCTTGGTTCAAGCATTGTCAAAACCTGAAACTGAATTCCAGAGGTGAGAAGAACATGTTTACCCTTGACATCAAGTCCACACTTGACTGATTGTGGTACCAAGGAGCTCTAATAAAACTGGAATCAATGGGAACTAGGGACAAAACTCTTGCAGGTTTGAGTCATATCCAAAGAAAGATGGTTGTGGTTGTTGGAGACCAATCATTTCTGTCTCAGAATATCTCTGCAAAGTTCCTCAGGATAATGCCTAGGCTCAAACATCCTCAACTGCACCTTTGGTGACCCTCTCTGCATCCTGAGGTCAGAGGTGGGGATGTCTGTTAACAATTGCACAATGGTCATCACCATTTGCAACTCCTCAGATGCTGAAGCAGCCTGTGACCATTGCAGCAAGACCTGGGCAACATTCAGGCTTGGTCTGGGAAGTGGCAAGTAACAGTCATGCCATACAAATGCCAGGTAATAATCATCTTCTACAAAAGAGAATCTAACCATCTCTCCTTGATGACATTACTGTCTCTGAATTCCCAAACATCATCTGGAGTTGATCTTTGACCAGAAATTGAATTCGATCAGCTGTACAATTGCAGTGGCTACAAGAGCAGGTCAGAAGCTGGGAATTCTGTGGTGTACAACACGCCAAATGTCCATGATTGCAGGCCATAACTGATAGAATACTCCCTGCTTGCCTAGATGAGTACAGCTCCAATAACACTTGAGAAGCTCAACACAGAAACTCAAGACAAATCAATGCACTTCACTGGCACTCCTACCTCCTTTAACATTCACCCCCTTCACCAATACACAGTGACAGTAGTGTGTATCATCTATAAGATGCACTGTAGCAACACACCAAGACTTATTGAATAGCACCTTTCAAACCTGAAACCTCGTACATCTGGAAGGTCAAGGGGTCAAAAGAGAAGCAGATGCACAGAAACACCACCATCAATCTGACTTGGAACTATATCACTGTTTCTTCATTGTCACAAAATCAAGTTGTGGAACTTCTTTACCAGCAGCACTGTGGATGTATTTGAAACAGATGGACTGGAATAGTTCAAAAAGATGGCTCACCACCAATGTCTCAGGGGCAGTTGGAGATGAACCACAAATGTTGGCCTTGCCAGTGATTCTCAGATCCCATGAACAAGTAAAACAGGATCTGTAGTGTTTAGGCATTGGAGACAACCAGTTTACATGTTCCGTATGTTTAAATCTTTCACTAAGAATGTAAATATCTGACAGTCCTTCAGAAAAAAAGACATACAATTACAATTGAAAGCCAGGATTCTTCTGGAGGACAGCCAGAAAGCACAATCACTATTCTGATTATTCTTCAGTACCTCATGTGATGTTGATTTAAATACATCTCCCTTTTCACTCACTGTTTAAGTGATATCTAAAATGTACCGTGATCTACTGTATCCAGTCATTGTCTATCAGTCACATTATATACTGACTTTTCAAAGTCTTGTAATTTTTTGGGTTGATGGATCAATGAGAATCAATTTTCATTTAATGTTGACTTTAAGAAGGTAAGTTCTCTCTGCTAGTAGAGGACAAAATGTGTTTGCACCCATTGCATCACCAAGTTCATTGTGTGATGTTTGCAGGTAATGAACTTGCTAACGTGACAAAAGTGACATGTGTTCCTTGAAACAAAACTTCGAAGTATTATGAACAGTGAGGAGGATTGAAATAGGCTTCAAGGAGATATGGACAGGTTAGAGGAAACAACAAATATGTTGCAAAAAAATAATTAATACCAAGAAGTGAGAAGTGATTTATTTTGGTAGGAAGGACAAGGGTAGGCAGTACAAAATAAAGGATACAAATGTAAAGGTATCGAGGGAGCAGAGGAACTTTGGGTACTTGCGACAAATCATTGATAGTGGTAGGGCAGGTTGAGAAAACAGTTAAGTAACCATATTCTGTACTTGGTTTCTTACACAACACAAGGTACAAATAGAAGAAACAATGAAAGCCTTTATAATACTGTGATTCAGCGTCAACTCAACAATGTTGTCCAGTTCTGGGCATTTAGAGATGGTGTAACAAAAATTCAAAAGAATGATTCCAGTGATGAGGAACTTCAGTGATGAAGACGGCTGGAGAAGGCTGAAGCTGTTTTCCTTGGGGAAGGGAAAAAAAGAGGAGATTTGACAGAGGTGTTTAAAATCATGAGGGACTTGAACTTTGAAAATGGAGATTGAACACTGTAAATAGGGAGGCACCGTTTCTACTGTAGGAAGGATTGTGAATCAGAAGACAACAATTGCAGGCGATTGGCAAAAGAAGCAACTTTAAAAAAAAGCTTTTGGTATAGGCAATAAGTGATTAGGATCTGGAAAGCACTGCCTGTAAGTGTGGGGCAAACAGTTTCTAAACAATCCTCCAAAAGAAATGGAATAATTAAAAGGAAACAGATGCAGGGATATAGGAAAAAGACAGGTGAGTGGATTAGGTGAGTTGGCACAGGTGTGAGGGGTCAAATGGCCTCTTTCCACACTGTAACCATGACATGAGATCTAAGATATTGGTTACAACCAATGTGAAACCACCATATCTTGAGAACAAATCTCATGGTGCTCCAGTTAAAAAATTACCAATATGGTAAGGATGGTAAGCTAGTCTGGCTTACCTGCGTGTGTACAGTTCTGGTTACTCTGCTATAAGAAATATATTATGAAATTGGGGCGGGTTCAGATAAGATTTACCAGGAATGGAGGTTATGAGTTATAAGGAGAGGCTGGGTAGTTTTTCGCTAGAGTGTAGGAGGTTGAGGGGTTACCTTATAGACGTTTATAAAACCATGAGGGGCACAAATAAAGTGAATAGCAAAGGTCTTTTCCCTAGGATGGAGGAGTTTAAAACTCGGGGGCATATTTTTAAGGTGAGACGAAGAAGATTTAGAAGGCACCTGAGGGGCACCTTTTTTACACAGAGGGTGATTCAAATGTGGAATGAACTATCAGAGAAAGTGGTAGATGCAGGTACAGTTACAACATTTAAGAGACATTTGGATAGGTACATGAATAGGAAAGGCTTAGAGGGATATGGGCGAAATGCAGGCAAGGGGGACGAGTTTCGTTTGGGAAACTTGGTCTTCATGGATGAGTTGGACCAAACAGCCTGTTTCCATGCTGTATAACTGTAGTACTCCAGACCCACAGCAACGTAATTGAGTCTTAACTGCCCTCTGGAAAATTAAGGTTGATTGATAAATACTGGTCTCACCAACAACATCCATATGCCATGAAGGAGCTAAGAAAACATATTCTGCAGTTGAGTTGAAAGAAGTTCAGAAAAATGAAATTGTAATAACAGACACTTATCCTTCTGAATGATAGACTCAAAAAGATACACAATTTCCTTAAGCCTTTCAGTCAAAAAAAACAAAGGCCTTATGCACTAATTCTGGGCTAAATTCCAAGCCAGGATTTTATCCAGTGTAAATGGTTCTATGATGGAAAGAGTCTAACATTCCGAGAGTATCAAATATGTAGCTGATATAGCCCAGGGATATAAGCTGGCACAACAGCGTGGTATTGAAGAATTGTGCACTGCCAAGGATGCCATCTTTCAGATGCCCTGAGGCACCAAACTGAGGTGCCACCTGCTGTCTATAGGTGAATGGTTAAAAATTCAGTAGCGCTATCCCAATAAAAGGTTAGGAAATCAAATTGTAAGTTTGTACAATGCCTGGACCTGACTAATACACTTGTGTAGATGCTACGATAAGCTGGTAGCCCTAGGGTTGTTCTGTATATTCTTGTTGACATGGATTCCAGGAAACCTTGTTGACAGTTCTTAAAGTTCACACGCAAACTGGATTTTAATTCGTAAAAATGTATCAAGATGATATTAGTAAGAGTCTGGTCTATCAAAGTACATTTCCTGTTGGCTCCTGTGTTTCTGGCACAAACCTACAGCTTCCTGATTACAATAATGTTAGAAGGTCATGCATAAACATACCTCTGGATTTATAGGTCTGAATGTTCAAAAGGTAGTTTAACCAAAAATGGGCAGTTCAAAAAATGCTGATCTCAGTTATGAAAGTTCTTTATTGGTCAATTCTGGCAAAGGATGAGGTAAGCAGCCACAAAGCAGGAAACCACAAGCTCTCACACTGGTCAGACACTGAAGAAATGCTTTGCTATATTGATGGAGCTAGCAAGGGAGCTGAGGTGCTTATTTTCAGTTCATTTTCGAGTTGTGGTCATCGCTGTCATTTATTGCCCAACTCATGTTGCCTTGAGAAGATGTCAGTACAACTGAGGACAAATGGACATTCTGAGAGACTGAGATAACAAGGTGTAGAGCTGGATGAACACAGCAGGCCAAGCAGCATCAGAGGAGCTGGACAGCTGACGTTTCGGGCCTAGACCCTTCTTCAGAAATGCGATTTCTGAAGAAGGGTATAGGCCCAAAATGTCAGCCCGACGCTCCTGGCTGCAGAGGACCCCCATGTGTTGGCAATGAGTGACTTCACCCATATCCAAGAGAGGAACAAGAGGGACAGACAGTGATGTGGAGGCAATGGTCTCATTGTTAGAGGCTGCAGGAGTGCTGCAGCCTGCCTCCATGGATACTTTGGTGGTTACCACGGAGAGCAGAGTACAACATCCATACGGTCTGTGAGAGAGACACACACACATACACTCCATTGCCCTGCCATTGTCTTCGGGATTGAAGGCATGGTGGACAGGGATACGGAGAACATGGTACCCCCCTGCCCCACTCTTCATGTGGAGACAGGACAGTGCCAGGTGGTACCCAGCCAGAGGAGGAATCACACACAGACCCCTCAGAAATCTCCAGTCAGGAGTCTGTAGAAGTGACAGGGCTTTCCACCTCCATTCTGCCTGTCACCCTCTGTTCTGTCGGAAGTGAAGCTGGGGAGGGTGCACTTGCCTCTGACCAGGACACACTCAGCATATCCAGGCCCTGTTGATGCAATCGTACTGCACCCCCTACCCGGTCACCTGACCAAATCTCCCAGGCCAACGGGCTCCAAGTTAGGGCAGGCACCCTCTAGGCCAGCTGTGAAACCTGGAACTGCACAGAGACATAGAGGACAGAGAGAAGAAAGAAAACCTTTTGAGTGCACATCAATGGCACGGCTGATATTTCATCGCAAATAAAATCTGACATTTGTTAAAACACGCTGTGATTGAAACTAAATTTGTTTCTCTGTGTGGCTCCTAATGTAACTGACACATTGTGATTATCATGATTGAAACTCCATGGGGGAAGGCTGTATGTGGGCATTGTGAATATCACATTTTGAAAGGTCTACAAAAACTATCTCCCTCTACAGATACCTTACAGATACCACCCCCTGGGCACTGATTGTCCCTTCCACCTCCATGCCTGTAATCTGGAAAGGTTTCCCCACGCTCCTTCCCCCAGTCCCTTTTTCCCGCTTTCTGTCTCAACTTTATTTGACAGGCACAGTGGATTGTCTGTGGCCCACCCCTTTGAACAACTGAACTGGGCAGTTTTGAAGGAGAAGTTCACATAGCCCTGACTAAAGCCTGTTCATCTCCCCGACTGGGTCAGCATGAACTCCCAGATTGGCTGCAATGGCTATGACCTACTACCCAGATTGCAGAGGCCTGGAACCCCTGACCAAGACCAGCCCAACCTGACATCTGACCATGGCCAAGCTTTTGGACTGGTCTTGGAGGCTGCCCTGGACTTACTGTGCTGGGAGCCGCTGACTGGCAGAAGTCTCCATAGACTTCACTTAGAAGCACTCCCCTTATACTTGGAGACATGGCCACTTGCTTGCAAAGCATGCAGCTGTGAGATTGACCTTGTAATGTGGAGTATGGCAAGATGTCCACCCTCTTGACTGGGCACTGCTGAGCAACAAGGCAAGCTGCAGGTCTCTGTGACTCCACTGAGAGACAAGACAAGGCAACGCTGGGATATTGTGAGCATAGGTTAGGTACAAAGTAACTGTGTGCTAAGACAGCAAACCGAGTGACCCTGAGATGCAGCCTGGTCCAGTCTGGGAACTGGGTGCATGACCCTGTGTGTAAAGTGTCCTTGCAGCAGCATTGTAATGCAGTGCTGCCCCAAGTGCAGTTTTAAAACACAGAATCAAGCAGCAAGTGGATTGAGAGGTGCCGCGAGGGTTCTGAGAGGCTGGCAGGAGACGGGTGCCAGTATCCGTGGATGGAGGACACTGCTGGTGCCCTGGATTATCCCTTGAGACTGTAGGTGGATATTCAAGATGGCAGAGAACTCATGACATCATGTACCCGCTTCAACTTTCATGTTGGAATTATCAAAGTCTAGTTTCATCACAGTGGGTGTAGAATATGAAGTCGCATATTAATAAGGTGTGATTCATTGTTAATGAGGCTGTTAAAAACAAAAACAACTCCTTATTAATAGGCATCTCATCACTCTCCAGCAAGGATCCCATCTCCTAACATTTGGAATTCTGTGTGAAAATACAACATTTCTCATGACAATGAAGAAGTACTCGCCTGACATCCCACTTGATTTTCCCCATTTCTCACAATCTAAGCTGCTAAATAATATCTCCTGTAATGTAACCATAACCCTTATCAGATAGTAGCTTAACTGTTGCCAACTAAGATTTATTTGGATTTCAGTTTGCATTTGAAGCTATTTGGCATTAAGAAGCATCAAGTGGAAACAGTTAAGCAGCTAAATTCATTCTACTATACACTTACAGTCTAGGTTCTGATCCAACCCAGAGGTGTGTGGACTGTATTCTAAACTACTGGAGCATCTGGATTTGTAGGTTCTAAATGTCAGTGAATTCTAATTCTAGAGGAAATATGAGGCCAAACCCAAATAACTTTATTCATCAGCCATAAGTCGATACTGAGCTAACAATGTTCTCTTTGTGGTTAGTTTGTTCTCCCATTGTTAATCAGAAACAATGAAGGATCCGAATGAATATTGTACAAACAGCCCAGCAGTGACTCCTTGGAAACAAAATGGCAAAACAAACACAAACTGCAGGAAATATCAGTGACTATTTCCTGTGAAGTTTTTCATCGTACGCCAGTGATCAATTATCTGGTTTACTAAGGAGCAGGTTTTGTTGTATTGAACTTTGCTGGCAGCTGATTTGTTGGGATTCTTCACAGCCATCAATCTTTTTCATGCTGAGAGGCATGTCTATTTATCAGTGGTAGAGGATGGTCCACTGCACTTAACAAGAAGAGGCACCTGCCTTCCATAATAAGGTATAATTATTGCATGATAGTTATGGGTGCAGTTGCTTATAGCAATTAGCTAGTTGGGCAGAGTAACATCTATCAGGGGACAAGTCTGTCATGTACAAGTATGACAAGTATGTCATGTCTGTCTCTACTGGAACTTTGTGTGGCTCGATTCACTGTTTTTCTATCCAAAGACTGTGTGACATCATCAAGTTGGTTGGAGCTAATGCAGCTCCAACATTATCTCTTTCAGAACCATTACAACAAGATCGTCTTTGGATTTTAGTCCAGTGAATGGACGGAAACTGAATGGGAACTATTGCTCCCTGAGAAACTGAGTGATATTCTGCCTATTTTGGGTATGAGATGGAAATTCCTGTGAGTCCCTTTGTGCTGCTATTCTCCCAGACGATCCTGTGTAACATGTCCCAGAAAATTTATTTTTTGTTACATTTACATTGAACTGAAAATAATGGCTCTTAAATTGCTCTGGTAGAGTGAAGACAGAGGGAGCTCTGTTCCTCTCCTGTTCTAACTCCAAGTGCAGGGGCCTGACAGAAGCCTTGTGGATGAAAACTAATGGTGCTGGTTCTTTGTCATGTCTGGGAGTTTCTATTTTGCTTTCTAACAGCAGGGGCAAAAGCATTTATCTGATGATGGTCACGGGACAGTGCTGCTTTGAAGACTCCCAATGACCAAAAGTTGAATTAGTGACCAGTATGCCGAGTGAGGAGAGAAACACTTGATGTGTTCAATAATTTGGTGCTTGATTATGTGCACTGTGCTGTATGCTGTGAGTTAAGACTGTGGGTGTATTTACAGGGAAACTGAAAGCAATCACTCAGTATGAGAAAGCTGACATTTAAAGAGCATTGAATAAAGCTGCGGCTAAGAGTTATCTCTGCAGTATGAAAGTACAATATCTGATTTTGAGGACAGGACAGAGAGATATTTGTGAAGTAAGATATGCATGGATTATTCATTGCCAGCCTGCACAGGGGCAGATGTGAATCCTGTTGGGGCCAGACAGTAGATATTGGTCTTCTGGGAGCTTTAAAAATAAAGCATATTGTTCAGAATGTCTCGTCCCCCAGCTTTGCTCAAGAAGATCATAGAAACTTTGCTAGGGTTGGAGAAAGGGTTTTGGATGATGATCACATCTTCACCAGCGCATGTGCCTTTGTGACTACTGGTGTGTACAAGGTATCTGTAGTCTCACTTAGCCAACAAACACTGGCAGAGTTACTGCTGGAGGGCAGCTGTGGGAATAATCTCAACATTCTTAGCCTGGATTTAAACTCAAAGACCAAAGCACAAACAAGAACAAAGATCAAGCTTCATTCCACAATGTTCCAAAAATATACTCCTCCATCAGTGTGCATATGTTCTTCTGGATTTAATTTAGCAAGTTTAGTAGACTGGAATAAATAGATGAGCAAGTTGGGTGTACAGCAATAGTGGTTTCTTTGTCTGTTTTTGCCACAACTTGCTTTCATTGTATACTTAGAGAAGCAAAGTAAAAAAAAACTTAATAACGACTTCAAAGGCCCAGCCTGAGA
This sequence comes from Ginglymostoma cirratum, assembly GCA_024137785.1. Classification (NCBI taxonomy): domain Eukaryota; kingdom Metazoa; phylum Chordata; class Chondrichthyes; order Orectolobiformes; family Ginglymostomatidae; genus Ginglymostoma; species Ginglymostoma cirratum. Next base: position 11,137,568 of record JAHRHZ010000031.1, read on the forward strand.
AAATTCAGTGAGGCTACACAAAATTAGTATGGGGATCGGGTTATACAAAGGAAGTGCAAATTTCGAAGTGTCAGCACAGGGAGGACACATTGTTTAAAATAAATCTATATATAGTGATGTCCAGTAACAATGCACTATTGCTATAAATAGTTCTGACATGTTTTGTAAAAATGTCACTGTTGTTATAAAGTATTTTAAAAAAATACACAATGCAGCTCACGTGAAGGAAAGGTATAATGCATCAATGTACCATGCTATATGGTTTAGCAGTGAACAATTGCAGAATGTGATGCAGTTTAAGTAAGCATTATCAATTTCTGGTTTCTCATACATTTTGAAATGAGCTAAAAAAAAACTGCAGTAATTTGAATTGCATGGCTAATATCTCTTTTTTACAGTTTTGTAGAGGAAATATAATCTCAAATATAGAATTGATAATTATCATGAAAATGCATGTCCACGCCTTTTGTGAAACTGATGATATTCCCTAGAGCAGTATTTTGATCAGCTATCCCTGAAGGGAGCATGAAGGTGACTTTTTTGTGGAAACCTCACATTTTGATTCACATCAGCCCACTTTGTTTCTGAATATATTAACAATTACAACTCTTGATTATCCATGTGTTGCTTTCAGACACGTCTTAAGTCCTATTGCAGACTGCCATGTGTTTTTAATTTCCCGTAAAAGTGGAAAATGTATTTAAGAAAGGGTATGCATATGTAGCAAATACAACATGAGATGCAATAATTGAAAAATGTACTATTACTTTGGTTGACTCTTTTGGATTACAATTTTACATAAATTGTGCAGTTGCATTGCTAGCTCTGTAATAACTGGCGAAGAGAAACACATTCTCATAACACAACCATTACATTAAACTAAAGAGTAATGGCTCTTCAATTCTTGTGAGAGAGTGAAGGCAAAGGGAATTCTGTTCCTCTCCTATTCTAACTGCAAGGGCAGGAGCCTGACAGAACCCCCGGGGATAGAGACCAATGTTGTTGAGTCTCAACAATGTCTGGGAGTTTCTATTTGGCTTTGTAACAGCAGAGGGCAAAACATTTATCTGATTGTGTCATTGCCTATTAGTGGTGTCTACTGATGTCAACGGAACTCAATGCAGAGGTGATGCACAATTTGGGTTTACAAGGTGACTCCAATGGGCTATTGATGTTGTCAGATAATTGTTTGGAGCTGCTTACTGTGTTTTGAGAACTGTATGTTCTATTCCATGATTTTTCTGTATTCAATTCACTGTTGTTCTTTTTCTAGTAATGTATACACTAAATTATGGATTTTCTTTGGACACAAAAACAGAAATTGCTGGAGAAACTCAGCAGGTCTGGAAGTATCTTTGGAGAGAAAGCAGAGTTAATGTTTTGGGTCCAGTGACCCTTCTTCGGAACTGGATTTTCTTTGGGTAAGTTACACCTCTTTCACAATATTACAACAAATAAAACTGATAAAGGAGCAGGCCATTTGTCCCCTCAGACCTGTCCTGCTGTTCTATAAGTTCATGGCGTAATTATTCGAGGCCTCAACTCCTCTTTTATGCCAGCTCTTCTATCCCTCAAATCCTTGATATTTCAAAAATCTATCTACTTCCTCTTTAAATATTTTCAATGATCTAGCCTCCACAATTTTCCGGGGTAGAGAATTCCGAACATTCACTACGCCAGAGTGAAGAAATTTCCTCACACCTCAGTTTTAGATGAGTTTCCCGTTATTCTGCAACTATGTCCTCCCGTTTGAGATTCTCCTATAAGTGGAAACATCTTCTCTACAGTCTATCCTGATAAACCCTCTCAGAATTTTGTATGTTTAAGCAAGGTCACCCCTCATTCTTCTCTTCTCTCATGAAAAAAGCCACTCTTGATAAGTCAACTCCTTCATCCCAGGATTTAGCTTTATGAATCCTTTCCAAAATGTGGGGACCAAAGATCTATCTGAATGTGGCCTCACCAACACCGTGTACAGTTGTAACAAGAGTTCCCTTTTTAAAAACTAACCCGCCTAGCAAAAAAGGCCAAAATTCAATTTGCCCTCTTAGTTAACTTGCTGCATCAGCCTGCTAATGCTTTGTGTTTCATACACAAGAATGCACAGATCACGCTGCATTGTCTGTTTTGGAGACTCTTTCCCTTTTAATAACAGTTTACCTTCTAATTTTCCTACCAAAGTGCATGATCTCACGCTTTCCTCTATTAAACTGCATCTGCCAAATTCTTGTCCTCTCACTCAGTCTATTAATATCACTTTGCAGATTCCTTAGGTCCTCGACACAATACAGTCAGAGCCCTCCCACCTATTTTTGTACTATCAGCAACTTTGGACAGATTACATAATACAGGATAAGTGGCTCCAGAGGTGGCTGTTTGCAGCAGACAAGCCACATTGAAAGTCAAAACTCTTGGTTTAAATAGGAATACTTTAAAGGTTTGCTTTTAATTAATGATTCTGTAATACAGCATATGTAGCTCAACAGATGTTATGTGCTACAAAAGCTATATAACTGACTTTGTTCACAGTGGCAATATAGTTGATCTATTCAGGTATTTGTTGGAAAATTTCACATTCTTAAGGTGGACATAAGCCTTGCACATCTCCATCTGGTACACGTAGGATGAAAAAGTATATTTTTATAAATGGGAAATGTATATTTGGCATGTAAACATCCATGGAGTTAAAATCTTTGGGACTGTCAGCAACAATACATTTGTAGTCTTTTTTCACTTTGGTAGATTTATATTTTGCTTATCTGTGTTAAAAAGGTTACTAACTCATTTTCATTGAGAAAAAGAACAAAATAGGGACATATGTAATGGGCAAACATAATGTTGTACCACCCCTGATGTACTCCTGCAGCATATATCCTGAACTTGTGCAGTCTCATTATGGTTTTCTATCTACTGACTGAGATGGGTGCAAACTCACAAGGTGGGGGCTTTTTAAATCAAACAGAATGCCAGGAGACAGTCTTTGGAGTTCAGTAAATGTACAATTTATTTTCAATACATGAAACACCATGTGGACATAAGAAGTCTTTTGAACGGTTTCCTGTATGATATTTTTAGATGGAACATCACAAGGTAATGCCTTAAAGGAAAAATATTGACATTGCCAATGAGGGCAACAAATTATTTATACGTGCAAACGTATTAATAAAACCTTGAACCTGAGGGCAAATAGAAGGAGTTATGCACAGCTGAATTTTTTTTAAAGAATTTACAAATCTAAAGAACAAAATGATTACATTATATGTTCTACTGTTGGCAAATTAGACATAGTGACAAAGTAACTAAGCAAATTGTTTCAAACACTATCTCTTTGCACAAAGGATATTAAAAACAAAACACATGGAAATGAGCCAGGTTTTTTTGTCAGAAATCCAATTTCAGTCCATTGTTTTTCCAAAGCAAGTGTCAAAGGTTAACAATCATTCCATAGAAAATATGGAATTTTTAAGGAAACATACTATAGGTTGCTACACAGCATTGGATACAAACTTAAGAACTACGTCATTTTCTTAATAAAATAAGAACTGCAAAAGGCAAACAGGAAAATACTTTTAACACACTGAAGTCCTTCTACTGAGTATAAGAATGAAAAAAAGGCATAGTCTTGCTCAAAGTGGTAAATCAGTGAAAGGCTTACTTTGGACAGTTCTGTGGAGTTTAGTTTTAAAAGTGACAAGAACCTTTTAGTTACCTCTAAACTATAATATTTTAAATGGGTTTCAAAGTGTACAACCTAAAGGCACACTCAGCAAGGAGTTTGGTGACAGTTGTCAAGTTCATGCCAGAGTGCATTATCTATGACAATAGGGGAGCAGTGGGTTGATTATCAGATAACATTATCATTACTCAAACTGTAGAACAGTTGTTTGTGTTTAAGCTGCATCTGGGATATCCAAAATAAGAAAAGGAACTGTACAAATGCAAGTCATTTTAATTATTTCTTTTCTACTTCCGTGATTCTTTCTCAATATTTTGTATGTTGTTGCTCATGTTCAACGCAGAATCCCAGGTTTCCAGACCAGGATTGTTGAAACAGATGCTATTGTTATACAGCGGAGGTTGACCCCTCTCTGAGAACTAAAACCGAAAGAGAAGCACCTTGCACTGTAATCTGTAAAAAGAGTGTGAAAAGTGGTGTAACCTGCTTTTCAGCAACTTCTAGTGGTTAAATAAAATAAATCCCTGACACTCGTTTTAAAATCAACAAGTAACAATTTATTCATCTAACAGTGAACAAAATACCTAACCTATTCAAAAACCAAATAAATCCCTTCCAACTACTAACTAGTCCCAAATAAAGCAAGATTCTAATGGTATGCTGTTCCAATGAATAAAAGTAGAATTTAGTCGCTTGAAATTATAGCCAGGTTACATTTCTTCTGGCATATTCTAAGTCTTCTCCATTGATTCTTCTGTCAGGAATGCCTTCTCTGTCAATTCCTTTGTCAGGAATATTAACTAGTTGTGTCATTGGTGCTGTTGTTATTTAGATGGTGCTTTCTCTAAGACATAGAGGAGGCTGTGACAGCCAGTGTCTCTCTTGAGAGCTGAGGGTCATTAGCTCTGGCAGACGGCAGCTAGCTCTGGAGTCTTCGTCCAACTGCGCCCTTCTTTTCAGACCTTTGGTGACATATCAATATTTTTTACAACAGGATTGGTCCTAAGTTGTCAAAACCATCAGACTTAAATTTAATAGGTTTTTGGTATCCAAGTGCCTGGTTCAAATTGGGTGGCTAAATTCAAAAGCCTATTGCCTTGGTAATAAAGCTACTGCTTGCCCTGCTAACTGAAAGGCCTATCAATACAAATGTTTCAATTCAGGTGCTCCGTGTGTACTTGCAAACTTTCAAGCTACTGCTCGCAGACATCCATTTTAAATCTGTAAGTATAGAAGAAAGCACATTATCTTTTAAAGGGACTACACAATGCTTTTCCCCCTAGCATTTTACAAACACTAAGTTCTAACTTCCTGCCTCCATCCACAAGTACTCAACCCAAATTCGCAAACTAGTCAATGGTAAATCTACATCTGATCCATTGGCAGACCAGAGTAATTGTTTCTAGTCCTTCCGCACACTCAGCAATGACCAACATAGTGTTTATATTGCAATACTATCAGTGCCAACTTCTGATGTTGACAGAAGTAAACAAAGCAAACTGCTGCTACAGTGAAAGGTTGTAAATGTTACCAAAGGAGGGGACTTTTAGAGGAAACACTGCAATGGCAGCAAAATCTAAATTCCTGTTACATTCATGCTCTCACACATGCTCACACGCATATTTTCATATACAGTACATGTTTATTACAAAAACCATTAAAGATCTGCTGAAACATAATGCAGAGTGCCCATGTCATAGGTGAAATGTCTGGTTTATTTGTGGAAGTTGGACATGCAGTTATGTCTATGATTAGCTGCCAACTGCATTTCCTAAGTAAATGTGGTATCAAAGATACAAATTGGACAACAGACTTAGTGAAGAATTGAAACATCACTTGTAAATTTCAGGATAACAACAAGGAATTTATTCAATAGTCTTAATAATATATTTAAAAAGTACAAATTAATTCATGAATACATATTTCCTCAACTCAGAAAAGGACACTTGAGTTTTCTTTCTTTATTTTTAAATTCTTTTTTCTGTCAAGTAGTAGAGACATAATTTTAACCCCATGCTCAGCCTGTGCTATTGTAAACATTATATAATGAATCCTGTAAATTTTGTCAAAACTTTTCCTCTTACTCTTATCAGGACAATTGGCAAGAATAGCAACTTAAGGGAAAAACCAACATTTATACAGTCTGAGATAAAGTATTAATAAGATGGCAAGTGGATGTTGAATGTCGGAGGCATGAGCAATCTTAAATGAGAGTCAGTATAATTCTATGCGCACTTTGGGGAAGCAATTGCCTAGTGGTATTATCACCGGACAGTTAGTCCAGTGATCCAGGTAATATTCTGGGGACCTGGTTTCAAATGCTGTTATGATAGATGTTGGAATTTGAATTCAATAAAAATGGGAAGTTATAAGTCTAATGATGACTGTTGTCATTATTGTTAACAGCTACCTGATATTGCAATAACTCCACAGAGGCTGATATCCCTGCAGCAAGTCATCCTTTTTTTTTACATGTGGAAAGTCCTTGACACAGATCAAACTCCCGCAGAGCCAGCTGTTGGAGAGACAGGATGTCTGACAGTCCGGTTTAAATCCGTCAGCCAGGGCTCCCTAATTAACAGCTTCAATCAGAGAACTCATTTTCTATGAAGTCCACCTGTATGACCCTGTCATAATTTCTGCAGACCTCCCCCTCTGAGTGTGATGACATAGGCCGGTTCTTTTTCTTGTAGCTCCTCATGGGACATTTTAGCACCGCGGTAGGTTCCTCTGACTCTGCCTCTGGTACGGGCTGCGTGTAACACACAAAAGCTCGCCTCTTGCGTTGAGAGCATCTTGGAAGAAATTCATTCTCTTCTTCAGATGGCAGAGGTGTTGAGGTGGTGGTATCCACCACGTCCATCTCAAATTCAGAGGTATCTACTACACTCGATGGAGAGGGAGAACCCATAGGTTCCACCAACCTATCTGACTATTCCGAGGAGCTGGGCACGTTTTGCTCCTGTCCCGTTTGCGAGTTTGCAGCTTTAATATGGTCCGCATGCTTGCTCAGGACCTACCTGAACTTCTTACGTCACTGGACTGAACATGTTGACCATGCCTCTTACCCACGCAGGACCATTCCTGTGGTTCCCACCCCAAACTTTGCCCCTTGAAGTAAACTGTCTCCCTTGCTTACAGGAGTCTTGTGCCTAGCTTTGGCGTTCCTGATGCAATTTCACCCTCCACCCACATGTTGAGGAAGATCAGGTTGAACCTGGTGCAGAGTGTTCTCCCATTAGAAACTGTGCCGGAACAGTCTCTGTAGTTACATGAGGGGTAGTCCTATAATCAAACAGAAACTGGGACAGTTTGGTATGTAGTGAATCTGTAGGCTGCTTCTTTAAGCCTGCTTTCAAAGTTTGGACTGCTCTTTCTGCCTGGCCATTGGACGATGGATGGTATGGAGCTGTTCTTATATGTTGAATACCATTCGACTTTAGGAAATACTTAACTTCCCTGCAGGGTAAACAAAGGCCTGTTATGTGTGATGAACACTTCCAGGAGTTCTTGTTTTGCGGATGTTGCTTGCAATTTTTCTATCAATCCTGTGTTTGATGAATAAGTTCTATGCATGCCCAGCCATTTTGCGTGGGCCTCCATAATGACTAACAACATTGAGCCCATGAAAGGTTCTGCACATTCCATGTGTAACTGAGTCCAGCGTTTACCTGGCCATTCCCATGAATGCGGGGGAGCTTTTGGTGGTAATTTTTGCCCTTGCTGCCACTCGATCCTGGCCACCAGATGTAACATCTTCATTTTGGAAACCCCTGGATGACGCTGACGGAGATCAGCCAATATCTGAACTCCTTACTAATATGCCATCCTCCGCTGTGATCTGGTCTCCCTGGGTCCAAAAAGTTTTTATTCGAGTTGTGATGGCACTTTGGTTTTCCCATCACCACCAGCCGCTTCAGTTTTGCCAGGACCAGATCTTTCTGCATCCGAAGTCCGATATTGTCAGCTGTGACCAGAAGTGTGCTCAGTGACAGTACTATTGGTTGTGTATCTGCCAGCGGGACGCAGCTCATTCCATCCAAATTCGTTACTTGGCCTCCTGGATGGTGTTCCAACTTGTAATTATACACACTTAGTATTAAAGCCCACCACTGAATTCGGCCTAAAACTATGGGCAGCACTGCCTTGTCCTCTTTAAGTAGACCTAGCAAGGGTTTGTGGTCCATTATTATTACAAATTTACATCTGTAAAGGTATTCCAAATATAACTGTCAAACCTTCCTTCTCCATCTGGCTGTATTTATGTTCTGCATTAGCCAAAGTCCTGGATGCATATGCTATTAGGCGTTCCTCTCCATTGGGCCACCAATGAACTAATACAACCCCGATGCTGCAAAGGGAAGCATCTCATGTTAATACCAGATCTTGCTTAGGATCATAGCGTGCCAACACCTTTGAGGATAGAAACTGTTTCTTCACTTCCCTGAAAGCTATGGTTTGGCTACACGATCAATCGCAAGGCTGATCCTTTTTTAAGAGTTGATGCAAAGGTTCCAGGATGGATGCTGGGTTATGTATGAAATTTCTGTAATGATTCACCAGCCCAAGGAAAGACCTGAGTTCTGGTACAGACGTGGGTACCGCGGCACCTTCAGTCACGCTCACTTTATCTTCCAATGGATGTAATCTAGTCTTGTCAACTGTGTAGCCTAAGTAGGTCACTTCGGGATGCCTGGAACACATATTTTCCCCTTCTAAGGTGTACACCGACCTGGGAGAAACATCTAAGGACTATGTCCAAGTTCTCTAAGTGCTCCTTATTGGTCTTCCCTGTCATTAGCACTCTATCTAGATGATTGGCAACCTGGAGTGGATCTTGCAAAATGTTTTCCATCATCCACTGAAAAATTACACAGGCTGACAATACCCCAAATTGCAGTCTCATATACTGGTATAAACCCTTATGAGTATTATTTGTAGCACTTCAGAGAGTCTACATCTAACCGCAATTGTAAGTACGCATGGCTCATGTCTAGCTTTGTGAAGGACAGCTCCCCCCCGCCTGCTATGTGAGGGATTGGGTATTTATCTAGCTGCAAAAAGCAGTTCACTGTTTGTTTAAAATCGCCACAAAGGTGAACCCATAGGGCTTCACAATTGGTATGACAGGTGCTGCCCATTCTGCAAACTGGACTGGTTCGATGTTTCCCTCACTTCCCAGCCTTCTGATTTCTATTTCTACTTTTGCTGTAAGGCAAAAGGCACTGGGTGGGCCTTGCAGAATTGTGGAATTGCTTCCTGGTCAGCATGCATGGTGGCCTTGTCTCCTTTGGTAGTCCCTAGACCTTCCCGAAAAACTTCCGGGTATTTCATTAGGACTTCACTCAGGCAACCATTTTCTAATTGAAAAATGTTGAGCCAATGTAGGTGAATCTGTTTCAACCAATTTCACTCCATCAAGTTTGAGCCTGAAATCCGTAATAACTGAACCAGCTGCTTCTCATAAGAGACTGGAAGCAAACTTGTAGCCTTAATCTGTAAATGTTCCCCAGTATAGGTTCTCAGTTTAGCTGAGCTCTTGTGCAAACTTAAGGTTTGAAGTCCAGAGTGAATCTTGTTGAAGACTGGTTCTACGGTCACTGAAACAGCCGTGCCAGTATTGTCCTCCATTAGAACTGGGTGACCACTTATCCAGACGTACATTTTGATTGGTTCTGATCAAGATGTTATTAAGAAATTTAACTGTTCTAAAGCAGCTGTAGGTGGACTTTCCAGGGTTTGCATTCCCCTGGATTCCAGCCTATGAGTTCACTTACTCAATATCAGTCTAGTGGGACTCTTTTACCACTTGAGTCCGCATTCCTGCAGCAACTACAATGGTTGACTGGCCCTGACCCTGAAGAAAATTTTAACTGTTTGGCTGAAGCTTGGCTTTGTTTAGAAGTTTTCCTGTGGGTCAAACTAGAGTCTGTCTGTTCAGGATTTGTCCTGAGTGTGACTATGCAATTGCCTTCACACAAGTGATGTTCCCCAGGCTCAGTCAGACCGGTGAGGGTGTCCATTTCTATTGGAATACTCTGCAACTCATACCCTTCACTTGCTGCATTTTCCAATGATAGAGCCAGTTGTAGTGCCTGTTTGAAGTCCAGTTGTTCTTCAGCCAGAAATCCCACATACCAAACAGTCTATCAGCATCTTGTAAAGGGTTAAACCAAAGTCATATGCCTCTGCCAGTTAATTTAATGAAAAATCCCATATGGATTCCCTTTTTTCTTGAATTGTTGAATAAAAATAACTGTGACTCAGAATTAGAGGAGATTTGGCGTCATAATATTCCTTAACTAAATCTGTCAACTCTTGAAATGTTTTAGTATCTGGTGCTTCAGGGAAAGTTAGCCTCCTAATAACTTTTTACAGTTACAGGTCCAAAAATTGTCAGGAGAATTACACATTGCTTTTTGTCTGCCCCAATGTCATTTGCTCAGAAAAAGCAGCGCATTCTTTCCACATATTGAGCCCAGTCCTCAACGGCAGGATTGAATGAGTCAAGCTTCCCAAATAATGGCATGATGCCAGAAATGCTTACCCGAACTCAAAGACAACTTTTGTGACCGACTTTCTTCAGGAGCTTTACACTTGATGCCATTGAAATAAATCCACAGAGACTGGTATCCCATCACCAAGTCACCCGTTGTTTACATGTGGAAGGTCCTTAACACTGATCCAGCTCTATCAGAGACAGTTCTCAGTGTGAACAGGATGTCTGCCACAGCAAGTCAAGCAGCATCATAGGAGTAGGAAAACTTGACGTTTCGGGCCTAAACTCTTCATCAGAAATTTTCTGATGAAGGGTTTAGGCCCGAAACGTCAAGTTTTCCTGCTCCTATGATGCTGCTTGACCTGCTGTGTTCATCCAGCCCCATGCTCGTTATCTCGGATTCTCCAGCATCTGCAGTACCTTTTATCTCAGGATGTCTGCCACTCCTGTTTGTATCTGACAGCCTGACCTCCCTAATTGGACCAGATTAACAGTCCAAATCAGGGAACTCATATTCTATGAGGCCCACCTGACTGACCTCGTTACAGGTTTATTAATAAATTTCAGGGAAAGGAAGTCACATTTTTACCTGCTCTGGACAACATGTGACTCAAGCTAGCAATGTGGTTGACTCTGAAGTGGCCGAGCAAGCCATTCAGTTTAACAATTACTAGAAAATCTTAAAAAAAGAAACAAAACCAGACTGACCACCTGGCATTGACCTAGACACCAGAAACAGTGACGGCAATCTCAGCACTGGCAACCCTGCAAAGTCCTCTTTACTAAAATCTAGGGGCTAATGCCAAAACTGGGAGGGCTGTCTCACAGACTCATCAGTTGACTAGTTCCCCTCTGCCATTTCCATCATGAAGTTAGAAGCTCACCATCAGACCACCACAAGTTTCAAGGAGTTGTTACATTTCCAATGCCATAATGAATAAAAATTGCTGCAGAAAGCAATAGTACTTAATAGATTAAATACTGTTTAAATTAGAAATTTCCTGGAACCTGGCCCAGATAAGTAATAAGTTAAACAGTTAAATCTTATTTGTGCAGGTGGTGAATTGTTCTTTGAAATATTTTTTTAAGAAAAGTTTTACATTTACTTTTCTATTTTCGTACCTGTCTCTTTTCTCATTCTTTTCATTCAATCCTTTTATCCCTTTACCTGTCTCTTTGATCATAAATTGCTTAATTTCTTTCTCAATCTGTAAGTTTTATTGATTAAGGTTCCATCCTTCACAAGGTCCAGTTGTCCTATTAAGCTTCTCACACCATTCTCAACTTTCAGGGACTATCTGAGACACACACAGACAGATGCATGAGTGCATGCATACACACACACATGCACATAGGTGCACACGCGCACACACACACATACACAGGTGAACACACACACACACACACACGTGAACACACACACACAGGTGAACATACACAAACACAGGTGCACACACAGATGCACACAAACACACACACAGGTGAACACACACACACACACACACACACGTGCATGCTCACATAAACACATAGAGGGTAAACAACATAGAAACAAAAGCTGTGAAATAATGTCTTCAGTGCAGCCTTTTAATCAGAATGGTTCACTATCCCTTCTGCAAAATACATTTGTTGGATGCAAATGTTACTTATTATGGAACAGAGTTAATGGCTTTAATAGAATTATGGGATTTCTGCCAGTCATCTTTGCAACACTTGAGCTCTGACATCCTGAATTCTGACACTATCCCGATTATAGTGCCATGCCAATCTGTTAGTTTAGATTTGAGGCAGCTAACAGTCAGAGCTCAAAGGCACTGAGCTTCAGCTATGGGAATGGAATGTCTCTTTGCTGTTGTGTATGATTAGTTTGTTATCCCTACCCAATCAAACCCTTAATACCACAATCCTTCTAACTCTTAAACTAAATTACAGTTATCTTAATCACCCTGCTTAGAAAAGGCTGTTGTGGCACAGTGGTAGTGTTCCTACCTCTAGGCTGGGAGATCTAAGTTCTAGTTCCACCTGCTCTAGTGGTGTGTAATAACATCGCTGAACAGGCTGATTGGGGAAATATTTCAACCTGCTTGGACATGCTAGGACAAACTCTGGGGCAGGTTGAACTTTGAACCCAGAGCTTATGTCCCAGAAATAGGAACGCGACTATTGTGCCACAGGATACTAATTACTTTAATCAACCTGTTTAGATCAGTTAAAAGAAACATTTATTAAATGGCCAGGAATTGTAATAAATCTGAGGAATGGGAAGGTTTTGGAACAGAGCAAGAAACTGCTAAGGAAAGGGAAAATAGAACATGAATGCATCCTAGCAAAAGCATAAAAAATGATTATAAAAGCTTCTACAGGCATGTAAAAAAGATTTAGCTAAGATGAATGCACGTCCACTAAAAGCAGAGTCAAGAGAATTTATAATGGGGAATAGAGAAATGCCAGTGAAGCTAAATGATTGCTTTGTGTCTGTTTTCACTGAGGAGAATAAAAGTAATCATAGCATCCCTACAGTGTGGAAACAGGCCATTCGGCTCATCGAGTCCATATCAACCCTTTGTACAGCATTCCACCTGGACCTATTATCCCCACGCTATCCCAGTAACACTGCATTTCCTATGGCTAATCCACTTAACCTATACCTCCCTGGACGCTATGGGCAATTTAGCATGGCTAGTCCAGCTAACTTGCACATTTTAAGACTGTGGGAGGGAACCGGACCACCTAGAGGAAACCCATGCAGACACAAGGAGAATATGCAAACTTCACACAGGCAGTCGCCCGAGGGTGGAATTGAACCATGGCACTGTGAAGCAGCAGTGCTAACCACTGCGCCAGCATAATCCACCAGAAATAGAGGCCCAAGTGACTAGGGAGAACAGGAGTTTACAGAAATTAGGATTAGCAAGAAAATACATGAAGAAATTAATGGGGTTGAAAGTTGATAAGTCTCCAGAATCTAGGAGTTCACATTCCAAAGGGTCAAAGGAGGCAGCTCGTAAGATAATCAAGACATTGATAACCATCTTCTAAAACTCCATAGATTCTGGAATGATTTCTGCAAATTGGAAGCTCCCGAATATTATCCCACTACATAAGGATACAAAGGAATAGACAGGGAATAACAGATACGTCAACTTCATATCAGTGTGAGGAAAAATGCAGGAATCTATCATAAAGGATGTGACAGATGGACACTTGTACGAAAATGGTCTCATTGGCCATATTCAGCATGGTTTTGCAAATGTGAATTCGTGTTTTACAAACTCGTGTGAATATTTTGAGGGTATAACTAACAAAATTGACTAAGGGGAGTTAATGATTGTCGTATATTTGGATTTTCAGAAGGCTTTTGATGAGGTCCTCTGGAGATTAGTAAGCAAAATTAAAGCATATGGAATAGTAGATAATGTACTGGAATGGACTAAGGATTGGCTAAAAGGCCAAAAACTGAGAGTAGGAATAAATGTGTCCTTCTCACATTGACAACCTGTGACTAGTGGAATTCTGTAAGAATCAATCAATCAACGCTAGCTGTTTGCAGTATGTATCTGTGATTTGGGTGTGGGGAGTAAGTATAATATTCATAAATTTGCAGATGACACAAAGTGAAGCAGAAATGTGCATAGTGAGGAAAATGTAAAAGCTTTTCAGGAGGATTTGGGCAGGCTTAGTGAATGTGCAAGAACAAGGTAGTTTGAATAAAGCATAGAAAAAGCTGAGAATGTCCACTTTGATGGGAAGAACAGATATGCAAAATATTGCTTAAATTTTGAAAGGTTAGGCAGTGTAAATGCACAATGGGACTTTAAGTCTCCTTGTCAATACATCACTAAAGGCTAATACATAGGTGCAGTAAGCTATTGGGAAGGCTGAGGGAATGTTAGCCTTGATTACAATAGGATTTTAGTGAATAGTGAAGTTTTGCTTCAATTGTACAGGAACTTGGTCAGACTGCACCTAGAGTGCAGTGTATAGTTTTGGTCTCCTTTTCTCAGGAAAGATATTATTGCTAGAAAAGGAGAAGTAAAAAGGTTCATTAGGCTTGTTCTGGAATGGCAGGACTGGGATGGCAGGATTGTCTGGTGTAGAGAGATTGGGCAAACTGGGCCTGTATTCTCAAGAGTTTCAAAGAACCAGAGGTGATCTCATTGAAACATACAAGACACTTGAAATGATAAACAGGGTAGATGCAGATAAGATATTTCCTCATGTTGGGGAGCCTTGAACCATGAGGAACAATTGAAAAATAAGGGAATGCCATTTAAGACAGAGATGAGGAGAAATTGTTTTTCTCAGAGGCTGATGAATCTTTGGAATTCTCTACCTCAGTGAGTTGTGGAAGCTCAGTCTTTGACTAGGTTTAAACTTGAGGTTGATACATTTTTGGTTTTCAATGGCATACAGGGATATAGGACAGTGGATAAAAGGGCACTGAACTGTTCAATCAGCCATGATTGTATTAAATGACAGAACAGTCTCAACGGGTTGAATAGTCTATTCTTCTTCCTATGTTATAACATAACTTCAGGGTAGGTGGGGCTTCACTCAGATCTTCTAATCCAGGTGAAAGGATATTAGCACTCTGCCACAAATGCCCTCAAATGGAATGATAGACTTAGAAGTCTCAGTCCAACAGCCATACTTGGAAATTAATCCAAGAAAATGTTATTTTTTATTCAGAGATGTATCAGGTTTTATGGTCTGAACAGTCTGGATTCATTTTGAGATATCACACTAATAGGATGGCATTGAGCTTTTGATGTCAATATGTGACACTTAACAATGAGCATGTGAACAATTACACTGACAATCTGTCTCACCCAGTCACCTATTATAGGACAGTCTAGTACTGAGTGAAAATGTCTATTCCATCTTAGCCAGCTTTAAGAGAGATATCCAAACAAATCTGGACTTCCTTTCTTACCGAATAGCCCTACAATGTCTTCCCTTTCCAAACATAGCTATCTAACTTTCTTGAACGTTATGAATGAATCTGCTCCCACCAACCTTTTGGGCGCTGTTTTCCAATGTAATTCTGATCCCAATAAGTCTACGTACAAAGGTCAGATTTGTTTATGTCAGCTAGCTGTTTAACTTGACTGGAAGCGTTTTTTCAGACTCACACTGCCTTGACACCTTGTATACTGGTGTTCATTAGTAAAAAACGACCAAATCTTGTCAGATGTATAGCTCAAAGAACATTTTGAAAGCCATTGATGATTCAGTGTATGTAAGCAACATATAAACAGATAATGCTGGAAATATTCAACAGGTCAGGCAGCATCAGTGGAGAGAAAAACAGAGTTAGTAGGTGGGCCTCTCAAAACCTATTCCTTTTAACTGTGTTAAAACCAGTCCCAAAGTTTCATGTCAATTACCCTTGATTTCTTACTGTCACAGGTACCGAGGTACATTGAATAGCATTGTTTTGCATGTTAACCAGACAAATCATATCTTACATAAGTACATTAGGATAGTAGAACGGAATGCAGAGTGTAGTGTTAACAGGATGCAGAAAATAGTGTTATATTAGTCATATTCTAACACTTCCCTGGTACCCAATGGTGCTCTTGGAACTGACCTGAGCGCCTTATATACAAGTCAGTACCTGATATCTTATTCTACAGTAACAAACCTAGTAGTCAAAACTGTAGGATCCCCTGTGTTATTATTGGAACAGGATAATTCGCTGGTACGTGTCCTTACAAGCGGGAGATACAGTTGGGTGAATTTTATGTGGTGAGAAGGTTTATTTCCTTGCCCCACTTCACCCAAATCTCCACCTCCCACTACACACCCCCCCCAGAATCCACCACTGGTGATACAGTGCCCAATAGCTGTCACACAGCGATAGTAAAGATGAAGTAAAATTCGGACTTCTGTCCCACAGGAAATTCCACCAATCTGACTGACTGGTGGTTCTGTAGTTCCAGCAGCACCTGAACACAAACGTGAGCAGTGCTGGAATGACAAGAGGTCCCAGGGAGACCTGAAGAAGGATATAAGATTTCAGGAAAGCCTGGCCGTTTTAGTTGGGCACCCTTTTGACTCACCGGTGAGATGGAGAGGGAGGTGGGAGCATTGTCATGTTTTGAGGTCAGAGAGGAAGGCATAAGGAGGAAGATGGGGTACAGAGCTCCAAAGGTAATCTGACTCCTTTGTCACTGATTTTAGTCTGTGCAGTGAAACTGGCCAGGTTTCTTGACTTTTCCCCACCTTGCCCAGCCACAATATTATTATGGTGGAGGTAGAACCTTAGTGGTGATCACTAGGCCTAAGGGTGGATGAGGTGCCTGAAGCCTTATTGAAACTGTGAAATATGGGGGAAACATTGTAAGTGGAGGGAAAGCAGTGGGCTGCTGATCCATTATAGTTTACATGCTCCACCCATCCCCACCTTCAAATATGCCACGGAAGGCAGCAAAACTCATGAAGTATGTATATACATTCAGGTCACAAAGGTTGACTGAGAAGCATTAGTGAGATAAGGCCAGATACGAATCATTAAGGTGCTGTATTCTATAGACAGTCAGTGAGATCAGTTGAATCAATTTCTAACTACTTAGTTAATCTCACTTTTCTCTCAGCTGAATGGGGAGAAAGAATAAATGACATTAGTTAAAGGCTGTGGAGTAGTAAACAGTGATGTTTTTCATCAGGCCATTCCTGCAGGACGTGGATTTCAAGCAAGAAGGAGTTTTAAAATGATAATTTAGGTTTCATCGCAGACTTGGTAAAGCAGGAGTGTTTCTCTGTTCCCCATCAGGAATAAACAATAGAGCCTTTCTATCATCAGGCTCTCTAATACCCTCTCTAGTATTGTCTTATCCAATGTATTCAACAATGCCAATGTCAATTAAAGTTCATTAAAGATTTAGTGCTGTAAGTAGTAAAAAGAATTTACCCCTGTAATAAAGTAACTATTCTAATTAAATTGTATTTTCCTAGCTAAGGTCTATACGATTTCCTGTAAAATGTTCTTCAAATGGTGAAAAATGTTTAATGGTCCACACTAGCAAAGCAAAATGGGCTGATAGGAATCGACAAGCTTGCTATGTACTGCCCCAATTATTTATTTCCCATTGATGTGCGAAATATTGTCAGGATTTTTAACTTCAAAACAAATAGAAATCACATTGAGACTGTAATTGGTATCTTATGCAACTCCAGGGAGGAAGAAGATGGGGATGGGAGAATGTGGGGGAAGGGAGCTGATTAACAGTGATGTCAAAATCCACCTACCCCAACTCTGGGATTAAATCAAGAAACAGGTTCTCTGAAGTTTAAAGTGATTTGTTTTTTCTAATGGCAGGTTTGGGAAGGACTTTTGCGTGCAACTTTTATATGTCACACAAGCTCATTAAATAACTATCTAACTAGGATTTAGTGCCCTTCCCAGTTAGGTTATCAGTAAGTGTGCATCATTTGCCTTCTGATTCCTGACTTCACATAAGTAGCATGCAGTGGGCAAGGTAATGTAGCTTCAGCATTTCGAGTGAATAGTTGCTGCATTGTGCCCTTTGGGGAGTGTTGTTTGGAGAGGGGGGTATTAACAGACCAAAGTAGCAGACAGCAGAGAGGAAAGCCAAGGGAAGCAAATTGTCCAGGGCAGAGATACTGGACAATCAAGGCTGGGCATCTGAGGAAGAGAGACAGAGTGTTCATGAAGGGCAAAGGAGTGTGTCAAAGAGATGGAGACAGGGTCAAAAGACAAAAAAGAGAAGCAGACAAGGAGTTGCTGACAGTAAACCAGACAATAAGTAAATGCTCAATAGAAGCTAACAGCAAGTGTGAGTAGTTGAAACTAGGTTGGCTGTGCTGGGAGCAACCCATCCAGGCAAGACCTAGGGGTGTAGGGGTGGGTAATGAGATGGAATGAGGAGTTCGCTTTTCAAAATTTAAACTCAAAGTTATGTCCTGAAAGCTGTGAGGTACCTAACCTGAAGATGAGGTGTTGTTCCTCCAGCTGTGCTGAGCTTTGCTGGAGCACTGCAGCAGGCCTGAGACAGAAATGTTGACATGGGAACATGGTAGTGTGTTGAAGTGACAGGCAACTCAGTGTCATTATTATGGACAGAGCAGAGTTATTCAACAAAAATCAATCTGTGTTTTGTTTCCCCAGTATAGAGCAGACCACATTTTCAGCAGTCAATACAGTAGACCAGATTGAGTGAAGTACAGGTAAATCGCTGCTTCACTTGGAAGATGTGTCTGGGTCCTTAGATGGTGAAGAGGGAGGAGGTAAATGGGTACTTATTACACCTTCTGTAGTTTCAAGGGAAGGTGTTGTGGGCGTGTGAGGAGTTGTTAAGGGTGGAGGAAGAATGAACCAGAGTGTCCCAGAGGGAATGGTCCCTATGGAATGCTGACAAGGGAGGGGAGGGGGAATATGTGTCAGCTGGTGGCATCCTGCTGGAGGTGGTAGAAATGGTAGCTTATGATCCTCTCGAAAAGGATCCTGGAGGGGTGAGGACTGGGGACCCTATCGGTGTTGAGCGAGGGAAGAGATCAGGTGAGGAGTGAAGTGTAGGAGAGGGTTGGACATGGCCGAGGGCCCTATCTACCAGAGTGTGGAGGAAACCTAGGTTCAGGAAAATGGAGCACATTTCTGATGCCCCCTGCAGAAGATGGCATTATCATGGGTACAGATCGGGCAGGGACAGAGAAACTGGGAGAATTGAATGGAGTCTTTATGGAATATTCTGAAGAAGGGTCACTGGGCTCAAAACCCTCTACCAATGCTGCCAACCTATTGAGTTTCTCCAGCAATTTCTGTTTTTGTGTGTTTCAGATTTCCAGCATCTGTAGTTGTTTGTTTCATCCAAGAGGAGAGTAGTGGTGGATGGTGATGGTTCAGGCCTTCTTTGAAGGAAGAAGTAGAAACCCCCAAGAGCATCCTGATGGGGGATGAACATGTAAAGGGATTGCATGTCCGTGGTGAAGAGGAGGTGGCTGAAGCCAGCAAACTCGAAGTTTTGAAATAGATGTAAAGCGTCAGAAGAATCACAGATATAAGTCCTGCAATGGTTTAAGAAAGCAGCTCACCCCCATCTTCTCGAGGGCAACTAGGGACGGGAAATAAATAGCCAGTCAGTAGTCAGTAATGCCCACATCCCACGTGAATAAAAGTAGAGCGGAAAGAGACTGGACATGGGAAGAAAAGAAATCAAGTCAAGTTTGTGAATTTTAGAAAGGAGATTGAAGCAGGTTGAATAGGTGGGATGTAGGAGGTGGGAGGCTGTGTGAGGAAGTTTCCAGATGACATGAGGTTAATGACCTCCCTGTACATAACTCCTGCTACCTGACCTTCCTGGTAATTACTGCCCTGCCCTTTGACCTTCCTGGTAATTACCACTCTTGTCCCTTGACCTTCCTGGTAAATACCGCTCTGCCCCTTGACCTTCCTGGTAATTACCACTCTGCCCCCCGATATCCCTGTACATGAATATCTGGCTCACTGACCTCTTTGTTCTTGGCCACCTTACTCTCACCTTCCTGCTCTCAACCACCTGCCCTGTCACCTCGCTATGCATGACCACACAAATTCTTGACCATTCTACCCCTGAGCTCCCTGCCCTCTGATGGTATGTTGTTTTACCATCATCCTCTCACTGCCGGATGTCTGACCAATCCTTTCTCAAGCAATGCTCCCATGAGCTGATGCACTACAATCCTCAGCTCCAGTTCTTACAGTCCAGATTTTTCTGCTTTACTTCGCTCTTGCCTTCAGTAAGTCTCAGACCTTCTGTTATAATGATGTTTTTCTGGAAATGGCATATGTTGACATTCTTTGCTTCTCTCTCTTGGGAGCATTGGACAACACCCCGAGCTCAATCAAAACTTTTGAGCAGGCTCTTCAGCAGGATACGTGAAATCTCCTTAACTCTAGTTCATTAGGGATAGAGTGCATTTCAGTGCTTGAGCATATATTACTTACTAAGCTTTGTGTAGTAAATGTATCATGACAGATCCCTGTTTGTGTATCATTATCTCAGGGTTGATGAAGTGGAAATCCTTCATGTCACTTTGCGGTTTCTGATTGCAGGGTTGATTGCAAGATATCATCTTTGCACTCTGGAGCTGTCAGGAAACTGCAGAAGGTTTATGCTGTCTGCATTTACTCTGCCGTGTGGCCATGCCAAATCTGATGAGTTACGGAAAATGACAGTGATTATCTCAAATCACAAGCCAGTGCTGTCTGATACAGGCCCCCCGTGGTTGCCTGAAATGATCCAGAGTGGTAAATGTTGTGGGTCAGTGTGGTCATCATTTACGCTGGAAGTGGAATGGGGCTTTAAAATTTAGCAGGTGACCCATCTCCTCTGCAGAGACACAGCCAGATCTCCAGCCAGCTCCTGTGAAAGCTGTACGCTCTCTGGGGTGTGGACTTGCACAGGAAGAGGTTGGGTGCTTTCTATTGCACGAGTCTCCACATCTACTGATTCTGGTTGTGTTCCTCCGCCTCAACAAAAGTGACATCCAGAGTCAGCAAAAGAGGCAAGTTTATCTTTTTTTTCTGGTGCATTGTAAAACTGTTATCAGGAGTTATAGGAAGAGAAATTCTTCAATACTCCCTGGGACTGCAGATTTGCCACATCCCCAGGTGTCTGTGGGTGTACCTGAAAATCTTGACATAATTGTAAACTTATTCTAAAGCAAAGTTCCTGGACAGAATTCATGTGCATTGATGAGCCTAAAAGATCAAGGAAAATTAGAGTGGAATGTAACGATGTACTCAATACACTTGTGCTTAATTTTCCTCAATCTTTTATGATGGGTATTTGTTTTATATCTCAGAGGCAAATGCACAAAAATAAACTCGCATTCTATCATCAGAATAAGTGACTTGCTAAAAATCCAAGTCTTTGCAAATAGATGTCATTAAAATGATATATGTCAGAACTGCTACATTTAAAATGTAGTTAATTGCTTCAATACATTGAATAAATTCAAAGACTCCCTGCTGAGCTTCTTCTGGGTTAGCCTGAGGTATTTCCTGATTAAAGACAGTAACTCCGATTTAACCAATTTTATAGCACATCATTCTAGTTCCTGCAAGGAGGGTGGAGTTTAGTTGTATAAAGGGGTGTGCAAAACTAGAGGGCATAAGTTTAAGGTGAGAGGGGAAAGATTTGAAAAGGACCTGAGGGATAACCTTTTCACGCAGAGGGTGGTGCTTGTATGGAGTGAGCTGCCAGAGGAAGTGCTGGAGGTTGGTACAATTAAAACATTTAAAAGGCTTCTGGATGGGTACATGAATAGGAAGGGTTTGGAGGGATATGGACCAAATGCTGGCAAATGGGACTAGATTAAGTTAGTATATCTGACCAGTGAGTTTGATCAAATGGTCTGTTTCTGTACTACACTATGACTCTATAACTATCAATAAGTAATGGAGACCTGAGGCCCTTGTCACACTGAAGGAATCAAAGTGAATCCCTGAGTGCTCCATAGATCATACATGACATAGAAACAAATGATTGCAACTAAACAACGCTCAGGGTTGGTAAAATACAGAAGGTCTTGCAAGTTTCAAATGCATCTCTATATTACTGAGAAAATTTTGGTGTCATTAGTCACTGTACTTCTGAATTGTTTTATTTAGACATACTATCTACATATAAGACAAAACTATGAATGAAGAGGGTAGTTCAGAGTAACTGCCAATTCTAACGAAGATCATTCACCTGAAATATTCACTCTGTTTCTATCTCCAAAATTACTGCCGAACCTGATTATTTCCAGCACTTTCTGTTCTTTATTGCAGAATTCCAGCATCTGCATCACTTTGCAATTGTTACAGTAATTAATAATTTGTTGATGAACAAGAAAGCCTGCAGTTGCCAGCTAGGTTAGTGGTTAGTCACTTGATGCATTCACATTACCATCTATTACAATTTCATCTTATACTTTCAACATCTAGCATTGTTAGTCCAAAAGAATGTTACTGATAAGTGCACAATAGCTCCACTATGTTATCTGTCTCTGAGGTAAAAGCTCTATAGATCTGAATGACTTTGGAAATTCAGATCTTTGTGGGTGTTGTGAGTTGCCATTGGAATACTATTGAAAGCTATTTGTACAAAATCAGATGACCTACCTTTCAACCATCAGTGATGGACCTTTCACTAATAGTGGGCATTGATTTGGAGTAATGGGAGGAAGCAGGATAAATAGGGGTCAGTGACACATGAGTAATTTACGAATCTCTGTTGGGAATGCCACACTCCACAAATCCTAACTGAATTGTAAATGCACTTAATATTCCTAAACAAAATCAAATGCTTAATTTAAGGTAGAAGTTGCTTTTGTTCATTGCTGTTGTTTGGTCATTAATCAGGTCTGTCCAGGCAAGCCTATGGCCAGAATTAGCTGTCGGTTCCTGTGCTACTTGAATCAAAGAGTTTTGAAAGTCACAAATTGTAACCTGCTTTCCTGGCTGCTCGAGGTTCGGCATTTATTGCAACTCAGATTGTGTAACAGTTCAGTTGCACATTTCCCATTACCTGGCGTGTATATGTGGCGAAACGTCTTTGACAGTAGCTCACAAGTTTAGTTTTAAATACATTATTTAGTTTTCAAATTGTCATTCTTAATTTTATGTCTGCCCCTTTGCAGTACTTATTGAATGGATTTTTATACTCCATTGGTCACTGTCCAATCTACCTCACTCATCTGAACCTTGAACACTGGCATTTGGGCCACTTGTTAGTTCTTATTGTCCTTATTCTGTGGCTTGTTCAGTGGACTTGAAGCCCTGGGAAGGGCTTTGCTTGCATTGTTACCACAGTTGACTGCAGGCGGATTTTGGAATCTCAGGTTCCTCTGCTGCAACATGGAGCATTCTTTCAGATTTCACTTCTAATCTGCTGCTCCTGGGCTTGACTCATGTTCACATCTAAGTTTTTAAAGCCATTGCAATTAGTCATTGTGACAGTGTAAAGAAATTTGAAAAGTATAAATCATTTTTACTTGTTGATCATCAGTGACAAAGCTTGCATAACGAAGGAGCATGATATCAGTGATTGCTTTGACATTTAATATTCCAAGAGAATAGAAATTCCCCCCTTGCCCCTCCTAACCAATACCAGTTGGCTATTGCGTATATATGGATTTCTATAGTCAGTCTAATCTCTACGTGCAATATACGTATATAGAGGTTGCTTTGAAGATCCTCAAAAAGTGTAATGCAGGTTGTATCACCTTAATCTGACCCTTCTTAGTCCAGCTTCTGGTTTTCCCTGAGATCTATGATCATTGTATTAATCTGTATTTATATCACTTTTTGTTGTTCCTTGTCAAGCCTTAGAGCCATCAAGTCATGGAGTCATACAGCACAAAACAAATCCCTTGATCCAACTCATCCATGCCAACCAGATTTCCCAAAACTAAACTAGACCCATTTGCATGCGTCTAGCCTATATCCTTCCAAAGCTTTCCTGTTCATGTACTTTTCCCAAAATGCCTTTTAAATGTTTTAACTGTATCTGCATCTACCACTTCCTCTGGCAGTTCATTCCACAGACAAACTGCCCTGTGTGAAAAGTTGCCCCTCAGGCCCCTTTTAAATCTTTCTCCTCTCACCTTAAAATTCTGTTGTCTAGCTTTGAACTCCCCTACCCTATTCATCTTATCTATACCCCTCATGATTTCATAAACCTCTATAAACCTCAACCTCCTGTGCGTTGGATAATGCTTGCTACCTCTGACATTACCCATTTCCTGTAAGATGAATCACACCAGTTGTACAAAGTAGAGTATTCTTGTTCATTCACAAACTAAATAAAATCGATAAAAAGTTCTCATTAAATTATTTTGTTTCTAAAAAATTAGTTTTCCAATCTTACACTTTTCGCTCTGTGCTGATGTGATCTGCAATCAACTAAAAATGTAACAGACTCAGAGCAGTTAGTGTTGATATTCCCTTCGGTCCTGGGGTAAGTGCCTTGCCACCATTTAGCACCGGGCCATTACAATAAAGCCACGACTGGCAATGTATGTAACAGTTACAAAATAATGATGTGTTATCCCAATTCTATCCGTTGTTCAAAATAGAAAGATATTCTTAAGCTTCCAAAGCATTTTATTTTACACAGGCTGCATAAGGGGATAATCAGCTAATTAGTAGAATTACAGAAGTTTAAAAAGATGATTAAGTACAAAGGACTTCCCCTTTCCAATGAGGACATACATCTTTTACACTGAAACATCGCTGAATAGGAATGGAAAAGAATACAACAGCATAGATGATGGGTGCACTGTATTTAAAAGGAAATTTAAGTTTGACCAATGATTGAATATTAAAGAATCATTAAAATACAGTTTACCTTTTTAACTATTTTGGTCTTTGATAATGAGTTAATTCGTTTCGAATATGAATTCAAAACAAGTATGTCTTTTCTAGTGGTCTTCTTTTCTAGTTATTTACATGATGATGTAACTATTAGAACAAATCTAAATAGAAAAGGTTTTCGAAAGCACATAACCATCATTCAGATGGAAAAACAACTTAGTGATGGAAAAACAACTTAGTAACTCCCATTTGCATGCCACACTCCACCATTTATTGCTCCCCTAAATCTGATGTTGCTGTCCAATTAGAAAATCAATAATCTATTAGGGATGTGATTGATACCAGTCAAGGTGAGGTCTTCACTCTTAAAATGTTTGTGCATTGAATATACTTGACCTCCCATCGTCTCTGATTAGACAAAGGCCTGGTCCCACGGCTGTTGGATTTGGGAGGCACGACCTTTAATCTTACATTACCCAGTTTACTAAGAGTAGACTATCAATGGTAGTAAAATTAGCTGTGAAGTAAATCTTGTGTTATTCTATGCCAACAAGCACATCCTCCCCATCCTCAGGACTGAGCTTGAGTTGCAGAATCAGAAGGGCAGCAAGCTGAGTCCTCAAAGATAGAGAGGCAAAAACGAGCATAGAACTTGGATTTGGGTCTCTCCACATCTTAGGGCCTTTGGTCCCTCTACTTTGAGCCAGATGGGAGGAACTAAAGAAACACTGAAGAAATTATGGGAAGATGTATGTGGTCGACAAGTCATTGTTTCAGAGAGTGCAAATTCATGGATAAAAATAAAAAAGACGCAGCCCATAACAATGAGCGTTCTTCATTTCTCAAGCAAATTAATAATAGCTTAACTATAAGAGGTGTCAACAATTCCTTCGCCAAGCTATAGAGTGAGAAATGATTGACAGCATGTACAAAAAGCCTTTGTTGGATATCAGTCACTAGAGCCCCTGCACTGATGAGATATGAGTGGGTTTTGATTCAACAATACAAAGGGCACATGGGATGTGGAAGGTCGTCAGAGATCTGGACAACATCGCTTCTTGACGCTCAGAAATTTTTGTGTTGAGAGGGAACACATAAGATAGGATTTGGGTTTCACTGTAAAGTGGGAGTTAAATGGCATGAAGAAAAATAGGAAATTTATGCAAAAGCATTGTACTCACTGAGGGAAATGCTGGTGAGGATGTAGCAAATAGTAGGAATAATATTATTGTGTGGATAATATTATAAAAGCAATGTGATGGCAAGGGAAATGTGCTACAGGAAGGAATTGTTCTTATGTGTAAAAACTGAACTGGCACACCTCCAAAACTGTGTGATGTGAACCCGTTAGTGGAACACCAGACAAAAAAACAGGACGCTTTTCATGCGGATGCTGCTATTGAGTTCTTTGTCAGGACGAGGAACGGAGCCTCAGAGGTTGTAGAAGAAGAACAACAACAACTTGCATTTATGTGGAGCCTTTAATGTCATGCAAATTCCCGACGGTTCTTGTTGGGCAGCACCTGTTATGCAGATATGTCAGGGTCAACACCTCCATTCATATACATAGTGCTTCACTGCCTGATAGTACAAGTGAGGATAATTCAACACACTAGGTGTGCCTTTGATCATCTGCTCCCTTCATAGGGCAGCGACAATTTTTGACCAAAAGCAAGATTGCATCTCTCAACACACCAACAAAAGTCAGTATCCTCAATGGAAGTACTGCAACACAGGAGGATATAATGCAGAAAATTTTGAAAAGAGAATCAGAAGTAATTCAGCACTGTTAATAAAAGTGCAGCATTTATGGTGAGTGACGAGGATCCAACAGGTACATGGCAAAGAACTACATACATCCCATGTGAGGACACAACAGCAAACTGTAGTGAATAGCTCTGTATATTTGTACATCATTTTCACCTAGGGTTCTGTAAATGATCTTCAGGCCCTGAGTGACATGTAAGCTGCCTCATGCTTGTTTCTGACCCTCCTCACAAATAAAAATCAGCTACTTTTAATATGGCATCCAGTACACTTTCAGTGGAAATCTGACGAGGCAGATCATGATCTAAAGTTGATTGCTCTAAACTTCTCAATACTTAAAAACTGACAGAGATGGTGCAGAACTTCTCCCGCATTATGCAGTGAATTGGAATTAAATATTCACTTTTGCATTAGTCTGCCCTACACCTTCCAATCATCAATGAACAACACGTTCTCCCACTTAGCTGTAAACAAGCCTTCAAAAATGGTACTTTGCCCAGTGACTGTCTGATGAATGCTTTGAATCAGAGTTGGAGTATGTTAACGCAAACAAATAATATTGTTCCCATTGTTCATCCCTTATATTCAAGGCTACATCTTCATTTTTGCAAAACAAAAATAGATTCTTCTCAAGTCCTTTAACCTTCTGACCACCTTTGAGCAACAGAACTTGAACAGTGGTCAGACGTGAAATTTATGTGGCACAGCACCACTTAATCTCAAAAGAAAAGCTCTGTCTCCCAACAAACTGAACAGGAAGTAAAGTCTCGTGCTGCCACAGAGATGATATAAGTAATCTCAGTGATTCTGCAGCCTGTGAGGCAGAATGATTTTGTTCTTCCTTGAACTTTAGGACTAACAAAAGCATTTCAATTTAAACAATAGCTAATTAATCATATGTATTATATACATATTGTTAGAGGAGTGTGTTTGTGCGTGTACATATGTATATAAATGAGGTATTGTTCATTTAGCAATCAGTGGAAGTGTGCTGAGTTAATGCTGATAACAGGATAGAATTTCTAGAACAGAACACACGACCCACTCTAAGACATTTGAGGTGACAGTCCCTGTAACATGCTTAACAGTGACTTTCAACCTCACCTGAACCCCTGTTTATGCAGCAATTATTATTTTTTTCCACCTGCTGACAGCTGAGAATTTCCAGCCATGTAATTCTTTCCTCCCCTTTGTAACATTGTTGATTTGCGTAGTCACCAAGAAAAATCTGTTTGCCAGCTGTTTGGGAAACAGCCAAAGATTAAGTCGTCTAGTTTGAAGTCAATTCCCACTTTCATTTAGCAATTCCTACTGTGAAGCATTTTCCAGAACAGGCAGTGCTCCTAAACTGCCCGTCCTCTCACCCTCGCCACTTGAATACTCCATACCGGTCTCCTCGCGTCTTTTATCCACTGTCACTGGAAAAGTTACATTCTCCTCCAGACTGAATATCTGCCTGATTTAATAAATAATTTCAGCTAACAGCATTAGCCAAAGCATTTTCCTAGGCATTGCTCTTCTGTAGTGCACTGTCACTTAGTATTTATTGTGTGTTAGTTACTGTATCTTGTTAATTTAAGTTTAGATTTTATTTTATGAATTGTTGTCATGTGTAACATATTATGTGGAATAAACAGTCAGATGGTGTGTTACTGCAGGTCCACCAAGCCACTTGTAGACTTGTACAAGGAGCAGTGATTTGATAGAGCGTTTTTCTGCCTAGGGAGGCATTGATTCAAAATCAACGGATTGCACAAAAATGACATTAACCACAAAGCCTGAAAATGTACAGGACTTGGATGGAAATTCCTTTGATTTTTCACATCTGATGTTATAATCAGACTGTAAAATACAAAGGACCCATTGATGCTTGATTTAAATTTTACCTAGTTCCAAGATAGTGCTAGTAAGGTTTAACTGACGGAATAAATACTCCTTTTAACAGGCTGCAGATTTCACTTTAGCACAACCTTGAAAGAAGGAGATGATCAATGATCATTGAGACATCCTTTGAAGCGGCTTTTAACTGTAACATTAAACATAATAAGGGTTTACTTTACCATCCTGTCCGGAATTCTGTAAGTAGTCACCTAGGTCACAACCAAACGCAGTGTCCTTCGCACCCTTCCGTTTTCCTTTCTGTTTTGCTCCCTTGTTCTTCATGGGTGAACAAGATGACTTAAGGAACCTGTGCCTTAAATTGCTTTCCCACAAGAGCTGTCTGCAAACAACCACCAGTTTCAAAAAAAAATCCCAGTGAATCTGCCTCAGCCAACAGGCAATGCAGACTCACATCCTGACACGACGTTTAGTCAGTTCGTAGCAGTAGCAATGACTTTTGCAGAGTCCACATCGTGTATGCAAGGAACTGATAGGATCCCTTGTTTGTCCTTTCACAGGAGACAACTTAACAGCTTAACACTCTGAAGTGAGTACAGCTTCAAATTTGTAGAAAAAGATTGGAGATTTTCTCCTTCTAGGCCCTGTAAGATTGAGAGTTTAAACATCAGCTTCCTGTGCCTTTTTTCCTCTTCCAAAGCATGTCAATGGTTTATCAATTTGTGCTCAGGAAATGCTGTAAGAAACCAAGGAAGTGAGGCACTAAGGACAAGCGTTACAGTTAGCTGGGCCTGACAGCAGAGAGATAACAGCCCCAGCCTTTAACAGTCACAGCCTGACAGGAAACCTGGTGTAGGCCAGGCTTGGTGCTCAGTGCTAAACCACATCCTGTTGCAAAGTCTCTTTCAAAATTCATACACACAAGAAAAAAAGTCCTATGGTTTTTATTAAGTGTATACCAAAATGTTATGACATAGTCACAATTAAGGAAATATCTTTTTCACATTGCTGTTTAATAGTGTACAAATACAGTTAATTCCTCTTTGAAAATACTTTATTTCATGACCAGCAAACTGAATCACGAAGTTCATCACAAAATATTTAATTTTAAAGCTTGGACTCCAGTGCAAAATCAATATTAAATTTGCTGCTGCAGTTACTGTCCTCCTAACCTTTGTGTGTTCTTCTGGAAGGGAAATTCTTTACAGATTGGCTGTTAATGTAGATGTCCACATTTATTCCGGGTAATTTACCGAGATTTCTTTACTTGTCTACAACTTGCCAGGAGGTCGACTTGAAAGAGCTGTGTTGCTTTAACTGGCAGTCCAGAGCTAAGAATCTGAGTCCCTCCTTGTACAGGAGCTGTTTGTACAAAATCACAGAGAATGGGAGTAAACAGCCGATTATGT
The DNA here is from genome assembly GCA_024137785.1 of Ginglymostoma cirratum. NCBI lineage: Eukaryota > Metazoa > Chordata > Chondrichthyes > Orectolobiformes > Ginglymostomatidae > Ginglymostoma > Ginglymostoma cirratum. The sequence continues at coordinate 11,167,060 of JAHRHZ010000031.1, forward strand.
GACCATCAGAATTGTTCAATTTGTGTCAAGGCAAAGTGCAACAAATATGTCCAGTAAAAGTGTGAAAGATAAGTATTTTTGAAAAGATTTGTAATCTGTACTGATTTAATGCAGCTTGTGACAGCGAAATAAACACTTGAAAGACTGCCAGAACTTGCATTTGTATAGTACCTTTTATGGTCTCAGGACATCTCAAAGCACTTTGCACCCAGTGAACTCCTTTTAAAGTATGGTTGCTATTTTCTTATTGTGCAGTGGTCTCTAATCTGTGTTTGCAAACCACAAATTCTGAAAAGAAATTACCAGAATAGCATTCCTTCATAATAAATTAGATAACTGCTTTGCATTGAATGTAAATATTTTGACCTCCGCATAGCCAACAATGTTTTCTTTGGTTTTCTGTGGTTTTCTGCTGTTGGCTGCATTGCATCACAGTTCCTCATCAACTGAGCATTGGTCCTATGGTAGCAGGCTTGCTTCTGAGTCAGAAGATTGGGGATTCAAATCCCATGCCAGTGACTGGAGGACTAATAAAAGACTGAAATGTAGTACTGAGTGAGTGCTACGTTGTCAGAAGTACTTTTTTAAAAAATATAATGTCACACTCAGTTTCTAGATGGATGCAAACAGATCCCATGGCAGTATTTTGAAGTACAGTAGGTAAATTCCAAAATTTCCTCTACTGTAATTATCCCTGAGTGCACCCATGTTTTATAGAAGTATATGGTCCCTCCTTTCTTTACTTGCAAGGCTGTACAGTCGTTTAAAGGGACTGACTTGTAAGGTTTTGGAGTAGATCTGTAGTTCGGGTTGTGGGCTTTGAGGTTGGTTGGCTCACCGAGCTGGTTTGTTGTTCCGGAGACGTTTCGTTACTGAGGATGTTACCAAGCGCGGTAACGACATGCTGACACATTTGAGTAGAGTCTCTCAAGGTATAACCAGGGGAGACAGAGCTGCACTATACAATGCTAATGTCTTCAATTAGACTCTATCCCATTCTGTTTAGGTAATTTAGTGACGTGGGCCGTGATGTCAGTCAGTGCTTGGCACTGCTTAATCTGGACTCCTGACAACTAAAGGCAGAGACAACAGTGTGGCTATTTTTGGAATGCCTTGTTCACTCCCAGCCTTTTCATTGTTTGGGTAATTTCCTTTCTAATACTGCATTCTTATCAGCACTTGAAACAACTAACCTCACTGCCCCATTCTGACACCAAATCCTAAAGATTCTATTACAGCCTAAATTTTAGTTTCCTTTATTGCAATCTGTGTTGTACAATGACACTTATTTGCTTGAAAGCACTGTATTTCATTCTGGTCTGAAACAACATGCTGGATAAATATTGAAAAAGGCATTTGTTTAAATTGGAAAGAGGCAAAATATGAGGAACAGTAGTTCACGTATACGGCTTGTGCGTTCCTACCTTATACTTATAAACTAAATGAATTAGACTTGAAAGATAATTACGTATTGCAATATCACAGATGTATTTGAGAGAATGTCTTAATAATTTTCAACAAATAAAGTTCATATCAACACTTTCTCCACGTGGACCCAGCAGTTACGGTTTATGTTAAACAGTAAGTGAATATCTGCAAGATGATGATGAGTGGATAGCCAGAGACTTTTTCCCAGAGCAGAAATGACTATTATGATGGGACATAATTTTAAGGTGATTGGAGGAAGGTATAGGGAGATGTCAGAGGCAGGCTCTTTACACAGAGAGTGGTGGGTGCGTGGAATGCGCTGTCAGCAGTGGTAGTGGAGACATTCAAGTGACTCTTGGATAGGCACATGGATGAGAATGAAATGTAGGGTATGCAGGGTAGTTTGATTTTAGAGTAGGATAACAGGTCGGCACAACATCATGGGCTGAAGGGCCTGTACTGTGCTGTACTGTTCTATGTTCTATGTTCTTAATCTGTCAGTTTCAGAGATCTTGTTTTCCATAGGCCTATGAACAAGGGAAAACCAGTTAAGTAATAGATTGTGACCAACAATTCTCAAGATAACAAATGCAGAAGCTGGCAACTTCTACATGTGCACTCACACTATTGTCACCTCGAGTCTCAGTTATTCCAAAGCCTTCTGTCAACCCTTAGTCCTGCACTCTGTATAAACTTCAGCTCATTCAAAATTTGACAGCACAGTTCCCTTCCTGAAACATGCCCTACTCATCCATTATCCCATATCTTTGCTGACCTATATTCCCTCCCTGTTCCACATTGTGTCAAATTAAAAAATTTCTCTTTCTGAGGGGAATCACTTCATGGCTTCCATCTCACTATTTCTAATTTTTTTTCTTTCTAGTTTTACAGCCACTGCTTGCTGTTTCTTACTTCAGCCTATACTTGTTCCCAGATCTTTGGCCCATGTTCGCATTTGCCCCTGTTTGTCTCCTTGCTTCCCAGTCCTTATTTCTAAGTATCTTCCACCTCTACATGTTTCTTTTTTCTCCAAGAACCTCCTTAAAATTCGTTTGATTGGTCTTCCCTCTTCAATGCATTATTATAGGTGGTTTGGCCTGGACAGGCCAATATCAGAGTCCCACACAGTGGAATCGTCCCAAATCCTGAACAAACTGGACAAGGGCAACTCAGTCAGGAAAATATGACAAAATCAGAACAAATGAGCTTCCCAATGTTGAGAAAAGAAAGTCTGATTCTGCAACTGATTCCACCCTTGGGCAACTGTTTGTGTGAAGTTTGCACATTCTCCCTGTATCTGCGTAGGTTTGTTTTGGGTGCTCCGGTTTCCTCTCCCAGTCCAAAGATGTGCAGGTTAGGTAGATTGGCCATGCTAAATTGCCCATAGTGTCCAGGGGTGTGTACGTTAGATGGATTAGCCATGGAAAATACAGGGAAAGGGTAGGTGGATGGGTGTGGGTGGGATGATCTTCAGAGGGGTGGTGTGGACTTGTTGAGCCAATTGGCCTGTTTCCACACTGTCGGCATAAGATCTCTGCCTTATTTTGCCTTTTTTCATATAGCTGCCACAATCAGAGCTTGAATATTCACAGCTCTCTGTGTCGCCTTGCTGCTTAGTGCAGAAACAAAGCCAGTCGACTTGTTATGGTTTTCAGCAGCGATCAGTCAAGGAAGTGGACTTATTGCTATGTGTCAGTGGGCTAAATCACTGTCACATCTGCAACATGTACCAACAATGTATGTGGCAAACACACTGAATGCATTTCAACCAAATGGCCATGTCTCAAATGAAATGGGGAGAACTCCTCAGTCAGGCCAAGGGAGGTGCCCTTCAGTTTGAGTGTACTAGCATAGTGTAGTGACCAATATCAATCTAAGGACTTGAACCTGGTCAGTTGGCCACTTAGGACAGTCAGGGTGAGGGGTCTGCACCTCTTCAGTCCAGAGAGGAGGCCATGGTCAATCCCGCAGGTCCAGTTCAATGTCTGCATGTTCATGGTAAGTGATTCAGGAAGCCGCTTGGAAATCAGCCAGTAGCCTACTTATTCAACAACTGGGCTATCTATCCATGTTGGTAGAGGTGGTGGCCATGTTCACTCCAGAGGGTCTGTTCACTGAAAGTGAAGAGGTATCATCAGGAGCCACTGCTGTGGTGGAAACCATGGAAACGTCAATTGTGTACATTGGAGACAGCATGCTGAGATGCAGAGGAATCAATAACTGTAAAGGAGGGTCTCAACATGTAAGGGTAAGAGATGATAGACCATGAGAGGGAAAGGGGTGCTGTGGGAGGGTGTGTTATTGACTATCCTGGTATCGATGGTTGAACTGTGCATGAGTATGTTTGATCTAACTACATTGTATGGCTGCAAATCAGGGGGTAACATGGGGAAATGAGCACTTAAGGATTGAGTGGGAATTTTGGAGAAGCTGATGGGTTTTACAGGGAGGCAAGGAAGAAGGGAATGTGAAGGATCAGGGGATCACCTCAGTGGAGAAGCTGAACTTGTGACCCTCTCCATGAAGTATGACCTCTGTTGCCTTCATCCTCATCCAAATGATTTGTGCATGATGGAAAAGAAAATGTCTGCCACCACACCTGGAGTTGGCAGTGTAAGTATTTCATTTTTTGAGGGACGGGGCCTTTGTGTGTTGTGAACCCCTTCAAAGGGGCAATACCATTAAACAGACACCTACACAGTAAAGCTGCAGAACATCTATTACCTCAAAACGTTGAGTGGACTTTACACATTGACCCATTATACCTGGGCCTCAAATGCTCTTGACAACATTATTTAACTTTACAAATCAACTCAGGTGATGATTGTAAGGTACCAGCAATATCTTGTGGCCTGGAAAAATTCATGTTAGTTGCATGGTATAATCATCGTCCATATGTGAGGCTGCTCACTTCATCCTTGGGCTATAAAATGTCTATACCAATCCCCTATTTGCAATGCAGACTTTTTTGGGTACTTTGAGGATTGGGGGTGAGGGAGAGGTCCACACCTTGCTGCCACGTTTACAATCTCCTATTGTACATGCACCAAAAGGCTTGAGCAACAGACAACTGAATCAAGGTAATGATATACAATGTTCATGTAGATACACTCTCCTGGCCTTCTGTTCTGAGGACTGTGTTTAAATGTTAATGCATGTGCGTGACTGCTGAATGATGATATAATCGGGTGGCTGCTATCTTTCTGATATTGCCCACATATGCTCATTGTTATAATTTGATGGACGTCTTCTCAACATCTCAAGTTCCCCCATTCAATCCTGACAAAGTTTTGTCCTGTTATGGCCACTATGGAAGGGATAGCTATCATTAAGACAGGTTTAGAACATTGTGTGGTGCTGAGGATGGCATCATTCTTGTTTTTACACCTAAGATCACAATCACTCTCAGAGCTGATTTCTTAAAAATTCATTTATGGGATATGGATGTCTTTCGTATATGGTACACACTGTTGCCATGGCATGTTGGTGATGGAGGGATTGGATTATTGTGGATGTGGTTGTGATCATTGGGCACCTTTGTCCTGGATGGTGTCAAGCTTCTTGAGTGTTGTTGGAGCTGCACTCACCCAGGCAAGTGGGGAGTAATCCATCATACTCCTGACTTGTTCCTTATAGATGACGAACAGGGTTTGGGAAGTCTGGAGCTGTGCTACTCGCTACAGGGTTCTAGCATTTGACCAGTTTTTATAGCCACAGTATTTATGATGGAAACTGAACATTTATTAAAAATGTGATAACATGTTTTCAATGAAGGATTAGATATTACCCATGCCACCTATGGGATCTCAGAAGGCTGTGTTCTTCCTCTCCTTCCCATTAAGTTCAGGTGTAGTCTCTCGTGACTCTAGATCCTTTTGAGGAAGAGGCAGCTGGAGTGAGGTCAACGGCCCTGGCCCCCCTGTCACTTTGTGTTGGTGATGAGAAACTGCAGCCAGAGTGATGGAATGCAGCTCTCAGCATATACCCAGCACATGCTGAGGATGCCGGACTTGGTTCTCCATGGCAACTGCCAAGCTGTTCAAGGAGGCAGCTGGATGCTTGCATACTACAGGCAGCATGGTTCAGATTGCATTGGAAGAGCCCTCTCCTGCCTCAGTCTGGACTGTTGGCCAGTCTCCAGGAGTGTCAGTGACCTGGGTGTTTCTTCCTCAACCACCAGCAGAGATGTGGCAGTGCTGTGCTCACTAAACTGTGCCTCTGACTGTTCTCTAGTGTTGCAAGGTTGGGTAGTGTACTTGTGGATTGGGAGGTAGGAAGTTAGAACTCCTTGTTGGTAAAATTCCTTGGGGGGGGAAGCAGTGCATGGTCCCTTTAAAGGATGATGTGCTTTTTCTATGCTTGGAGATTCAAAAAAAATGTATGTGAGCAGCAGCTTTTGGGCTTTCAGATGCACAGAGAACACTAGAATTGAAACATTTATATCAAAAATCTGTGCAGTTAGCAGGCTAAAAGTAGCTATTTTACAAGACAATTAGTTTGGAATTTAGCCAATCAGTTTGAACCAGGCACTCAGATACCAAAAACCGATTAAATTTAAATCTGATGGTTTTGACAACATAGGACCAATCTTATAGTAAGAAATTGATATGTCATTAAGGGTATAAAAGAAATAGCTGTTGGGCAAAGACAGGAGAACCAACTACCATCTGCCAGAGTTAACAACTCTCAACTCTCAAGAGAAAATCACTGGCTCTCAAACTCTTCCCTAAGTCTTAGAGAAAGTACCATCTGACTCAAAGGTACCAAGGGCACAACTAGTTAATATTCCTGATGGAAGAATCGATGAAGAAGGCACAGAACATTCTGAAGAAAATAGAAAATACTACTTTTTAATATTATGTAAGTGAGACTTGTATTTACTGGAACAGTATACCATTTGACTCATTTTATTCGGGACTAGTTAGTAGCTAGAAGGGGGTTTATTAAGCTTGTAAACAGTTTAGTTAATTTGTTCACTGTTGGAGTTAGATAAATAAATCGTTACTTGTTGATTGTAAAGTGAGTGTCAGGGATTTATTTTATTTAACCATTATAAGTTTCTGAAAGGCAGGTTACACCACTTTTCACACTCCTTTTTACTAGATTATGGGGTGAGGTGCTCCTCTTTCGGTCTTTCAGTTTCAGTTCTCAGAGGGAGGTCAACTTACGCTTTATAACAATGGCTAATGTACCCACCAAGGTGCCACAATCTGAGCTGAGGGAGGGTGCAGGAGCAGCCTCACTGGTGCTTCCTCTGAGGGGACTGTACTTCCTTATTCTGAGGTGGAGGAGGAGATGTCTTGACTTCTTCAGGGCAGAGACTGTATATATGACACTGGTACCTGCAAGAGGCAAGGGAGGGAATGAATTATGAAATAGAGGTAGATATTTGAGCATGTTAAGAGCATATTCACAATGGGTGTAATGGGAAACAATGGTTCATACTGGATGCCAGGACAACCATCATCATATGAACAGTCTCTATCTTCTCCTGCTAAGGTTGGGATCCTCTCCTCTCAGGGAGTGAGGAGTCAAATAGTAGGCACCCCAACACTCATCTCGGTTTTCTCTGCACTGTTGCATAAGTTTTCACCTGGAATGAGATAACGAAGAGACTTGATGAGATGTAAGTGGGTGGCACTGCTTTTAGTGCTGGTAGACCTGTCAACACCTCTGGATGGCTGTTGTTTGAAATTCCCGTTGCATCTGAGGGTTCCATGAGTCTCTTTTTCTTTGTCTCTAAGTCAGCTACTTAATTATATCTGCATCCAGTTCTGGTTGTGTCAACCCTTTGAAAAAAACACATTTTGGAATTACAGTTTAAAATGTCTGCAGTACTTTATGGTTCTGACTTATGGCCATGGCGCTAGTTATAAAAGTATTGGAGATGGGGTATGAAGATAGTTTGATCATGTGTGTCAGTTAGTCACGTGCTGATACCTCCAAGTATAAGATTGATCAGTGTTGGCAAACCTTCCAACTTCAGCACTGGACTTCCGGGACAATGTCATTCTGTCTTCAGCTGGGTCCTGGGGATATGCTGGGCCTCTCGGGAGAAAACCAGGCCACAGGATTTTGGGCAGGGAATCCGCTGCAAAACAAATGAAATGTGTCAAAAAGCAGACATTCAGTGCAGAGAACTGATCGACGTGATTTGTGAGGCTTGGCTGCATTGTTTTGAATCGCTGACCCTCTTCAACAGGAAAAGGCTAAGTGCGTGTTCCCAAGTAGGCAGACCAGAAAGCAAACAAATGAACACAAATTGTAGAAGGCAGACATCCATAAATGGGCCTTGAAAGTTGGGTGGGAAGGGAGGATTATTTTAAGCGATTATGAGTGCCAGCTCCCCCTTATTCCGTCAACAATCCCAAACGGACTGCTGAGAATAACTTTTGTCATGGTTGTTTGGAAATTTCCATGACAAAATTTACTTCCATTTACATTCCGCAGCATCAATAGGCCTTGACTGTCGCAGCCAGTAGAGCACTTTTGAACTTCAGTCACTGTTGTGGCACAGCAAAACAGTGCGGCAACTAATTTGTGCACTGTAAGGTGCTGTAAATGTCAATGTCAGAACAACCTGATAAACACTTTAAGTGGTATGGGAAAAGAGCCAAATATTGCTCAGGATCCACCAGCGAAGGGTCCACTGCTCAATCTGAAATAGTCCTGTGGAATCTTATACATCCACCCAAACAGACAGATAGTTCTCAGTTCCACATTTCAACTGTAAAGTGACAACTCCCACATTGCAGCAGCTGAGATTAAGATACAGACGTCACCTGATGAAGGAGCAGTGCTCCGAAAGCTGGTGATTTCAAATAAAATGTTGGACTATAACCTGGTGTCATGTGACTTCTGACAGTGCAACAGTGGCACCTCCACATCTTTAAGACTCTAATAATATTTCAACATTCATAATACCGAGAAATCCAGAAACCCTTTCAGTTTAAGTTTAAGGTGACATCCATTTTTTTTTTAATGGGGCGAGGATGTACTTGTTTCTTTGTTTTTTTAAGAGGACCCTGGTTTGTTTCGGAAAAAGAATCTTTCTTTGGGGCGTTGATGAGTCAGAAGATCCTCACATAACTTCTATTGTTGTCTCTTGCAGAAATAACATCAGTGGGATAGGTCAATTTCAAGCAGATAGGCATGCCTCTTACTTAAATTGCTGCCTATTGGCTTGGCACTGGGCGAGGTCTTCTGAAAGCCTGAAATAAGTACCATTATCGTATGGAAGTAAATTTAAATATGTCTTTATTTGATTTCCTGTTTTACATCAGAATTACATTATGTGCTCTACCCATCTAACTTGTATGAGCATAAAGAAGAAGCTCAGAGGCAGTAGGAACTGCCAATGCTGGAGTGTGAGATAACAAGGTACGGAGCTGGATGCACACAGCAGGCCAGGCAGCATCAGAGGAGCAGGAAACCTAACGGAATTGTCCAGACCCGAAATGTCAGCTTTCCTGCTCCTCTGATACTGCCTGGCCTGCTGTGTTCATTCAGCTCCACACTTTATTAAAGAAGAAATTGTTGTATAAAGGAGCACTTGAAGTTGCAGAAGCTCTTTTTACAGATTTTATTTACACAGCCCTGTTTGTATTTTTTGTCAACAAAAGGAACACGTATTTTCAAACAAAACAGCCGCACATCGGTG
>JAHRHZ010000031.1:11186147-11198342 GCA_024137785.1 Ginglymostoma cirratum
ACAAATGCAATATCTCCTCAGGGAGGATCACCTTTTTTCTGTAAGCTTATGTGATGTAGGGTGTATGATTTCTTTTCTTTTTAAACTTTGAATTAGTGACATATGGGTTTTTTTCCTGTGTGTCTGAAGGGTTTAATGGTTAACTTGAGAATATTTCAGTAGCCATGCCTTTTTTTTTAAATGAAAAAAAATCTTGATAGTAAAGTCACTTTCAAACCAATTGGTTTTTGTTTTCATTAGGAGAGTTTACCATCAGGTGAGGTCAGCAATTTGTGCATCAGGGTTTCTGTTAAAAAATTGTGGACTGGGTTTTTTTGTGATTCAGGGAAACGCCCATACTGAAAATAAAGTTTTTTTGCATTTTAGTTTGGGTAGTTCTGCAGAGCTCCTTGGTGAAGATAGATATAGAAAAAAGTGCTCCTGAAAAAGACAAGAGACAATAGAAAAATAGATCACCTTACAATAAGGAATTTTAGTCCCAGACTAGAAGTGTTTGAATAAAACTTTGAAGAGGCTACTTGAAGCTGAGAACATTTAAAACCAGGTGTTTAAGAGCTCCAGGAAAAAGACCATCAAATTTTTCCAGACTGGGAATTCCACAAGAAGTTGCAATTAAATTATACCTGTTGAGGTGTTATAATGAAAGGTTGTGTTTCCTCTCATACGAGTACTTTGTAAGGGATGTTTTTGGGTACTGTAAAGGAGTGTTTTTGGATTAGTGGAATAATATTTTATTTTGTGTTTCACAATCTAAGCGTGTGTTATGTGTAAATAGTTTGTGTTTATTCCATTTAATTTTCATTTCTTGTGAAATAAACTTTTGTTCTATTATAAAAGCAATCTGCAACTTTGCATGCTTATCAGTGAGAGAATACCTTGTTAAAACCAAAATAAAGCAAAACGATGACTTATCAAGCTGTATTTCAGGCTGGGATCTGATTTGTTCAGTAATAACATCATCCGGAATCATAGCACTCTGCAGTGATTCCCTACGTGTCTCTATGGTATCTCTTCCTCACTCTTTGAGCTTTTCCTGAAACAGTTTGTGGGATGTAGGACGAATCACTGCCTGGTCAGGCTAGTCAGATCAGCACCAAAATCCATTGATTTCTGTGTATACATATATCTTTCTGTTGGTGTTAACACCTGTCAGAAATGATGTACCTCTCTCCTATTATAAAGGATGGCTAGAACTGGTGCTCTCTCAGGGAATTTCCTAAATCGGAGAGGCCATTCAGAATTTGGCTCTCATCTGCCACATGTGTGTCCCCTGTACATGAACTCAGGATTGCTTATGGAAAAGATTGGTTGGCACTGGAATTGGAAGTGAGTGACATTTAGAATGTGTTTGACTCAGGCCAGGGTTAAAATGACAGAGGCTGGCACAGTTTTTTTGTTCCTGCATGATTCCTGATTTGAGAACACTTCAAAGCTCATGGACAATCAAAAGGGAAAATTTTCTATTCCCCATCATTGTGGAATTAATCCACTTTGAGCAGCTGTCAACAAGAACCTGAACACTACAATGCAAAGTGTAGATCTTGATTAAATGAGGTCACGTAGATGGATGTTAGAAAGATGGTAACCCCCTTTCCTCCTTATTTTTACTCCCATTGAAGTCCCCTGAGATATGATGATATATTAACACTGGAGCCACAGACATCCTAATGTCACAGCAATAAATGGAAAAAAAATTTCCTTCGCATTTTCTTTCCTGTGCCCTTTCTGAATTTATTTATGATCCCCACCCTTTATTTCCTTGTCTCCATTTGCATTGAATTGCTGAGCATCTAACTTCCCCTCCTAAGCCCATATTAGTTATCATCAATACCTTCTTCATTTGTCCATTTCCTTTTATGCCCATCATCATCAGCCTCCCCTCATAAAAACCTACCAATGGCATCTGGTTTTGTAGTATAGCTCTGCACTGCTAACCTCTCTTTCTTCTCCAAATTTCTTGAATATGTTTTCACCTCTTAAATATGTGTTTGTCTCTTTAGCAACTCCTATTAGACTTCTGCCGCTCTCTGAAATATTCTTTACTAAATTCACAAAATACCTTTTCAGTGACTGTTATCATGCTGCATGTTTCTTCTCAGTCCATTCTGTAGCCTTTGACATGGCTGACAGCACCATTCTCATCTGATACATCTCCACTGGCTAATGCAAGGGAACTGCCCTTGCTTGGTTCCATTACTATCAACTGTGTTGCAGAACCTCCATCAATGGCTCCCATTCCCATCCTTGTATTATGACTTTTGGAGTGACCAAAGATCTATTCTAGGTGCAGCCAACTTCCTCACTCACCTGTGGCCTCTTGGTGTGAAGATCCACAGGCAGAGAGCCAGTTTTTGAAGGTGTGGTGATGACTTCTACCTCTTTATTATCAGTCTCAGCTCTTCTACAACACTTAGGGTAGCATGGTGGCTCAGTGGTTCACACTGCTGCCTCACAGTGCCAGGGACCTAGTTCCATTCCACCCTCAGGTGACTGTGTGGAGTTTGCATATTCTTCCCGTGTCACATGGGTTTCCTCTGGGTGCTCCAGTTTCCTTACGCCAGTCCAAAGCTATGCAAGTTAGTTGGATTGGTCGTACTAAGTTGCCCATAGTATCCAGGGATGTACAAGTTCGGTGGATTGACCGTGGAAAATGCAAGACTACAGGGTTGAATCCGGGTGGAACGTTCTTCAGAGGGTCAGTGTGGACTCAATGGGCTGAATGGCCTGCTTCCAAACTCAAGGGATTCTATGATTCTTTGCGGGTGAGTCTGCTTTTCTGGTGTCCAATCTTCTACGGCTACAGTTTCCTTCAGCTAAGGATGAGAAAAAAATATCGAAGTCATCCTCATTGGACTCTGCCACTGCATCCTTGCAAGTAACTCTTTCCTCCTCCCCAGCCACATTCTCAGGTCGGACAAGGCTAATTGCTACCTATGTGCTCTATTTTATGTCAAGCTAAATTTCTCATTATATATCCTCTTTGTCATAAAGACAACTACATTTTACCTCCATTGTATCACATGCCTTAACCTGTGTCTCAGTTATATGTTGCTGAGACATCATTCATACCTTTCCAGGTCATACTTCCAGACTTGACCAGCTGAATGTCTCTTGCGGTTATGTTATCTTCTGTAAATGTCAGCTCATTCCAAAATTTTCCCCTTTTATCTGATGTATCTTGTGGCCAGCAGTATAAATGTTGGTTGTATCCTTGAATTAGTATTCTTGCGAATTGTTCTGGTGGATGCAATTGATAATGCCTCAACAAAATGTGTCTTTTTCAACGATACTCATGTTCTGTACTGTCAAGCAATGCTTTGTATGCCTGAGGCAGAGGTACAACAAAAAGCAAATGTGAGATACCAACTACATAGTACAATTCATAGATATGTTGGGATCAGGCAAGCTTTCTATTGAATTCTTCAACAATTACTCTTCGACATTTCTTCAACAAATACATGGCTGTGCCTCAACCTACCCGGTCTAAAGGTTAAATAACATCTGGCAGCTAACTTTCAATTATCATTAATGCGTGCATGGCAATGCATCCATCAGTCAGAGTCCACTTGCTAACTAGTCAGCAATATCGATGTTAAATTTCCCCTTGAATTAATAAGTCAGTGTGTTATCCTGAGGAATTCAAGGAAAAAAACTTCAACAAAATGTGTTGTTTCTCAGCAATAATCATATGTAAATTTATTTCGCTCTGGTTTACATGCCTTCATGATCTCTCCTTTCCCTATTTTTATAACCTTCTATAATTCTCTGTTTCTCTGAGTTGATCTTCCTGTGTATCTCTGTTATTTCACTGTGCCCTCAGTAGTTGTATTTTCATGTCCAGGTCCCACTCTTGACCCTTTAAGACCTTTCTCTCTAAAACCCACCCCTTTGAGCAAGCTCTGACTCCCTGATAGCTTCACTACAATATCAATTTTTGTCTAAGGCTCTGTGAAGCTCACATTATAAATAATTGTTCAGGATCTGCAACGCCATCTGCTTGTTCCTTTTCTTCTTTGCTTCTTTCTGGTTTATATTTGAGAAACTTTACACAAGTCCACTCCAAATCAGAAAGAGTCAGTTAATCACGAGACAGAATGCCACTTTGAGCTACAGATCTTCAGGGAGGATCATGTCATGCCACGTTACGGTTGTAGGATTTGGCCCAAGTGCTGCACAGCAGTCTGGTTTTAATTACACAAATGTTTGATAAAAGTTACATTGATGGCTGATAAGAACGTGTTTCTTGTGTAACTTATCTGAATAATTATTCTGAACAATAAGTACATAAATGTATTTAAAAGAAGTCTACAGGAAATAACAAAGGGGAGTATACCTCCTGAATTCAAGAAATTGAACAAACTAGGGCAGAAACAAACTTAACTCCAGGAAGTACTCCCTAGCACCTTACAGCAAGTTCAAAGGGATAACTAAATTCCATTCTCTGGGCTTTTTTTGGCTAAGTCAGTTTTGTTAAGTTTTTTGGAGGATTTCCCACCATGCGTCCTAACAAATCTTTCTCTGTATCTTAACAAAATCACCTTAATAAGAGGTTTGTGGGGCCTATACCTATTCCCGTGCTTCTAGAATAGTCAATATCAAAGAATAATTACCAACCAATGAACATTGCAGGTTTTGAATGAATGGTAGTGGCTGAATGCGACAGGGGCTAAAGAGATCATGATCAGCAGAGGGGAGCATGAAAGTTTCCTTGAACGACCAGTTTTTAAAGAGGTCCTGAATCCTGCTTCTTCTGACCCACAAGAAGTGATGTAAAACTCTGTTGCTGACTGGATTTGGCAGCTCTTGGCATCCTTTCACTGCTGATTCTTAGGAAACCCATATGACAACCATTAAATTGAAATCTGGCTCCAAACTGCACTGTGGGAATTTCACATCAGTGCCCCTCCTCTCAATGACGGGGTACATGGCTGCGTCGAACACAACAGCCATAAAATAAGGCAACAGTAGGTTGGAGAGGCATTCTATGATTTTTAAGCTTCGGTCCTCATGGGGATTGCTTAATATCTTTAAGAGTGTACGACCATAAGTTGCAGGAGCAGATGTAATTCATTCAGCCCATTGAGTCCACTTCACCATTACTTGAGATCATGGCTGATCTGAAAACCCTTAATTTGATTTTCCTGCTTTAGCCCACAACGCCCGACTCACTTACTGGTTAAAGACGTGTCTATCTCAACCTTGAATATACTCAATAATGTAGACTCTTACAGCTCTCTGTGGTAAAGAATTCCACAGAGTCATCATGCTCTGTAAGAAGCAATTCCTTTTCATCTCTGGAGTATATTCTTGGTAGACAGGAAGGAATTTTTCCCCATGGTAAAGGGCATGAGGATTAGAGGGAATGTGAGGAAATGCTTTTTCACCCAGAAGGTGGTGGGTATCTGGAACTCACTGCCTGTAAGGGAGTTCGAGGCAGAAACCATCCTAACATTCACAAAGTACTAATGTTCATTTGTGATGTCAAGGCATACAAGGCTATAAGCAAAGTGTTGAAAAATTAGGATTGTCAGGTGTTTGTTTTTGACTACTGCAGACTCAATGGGCTGAAGAGCCTCTTTCTGTGCTGTAGACCTGCACAACTATGACTCTGTCTTAAACATGTGACCCCTTCTTCTGAGACTATGCCGCCTAGCCCTGGATTCTCGTACAAAGTGGAACAACTTCTCTGCATCTACCCCGTCAAGTCTCCTAATGTTTCAGTAAGGGCTTCTCTCATCTTTCTAAACTCCAATAAGTACTGGCACACTGTACTCAACCACCCCTCATAAAGTAATCCCTCTGTATTCTGGATCAACCTCTTGAACCTTCTCTGGACTGTCTCTTATACTGGTATATATTTCCTTAAGTAATGGGACCAAAACTATTCAATGCACACACTATTGTAGTCCTCTCCTTTTGAAACAAAGGTCAACATTCCATTTATAACGCAGTGTGGAGCTGGAGGAACACAGCAGGCAGGCAGCATCAGAGGAGCAGGAGAGCTAACATTTCAGGTCAGGACCTTTCTTCAGAATGTTTCATTTGCCATCCAAATTGCCGACTGAATGTTTAAGATGGCTTTTTGTGTTTTATACACAGAACATCGAAATCCCTCTGTGCCACACCTCTCTGCAGACTTTATTCCATCTAAATAACATTTAGCTCCTCTATTCAAACTGCATACTCTTTCACCATTTACTGACAGAGACTGTAGATGCTGAATTCACGGTTCTTTCTCCTACCACATTGCAGCTCACCATCCTGCTTCTCCTCCATGTGCCACTCATCTTCTGTCTTAATGGCCACTGGTGCTTCACTCTGTGCCCAGACTTTTAAATTCCCTAGCGTGTTGCTGCCATACTCTTTCCTTGCTGTTCTTACTTGACCAATTTCTGCCTTTTCCTTCTACATTTGCCCTACCTCTCAATTATGTTATCTGCCTGATATTTGTCACAAGCATTGTTTTGCTAAATCACCTTATTTTCTATCTCTCTTGCTATTCTGAGACCGCTGGATTTGTTTCCCCTACATTTCTCCCTTATTGGAATGCACCCGGATTATAGCAAAACTGAACTGCATTTTTAGAAGGAAGTTCATTGTTCTGTTATAGTTTTGATTGCCAATCTGGATTCCAATTCAACTTGGTAAAATCCCATTTCAATCTTTCAATGTTGGCCATACCCCAATTAATCAGTTTTCTGCGGATTGTTCTTGTCTTTCTCCATAAATGTCCGAAGGTATACAGGTTGCATGGATTGGTTGTGCTAAATTGCCCCGTAGTACCCAGGATGTGCAGGCTAGGTAGGTTAGCCATGATAAGTACAGTGTTGCAGGGGTAGGGTGAGGGTTGGTCTGAGTGGGAAGATCTTTGGTGGGTCGATGCAGACTCAATGGGCCAAACGGCCTCCAACTGCACTGTAGGGATTCTATGTTTCTATAATTCATACACAACCGAAGCCTTATGATGTAATTATAAATTACATGTATCCTTACTGGTATTTAATCCACTTGACAGACCTCATTCCCCAGAGCCAGATGCAGAGATGCCTCCTCCTTTGTTGGAGTGGAAACATATTGATGTAGAAACTGCTTCTGAACACACTCTAGAAACTGTTGTCCTTCCTCAACTGCCCCTTTTACACTATTGCTGTCCCAGCTTATAGTTGGATACTTAATGTCGCTCATTATAGCTACACTTGCATTCTTACACCTGCCCATAATGTCATTGCAAATTTATCTCTCAATATCTTTTCCACTGATTGGTGGTGTCTGTATTATGTCCAGGAATGCAATGATCCTTCTATTGTTTCTTTGTTGTAGCCAAGTAGATTCTGTCCTTATCGTCTCTGGGATATTCTCCCCTGCTCTGTAATGATACCTTTATACCATTCTTCCTCTTTCCTGAATATACTGTCTTCAAGAATAATTACCAGTTCTGCCCTGTCACAAATTCTTTAAAGACAATGAGCATTTCTGGCTAAACGAGCGTTTGTTGCCCATTCCTAGCTGATCTTGAGAAGATGGTGAGCTGCCTTCTTGAATTGCTGTAGTCCATCAGGTGTAGCCACGTGTACTGTTAGAGAAGGTCTTCCAGGGACTGTAGAGAAAGGACAATGTAATTCCAAAGTAAGATGGTGTGTGGCTTGGAGAGAAAATTTCAGGCGGTAGTATTCTCATATTGTTGTTGGAGGTCAATCTTCTCAGTCCAAGGATTCTACTGCAAGTGTTCCTTGGGTTAGTGTCCTAAGACACACCTTCCCTCCATCATTCAGTCAGAAGTGGGGAACTTTGTTAATTGCACAATACTCAACACCATTCGCAAATCCTCAGATATTGAATCAGCTAAGAACATAAGCAGACGGATGTGCATAATATTCATGCTTAGGCTGATAAGTGGCATGTAACATTTGCAGCACATAAGTACCAGACCATGGCTGTCTACAATAAAAGTGAGTCTAATCATTGCACCTTGATGTTCACTGTCACTGAATTCCCTATCAACAAAACTATCAACACCCTTGGAGTTACCATTGACCAGAAACTGAACTGGACTAACCATATAAATATTGTGCACACAAGAGCAGATGGAATTCTGTGGTAAGAGGCTCACCTCCTGACTCCCCAAAACCTGACCACCATCTACAAGGCACAAGTCAGGAGTGTGGTGGAATACTCCCCACTTGCCTGGAAAGGGGGAAGCTCCAACAACACTCAAGAAGCTTGACACCATCCAGGACAAATCAGTCCACTTGATTGGCACTACATCCAACACCTTCAACATTTACTTCCTCCGCCACTGCCTCAATGCAGAAGCAGTGTGCACCCACAAAAAAAGTCGCTGCAGTAACTCATTAAGACTCATTTGACTGCACCTTCTGAATATGTGCCACCTACAAGACAAGGATAGCAGATACATGGGAGTACCGCTGTCTGCAAGTTCTTTTCCAAGCAACTCACTATTCTGACATGAAGCTATATTGCTGTTCCTTCACTATCACTGTTTCAGCATCATGGAATTTTCTCCTAATAGAAGTGTCAGTGTACTTACTAGCCCCAGACTGCAGCTATGCAAGAAAGTGGCTTGCAACCATCTTTTCCAGGGCAGTTGGCGTTGGGCAATAAATGCTGCCCTAGTCAGGAACATCTACATCCCATGTACAAAAGCAAAAGATGTTGCTCCCATCCATCTAATTGGCAGAGGTCAGGGTTTGGAAGATGTAGTCAGAGGAAGCTGGGTGAATTGCTACAATTCATCTTGAAGATGGCACATTTTGTGCATCAAGGGTGGAGGGAATGAATTTTGAAGGTTGTAGTTGGGGTACCAATAAAGCAATCAAGGGGGAAATCCCAAGTGGAAACACAAAATGTCAATGGAAACAGCTGAAGATTATGAAAGCCCAGTCTTGCTCCCCTGTTGACACAGCAGTGCTCTGAAGGGACCCTTGTACTGTAATCAGGGTGAATTCCCCAGCACTGACATCATTATATATTGTGAAAATAATTGTACTGCAATATCCCACAAGAATATTATCTGATCAAATGTGAACAAATGTCTGCTCAGATTTGGTCCATATTCCTGTTGTGCCCAGACTCTGACCTCAGACTTTATTTGAAGTAAGCACCAAGTCAGAAAGTTCCACCTTAAACTGAAAGAGGCCATCGAGCCTGACTGACAACCATTACTGCAGAAAGCCGCTTGAGAATTTCAGCTCACTTAGTTGAGACACTAGCTGGAATAGCAATAATGGGTGTATTAATTCAATTCCTCTGGTTTGACTGAGTGCCTGCTTGGCATCACTCATTCAGACAGACTGTCTAAGGTTCAGAAAGGCAGAACAATTAATTAAAGATTAGATAATACAGCTATTGAAGAAAGTGCTACTTGTACTTGTTAATGTAATTTTGAATATTTATTCCATTGTAATATTTGTGTTTTTGATTATAATGGGGACCAATGTTACTGGAGTATTGAAAGGACCAATTCTATAACCAATAATAACTTTTAAAAATTGTCAGGTTATATTTGATGTTAATAGACTGTCTGAAAATTCATTTGGAACTTAAGATATATATTAACTTGCATACATTCTCTGCACGATTATTTCTGACTTTCACAGGGCTGAGATAGGTAGACATATTAGTGACAAATCAGAATCCATTTCATATTACATTTGATTAATTCTACATTTGAACTAGCGGCCCTTAATTGCTAAGGAACAAAGATTATGGCAATTCAAGTGGTATGAATAGGCACAGTGACTCAAGGAACAAAAAGACATGAGCGCAATTTACAACTGTTAAATAAAATGTGAGTTAATCAATTGTTGCAACAAAAAGACTACCCACCATGGGGGTGGGGGAAGTACTTGTAGAGTAGGGCTGGGGGAATGTCAAGTGCTTGAGTCGGTAAACTCATCAGTGTTCATTTTGTAAGAAGAGAATAAAGAGCGTTCTTTTCCGTCTCTGAGCTTCCATAGACGTGGATCCCATCAAGCAGTGCCTGGATTGCTATAGGTGGCTGAGGACCCTGCACGCCATTGGTTGAGACAGGCAGAGAGTCCAGTGCTTGAGTAGAAAGCCTCTATACTTCCAGTGATAGGATGACAATTATTCTTGTTCACGTTACACCAAGTAATAATTTATAAAGCACCACTCACATTACATCGGTAGGCTGAGAGTAATATTCACTCATCAGCCCTTGGCTGCAAAATGTAAGATCTGAGTGCATGTACTCAATACGAAATTAGTCTGCAGAATTTCAGATTTTCAAGCTGGAAAACTGATGTATTTTTTCCCTAACAGGTACAGCAGCAGGGTGACATGCTAGTAATGGGATGGAAATAGAAGACTGTTCTTGGTTCAAAGATAAACTCAGTGTTTGTAAAGACACTGTTTTTTTCTGTATGAATCTCTGAGATACTGCAGAACAGATCCATCTTTGAACGTCTGAGCCCACTAGGGGAGGCGATGGCCTAGTGGTATTAATTCTGGACTGTTAATCCAGAGACCCAGATAACTATCTGGGGACCCAGGTTCAAATCCTACCTTGGCAGATGATGGAATTTGAATTCAATAAAGTATCTGGAATTAAGAGTCCAATGATGAACCCATTGTTGACTGTTGGGATAAACCCATCTGGTTCACCAATGTCCTTTAGGGAAGGAAACTGCCATCCTTACCTAGTCTGGCCTACATGTAGCTCCAGATCCACAGAAATTTGGTTGACTCTGAACTGTTCTCTGGGCAATTAGGGATGGGCAATAAATACTACCTGGTCAGCGACACCCTCATCCCATGAATGAATAAAAAAATCACAGAAATGGGAACATTTATCCTGAGTCAAAATCTGCACTTTCTCCAGTTAATCAGAGTGCTGTTTGTTAAAGGCGAGCTCATCACTGACAATGATAGTCTTTAATGACGCACTCACCTACATGCCCTTGATACCTTTCTCAGCACCTTTGACTGATATCTCAGGTCTTGTTGTCCCAACTGCCCTTGACTTTGTTGTGTTCACAGCCATTAACTATTTCTTCCTCTTTCCTCACCATCTTATCAGTTCGAAACAAGTTCCAATTCCAAATGTTAGTGGGTTGTACTATTCTTTCTCCAACAAGGGGACAATAAAAAGCAACCGAACACAAAATTATTATCCATGTCAACAATCAAGGAAGAAGATGTAATCACAAAGTACTTTGGCTCTATTTCACCAATTAAATGAACACAAAGAGGAATAGGAGTTTAACACATAACACATCAAATATGTGATGTACCATTAAATTTGATATTTGTATCTGTGATCAGTGTGAAAACAGAAATGTGGTTTTACATAAATGGTCTCAAGTTATTTTTAACTATACCTGTATTTATAAAAATAAACATTTAAAATTGAACGAGGCAAGGGAGTTATGGCAGTGCATGTGATAAGAAAAGGATTTTTTTTATCACTCATGGGTGTCACTGGTTGGCCAGTATTTATTGCCTGTCCGTAGCTACCCTTGAACTGAGCGGCTTGCTGGGCCATTTCAGAGGGCAGCTGAGAGTCAACCACATTGCTATAGGTCTGGAGTTACATGTAGACCAGATGAGGTGAGGAAGGCAGATTTCCTTCCCTGAAGGACATAAGTGAGCCAGATGGGTTTTTCCAACAATCAGCAGTGGTTTCATGGTCATCAGTAGATTCCTAATTCCAGAATTTTTAAATTGAATTCAAACTTCACCATCTGTTGTGGCGGAATTCAAACCCAAGTCCCCAGAACATTGGCTGAGTTTTTGGATTAATAGTCTAGTGATAAAACTGCTGGGCCGTCACTTGCCCATGTAATATTATTTAAGCATGGAGCAAAACATATTTTTCAAGTAATAACCACATTAAAACTTCAGGTGTCTTGTGAAAGTTCCTTGACCTTATCACTGAAGGATCTTAGTCTTAGACCTGTCGTGCAAATGTTCCTCCTGACATCAAGTAAGTACAAAATTGGTCAATAAGCTAATAATATTAAGTCAACAAGTATAACTTGTTTAAAGGCATTGCATCCTTCGAAAAATAGTCCCCATTTTGTATGAAACAATTTATTTGAAACAAGTCATTGAATGCCCAAGACAACTGATGGGATACAGACTGACAATAACTTAATATAACTAGAGCATGTTGATGTCCAGTGTTCCATGCTGACTGACAGTAGCTGTGTGTAA
>JAHRHZ010000031.1:11207291-11255042 GCA_024137785.1 Ginglymostoma cirratum
GTCTAGGCCCGAAACGTCAAGTTTTCCTGCTCCTATGATGCTGCTTGGCCTGCTGTGTTCATCCAGCTCCACGCCTTGTTATCTCGGATTCTCCAGCATCTGCAGTACCTTTTATATCTGTTCATCAGGTGTTAGCTTTAGTGAAGTGGCAGCATCTCTGCATCTGAGGCCAGAAGATTTTTGATTCAAGACAGAAAGGTAAACACAAATTACATAGTACTGAGGGAGTACTGCACTGTCAGAAGCAATATGGTACATTAGAGTCTTTGCTGCTCTTTCAGGTCAATGTGAAAGGTGTCACAACACTATTTGAAGAAGCATAGGGATGTGATCTTAGAGTCATAAGTCTTATTTCTTAATAAACAACAAAAACAGTTTAATTGGCCAGTGGCATCTTCCCATTTAAGGATTCTGTTTGCTTTCAAATTGGCTCCCATGTTTCCCAGATCACAAAAACTACTTACTTGACTGTAAAGTGATTTGGGAATATCCTGTCACCTGACAAATGCAGAAGTGACATTGTATCTTTAGTTTTAATAATCTTCTGTCTCACAGACAGGAGTTCTACCACTGAGTCCAGTTTGAGGTACTATTTAGAGGGACTTTTAAAGGATATTTGTGTGTGATCTACATTCTCAGCTTTAGACAAACTCTTTGTATCAAGTTAAATCCTAAAAAAATTGGATTAGAGAATCCAGAGTAATTGTAGTATCATTTACTAATTGATTACAAATGATTACGGCAGAACATTTACTAATGTATCAATTGTTGATTTCTGACTTTATAATACTGTGCAAGCCTTGAATTAAACAACTTTGTGTTCTGCTTGTATTCTCTTTAGTGCCCTGTATCTTAGTCACTGCACAAGTAAAGTTCTACCCCTCCTTTCCTGAGCTATAAGTTTCCACTGAAAAATTCTTACCACTCCCCAGAAGAAAATGGTTACCTAGCACATCTGCAGCACTTGGGAGGACATAATACTTTGAAAACATTTGACTTTTTGCTGTGTAAGAAGGTTAAAGAGAGTAATAATGAGGACAACTTACGTTGAAGCCTGATAACAATTAATTAGAAGTTTGGAAATATATTGCCATTCCTTCATTATTGCTGGGTCAAAATTCTGGAATTCCCTCCTAAAGGCATTGTGCAGCACAGCGACTGAAGCGATTCAAGAAGGCAGCTCACCCCCACCTTCTCAAGGGCACCTAAGCCTGGGCAATAAATGCTGGCCTAGCCAGTGACACGCACGTACTACAAGAGAACAAAAAAATCTCAGAAATTAGAGCCAGGTGAAAAAGCAACTTGGAGCAACAACTGCTCACTGAGAACTCAAGATCTACAAACTTCATCCCTGCCAGAGAAACAACACAGCAGCATAACAATCCAGACTCAGGTTTAAAATCTAACACTTAAAGAACTTTTAAGAACTTTAAACTTCTTGTCTGTACTAGACTTCTATACCTCTCCCCCCATCTCTGTAACCTATTACTTGTATTTATGTGTCCATGTTTGATGTTGCAATTTTCTCTTCTTTGAAGAGTAGTAAGCAATTAAATCTCTCTTTTTTCACACAAGAAAACTTGGAAATTGGCTCTGCTTCATTTTTGATCTTGTTGACTAAGTTGAATTGAAGTGTGAAAGGTACGAGCTATAAAATAAATAAAAATATCTGCTGCAACTGACTTAGAGCAAGTTTTAAAAAGGGGAGCTGATCACCCTCTCGTCACCATGAAGCCATGGTTTAAGCCATGTGACAAACTGGATTGTATTAATTGCACAGTTGAACTTCTTTGGAGTCCTCTGCCAAACTGTTAGGCAGCATCATTGAAAACTTGAGAACGTTTCTGCATTACATGCTTCTTGTTTAATGGTTTGAAGTTGTTGAGTGTGTTTTTTTGTGCACCAGTAGAGGGCATCTTCTTAATTTCATCATTTTCTTTGCATTTAATGGTGCTCATGTTCAGGCAGACCTGTCTATCCACCAGAGGGCATTTTGTCTTGCTGTCATTGTGTTTACAGCTCAGCTGGTATCTACAGTCTTGACATTGGATCCAGACTCTGCTTGTTCATAAGTGAGGACCATTGAACCACCATAAACAACTTCTGATGAAAGGTCAAAATCATAAATTGCTGTATTGATTCAGCAGGTCTGGCAGCATCAGTGGAAGGAAATCAGAGTTAAGGTTCCAGGTCAAGTGACCCTTCCTCAGAACCGGAGTGAATAGAACAGTTCTGAGGAAGGGTCATTCAAACTAAAATGCTAACTCTGATTTCTTTCCACAGATGCTGCCAGCTGTTTTTTTACCCCTTTATTCATTCACAGGATGAGGGTATCACTGGCTAAGCAGTATTTATTGCCCAGAGGGCAGTTAAGTGTCAGCTACATTGCTGTGGGTCTGGAGTCACATGTGGGCCAGACTAGGTAAGGACAGCAGTTTCCTGCCCTAAAGGATGTTAGTTAACCAGGTAGGCTCCCACCCTGACAATTGATTCACAGTCATCATTAGATTCATAATCCAATATATTTATTGAATTCAAATTCCACTGCCTGGTGTGGTGGGATTTGAACCCAGGTCCCCAGAATGTTATCTGGGTCTCTGGGTTAATAGTCTAAGCAATAATACCACTAGGCCATCGCCTCCCTCAATTGCTAAGCTTATTCAGCAATTTCTGCTTTTATCTCTGATTTACAGCATCCGCAGTTCTTTTGGTCTTTACTCTGATGAAAGGTCACTGGACCTAAAACATTGACTCTACTTCTTCTGCACTCATGTTGCCAGACCTGCTGAGTTTCTCCAGTAATTTCTGTTTTAATTTTTGTGTTAGGCTGGTCAACCTTTCGTGGCTTCAATTCTTGTGTAAGCTTTTCTAAAAGCTGAAGTGAAGTCATGCTACAATCTGAAGGAGTGATGATTTGGAATCTGAGTTGGTAGCTGTGGTATTTGCCCCCCTTCAGCCACGTCATGGTATTGGCCATCTTTGCCAGTATGTGACACTAGATAAGTATTGTTTGAGGTAATCTCCTAACACCGATTCTCATTTGTCCATCCTGTCTCTAGGGTCTACCTGATGATCAGTGCTAGAGGGTACACCATGGTGACTATAAAAGGCCAACACCAGATGGGTCCTAAAGGATAGAGACTAGAATATGGTTTTGCAATTCTGGGCTGACATGTAGTAGAGTACACAGACCTGGACATACTGATCACTGGCTGTATGATGGTATTCCTGCCTGTGTGTCAGTACAGTTGAGTTCTGGGCACTCTCCAAACAACCCTAGTGAGTGCAGTAGGGTACAGATTGACATCCATTACCAGTACTTGCATCTGACAGGTGCCACCTCTCATCAAAAAGATCTTTACAGAAGAGGTGCTTGTCTTAGTTGACAGGATGATATCAACGCATGATAGCAAGAAACAGAATGACATTATTAGCCTTTCCTAAGGACACTCGGGAATGTACAGAATGGGTTTCCTTCCTCCAAAGTTGAGTGCAGAACTCACACAAAGCAGATGTGTGTCATCACCAGACTGGGTGGAGCCAAAGCAATTTCATTATTAACTCTTTCAGAGCAATTAACTAATGCAACAGTTTCCTGAATCAAGTTTAACACACTGTGAGTCATCTGTGCCGTTGTTTATCAATGATAAAGAGTCTCAAGCCAGTTACTAAGCAACAATACCTGAGTTTGTTTCCTGTTACCTTCCTGCTGGTCTTTATATTTGGAGCATCTTCTCTTACATAGGCGGTCTCTAAGGCTAAAGAGCCTTAAAGAATCTTTTTGATGAGAGGTGGCACCTGTCAGATGCAAGTACTGCTAATGGATGTCAATCTGTACCCTACTGCACTCACTGGGGTTGTTTGGATGGTTGTTTGGCTTGCATGTTGAGGAATTTGTTAAATGTGTTCAAGGAAATTTTCTTTATTAACATTTAAATGTGCTTACTAGAGAAGGAGCAAAACATGACCTTCTTTTGGGAAGTAAGACAGGGCAAGTGACTGAAGTGTTAGTAGGGGAACACTCTGGGACTAGTGATCATAATTCTATTAGTTTTAAAATAGTTATGGAACCTCACTTCAAAGTTAAAGCACTTAATTGGAGCAAGGAAATTTTAATGGTATGAAACAAGATGTTTCAAAAGTTGATTGAAGTAGACTATTTGCAGGTAAAGGGAGAAATTGGAAGGAACGGCTACTGAGTTTGCAGATGACACCAAAATTGGTGGTGTAGTGGACGGTAAAAAAGGTTATCCAAGATTATAAAGAGATCTTGATCAATTGGCTCAATGGGCTGAGGAGTGGAGATGGAGTTTAATTTGGATAATGCAAGGTATTGCATTTTGGTAAAACAAACAAGGGCAGGACTTATACAATTAATGGAAGGGCCCTGGGTAGTGTTGTAGAACAGAGAGACTAAGGTTTCAGGTACATAATTCTTTGAAATTTGCATCACAGGTGGACAGGGTGGCTAAGAAGGTGTTTAGCACGCTTGCCTTCATTGCTCAGAACTTTGAGTATTTGAGTTGGGAAGTCATGTTAAGGTTGTACAGGACATTAGTGAAGCCTCCTCTGGAGTACTATGTGCAGTTCGAGCAGTCATTTTGTAGGAAGGTTATTATTAAATTGGAGAGGGTTCAGAAAAGATTTACCAGGATGCTATTGGGAATGGTGGGTTAGAGGAGAGGCTGGAAAAACTGGAGCATAGGAGGTTGAGGGGCAACTTTATAGAGGTTTAAAAAATCATGAGGGGCATGGACAAGGTGAATAACAAGGGTCTTTTCTCTAAAGTGGGGGAGTTAAAAACTAGGGGGCATGTTTTTAAGGTGAGCGGAGAAAGATTTAAAAAGGACACGAGGGGCAACTTTTTCACATAGAGTGGTTAGTGTGTGGAATGAACTGTCAGAGGAGGTGATACAGTTATAATTAAAAAGATTTTTGGATAAGTATATAAATAGGAAAGGTTTAGAAGGATATGGGCTAAATTTAGGCAAGTGGGACTAGTTTAGTTTGGGAACATGGTCGCTGTGGACTGGTTGAACCGAAGCGTCTGTTTCCATGCTGTACAACTCTATGGCTCAATGGCTTTATGACTACATGCACTAAAGCTTGGGGCAGCTGCCACCAAGGTGCAGTGGGGAAAGTCTGATGTCCTCCTGCTGCTTGGGGCTTGTTCAGTTCTCAGACCCTCAATGTATGTAAATATAATCTTGTATGTGTAAGAGATGCCTTTGGTTTGTTGGGATAGAGTCAAACTTAAATGTTTATTTGTTTACTTGAGGTGAAACTGTACAAAATCGAACTGCATTTGTGACAATGTATATTTACAAAGATTTTTTTTAATAAATAAAGTATAATTTTGAAATTTAAAAAAATCAAGGGTAGTTCCAAAGAGAATCATTGGTTTGTAACTTTTGGGTTTACCTTCATTCGTTGCTTTTCTTTTTATATTATGCTTTATTTTGTCACAAAAGCAAAGTAATAATCTTATGTGTTGAAGATTACTTGGGTGATATACAATTGCAGATCAGCAGTCCATCCAGCTTATCAACGGGTGACCATTTATCTTGCTTCTAGAATGTATGGCCATGAATTATTGTGTAAAGACATACTTTAAGACCCTATTGTGTCAAAGGTACCCAGCAGCATGATAACATTTTCAACCAGAGAATGGTCAACACTGAACAAATTACAATGTGAAAGATTCTGGTATGGGTCAGCAATAAATAGGTGGCAGGTTGATGATCAAAGATAAGTGCCTCCTAACAGTTTCAAAGTGGCTCTCTGATCTTTGTTAAATTCATGACATCCCTCGTTAGTTCTGACAGAGCTTGCACAAGGCAACAAAGAAAAGGTGAATTCGAAAAACAGTCTGAACCTCAGAGGTAAATGAAACAGGTTTTTGACACCTTAGCCCTCTCATCAATCATGCAAATAGGCACGTAAATGGGAATAAAGGGGTATTGTCAAAAATTAGAGCCAGATTTTTCGCATGCAGAAATAGGAAACAATTCCATGTGGATACATTCGGATGTCTCCTGTGCAAGCTGCAGTTGTTTGCTTCAAACTGAACTTGATATGTTTTATTAATCGAGATGTTACGGAATATAGAGGAAGGCAGGCATATGGAGTTAGATAACAGGTAAGCCATGGTCTCAATGAATAGCAGAACTGGTTTGAGGGCAATATTCTTGTTACCGAGTTTCTGGGATCATCACTATCAGGGAGGATTACGAGGGCATAAACATTTGGTCGATGGTTGCTGTGCTGACTGCGACAGAAACTAAAGTGAGACCATGATCGGCATGATTAAAGTGATCAGCAGAGGGAAGGATGAAGATTTCCTTGAAGGGTCAGAGCTCCTGTTTCTTCTGATCCACAAGGAGTGCTGTAAAATGCAGTTGTTGCCTGCAGTTGGCAGCTGTAGGCATCCTCTCACTGCTGTGGTTCCTGATTCCCAGGAAACCAATGTGATAACCATCAAAATTAAATGTGGCTGCACACTGCACTGTGGGAAGTTTGAAGAGAAATAAGCTGTCGCTTCTCTCAGCGACTGGGTACATGGCTATGAACAACACTCCAGCCAAAAAAATAAGGCGACAGTGGGTACGAGAGGCATTTCATGAATTTTAATGTTTGGTCTAATGTTGCGACCAGCATCTTCATATGCACCTTATCGAATGTTTTAACATTGTAAACAGATTTGAACATATTAAACACAAACCCTTAAAGGGCTGTTACTGGGCAAGTAAATTAATGCAGCTCCTTTTCAAATGAATGACTACTTTCCTGTGATTGGACAGTGTCTGAAAAGTGCAGCTTTTAATACAAGCTCAGAAAATAATAGCAATACCAGGTTTTGAGTGAGCTGAGAATTAGCTGGCAGAACCTAATTGATGATTGAGGCAATGCAAGATAGTAATCAAGTAAGATGCTATAACATAGCCAGAGATATAAGATGATGGCCAGGCTGCATACAAGATTAGAATTAATATATATTGTGAGAGACCTTTAGTTGATGGATTGAGGAAAGTGAGGAAGCTTAAGCAAATTATTTGCATCTGAGACCTGAGATTAAGATATGACGACTCCAGTCCTTATCGTCTTTAGAATATGGGGCTGGATTTCACATCCCTTGCACTTCCTTGATGGGTTTTCACCAGGTGGATTGTGAAGTACAAGGAGTGCCTGGTCCGCTGTGAACTTGGCAGCTTGCAAACCATTTTTAAATAAGTACATAATGGTCAATTGATCCTGTTACTAAACCAATTACTGGGAAGCTATACTTACATAATACAGTAGGTGTGTGTGGGTAGGTGCCAGTGGGCTGTTTTATTTGTTGTGAATAGACAGGTGAGAATGAGGGTCAGAACATTTTGGAGGTTTTCCCACTGTGCACTGGGGCAACCACTGTCAGTCGCAACACCTTCTGTCAGTCTGAGCACCGACTATCAGTTTGAGCACCCTCTGTCAGTCTTAACACACTCTATCAGTCTGAGGAACCTCTGTCAGTCTGAGCGCCCACTGTCAGTCTGAGCACCCACTGTCAGTCTGAGCACCCACTGTCAGTCTGAGCACCCTCTGTCAGTCTGAACGCCCTCTGTCAGCCTGAACACCCTCTGTCAGTCGGAGCACCCACTATCAGCCTGAGCGCCCTCTGACAGTTTGAGCACCTTCTGTCAGCCTAAGCACCCTCTGTCAGCCTGAGCACCCAGTGTCAGCCTGAGCACCCACTGTCAGTCTGAGCACCTACTGTCAGTCTGAGCACCCTCTGTCAGTCTGGGCACCCTCGGTCAGCCTGAGCACCCACTGTCAGTCTGTCCTAGTGCCTTTACAGCTCAGGAGGTACATTTGGGCAGAATCATTGTTGTAACGAAGCAAAACTGCCAGATTTTTGATACACAGCAATCTCCCTCAAACAATAGTGTGATGGGGACCCAAATGTGATGTCGATTCAGGGTTAAGTATTGAGTAGGAACGCTGCGGTTAACTTCCCCATCCTTTGAAATAGTGCCATGGGGTCTTTTACAGACACCTGAGTGGGCAAATTCAATTTAACATTTCATGACTGTGTAAATGATCAATGACCTCTTTAAGATAAATCTTCAAAATAAAGATGCTTTAATATGCTCTGAATGCTGATGGGAACGGAAATAATACACCATCTTGCAGAATTTCATACAGGGTTTTGCATTTTCTCCACTCTTTGTGAAATATTGCACTTGGATCCAAGCAGGGAATGAGCTATTGGCTGACGTCTCCAGGTTTCAACATAATATTCGATGACACTGAACAACTGCAGCAAATCCTGTATTCTAGCTGCTTCCAGGGATACTGAACTAACCATTTCGGTTCTGTTTAACTCAGTCTGAGAAACACAAGGAAGGCATTGCATATTGCTCATTCCTAAAAATGAGATCATGGTGTCTGTAAAAGTATTCGGCATTGAGACCGACCTATTAAATTTTGCTCTGCATTCTGTTCAATGAAGTGCTGGCCTGACTTATTACTGGCAATGTGCTGCCATTATTTATGAAGAGATAAACAGAGCTAATCTTTCAGATCCTGTATGACGCTCCTTTAGAAGACTCCAGTAAACATTAACTGTTTCTCTCTCTCCACAGATGCTGTCAGACCTGCTGAGTTTCCCCAGTGTTTCAGATTCTCTGCATCTGCAGCACTTCGCTTCTATTTCCGGCTTTTATTTCCTAAGTTAACATGAAAAATTCAAATCTCTCATCAGTTATGCCTCCCTGCCATCACATGTATCGAAGATCAAAGAGTCTGTTGGATAAGGTTTCATCTTCACTATGTGGATGGTAATCTTGATCACCAGCCTGTTATGTGACATGCTGGTTAATTTGAGACATGACGTGTAAAATGTTGTAGGCTTGGAAGATGAAAACATGACTTTAGATCTATTTGATCAGTGGTCAGACACATGAGATACTAATAAACTTTTCTCTTCAGGTTAGATGCCCAATGCATTGTCATAACCTTGTAAAATATTGCATGTTAACATGGACAAAAACATGTAATAAATTTGCTTTTAAATTATTTCCTGCAGTTTACCCTGTCTTCCTAATTTCCCCTTTTCTCTTGTCTAATTCACTGCATTAAGTTTATGCTAGACACAGAAATAACAATTTTGAATGTTTCCTTCACCATTTGTTCTTTAGTCTCCAGAAGTCGTTACGACGTGGGAACAATTTGCAATTCATTGGGTCGGATTCTTGGAGACCGGCAATCTCTCGCAGATTGTCACTTCGCTCCTTTTTGACGCCGTGAAGGAGCTCTGCATTTCTGATGAGAGATTTCAATCAGGGCTCCTTCAGAAACGCAGAACCGTACTTCTGTTCTGCCAGCTCCGTCACAGTGAAGAACAGTTGGAGCAAGGTAAATAACGTCCCATTTTTCACAGCAGTCACTTGTCATATTCTGAAGGTTAAAGATCCAGGCAATTAAACTACTCACTGGAGGAGGACGATCCACAAATATCCCCATCCTCGACAAGGGGGGAGCCCAGCACATCAGAGCGATCTCTTTTTTGCGTCCTCCTCGCAATTCATTTTCCACCAATGTTTCATCTTCAAACTTGAAAATATTAGACTGTGCATGGAAGCCTGAGATGTCATAATGATATATATAGTTAGTCGTTAATCAACTTTCAGGTATGTGTCTCAATAAGAATCAGAATCTCTGTGGAATATGTTACATAGGTTACTACATAGAAAACCAAATTAGAATTTGAATTAGGTTTTATTGCCTAGGCTTATTGTCACACGTGCTCAAGTACAGGGATATATGAGTCCAGCAAAAAGTGTACAAAGTCACCATTTCCAGCACCATCTTAGGTACGAAGATACTTCGGTATAGAGTCTTAGGTATAAATTAGAAAAACAAAGGGATAAAGGTAAAAGTTCAACATTACACATCCCACTGAAGTGGCAGTGAGAGGGCACAAGAAGACAGCGAGAGCAAGTGAGCACTACAAGCTAGTTACCCCAAAGTATACCAAAGGCTAAAAAGAAGATAAAAACAGTGGCAAGAGTGAAAAGTTCTGTTAGTGTTTGTCTGAGTTTAGAGCTGCAGTTCACACCAAACAACCAAATGTTAGGCTGTAATTTAACTGAAGGACAGAAAACATGATGCAGAAACAATTGTAAGTACACAGTCTCTCTCATTAAAAAAAATGAGGCCACATTCTGTGTGATTTTAAATAAAAAATACAAAACTCCCATGACAGCTTCAATCCTAATCTGTGTTCTACATATATTCTACATCAATTACGGCCTTACCTGTGCAAAATTATCAGTTGATTTCACCATTTTATTTTCTTCAGAAATGGCAGCATGTCCCAGTGCCTTTCCAACTAAGAAGGACACCACCCCTTCCCCATCCCCACCTCCTTCACCATTCCAATGTTATTCCCTCTCTGCCTCATCCCTGCTTTCCTCACTGCTCTGTCCTCATCTGCTTTATCCTTCTCACCACCCCATCCCCAATTCTCCACAGCCCCATCCCAGGGCCCATTCCTGCCATGGATACCGCTCTTCTCACTGCCCGACTCCTGCCCTCCTCATCACACTTTTATCTATTTCTCTCACGACCAGACTCATGACTGCATTGTTGTCCTGAAATCCAATCCCCTCAGGACCTGTATCGGCCTCATTCCTCTTTTTACCATCCACCCTCCCAAATTACTCCACCCAACCATCACAACCACATGGTTTTCTGTCCCTTTCACTTCTTGGCTCCCTGTCCTCTTCACCTCCCCTTCCCTGCCCCACTTGCTGCCAGTTCCCAGTCCTACTTGCCCCCAGTTGTACTTCTATCCTCCTGCTCTATTCACTGCCCTCTTTGATGGCCTTGTTGTGTAAATTGTAGAAGCTGTGCTCCAAATCTTGAGTTAAACTTTGTAGCTCCAACTGTGCTAAAACTAACTATGCACCTTTGCTGTTTTTAAAGAGTGCAGAGTACGTGTGGATAGGTCATCTCATTATCTTTTATCTCTGCAGGTTTTCAGAGGGAACAGTTGCTATTGTAACATTTCTGCTGCTCAGGAGCTCTACAAAGCTGTTCTGAGATTTACTGACAAGTTGTTTCATGAAATGATGATTACTTTCTCCCCAAGTGCTAAGACTTATTAATTGGTGTATGATCAAATGACTTAACAAACTGAACAGAAGTGCCAGTTTGCCCAATTAATTCTTTCTTTTATTTTGTACTTTATAAATGGATACTGCAAAAGTCAGACCTTTGGACCCATTTCCTTTAAGAGATATTAAAATGAAAGTTCATTAAAGTGGAACGATGTCTTGGTATGTATCTGCATCTCAGAGTCCAGTTTGTCAACTGTTCGCTGTTCATGATGTAAGTGAAGGATTCGACTCTGCCATCCTTCAAATTGTTTTGCCTGGGTCCAGATCGCACATTTGATCCAACTGAAAGACACTGCTCTGGTGGGAATTTCTGTTTGGGAAGATATAAACAAAATGTTGCTACAAGAGATCTTTTGAATGTTTGCAAGCCATGTTTTATTATTAGGTTAATAGAATTGGGAGAAGGAATGTGATTTCAATGTGATTTCAACAAGAATCAAAAGGTTAAACTTGTTGTCTACACTGATTGATATTGCTTGTTTCAAGCAGCTTTCTGTTTGTAATCATAGTCTAGACATTCATGAAATGAATAAGACCATAAGACCATAAGACATAGGAGTGGAAATAAGGCCATTCGGCACATTGAGTCCACTCCGCCATTTAATCATGGCTGATGGGCATTTCAACTCCACTTACCCGCACTCTCCCCGTAGCCCTTGATTCCTTGCGAGATCAAGAATTTGTCAATCTCTGCCTTGAAGACATTCAACGTCCCGGCCTCCACTGCGCTCCGTGGCAATGAATTCCACAGGCCCACCACTCTCTGGCTGAAGAAATGTCTCCTCATTTCCATTCTAAATTGACCCCCTCTAACTCTAAGACTGTGCCCATGGGTCCTAGTATCCCCACCTAACGGAAACAACTTCCCAGCGTCCACCCCTTCTAAGCCATGCATTATCTTGTAAGTTTCTATTAGATCACCCCTCAACCTTCTAAACTCCAATGAATACAATCCCAGGATCCTCAGCCGTTCATTGTATGTTAGGCCTACCATTCCAGGGATCATCCGTGTGAATCTCCGCTGGACACAGTCCAGTGCCAATATGTCCTTCCTGAGGTGTGGGGCCCAAAATTGGACACAGTATTGTAAATGGGGCCTAACTAGAGCTTTATAAAGTCTCAGAAGCATATCGCTGCTTTTATATTCCAACCCTCTTGAGATAAATGACAACATTTCATTTGCTTTCTTAATCATGGACTCAACCTGCAAGTTAACCTTTAGAGAATCCTGGACTAGCACTCCCAGATCCTTTTGTACTTCGGCTTTATGAATTTTCTCACCGTTCGGAAAATAGTCCATGCCTGTATTCTTTTTTCCAAAGTGCAAGACCTCGCATTTGCTCACGTTGAATTTCATCAGCCATTTCCTGGACCACTCTCCTAAACTGTCTAAATCATTTTGCAGCCTCCCCACCTCCTCCGTACTACCTGCCTGTCCACCCAACTTCGTATCATCGGCAAACTTCGCCAGAATGCCCCCAGTCCCTTCATCCAGATCATTAATATATAAAGTGAACTTATAATGTTAAGTATGTTCAAGTGGTCATTTCTTTGTCTGTTATTTTAATACTGGCATTAATCCATTTATCTTAAACAGGTTATCAGCTTTGCCAAGTAGAATATGAAAATATCATACAAATACATTTGATGTTTGTTCATTGATATTAACAACAGTGATTTTGAGGCTTAACTGGTAGTGGCTGTATGCTGCATTGCCTATAAGGGATTGGGATGGGGAAATGACTTTGAAACTGTATGGTGTACTCTAATTTGGCACCAGCTGCTCTTCCACTGGTTACAACCTTCTTCTGAGTGCCATTTCCATCAGGAATTTAACATCCCACCCATGAACAGAGCGGGTGCCAATATCCAAATCCAGGCACAAAACAATGACCTGACCAGCACTAACATCCTGTTCCAGTGTAACCAGTGATACTGCATTGTTTAATAGACAAAGCGATCTTATGAAAGGAGGAGAAAAAAAGCCAGTTATTCATCTGATGCTGTAGTCCCAGAGGCTGTCCTTTAACGAGAGACAGATGACTGGTGGTGAATTTAACCTGACTGCCACCACACCTTAAGCAAAAGGGGTGAGGTTGAGAAAATAGGGCCTTCATAATGATCTCAGCTTGTATAGAAATTGAGCCTGCAATGTTGGCGTCGCTCTTTTATTTAAAATTCATTCATGGTTTGAGGGCATTGCCCATCCCTAGATGCCGTTGTAAAGGTGGTAGTGAGCTGCCTTCTGAAGCTACTGCAGTCCATGTGTGTTAGGTAGACCAACAATGCCAGTAGGGAGGGAATTCCAGGATTTTGACTCAATGATACTGAAGGAACAGCAAAATATTTACACCATGGAGAGGAACTTGCAGCTGGTCGTGCTCTCATCCACCTATTGCCCATATCCTTCGAGGTATAATCAGACAGTTGGCTGTAGGTTATTCAGGATTGCTCCAGCCGACAGCATTATAACAGGGCCAGAACTTAGCCTATTTTATGCTGTAGGTGATGTTTGGTCCCATCGTGTAGCTGCCATTGAGATTTCCTATCAAAATTACTTTGAATCTGTATATGGGAATTACAACATGTAAGTAACTCAACCAAATACATTAATAACTTTGTGAGTCATTCTAACTCGATAAGTAACATTGAACACTACCTCACTCTGTAACTATGACAACTGCACTTCTGCATGGAATGTAGGCAGCTTTCTGTAAAGTCCAATTGTTGCAATTTAAAAATACCTAACAATTTAAAAATATGAACTCAATTTATGAGAAATAAGTCTGGAGATTTTGAAATTCAAGACTTTGTCAGTTCAACATGGGACAACAATGCAGAATCAGGCCATTCGGGCCAGCAAGTCTATGCTAACATTTACGTTCCACTTGACATTCCTAACATTCTTCATCTAACTTTTTTAGAATAATGCTCTTTTTCCTTTTACCTAATGCATGAGTCTAGCTTGCCTTCATATGTACTATTCACCTCAACCATTCCCTGTGGTCGTGAGTTCCACATTCTCAACCGTCTCTGGGTAAAGAAGTTTTTTCAGAATTCCTTATTTGATTTCTAGATGATAATCTTTATGAGGACCTTTAGTTTTGCTCTTCTCCAACAATAGAAGTATTGTGTCTACTGTAACAGAATTCATAATTTGAAAGGTCTTTTTAGCTCCCTTTCAGACTTCTTTGTTCAATAGAAAAGAGACTGAGCTTGTTCAGTCTTTCCTGATCCATTTGACCTCACAGTTCTGGCCTCATTCTTACACTTCAATGTTACATCCTCTCCAGTCCCTCTATATTCTTCATATAATTATGTCATCCAGAACTTTAATTACCATTTCAAATGTGGTTGAACCAAAGTTCAATACAAGTTTAATTAAGTTCAATAAAGGTTCTATCTAACTTCTCTAACTTTCAATTTCAGCTCAAAAAGAACCCTAGACATTAATAACCTGCTCCAAAGTTCTTAGTGATATGCGCACTTGCACATTAGAGACCTTTGTTCCTCTACCCATTTGGATTTTCGTTGTTCAAGCAATATTTCACCTAATTATTTTTCTGACCAGAATAAATAGGCAGCGTGTTAGCCATGATTTAATTGTTAATACTTTTGCATTTGAATCATGAGACATTATGTTCAAATTCCACACCGGCACCTGAGCATAAGACTTTAGGTGGACTCTTCAGTGCTGTCGTTCAGATAAATCATCAAAATTAGGTCCATTTGCCTGTATGGGTGGATGCCAAAGCTCCCAAGGTACTGTTTCAAGGAAGAATGCTGCAGTTATGACCAAAATTTATCACTTAATCAACATCTTAGAAAAACAACTTAACTGGTCATTATCACATTGCTAATTGTTGGAGTTTGCTATGCACAAATTAGGTAATATGTCTTGGAAGTTGCAAGGAAATAAGCAATATTGGATCTAGTAATGAGCAATAAGCCTGATATAATTAGTGACCTTGTTGCTGGTGACCATGTGTCAAACAGTGATCATAACATAATTGAGTTTAATTTGGCGTTTGTGAGAGACAAAGATTTGATACTAGAATTTTGAATTTAAGTAAGGCAGACTTTAATGGGATGAGACAGAGGCTGTCTACAGTAGACTGGGAAGTTCTGCTAACAGGTAAAACAACCAGGGAACAGTGCAAGTTGCAAAAGCAAAGGCATTTTCTACTAATGCAGGAAACTATTTATATTCATTGAGCTAACCGACCAAAACACTATGGTACAGGAAGCCATTCAAGTGAGGAAAGTATGAAAGAATATAGGGATGATAGAGGATGGTAGAGTGAGGGGTGACACTGTTCTCTGCAGCAAAGAGTGAGGATCTAGATAGCTGTATTGCCTGCCCAATGTCTGGGTTCTGGACATTTGCTCAGGGCTGGAGAGGACCTTGCATTGGGAGTGAGAGGCTACAGTTGCTGTGGTCCTTGTGGGCACCAATGACATAAACTGGGCAAAAAAAAAAGAGTTTTTGCAATAGTCTGAGTATCTTCAGCTGTTTTCTCAATGACTTTCCCTCCATTGTAAGATCAAAAGTGAGGATATTCACTGACGATTGCACAATGTTCAGCACCATTCATGACTCCTTAGATGCTGAAGCAATCCAAATGCAGCAAGACCAGGACAATCTCCAGGTTTGGGCTGACAAGTGGCAGCCAACATCTATGCTACACAAATGCCAGGCAATGACTATCACTGACAAGGGAGAATCTAACTGTCACTCCTTGACATTCATCAGCATTACCATTGCTAAGTTCTCTCCTATCAACATCAATTGATTGGCAAATTGCGACTACAAATCACTTAATTACCATTGACCAGAAACTGAACTGGACCAGCTGTAGCTATGCCTACAAGATCACGTCAGAGACTAGGAATCCTGCAGTGAGTAATTAACCTTCTGCCTTGCTAAAGCCTGTTCACCATCTACATGGCACAAGTGAGGAGAGGGATACAAAACTTCCCAACTGCTTGGATGTGTGCAGCCTTAAAAATACACTGTGGTTGAATAAAAGTGTTAAAGATGGTATCAAACTGAAAGAAAAAGGCTGTAATTATGTCAAGAAAAGTGGCAGATCAGAAGATTGGATAAAATAAAAGAAACCAAATAATGATCAAGACAATTATGAAGGAATGTTAGACTTTGAGAGAAAGCTAGCGAGTACAGTTAGCCAGAGAGTTGGTTCTGTAGATAATTAACAATGAAAATATTTAACAAAGTGAGTGCTGATCCTACAGAAAATGAGATTGGAGAATTAATCATGGAAAATAAGAAAATGGCAGATAAATTGTTGAGGTATTTTGCATCCGCATTCTCTATAGAGGATATAAGTAACATCCCAGAAATGGTGATAACCCAGGAAATGAAAGGGAGAGAAGAACTCTGGATTATCGCAATCACCAGGGAAATGGTGTTGAGTATCTGGGCTGATAAGTGCCTGTGTTCTGATGTACTTCATCCTAAGGCATTAAAAATAGCAGCCAGGGAGATAGTTGATGCATTAAACACTACTTTCCAAAACGTCCCTTGATTTGGAGACGTTTCTACTAGTTTGGAAGATAGCAATTTTAATTCCATTTAACTTAATTCAAAGCTATCATAGCTCCTCTCTAAAACACTGACAGATCACTCATGATGCAGAATGCAGGGGCAACTAGCATGGAGAAGGATGCAACAGGTGCCACACTCTATGCTCAGGGACAGGCACCCAGCTCACAGAACAGACCAGGCTGTATCTCAATGTTGCTTGTTTGCTGTCTTAGCACTAGTTCATTTTGCACTTACACGCAGCTCACACTATCCATGCTTCACGTTGCCATGCCGTGCCTATCAGTCCATTGGAGCTTCAGACAAGGCCAAAGCTGTGCCTACTGCCGTTTCAGGGGTCGCTTTTGTGCAGAAAGTAGCTTCAACACAGTGTGGGGCTGGAGGAACACAGCAGGCCCGGCAGCATCAGAAGAGCAGGAAAGTTGATGTTTTGGCTCGGGACCCTTCTTCAGAAATAGGAGAGGGGGAAGGGAGCTCTGAAATAAATAGAGAGGAGGTTGGGGCTGGGGAAGGTGGGTGGGATGGTGATAGGTGAGTGCAGGTAGGGAGTGGTGGGGATTGGTCAGTGAGGTGGGAGGAGGGGATAGGTGGGAGAGAAGAAGGACAGGTTGTGTCAGGTCAAGGAGGCGGGGATGAGATGGAGGGTTGGTCATGGGATGAGGCCGCAGGTGGTGGGGAGATTTTGAAATTGGTGAATTCTATGTTTAGGCCATTGGGTTGTAGGCTCCCAAGGCAGAATATGAGCTGCTGCTCCTCCAGTTTGTGGATGGTGTCATTGTGACACTGGTGGAGGCCCAGGATGGACTTGTCATCCAGAGGGTGGGTTAAGATGGTTGTTGACCATAAGGTGTCGTTTGTTGTGTACAGAGAGCAGATGCTTTACAAAATGGTCTCCGAGTCTACACTTAGTCTCACCAATGTACAGGAGACCACATTGGGAGCAATGGATACAGTATACCAAGTTGATGGATATGCAGGTGAACCCGTGTCTGATGTGGAAGGTACGTTTTGTGCTTTGGAGGTGAAGGGGGAGGTGTAAGGGCAAGTGTAGCACTTCCTGCGGTTGCAGGGAAAGGTCCCAGGTGTGGTGGGGCTAGTGGACAGTGTGGAGCAGAAGAGGGACTCGCGGAGAGAGCGGTCCCCGCAAAAGGCAGATAGGGATGGGGAACGAAATATCTCTTTGGTTGTGGGGTCGGATTGTAGGTGGTGGAAGTGGCAGAGAATGATATGTTGGATGTGGAGGTTGGCGGGGTGATATGTGAGGACAAGGGGGGTTCTGTCTTTATTTTTGTTGGGGGGAGGGGATCCTCCAGCTCCATACTGTGTTGGCTCTGACTCCAGCATCTGCAGTCCTTGCTATCTCAGACAGGCAGCTTGTCTTGCATGACAGTATTGGAACATCCTGCTGGGGTACTGGGGGACGGTCTCGATGAATGATCCATTGAGACAGCAACCTACAGCACATACCAGCTGCCTGCACAGCCAATAGACTGAACTTTCATTCAACCATGGATATGTCCACAACTTGTGGGAATGGTCCATAGTCAGGACAAGAGGGCAAGGGAACACATTTCAAACCCGAAGAAAACCAGCCACCTTGCATCTCTTACAAATCAGTGGAAGCATTTAGAAAAGCAAGTTGAGATGCAACCTCCTGATCAGCAAGAATTGACTTAGATCTTGTGAACAAAGACTGCTGAACTGTTTACCCAGTTTCTCCCCGTCAATGTGATTCTTTTTCCCTTGTCTATGTCAATCTGTCTATCTGTGTTTGTGTAAGGAGGAGTTTATAAGGGGATTAGAGTTTCAATTTGTAGTGTTATACGTCAATGGTTTAGAACTGTTCACCTGTAGCAAGTGTCTAAATACCTGTCATCAATAAATAGAAACCTGATCTGCACTTTCTACCAATTTGGGTCTGAAAATCAAGTAAATCAGGGAATTTTGTGTACTTATTTTAAAATCTTTAACTTTTGTGATGACTTCAGAAATAGTGGAGCTTGATTTCCCTGGTAAGCTGCGATGTTAGTTTTTTTCTAACATCCAGTCAGTGCTTGGAATATAGAACTTGCCATGGCTGGAGTAGTTTGGTGTGTAACATAGATGCATTGAAGGGAAAGCCGGATAATTAGACCATAAAGTGTGGGAGCAGAAGAAGGCCATTCAGCCCATCAAATCTGTTCTGGTATTCATAGCTGATCTGATAATTTTAACTCCATTTTCTTGCTTTATCCCATAATCCTTGATTCCCTTAATGAGTAAAAACCTATTTACAATCAGCCTTGGATATACTTAATGACTTAACCTTGGTAGCCCCCCTGTGGTAAAGGATTCCACAGATTGATTTCTGAGAGAAAAAAAATTCCTCCTCATCTCAATCTTAAATGCTCTTATTCTGGGATTCTCCTACCCTGTCAAGCTGCTTAAGATTCTTATATATTTCAATGAGGATTTCTTTTATTCTTATAACCTCCATGGACGAGTTGGACTGAAGGGTCTGTTACTGTGCTGTATATCTCTATGACTCTATGAATGCATGCCCACCCGGCTCAACCTCTCCTTACAATAAAATCATTCCATACACAGAATTAACCAAGCGAACCTTCTCTGGACTGCTTCCAATACTAGTGTATCTGTCCTTAAATAAGAGGGCCAAAATTGTTTACAATATTCCAGGTGTTGTCTGACTAGTGCTTTGCAGGGTTTAGCAAGACATTATGATGAGGAGAAGATTATACTG
This sequence comes from Ginglymostoma cirratum, assembly GCA_024137785.1. Lineage (NCBI taxonomy): Eukaryota > Metazoa > Chordata > Chondrichthyes > Orectolobiformes > Ginglymostomatidae > Ginglymostoma > Ginglymostoma cirratum. The sequence goes on from JAHRHZ010000031.1 coordinate 11,226,754, forward strand.
CTGCATGAGTTACATAAGAGATGGTGGATGGAGGCTGATGTTGAGCTTAATTGGGGCCGTGGACTTATTGGGCCGAAAATCCTGTTCCTTTGCCGTATATTCTACTTAAAAAATATAAAGAATGTATTTTCTTCAGCGAAGACCAAAACTCAGGGCATAAATATAAGAGTGGCATTAATTACTCCAATGGGGAATTCAAGAGTAAATTCTTTATTCTTGAGCTAATTAGCATAGCCACCATTTAAAGGGAAAATAGAGAAACAGACAAGGATGAAATGAAAGTTTTGCGAGCTGAGTTGTTTAAAGAGCAGTGTGAGCAGCTTTGTGCAGAACAGAAACACTGGTGTGGACAAGTTGGAGAGAATACCTGGTGTTGTGTTTAAATTCTGTGTAATTCCGTTTAATCTCAAACACTGCATAACTGACCAATGCTCCCAAAAGAAAATGTTCCCAGCTTATGTTTATGTTGTTTCGATAACACTGTTGAAAAACATTTGGTTCTTTATATTCTAGCAGTGATATCCTCTGGCTATATTCAAAGAGTAAGATATTTGCCATTGTCACGCCATTAACTCCTGCACAGGATGCACTTCTCGAGCCTGTTCTGAGGCAGAGGTGTGCTTATCTTCAAATATCTTGATTGAGTGCCAGTTGGCAGTTCAGATCTGCAGTGTTGCAAGAAAGAGAACTTGCAAAGTAGATTATAAAATGTCAACATCAGCTCTGGTGCAGAATTTGAGTTCCCTCAACTGTGTAACTGCAAGTTCAGCTGTCCTTGAAATAGATTCCTATCGGATTTTGGATCACATTTCACAAGTTCGATTATGCAGCATAGACTATCCATTTGCCTCCTCACTGGATATAAGTTGCTGCCAATTCCACAGCCGCCGATGGAATGATGGTGTGAAAAATATGAAGTAAATGCAAGTATACATGGCTGATCTGATAATTTTAACTCCATTTTCTTGCCTTGTTCTCATAATCCTTGATTCCCTTAATGAGTAAAAACCTATTTACAATCAGCCTTGAATATACTTAATGACTCAACCTTGGCAGCCCCCCTGTGGTAAAGAATTCCACAGATTGATTTCTGAGAGAAAAAAATTCCTCCTCATCTCAGTCTTAAATCCCCTTTTTTTTCTCACTGATAGCTGATGTCTGCAACACAGCAGATCAAAATTCCAATCTGATTTGAATGAGGTTTAAGACTCAAAATTGTGAATGCTTTGTACTTAACCCTTTTCACTGTAGGGATGAATTTCTGACATTGGTTGAACACAATATTTCACAAAGTCAGTTTACTGCAGATCCACTGATGTACACATTGACTTGATGTGTGAGTTATAGCTAAGTACTGGAAACCCAGTGAGACTTGATATTTTGCAGGCTCCATTTTACAATGCACCATTATAACAACTTGCACTTATCAGCACTGTCTATTTCATAAAACGTTTGGGCTGCTAACAAATAAAAAAAATTAAAATCAATACTTTCCTGCCAGTATTGCCTGGTTTGTTGGCTTGGAATTAGCATCGTAAAGGTTTATCCCTTGGTTTGGAAGCAATGTTTAGTTTATCACAATGCATTAGGTATTTTCACTGGTGCATTTATTTTCTTTGCAACTTAGATCTGATTTTAGTATCACGAGCAACTTAATATTACGTCTGACTCTTACAACTAGCCCTGCTTCCAGTTTACTCTTCACCTGTGGGAGCTAAGAGAGACCAGAGGAGAATTCCTTTGAGATTCTAAAGGCACTTAGCCTTGAAGGTGAGTAAACTGGTGTAACTACATAGATCCCACTGTGTATCTGCAGGTCTCACTTTACTACCTAAGCAGCCTTTCTCCCACTATCTTCATACATTGTGGTTCCGTTTTAAGAAAAGATGTGCGCAAACATATGAATTAGAAGTAGAAATAGAAGTAGGAGTAGAAATAGGCTACTCCGATCATCAAGATTACTTTGCCATTCAATTAGATCATGGCTGATCTGATTACTCAACATTCCTTATAACCCTTCACCCCATTATCAAGAATTTATCTGTCTCTGCCTTAAAAATATCCAGACTTTGCTTCCACTGCCATTTTGAAGAAAAGACGTTCAAAGACTCATGATCTTCTGTGAGAAAAATAATTCTCCTCACCTCTGGCTTAAATGGGAGACCTCTTGTTTTTAGACAGTGACCCCTCACTGTAGATTCTTCCAAAAATAGAAACTTCCTTTCCACATCCATCCTGTCAAGATCACTCAAGATCTTGTGTGATTCAAAAGAGTTGCCTGCTATCTTCTAAAGTAGTAGGATGTTTTATGTTACTACAAACATTTCAGGGAAGAATGACTTTAGATATCTTTCAAAGAGAGCTTGAGAAATTGAGCCCTTTTTCAGGCAGTATTTAATATTTGGGAAAGTAAATCAATTTGATTGATTAATTGATTAATAATCTGTCTTTGAAGTAGTTAGGTTGTTTTGTGGTACATGTCATAGGCATGTATTTAATGCTTTGTACACAAGATCCTTTGAAGTCAGCACAAATTGGCCGTCTACAAATGCATCTACCAAAAAAGTATAGATTTTGAATCCAAAGAGCATGGTACTGATCAGCTTCCCTGTGCAGAGGAGACAGCATGATTGAACAGGACAACAGACAATTCCTGAAGACCAGAGTGGTAATTGTGAATTGATCGTATTCAGTCTTATGCAGGTGTAGGGTAGAAACCGGATATTCATTTGTACATAAGAACATAAGACGCAGGAGCGGGACTAGATCATTTGACCCTTCCAGCCTCCCTCACCATTCACCAAGGTCATGGCTAATCTGCTCTAGACTTCAACTAGGCCAGCTTATCATGGGTCTCACTCTCCAATATTTTAAACATCTATCTACCACTTCTTTAAATACTTCCAGTGATCTAGCTTCCACAACTCTCAGAGGCAGAGATTTCAGACATTCACAACCCTCTTAAAGAAATTCCTTCACATCTCAGTCTTAAATCATTGTCCCCTTATTTCATAACTGTGTCCCCTAGTTTGAGAGTTCTCTACTAGCGTAAACATCTTCTCAATATTTACCTTGTCAAGCCACCTCAGAGTCTTGTATGTTTCTGTAAGATCACCACTCAGTCTTCTAAATTCTAATGAATAAAGGCCTAATCTGTTTAGCCATTCTTTATATGTCAGTCTCTTCAACCCAGGAATCAATATCTTTTGGTAACCAATCCTCAATTTAATACATTAATCCCATTACCGTGAGCTCCTATCTTTTGCTACAATCTTTTATGTGGCCCTTCATCGAATGTCTTCCAGAAATCTATATATGTAGATTTACCAGTTTCTCTTTATCAACTCTGCTTGTAATGTCCTCAGAGAACTCTAGCAAAATTATGTTGACTCTGTTTGATTATGTTAAGCTTTTCTCAACATCCTGCAGTGCCTTTCTCTATAACGAAATCTGGCATTTTTCCAACGACAGACATTAGGCTAGCTGGCCTATAGTGTCTTGCTTTCTGTCTCCCTCTTTTCTTGAACAAGGGTTCACAATAATGGATCTCCAATCTGCTGGAGCCCTCCTTGAATCTTTTGAGTTCTGTAACATCTCAACCAACACCTCAACTATCTCTGCAGTCACCTCCTTTAAAACCCTTGGATGCAGGCTATCAGGTCCTGGTGACCCATCTGCCTTTAATCCCAATAGTTTGTCAAATACTTTAGCCCTTATGATAGAGATTGTCACCAAAGGGGAGGCAATGTCCTAGTGGTATTATTACTGGGCTGTTAATCCAGAGACCCACTTAACATTCTGGGGACCTGGGTTTGAATCTTGCTACAGCAGATGGTGGAATTTGAATTCAATAAAAAAAATCTGGAATTAAGAGTCTAATGGTGACCACGAGTCAATTGGTTCACTAATGTCCTTTAGGGAAGGAAACTGCCATCCTTACCTAGTCTGGCCTACATGTGATTGCAGACCCACAGCAATGTTGTTGACTCTTAACTGCCCTTTGAGCAATTAGGGTGTGTAATTAATCCCATTAATGAATAAAAAAAATCTTACTAGCAAGAAGTCACATGGTAATCCATTACTCGTGTTTAATACCAGTTGAAAAATCACCCCAGCCTTCTTTGAATTAATTCATGGACCTAGAACTTCCTCTTTTCCCAATCAAGTTGGCATCATCCATAGACTTCTGTATCCCACTTACGAACTCCACCCTCCACAATTAACACTCTCAGTGACGCGGCTGAGATGCTGGGACCATTGAATGGAGGATTCACTGGCCACTGCTATCATGGCTAATTCCTGCCTAGTAATTGGGGTACGTGTAAGCTTGTTAGACAGTTTTGGAGTCTATCAGTACCTCTGCTACTGCAGAATCCTTAGTTACAAACCGGAGACTAAACAATCGGTTTTGAAAGAGAAAGCTCTAATTTCTCGAACCATATATTGAGGATGTGACTCGCTTTTCTTCAGTATTAGCAAGTTCAAACAGTTCAGGTTAAAAACTCCGGGTAAATCATCAACTTTTTCTTTCTCATCAATATTCCTCTTTTTCTTTTCTCCTCACTGCGTCAGATTCCATGTGTTACTTCAGTAATTATACTTAATGTGTGAAACAAAGAAGAAATATTTGCATTTATATTGCACCATTCACTACCTCAGGATGTCCCAAAGCTTTTTGTGCCAAATGTGCACTTCTGTAGTGTAGCCACTGCCATAATGTAGGGCACAGACAATTTAGACACAGTGAGTTCCTACAATCAAAAATAAAATAAATGAAAGTTTAGACAATATCGCTGAAAAGGGAGATATGTTGCTGAAACTTTTCAACTTCTGCATGTCAGGACAAAAGCCAGAATTCTCACAAATAATCACAACAATTTCTATCACAAGAGAAAAGAGTGTTGATTAGATGGAAAGTCAATTGTGTTTGGCTATGACATTGCCATCATGAAAAATTGGGGTCTATAGTCTTCCCATGTAATTTAAAAAGTACACAAGATTTGAACCATATGCTTTTGTTTGCTTCAGTGGCTTTTCTTCTATGATTGTGCTAGAGTGAAGTTTGGCACTTTGGCATTTGTCCTGAGGAATAAAAATTAAAATCTTCAGTAATATCTCTCCCATTTCAGCATTATTAAAATTCTGTCATACCAAGCAGTTGTCTTGATGGTACATAGTACTGGGTATTTGATGAAATAAGAAGTGATAACTAAGCCTGATCGTATCCTTGCCCAATGCATACATACAATGATCTTCCAGCAGACATGACTGGGTCACAATCAGGTGAGCAAATCAGGTCAAAACTTTCTTTTCCTAATCCAGTAGCACTGAAACAGATGGGTTGTGATCCATTAAAGCACTACAGAACGGGGATAAAGATGGAAATTTCTTGGCGTGTGTAGTTTAATTAATTACTGGAAGCCTCTACACCTTCCCCTTCACCTCCATTCATGGCACAAAACAAACCTTCCACATTAGACAGGGCTTCACCTGCACAACTTGATTTACTGCATCCGCTGCACCCAATGTGGCCTCCCCAACATCGATGAGACCAAGCGGAGACTCGGAGACCATTTTGTAGACCATCTGCACTCTGAATGTGATAAACAACAACACCTTCTGGTCGCAAAACATTTTAACTCCCCCTCCCACGCCCTGGGTGACATGTCCATCCTGGGCCTCCTCCAGTGTCACAATGACACCACCCACAAACTGGAGGAGCAGCACCTCATATTCTGCCTCAGGAGTCTACAGCCCGATAACTTAAATGTGGATTTTACCAATTTCAAAATCTGTTCCCCTCCAGCGTCATCCCATGTCCAACCCTCCCTCTCATCCCCACCCCCTTGACCTGACACAAGCTGTCCATCTTCTCTCCCACCTATCTGCTCTTCCCACCTCACCGACCAATCCCCACCACTGGCTATCTAATCTCGCCTATCACCATCCCACCGACCTTCCCCAGCCCCACCTCTCCTCTATCTATTTATTTCTGAGCTCCCCTAACCTTTCCCCATTTCTGGAGAAGGGTCCCAAGCCGAAACATCAACTTTCCTGCTCCTCTGATGCTGCCTGGCCTGCTGTGTTTCTCCAGCTCCATACAGTGTTATTTCTGACTCCAGCATTGGCAGTTCTTGCTATCTCAGTGTCTCAGTGATTTATAGCCCCAACTACTCACATTTTTTAAGATAATACATCCATATTTATATCTATCTGTGACAAGCCATTAGTATTGATATAATTTGGATGCAGAGGTCAGTACACCAGATTCACAGTGTGCACGATGTGCTGAATTCCCAATATGAGCTATCATCTTGCAAGTTGTGATGTAGAAGTGTGTTAACCTACACCATTTATCTTGAAAGCTTATTGAGAGCTTTAAGCGATTGAAAACTGATGCTCAGCTCGATATTGGTAAATCGGGCACAAAATCTTCCAATTTGTTGCGGGTAGAGGGGCTGGGGCAACATGGGCTGTTGCCCGCTTCAATTTTTCAACATCCCTTTCCATCTCAGAATAGATTCCACACACCCTGACTCTGCCAAATTTTAGGCTTCTCTCAATAGTTCTGTAAAGACATTCTGCACGTCCCCCAACCTCACTACAGTGCTGTTGATAACCAAGGTGCCCTCTCCCGCGTCACTGACACTTTTGGATTAAATCCCACCAATATGGCGTGCTGCATACTTCCAACTTCTAATGAGCACATGGCTCTTACGCAGCATATTGATTGCTGAGGTTACCAGGGTCTGCTAAATGGTCATTGTGTACTCAATTGCTCGACCATAGTTTACATTAAACAGTGAAAATAATCGTGGATTTGGATTTCTTTCATACTGCTGCATATCAGCAATGACGTGGAATTGAGAAAGTGTTTCCCAATCTTGACTCAGGAGCCCTGATATTATGTAAATAAATTGTATAGGGCATGGGGTTTAACATCCTGACTGAACTAGAGGTCTCTGGGAGATCTGCTCATGATCTCTAGAATGCCCATGGCTTTATTTTTCAGCTGAAACATTTGTTGTCAACTCCAATAGTCTTCACTTCTGTTTGCACCAGCTGGCACTGCTGTGTTTGTTGGAAGGTAATTTATGAGTTCAATGAGAACAAAGACATGCTCACAACCTGACCAAAGGCACAACAATGTGTCTCCTTGTGAAACACTGCAGAATGTGGAGTGGCAGGAGGCAGTGAGAAAGATGCTGATTTGTCAGTTTGTGCCAGAGCACCTGTTAGCTGTGACAGGCTTGTATCTTGGAGATGGGTTTTATCAGAGCACTTGATTTCCATTACCTGCCACCCGGTTCCAGTGCTAAATATGCAGAAATTGGTGTCGGATTATGGCAGCAAGTTGTGCCTGGTTCAATGTAAATATGAAAATACCGCAGTGTCCTGCAATCTATTGCATAATTGTTACAATGAGGTGCACTATCCTCGTTGAGATTCTCTAGTTGTTCTATGACCATGAATGTACGGGTTTAATTAAAAGTTTCGCTTCTGATGGCTCAAATGCAAAGACTCCAATTCTCAATCATCCAGACCTGGAAACTAAAATAAAGTTGCTGGAAAAGCTCAGCATGTCTGGCAGCAGCTGTGGAGGAGAAAACAGAGTTAACGTTTCGGGTCCCGCAACCCTTCCTCGGAACTGATGGTGGCTGGGAAAACGTCAGTTTATATGCAGAAAATAGGGACGTTGCGGGGATAGGGAGTAAACGATAAGATAGAGCCCAAAGAGAGAGAAAGACGGTTGGACAGACAAAGGAGTTGCTAATGATCAGGCTGGGAGGGTGAATAGTTGTTAATGGGGACTGTTAGTGACTAACAACAGGGGGTGTGTAATGGCAGGCTATGTGGTAACAAAGCCTGGTGTGTGGGGTGTGGGGCTGGGACATAGGAGAGTTTAGGCCCTAAAATTATTGAACTCAATATTGAGTTCAGAGGGCTGTAGGGTCCCCAAGTGGAAAATGAGATGTTGCTCCTCCGGCTTGCATTGGGCTTCACTGGAACACTGTTGCAAGCCGGAGACAGACATATTGGCCAGGGAGCAAGGTGGTACATTGAAGTGGAAGGCAACAGGTAGTTCAGGGTCTTTTTTGCGAGCAGAACGTAGATGTTCTGTGAAGCGGTCGCCAAGTCTACGCTTCGTTTCCAAAATGTAGAGGAGACCACATTGTGAGCAGTGAATGCAGTAGACTAGATTCTTAGAACTGCAGGTGAAGTGTTGCTTCACCTGGAAGGTATGTTTGGGCCGTTGGATACTGGGGAGGGAGGAGGTAAATGGGCAGGTGTTGCACCTACGCCAGTTACAGGGGAAGGTGCCGTAGGGCTGTGGGGAGGTGTTGGGGGGGAAGGAAGCGTGGACCAGGGTGTCCCGGAGGGAACGGTCCCTGCAGAAAGCTGACAAGGGAGAGGATGGGAATACGTGTCTGGTGGTGGCATCTTGCTGGAGGTGGCGGAAATAGTATCTGATGATCTTCTGGATGTGGATGCTAGTGGGATGGTAGGTGAGGATAAGGGGGACCCTATCGCTGTTGTGGGAAGGAAGAGAAGGGGTGAGGGCAGAAGTGCGGGAGATGGGCCGGACCCGATTGAGGGCCCTGTCGACAACGGAGCTGGGGAATCCTCGTTTGAGGAAGAATGTGGACATTTCGGAGGCTCCTTTGTCGAAGTTGGCCTCATCTGAACATACGCGATGGAGACAGAGGAACTGAGAGAATGGGATGGAGTCTTTACAGGAAGTGGAGTGTGAGGATGTATAGTCCAGGTAGCTGTGGGAGTCGGTGGGTTTGTAATGGATATTAGTGGCCAGTCTATCCCCAGAAATAGAAACAGAAATGTCGAGGAAGGGAAGGGAGGAGTCAGAGATAGACCAGGAGAAAGTGAGGGCAGGGTGGAAATTGGAGGCGAAATTGATGAAGTTTTCCAATTCTAGACAAGAGAGGGAAGCAGCACTGATGATATCATCGATGTATCGGAGAAAGAGTTGTGGGTGGGGTCCGGAATAGAACTGGAAAAAGGAATGTTCCACGTACCCCACAAAGAGACAGGCATAACTAAGGCCCATGTGGGTACCGATGGAAACCCCTCTTACCTGAAGAAAATGAGAGGAGTTGAAAGAGAAGTTGTTGAGGTTGAGGACAAGCTCAGCCAAGCGGAGGAGGGTGGTGGTGGGTTGGGATGGTTCAGGTCTTTGCTCCAGGAAGAAGCGGACAACCCTAAGACCCTCCTGGTGGGGAATGGATGTGTAAAGGGATTGCACATCCATGGTAAGGAGGAGGTGGCTGGAGCCGGTAAACTGGAAGCTTTGGAACTGGCGTAAGGCGTCAGATGAATCATGGATGTATGTGGGTAGGGATTGGACCAGGGGGAGAAAACTGAGTCAAGGTAGGAGGAGATGAGTTCTGTGGGGCATGAGCAGGCTGAAACAATGGGTCTACCTGGACAGTCCTGTTTGTGGATTTCTGACAGGAGATAGAAACAAGCTGTGCGGGCTTGGGGGACTATTAGCTTGGAAGTGGATGAGGGGAGATCACCGGATGAAATGAGATCCATAACCGTAGTGGATACAATGGCCTGATGTGTCATGGTGGGATCATGGTCCAGGGGAAGGTAGGAGGAGGTATCTGAGAGCTGGTGCTCAGCCTCTGCAAGGTAGAGGTCAGTTTACCAGACAACAACAGCACCACCCTTATCTGCAGGCTTGATGACAAAGTTAGGGTGGTCTTGGAACCAGACTTGGAAGCTTCCCACTTTGATTCCCAGTCAGTATTGAGCCAGCTAGCGCATGAACATTGGCAACATGGGCAAAAATTGTTACAAATGGCTTCACTGGAGAGATGTGTGAGTGTGTGGGTAGGAGAAGAGAGTAAATCAATAAAAACAGTCTTAAAAATTTGTAATACCAATTTTTGATTGTGATTGTAAAATGGTTTTACACGATGGCCTTGATCTTCACTCCCTCTGTTCAGTGGATTGGGAGTGTGACCTGGGTAGCACATGATCTTGTTTGGGCTTTTTATAAGGAGCCTAATTATAACATGGTAGTCAGATTCCGATGGCCCATAAGATGACCCCAACAAAATATTGAGATATACATGACAAGATTCTTTATTTATGAAATATATCTGAGGCGCCTGGAAGAGAACAATAAGTAACGGTTGCCCCATCTGAGCTGCAGTTGAGTTCTCTCCTAGCAGATAATACATTGAACTTTGTGGCAGTGAAACCATTGAATTTCCCACTCCCTCCCTCTGAGCAGGTTCTCATCAACCTGTTAGTATGGTTTACAGCACATTTTCGTGGCCGTTATATCCTGAGGTGGACCACCTGAACTACCACTGCACTGCAAATCCCCTCCTTGAATGTTAGTTTAATGCTTTGAATTCACCCATCAAATGGAAATGAGGTCAAGCCCTTAATATGGCTTCAGCTTGATGCCAAGGGCATTGAGGTAGAACGCTAATTCCATTACTCATTGGCATTTGGATGTCTGTCCACAATTAAAACTGGTCCCAATGCAAAATACCTGTCTAGGCAGCTTCTTGTAGAATGGGAAAAAAAGTTTAAACTGAAGGCTAGCAGCATCTCAATTATTAACAAAAGAGACAGTCAAGACTGAAATTTTTGTGAAGGTGACACTATGGATTAATATTTCAGTCACAGTTTTCCTATACAATGCCAAAAGTGGGTGGAGTCAGTGTCAGTTGATGGGCGAAAGTGTGAGATCCGTGTCTTCTGGACGTTGAAGGAGCAAATACATGATGCAGCCATTCGCAAAGCCCAGCTACAGTTAATTTGCAATTATTTTGTCAGCCATTTGCAAAGCCTGCAGGGTGAACTTGCTCAGCATTCAAATGCTAGTCAAAGGCAATTTGCACCATGCCATTGGTGCTTGCAAATTGAACCTTGGCACCTCAATCATGCTGAAATTTGCAGCAATGAGATAAATAGAAGCCAACACTGACCAAAGGTAAATCATTTTCTGTACAATTTGCAACGGTGCTTTGGAAGATGCAGACCTTAACTTTATTGTCTGTTATGTAAGTTTAATGATGGTCTGTACTGAATGTAATGAAAAGTTGAATGATTGATATGTGGCTGAGATAGGAAGCGGGGTTGGAGCACAGCAGACCACATTTTGATACAATATGTTGTTCACTCAGCCAGCATGGCACCTTCACTAAGTCATGACATATGCTGTGACCATGGCTGTAGTGGAGCACATGATGGGCCTGCTGAAGATGTGGTTCCTCTGCTTGGATGGTCTGAGGCAGTCCCCTCCAGTATAGTATGGACAGAGTGTGCCAGAATCATGCTATGCACAACCAGAGCAGCCAACAAAGTGATGTGATGAATACTCAGGAGCTAGGGCAATGGTAGCTGTCTTCTGAGGAGGAGGATAAGGAGTCTGGGGAGGAGGAGTGTGACAGAGCTCAGTTCTATCGTGTACTACAAGGCAGACAGAACCTGACTGACACTAGTTCAAGTGGCTGGGAGCCTCATGTAATGTTAGATAGTACTCGGTCATGATGCCAGTATTTGGTTTGCATTGTGGGATGACCTGCAGTCTCTACTCATTTCATTTGTGTTCACTTCTATTGGCTGTAATTAAAGGCACATGTTTGGAATTGTGTGATTGGTTGCGTGTATGTGATGTTCCCCTCTGGGGCAATGACAAACACGTGGGTCTCTAGTGAGCATTGGGGACAGAGTAACAATGAAGTAAAGAGGGCTTTCAGATGGGATGCAGCTACGGACAGGTAAACTGCGTGACCTGGTGGTTAAACAAAGACTAGGCTGAGAGAATGGTGTTCTTGTGTTGGGGTAGAGTGAACCATACTGTCTTTGTGTACATCAGCCGTGTGGATTTATGGCCACTGTGCCATTGGCTTACATGTGAGGGGCGATGCCAGATTGTCAATGCTTGTCAGTCAAAGTTGGCATGGATGCATGGGATGCCAGTCTTATGGCAAGTATCCAGTGGGTAGTGATTTATTTTGGAAATGGCACGAGGTAAGATGGGGATAGAATCACAAATGAGGGATGCTGTAGGATCAGGATAGGAAATTAACGTGTCCTGTTTGGCAAGATATGACAAGGTTACTACTAGCACTCTCGGCAAATAACATTCCAAAAAACCCTTGACACAACTTGTATTTAGCCAAACAAAGTCAGGTTCATCCCTGTGTCCCTGCAAATAAGTAAAAGGATTGTAGTTTAGCTTTCTGCGCAAGGAATTGACAAACTCCATTCCACAGCTGCAGAAGTCCCCTCAGGGATATGGGACATTGGGACATAAGACTTAGGAGCAATAGTTCACTTTCTAAACGTTCAATGGTGCTTTGAATTATTTTAAAGTGAAAAGTGAAGTTGGATTTATTTCTAGGCTTCTCTTCCATTGGGACTTTTCTGTTCTCTCTTCGAAGCAGTTTAAGCACCATGCAAGCATGTTTATATTTGATTATCCGAAGTAGACATAAAGTTGCCTTGGTCCTCCTGGACCACGGGGCTGCTCTCTCATTAGAGATGAGGGTGGTGATTTCACTCAAGGACCAGCACGCCTCAGGGGGAGGGTGAGATGGAGAGCCCTTCATGGTAATGGTGTAGGAATTGAATCCACACTGTTAACATCACTCTGCATCACAAACCAGAAGTTCAGCGAACTAAGCTAAAATGCAGAGACCAGTGAAGTGCTAAAGTAAACCTCAATATATACAAAAATCACATTAGTTAACTAAAAATAATTAGTTTAGAATTTCTTTGCTGTCTAAGTAGAGTTTGGTTATTGCGGATTTGATTTGCTACAGTAAAAGCCTTATAATGTGAAATCTTGTCGTGTGGTTCTTTGAGTAGGTCATTAGAAATTCAAATCTCTTTTTTAAAGTTATTAGACCATTCTGGGGTTATAACAATGGCAATGAAACCTGATATTATTGTGTTTTTCTGAGCAGCATCCATAGACTCAGGAACATAACAGTGGATACAGCTCTGCTTGGTTTCACACTGCAACCGGTAATTAATGTGTGGCTACCAAATCACACTCCAATTCGTAGCTGTGAATATATTGCCTTTTAACTCGAAACAAAATAATAAGTAAGAAAGATAAAACTTGCAAGATACAAATGCAAGTCCTTTTTTAAAATTCCTTATCAATAAGAGAGACTCTTATAAGTCTCTTCCAAATGATACGATTTCTGAAAATCCAGATACAGTTGGTACTGGCCCTAACTTGATCATAGTCACACTGAGAGCCACACATAAACAATTCAAACAATAAGTTACTTTTCTATGACCATCTCACAATAGAGTGGAGAGGAATGAATGCCTCACTGGTCAAAAGAAAACCACTTGCCTGAACTATTCATATGGTTTTGCCAATCTCCATCTGTACCTTTACCAAGATCCAGGAGAAATGGTTTCAATAGTTATTCACGATGTTTGATCAAGGTTTCTGCCAAAGTTATGCTGAGAGATCAACAGAAACCTGTGGAAATTCTCCTTGAGCATGTCCTTCCTTTAAGGTAGCCCACAGTGCTCTGGCCCCCACCCCGCTCATCCCTCTCCATGACATGTGCTCACAAGATAGAGAATCCTGTTGATGAGGGATACCTGGTGCAGCAGCTGTTATGCATGGACATAATATGATGGATACCTCAACTGGGGGCATCACTGAGCAGACAGGGTGGATATGGGGAAGTAGTGAGTCCAGTCACTGATCCAGGCCCATTCGCCAGCACAGCTGGTCAGAATTTCACAAAGTTTGGCATGCTTAATCATCCATTACTTTGCTCTTTGATGAGAAATTCACATGCAACAGGCAAAGCAGAAGACCACTGAGCACCACAAGGAAGCCTGAGGAACCAAGGGATTCTGTTGCACAATGTTGCCAGTATTAAGAATATTTTGGCTGTGTCATCTCAATGCTACCTTCTCTTAATTTGCCGTGTTAATCCCTTGTTTGAACAGTCTTCCTCCATCCCTGGTATAAATTATGATTCTCTATCATTTCTCTAACTGGCAAGTTCACCCTGAATCCAATGTGACCTAACCTTACTAATCAGTCTATCACATGGAACCTTGTCAAAGGCTTTACTAAAATCCAAATAAACAACATCTACTGCATTGCCATCATTAATCTTTTTGCTAACTTCCTTAAAAAAACTCAATCAAGTTTGTGAGACATGATTTTCCTCGCACAAAACCATGCTGACTATCCCTAATCAATTTTCTCCTCTCTAAATGTCCAAAAATCCTACCTTTTATAATTACCTCCAAAAATTTACCCACAACCGAAGTCAGACTCCAGGTCTATAGTTCCCCGGTTTCTCCTCACAACCTCTCTTTAACAAAGGCACAACATTTGCCACCTTCCAGTCATCAGGCACCTCACTCATAGTTAAAGGTGGTGCAAATGTTTCTTCAAGGGGTCTCACAATTTTCTACCTTACTTCTCATAATGTTCTCATAGAATCTCTACAGTGTGGAAACAGGCCATTCGGCCCAACAGGTCCGCAACAACTGTTCAAAGTGTATCCCACCAAGTCTCGCCCCACTATCCTCTCCCTGCATTTCCCATGGCTAATTCACATAACCTACACGTCCCTGGATACTATGGCAATTTGGCACGGTCAATCCACCTAATCTGCACATCTTTGGATGGTGGGAGGAAACCTCTTCAATATGACTCCCCTGATTGGTCTGCTAATCTGGGCTATGGGAGGAAACTGGAGCACCCAGAGGAAACACATGCAGAGACGGGAGAACGAGCAAACTCCGCACAGATTGGAATTGAAACTGGGTCCCTGGCTAACCACTAAGCCATCGTGCTGTCCCAATTAGTTCTGGGATACATTAGATCAGGTCCCGGACATTTATCCATCTTTATATTCTTTAAGACCTCCGAAACTTCCTTTTCTGTAATGTGAACTGTTTTTAAAACATCAAAGTTTATTTCTCTGCATTCTCTAGACTCCATTTATTTCTCCACAGTAAAAACTGACGCGAAATATTCATTTCTTATTTCTCCCACCTCCTCGGGCTCAACACAAAGGCAACATCCTTGATCTTTAAGAGGCCCTACCCCCTCTCAAGCTGCCCTTTTACTCTTAATATATTTGTAGAATCCCTTTGGATTATCCTTAACCTTATCTGCCAATGCTATCTCATATCCCCTCTTTGCCTTTCTGATTTCTCTCTTAAGAATGCTCCTACGCTCCTTACGTTGCTTGAGTGATTCAATTGAACCAACTTGTCTATTTCTAAAATAAGATTCTCTTTTATTCTTGACTAGCACCTTAATACCTTTATTCATCCATTGTTCTTAATCTTACCAGCCTTACCCTTCACTCTAACAGGAACAAAATGCATCTGAACTCTTATTGTCACACTTTTGAATGCCTCTCATTTGTCAGATGTCCTTTTACATGCAAACAGTCTACTCCAATCAACTTTTGAAAGTTGTTATCTCATACCACTAAAATTTGTTTTACCCCAATTAAAAACTTTAACTTTCATGGAAAGCTTGTCCTTTCCCATAACCATTTTGAATCTAATAGAATTTTGATCGCTTGACCCAAAGTGTTCCCCCACTTTTACTTCAGTCACCTGCTCTGCCTTATTTGGCTTAACGGTCAGAGACAGGGAGTAATAGTGGATGGTTGTTTTCCAGATTGGAAACTTGTGGCCAGCAGTGTTGCACAGGGATCGGTTCTGGGTCCTCTTTTGTTTGTCATTTATATAAATGATTTGGATGAGAATATAGAAGGCATGGTTAGTGAGTTTGCATATGGCACCAAAATTCGTGGCATAGTGGGCCGTGAAGAATATTTTCTAAGATTACAAAAGGGTCTTGATCAAATGGGTCAATGGGCTAAAAAACGACAGATGGATATCAGGTGCAGGCAGGTGAGACTAGTTTAGTTTGGGATTACGTTCGGTATGGACTGGTTAGACTGAAGGGTTTGTTTCCGTGCTGTAGGACAATATGATTCTATGCAAGCTACTAACTGTCAGATATGTACTCATTTCAGTTCATGTATTTTTCTCAAAACTGTACAAATAATGCTGTCTTTACTCAGTGCAACTCACATGCTCTACAGGTACAATCTGAAGTGTGATGTCTTTTGTTCTAAAGCTTATTGTCATAGTATTAACAGTGCTGTGTGTTGATGTGTGCTGTACTTTTGAGACCTTTGTTCAGTTATATTACAGCTCTTGTCTGCTTGGAGCCTATGAGATAGATTGGAGCTATGATTTGACAAGGCTCCTGGAATGGAGGCACCAGTTCAACCTTGAGTTTGACCCTGCTACTGTTTGTAGGATATCTCCTGATCGGAGGAGAGCCAGGGTGTGAGATGATGCTCATCAGGAGAGGTGGCCAACATTGCCTCATCATGTTTACACTTCTCTTGCATTCTTCATCACTTTTCTTCTTTATCGGCAGATAAGGACTGCCATTTATTTCATTGCAGCCCCTAATACCACATTTTATCCTTCAATCACAAAACCGGACTAAAAAGGAACTCATGAAGAGACTTGGCTGAAAGCCCAGACTTCCATTACTTTGGTGAACCAAGTGCATAAAAAGGAAAGCATCACTTGATTGAGAGTTCAAGCATTTTTTTCTTAGATCTATTTTGTTAATGACTTAATATTTATTCATGTAAGGTAAGGAACCATCAAATGTTTATAGTTTCTGTAATGATACTTTAAGGTTCTGGCTGATTAATGCTTTTATTGTATTGTTGAGGAGATAGAGATCAGACAAGATGTGGATGGTGCTGCCTAACAGACCACCATTTTAATCTACTGAAACACCCAAAAGGATGCTGGCCTAATAATTAAAATAATATCATTAATAATAACAGTTTCTGCACTGCATTGCAATGAGGTCACAGTACAGTATCTTGCCTTGCTGCTTCTAGTGAAATCTACAAACATTTTCCAAAACTACATCCGGGTAATTTTAACAGTGACACTGTCATTGATGTGACTAGCATCCTGAGACCGAATCTTTAGCTGACCCATCAACAAGCAGAAACAGAATGCCCTTCCCTGCTACTTGCTGCAGCCAGAGTGTCATGACTTTATCCCTGCACTCTGGAGCCTTGCTGTTACCCATGACTTGCTCGCAAACAATTTTCTTGTGCTGCTTCGAGAAGAACAGCAGCCAAGTTTCAAAGAAAAAGTACAAGAGCTTCTTTTAAGCTGCTCAAGGCTGTTATGACTTGTAACAGCACTCCAGTTCCCACTCCTAATGGCCAAGTGTTAAACAGGAGACATGAATCATGTCTGGTGCACACCCTGTGCTAATTAGCTGAGGGTAACAATAAAGCCAACTTCAGCAAACTTCAGTTTACACGTTGCTCAACTTGATGCTGCAGCTCTGGGCCAAAAGGAAAATCATCCCCTTAAGAACAATGGTGACTGGGAAATGAATTCAAAATGTTATGGGCTATAACCATAGACAAATTCACAGGAATGTTTGTGTCTAACATTCCATGATAGTTAGTCTATAATTCTATACACATATGCTATATATTGTTTGATTGAACGGAATATTGGAATAAGGATTTTATTGCCATGGTGAGTTAGATAATGTAAATAGAATCAAATTTGCCATCTATTACAAGTGGTAAAAACATCTTGCAATACATGGAGTGTGGTAGATCTTATTAGTGCTAGATATTATCCTGGCACATTGTGCTTTGACAGCTACTGCTGACCTTCCTGTGCCACAAGTAACAACAGCAAAATATTATTGTCCTGTATACACATTGACATGATGTAAGGATCCACCCCATCATGCCGTCACTGAAACCAATGGTGAATGATATTTGGCAGGATGTTTTATATATAGGATGTGTGTAGGTTCAGCACAAATGATCAATTCACACAACCTGTCCTGTGACTGCTTCCTCACCTAGACTATTCAGCCATTAACTCCTGTTCAACGGTTTCTATAGTAAGCCTGAATCTATAGCTCCTGGCAATAAAGATATATGGTTATGCTCATTAATGTATAACCATAAATGTATTGTAAAGTGCTCATCCACTAGCCTTCTTTCCTGTGTAAGCATTCCTGGCTTCCTTAATTTTTCACGGTTTGAAGGTTAAACTCTGCTCGTACATCCCACTAGCTATTATTCAGCAAAGGTGCAATCTTTCTGCTGTTATGGTTCCTGATTGGATTGACATGTGATAGTTGTTGCTTAATGTTTACAAATACCAGTTGATGGCGTGCTGCAGAAATCTAAGATTGTTGGCATTGGTCAACCAGACACAAAGCAGGAAGATGATCAGAAGGTGCTGTGGATATCTAGCTGAAATCATTAATGTATTTAGCAACATGATAAAGAAAGAAACCAGAGACTTGTGATACTTAGTTTGTTATTATCCAATCGAAAGCCAGCATGTCCTCATTTTACCACAGTGACCTGTATTGTACTCTTACTCCAGCCAAGGATCTTAATGTTACCATGACAACTGCCAGCCAACCTCTCAGCACTTGTTACCACACACAAAATAAAATTGGGACTATTAAAATTAAATATATTTTAGGTTTTAAACAGGAGATTATGAAACACTGCATAATGATGAAGATTTTGGATCTTTCATTGCTTGTGAGGTACGCAGTCTCTTTTACCCATGGTCTGCAAAGTAAATTGCTGTGCCTGGAGTGGGTGATGCAGTAGGATTAGCAAACTGTACTTTTACTTCCTGATACCATTTGCTCAAATCCAGCCCATGTAGATAGTCATTGATCTGCTTGCCCTCGTTTGCTCCTTTTGTTGTTGATTCAACACCTGTACCAACATTTTCTGTTCTTCCTCACACAGTATTACCTCCAGATTCTCAAAAGGATTCATTCTTCTACACCTTTCTAGTTTGTCTCCGTGCTGTTCCAAACGGTTCAGCTTTCTTTAAAGTTGATGGTAGCCAGGTCTATATTTGGTGAAATTCGTTACCTTCCTGCTGTCACCTCACTTGTTCACAAACCACTAAATGTGGTGGTATAGGCTAAGATCAAAGAAAGCACTGGAATTCATTTCTAGAGGGTTAGAATTGAAAGCAGAGCAGGTAAACTTGCAGAGTAACAGAGGTTAGTTTTGATGAGCCTAGGTGTGTCAATGCCAGCAGGAAATGTTAAAATGATAGTCCCTAGAAACAACATGCTTCAGTTCGAGGCAGAAGAGAAAGGAGATTCGCTATGTGAATACTGACCTATACTCTGGATAGTGGACCCAACTTTTTAATTTGACCTTATTTCCATATCACGAAGATTTATGGCGTGAGATATTTTGCTAACAATGAAGTAAAATGAAATAATGCTGTTGTGGTAGTTTGGAGTCTTGGATTTCTGTTATGGATAGCAGAGAAACAGCCTGCGGTGTAGAGATACCAAGGAGGCTGCTGATCTAGATTCATGAGATCTCAGAACCTCACATCATTTTTCTCATTACCATAACACAGAAACTTAAAAGGATGTTATAACATCTGCTGTAGTGAGGAGGAGCAAGAGGTTTCTTATATGTTGTTAATTTCAGACCTGTTTACAAGTGATTTGATTCTAAACATTCAGCAGTCAGTATCTGAGCTTACCTGGGTCTCTAATCCTGACCTAGATTGTGTTCTATTGGGTATTCCTGAACTGTACTGGAGATAGATGAATGCTAGTCAGCATTTAATCTGTACTCAGGCAGAAGCTGTAACTCAACCTACTACAGAAGAACATCTTTTTCAAAATCCCATCAAATACAATCAATATCAAAAGCAATGGAATTTTAATACCTAATACATGAACCTTTTAGAAAACTGAATTGTGCTGATATATACTTTGTATTTTTATAGCTTTCCCTTATAGTGTTCATTTACAGAAAGAGCACTGTCACCTTATATTTATCATCAGCCCTTATGTAAATTTGTCCTGCTGAAATACTGTTCAGTCAGCAGCATCTTATAGGCACCAATCCTAAATCCACTCTACTGAAAATTATTTGCAGCGTATCATTATGTTGAAGAAGGCTAAATCCATATCTTTTCTATGAAGAATTTTTTTTTGTCAACCTATTAAAATAGACTGTTTGTATATAAATCGTGTGAGTGAGGTGAGCTGCGTGTGAGAGCCCTTGACATCAAGGCTGTGTTCGACCAAGTGTGATATCAAGGAGCCCTAGCAAAACTGGAATCAATGGGAATTAGGAAGAAACACTCTGCTGGCTGCTGTTATACCTAGTATATCCGAAGATCGTTGTGGTTGTCGGAGGTCAGTCATCTCAGCTCCTGGACATCCCTGCATGAGCACCTCACAGTAGTGTCCTAGGCTGAACCATCTTCAGCTGCTTCATCACTGACCTTCCCTCCAACATAATGTCAAAAATAGGGATGTTCGCCAATGACTCCTCAATGTTCAGTACCATTTGCAACTCCTCAGATACTGAAGCAACTCATGTACAAATACAGAAGTCCAAGACAATGTCCAGGTTTGGGCTGGCAAGTGGCAAGTAACATTTGTGCCACACAAATGCCAGACAATGACCATCACCAATAAGATCACCTCTTGACATTCATTAGCTTTATCATTGCTAAATCCCTTACTATCAACACCTATTGATTAGCAAACTGCTACTACAAATGACTAAATTACTAAACTGGATTAGGAAAATAGATGCTGTGGCTACAAGAAGCTAGGAATACTGTAGTAAGTAACTCACTTCCTGACTCCCAAAAGCTGACCCACCATCGACAAGGCACAAGTCAGGACTGTGTTGGAATACTCCACACTTGCCTGGATGGGTGCAGTTCCAACAACACTCAAGAAGCTTGACACCATCCAGGACAAAACAGCCCACTTGACTTGCGCCTCATCCACAAACGTTCAGTCACTTCATCATTGTCTTTCAGTAACAGCAGTGTGTACTGTCTATAAAACACATTGCAGAAACTTGCCAAAGATCCTTAGACAGCACCTTCCAAACCCATGACTACTTCCATCTCTAATACAAGGGCAGCAGATTAATGGGAACTCCGCCACCTAGAGGTTGCCTTCCAGTCACTCACTATCCTTTTTTGGAAATATATCGTCATTCCTTCGCTGTTGCTGGGTGAAAATCTTGGAATTCCCTCCCTAATGGCACTGCGGGACTACCTACAGCATATAGACTGCAGTGGTTCAAGAAGGCAGCTCACCACCACCTTCTCAAGGGCAACTAGAGACAAGCAATAAAATGCTGGCTCATGTCTTATGAGTGAATTAAAAAATGCCTGAAGGATCTTCTTGTGCTGGTATGTGCTACCTGTTTATCAAGGGGAGACCTTCCAGTAGAACTCTCAGCATGAAGCAACTGACAAACAATTACCAGTACAGATCAAATTAATGGGGGAAAAATCTTTTCCATGCTGCTTTGATAATACCCTTTTTCTGGCAACTTGATAGTTCAATTTCCTGTACTTGACCTTCACAACCTCTCCAAAATATACTGTGGGGTAGAATTTCAATGGGATGGAAACATGGTTCATTGATTTTGTGTTGCCTATTTTCCAGCCCTGGCCAATGACATTGTGAAAAACAGAGGAATACTATTGGGTTTTGTACTGGGAAATGAATTAGAACAAATAAGGGAAGTAAACGTTGAGTAAGAACACCTGGATTACAAAGATCACAACATAATAGAGGATTAAAGAGGAAACAATTGAGTGGCATAGATTCATTCACAGCAGAAAATAAGGCCATTCAGCCCATCTCTGTTAGGTTCCTATAAAGCAATGTAGTCTGTTCCATTCTTCTGATCTATTACTTCAGTCTCACAAGTTTAGTTACTCTATGTGTCCAAGCAATTTCCTTTTGGTATCATTGATCGCCTCTGCTTTTCTACCCTCCTGTGCTCCATCAAATGATAACCCACTGGAAGCTGGTTCTTTGACATTTCCTTTCCCTCCAACATTCCCTTTCCATCCCCGTCCCGTCTTTATTAAAATGGAGATGGAACCTGGTGGAGTCAGGTTTGAGATATTTTAAATTTTCACCTGATCACAATCTTTAGGAAAGATTCCGTTAGCCTTTTAAGTTACAAATGCAACCCCTCTATTCAAGAAGAGAGAGAGGCAGAATATAAGAAACTGTAGGTCAGCTGGTTGATGCCTATCATTAGAATTGATAATCAAAGAGAGTATGGCACTTGAGAAAACTCAAAGCAATTGAGAAGTCAGCATGGCTTTGTAAAAAGGAAATCACATTATCAGACTTCTTTGAAGAAGCCATGTATGCTATGGACAAAGTAGATGTACTGTATTTGGATTTCCAGAAGACATTTGATAAGATGATACATCAAACATTATTACATAAAGTAACAGCTCATGGTTTAGGCGTTAACATGGATGGAAGAATGGCTGGCAGAAGCCAGAGAGTGTACACAAATGAGTTCTAGTCTGCTGGCAGGATATGACGAGCGGAATTCAGCAGGGACTGGATCCTCAACAATTTACAATTTGCATCAGTAGCTTAGTAGAAGTAAGTAAAGGTATACTGGATAAATTTACGAATGTCACAACAGTAGATTGAGAGTATGTTGTGAAGAAGACATAAGGAGTCTGTTTATGAATATAGGTAGGTTGAGTGAATGGGCAAAAATCTCGCCAATGGAATATAATGTGGGACAATACTAAATGGTTCACTTTGGCAGGAAGAATGAAAAAGTAGAGTGTTACTTAAGTGGAAAATGATTGGAATTCCAAGGGACCTCGGTGTTTTAGTGATGTGTCACAGAATGTCAATGCACAAGTATAATCATGCAAACAAGAAGGCTAATGTGATAAAAATAAAACAATCAATCGCAGATGCTGCCAATATGAAACAAAGACAGAGTGCTGAAGAAACTCAGCAGGTCTGGCAGCAACTGTAGAGAGAAAGCAGAGTTAAAATTTTCATCAGAAAACAGGGTAATGGGATGCTATCCTCTATTACAAGAGGAACTAAACCTTAGAAGTGAGAATGTTATGCTTTGTCACAAGATGGTGACTACTTCATGAATACTGTCTGAAGTTTGAGTCTTCTTATTTCAGCAAAACTGTATATAGATTGGAGGTGATTCAAAGGAGGTTTATCAGATTGATACCTAGAATAAGCAAGGTGTCTTACGAGGACAGGTTGGGCGGTCTGGGCTTGAACATTGCAACTTTGAAGAATGACTTCTCTGGAATGCATAAAACACTAAAAGGTCTTGCCAAGGTGAACATGGAAAGAATATTTCCTTTTATGAGATTGTCCAGAACCAGGGGTCAGGGATATTAAGTTAAGGGTAGTCATTTTAGGACCAAAATAAGAAGACATTTTTTTCTCTTTGAGGGTTGTGTGTTTTTGGAACTCTCTTACTTGGAAGGCAGTGGAACAAGGGTCATTGAATATTTTTCTGGCAGAGGTTAGGCAGGGCTATTAATGTATTGGGGGAGGGGTGTATTGGGGTACTGGATGGGAATGTAGAAGTTGAAACATGAAAAGATCAGCCATGGCCATATTAAACAGCATGGCAGGCTTGAAGGGCCAAATGGCCTACTATGCCTCTATTTTGTGTATTTGTATCCATCTTTTCAAGTTAAAATTACCCTCTTGAACATCTAAATAGGAAAGAGCAACAGATATATCTAGATGAAAAGATACATAGATCACTAAAAGTGTACTAAATGCATATTAATAAAGCTATTGATTAGAACAAACAATGCTTGGGTTTATTTCCAAAGAGATAGGATTGAATACAAGGGATTTTAACATATATGGAACATACCTGTAGAGTCTTGTAAACAGCTTCTTGTTTCTATATTATGAGAAGAGTATAATAATACTGGAAAACCATTTAGTTACACAAGCATGAGGTTATATCTATTGAACAGGCTCAGTCTCATTTTTCAAAAAGCAAAGACTCAGGGGATTGTCTGATAGAGTGCTTTAAGGAAATGAAAGGTTTTAATCGGATAGACGTAGAGAATACCTTGCTATTTGCAGATGAGACCAGAATGGCGGCCAAAAATATGACAGCCACTAACAAGCCCAATTGCAAATTCTGGGGAAACTTCTTTCCCAGAGGTAATGGAACCTGTTACAACAGGGTTGCTCTGGGTCCAGAATCAATGCATTTAAGGGAACACCAGACAAACACATCACAAAGAAAGTAATAGAGAGATAGGTTGAAATCATTAGATGAAGAAGGGTGGGTGGAGAATTGTCTGAACATAAACACAAGCATAGTACAATAATCCTGAATTGGTTGTTATTAAGACATATTTTATAAGACTTTGCAATATGGGGAAAGAGATATTCTTCCTGCATCCTTGCAGGTATCAAGACTGACACTCAGATACTTGGATAGGGTTTTATGTGTGATGCTGCTGTATTTTTAATGCTTGTGCATTACCGAAATGGTGAATAAATAGGTACGGGAGAAGCAATTAATAAAGTGCCTGAAGCAAAGTGTGAAAATTTCCTGTACTACTTGTGAGCCCTGTCTCATCCAATGTCACTCAGTCTGTGTAACCTATTCCCCAAGCACTTGTGATAAGTCAAGATGTTGGAATTTGGAAGGGCAAAGATAATGATACCCAACATGCTACCTTGTGTGAATGCAGATGAGTCTTCTAAAGACCATTTTATTTTTGGGATGCAACTTGAAGGCTTAAGGTGACATCAATGTGACACACTAGCTACTTATTTTACAGCCATTAGCATCATACGAATGGATGTGCAATTGTGAAAGAGCAAAACAGTTGGTTTTGCACTCTGCAGATGGCATCCGTGAAGCTGTAGAAAGTTGGGAGTAAGGTCTCTGTTTACAAATTCTGAGCAGGTTTACCTTGGCAACCTTATTGAGGCTTGAAAATGTTTCCACATTTGTTGCTGTAAATTATACAAATGCATTACCCACCTTTAACCCTTATACTGGCTATAGCAGCCCTATAAGAGCTGCTGCTTTTTATCTGTCCTGTTCCCTCAATTAGTAAAGCTCATTATGCCCAGGGCAACCTCACAGTGTACTGATTCAGCGGTACTACTAAGCTGATATTGTAGTTTCACTCAAGGTAATTCCCTAGGCAAAATGTTAGGCAATGATATAGTCTGTTCTAGGAACCATCAGGGCCTAAAGTGGCCAGAGGAGATTGTAGCTACAGATTAATGAGCTACGTTATGTACTAAAATGAAGTAAAGCCTACTGAATAAAGAAGGCGTGGAGAAATAAAGGAGCTGAGTTGAAAAGATTGGTCAGAATCATGGTGTACACATATTGATAATGTCTATATTTTTAGAATCTCATGGTTTGGTTGTCTAGCAACAGAGTAGGATGAACCATACCTTTCTAGACTGTTATCATCGCAAATGTTTACCTGAAGTGGTGATGAAAGCAGATTCCATTGTATCTTTTGAAACAGAATTGGATATATGTGTCAAAAGGAAAAATTATCGGCCAATGGGATATGGAAGATTTGTGTTTACTTGACACCCTTCAGTGACTCATGAGGCTCCCAAACATTTTACTGCCAATAATTTACTTTTGAAGTGCAGCAACAGTTGTAAAGTATGTAATGTGGAAAGTGTTGGGGAAGCAGTGTTAATTGGCTAGCTTTTACAAAGTGGTAATAGAGACATGATGGAGCAAAAGACCTTCTTGTATATTGTATTGTGTATTGACCTTATGATTCTATTTGCAGAATTTAGTAGAGGAAGAATCAGAGGGAATGCATCTTGCCAACATTGGTGCAGCCAATTAATGCTCCAAGGATTATTAATTGAAGTGAGATTTCTGGTACTCACTTAGGATTGATCAGTTAGTAGGTCAATTATCCCAGCATGGCTGCCGGAAGCAGTAGCCTGGGACTACAGAAAATCACAGGGCTCCGAGTGCGTGAGCTATGGTGAGTGTAGCAGGAGGGCAGGCCATTGGTGGAAGACTTGATGGAGTGGCTGGGAGTTACAGTAATGGAAGACTCACAGGCCTCCTCACCTGAAAGCTGACCTGGATAGCTTGTTTGACATTAACCCTAGACTCTTCTCCCTTTGTGTTTGCCCTCATCTTGAGTGGTCCTTAATTAGTCACTTAAGGTCTCAATTGGGATGAGGGCAGGCAGGCTGTCCGGGGCACCATGCAGCCCAGGGAACAATTTACATACAAGTCAGTGTCAAGTGGGACTGCTGTGGAAAACCCAACAAGAGAATTTTTGAGGCCTCCTCTAGCAAACCAGCAAGCAGAGGCCTGTAAAATCCTTCTCTGTATCTCAACCATGCAACTGCAGAATAATGGTGTGCTGTCACATTCTCATTGTGAATGTTAATCTCAGGAAAGTCAAAGAACTTTGATCTACAAATATCCACCACTTATTAGACCCTTGCCTCTGAGGTACTTCTCAAGATGCATTCTTTCCAGTTTGATAACAGATCCTACTTAACATTTTACTTTATGCTGGCAATAAATTCGCTATGATGCACAGTGTAGACATGGTATAACTGACATGCATGTCATACACTGATCTGTGAATTTCAGTTTGGGCCACTATAGGGCTTTCAGCTCTGCATCGGGAAATTCAGGACTTGGTGATTTAAGCTTGTGCTTCAATAGAGCATTGAGAAAGCATGCACTGCTAAAGATATCATCTTTTAGTTAGCAGAGTTTTTTTTGCCTATGGCCCGAATTTTCACTTTTGGATCAAAAGCCAGGAGAAAATGTCCTGGATGCTGAGATTTCATTCTGGGTTGCTGGATTTTATGGGAGTCATGCTGGATGGCCCTGGAATGAGTGTGGTGGCAGGCTACGGGAACAGCCTGAATCAGTGCCTTGATGCTATGTGGAAGTTCTAACAAAAAGACTTCCATCCATCTCATCCCCTCATTGCCCCCCTCACCGTCTCAATGCCCCACCCACGCAAGCTTATACCACCCCATTCTCTCACCTTCTCTCATGCCACACCTTATCTTCCATGCCAACCTATGCCCCTCTACATATCCATAAGGTGTTTCATAGGTTGATGACAACTTAGTACCAACATATGCCAATTATGCCCCTACCTCTCCCCTTTGTTCTTATATCTCCAAGCCAACTCATCCTGTATTCATCATGGCAAGATCCTAGGAGCCATGCTGAAGTGAAATAAAATAAAGTTCTGAAGTGTTTATTGACAAATTGATTATTTTTTTAAATGCTCTTATTAGCTAACATCCATTCACTTAGTTCAATTTCCTTTAAGCCCATATTAAAAGAAAATTGGTCTGCAAGTTTCCACTTCAAAGTGTCTGTAAACATTTTGGATTGTCAACCAAACTGTAAACTAAAAGACCAACCGCCTCCATAATGGAAGGTTATGAAGTCAGTCATGCTGCACTAAACCAATAATAATAACCCTCAAGCCTACACCAATGGACAGAGTGAAATAGCAACCCATTTTTTGAAGATGATGTGGAGGTGCTGGTGTTGGACTGGGGTGGTCGTGGTCAGAAGTCTCATAATACCAGGTTATAATCAAACAGGTTTATTTTAAATCACAAGCTTTCGGAGCACTGTTCCTTCGTTTTAAACAAGTCAGACAGTTTAGTTAAATATTTACGTGGGCAGGAGCGTTAAATGCCTCAACAATCCACCTCTGCATCTGGCAACCTCCGCACTCATTCTGGAGTTGCTTGGCCCATTCACATAAAACCTGGCCACCCTGGAACAAAAATCTCAATTCGTGGGACGCTTTCTCCTGGTTTGGGTAATTGTCATGACTTAGTGCTCCTGACCTGGAAGCATAACTTCAGAGACAGAGTCAGACAGACAGAAAGACCCAGACACAGACACATGGACACAAACACACACACAGAGACACACATACACACACACACACACAGACAGACAGACACAGACACACACAAAGACACAAACACATACGCAGACACAGACACACACACACGCACAAACACACACACAGTAGAGAGAATCTTCGCTGGGACTGAGAAACTCGTTCGCAAGAAAGTTGGGAAAATCGTGTGAGATTGGTAGTGAGGAGCATCTCAACACCAACAGCATGAAGTCCCATTTTCTAAACAAATGTCGAATAACAAGATGAGATCCATACAAGTGAGTAACAAAAGGCCTATTTACATTCATTTCCATGCAATAATGTCTCACTATTAGTTAATCTGACCTCATCTATATGTGTGGAGCTGGATGAACACAGCAGGCCAAGCAGCATCATAGGAGCAGGAAAGCTTGACGTTTTGGGCCTAGACCCTTCATCAGAAATGGGCAAAACAGGAGAGGGGGACGGATGGA
>JAHRHZ010000031.1:11260042-11283661 GCA_024137785.1 Ginglymostoma cirratum
GTCTTAGCTTGCTCCAGCTGAGCAAAACATGCAAAGATTGTGTCCAGCATTCTGTCCCTCATCACTTTCTGCATGACAGAGCACAGCAGCATCAAACAAAGGAAGCCTGACAGGATTTAATTGACAGCCAGTTATAGTAGATGTGAGCTTATGCAGTGATCACTCACTGAATGCAAATTTGTTGCTGCTCGAAAGACATGCAGTCTTTTTTTATTCCCAGAACCAAACACCACTTTTGTTCTGTTTGCTTTTGCTGTTCCTCAATAAAAGTAAATGTTTTGAACCATGTGAAGGCTTCCTTAAATGTAATAATCCCACATTGAATAAAGAGACAATGTCTGGCGACACTGAGCATTGGAGAAAGATTAGGAATCCCTGAGGTAGTGTTCTAAGATGGGATAAGGCTAAGGACAGGTAAGCTGTACAGATGGGCTCTTGAATAGCAATCGATCTATGAATGTGCACTGTATTTATAATGTAGTGTCAGCCGTGTCATTGATGTGGCTTGAGGAGAATTTATTTTTGACCCATTTTCAACTACGTGCACAATGAAAGGTAGCTCTGGACTGGCAGTACTTGACTGGGTGTACAGCTGGGCTTTAAAGATTGCACTGGTGCCAGGAATCCCAGGGGATCTTGGTAGAGGCAAGTACTTCTGCAACAAGTGGGAGAATGCACCAAGTGGGGTGCCATGGGAGTATGATTTAGAGCTAATGGGCTGGGTTTGGAAGATAAAATGAGAAAACCTGGAGAGAAACTATCCACGAACCTTCCCAAAACTGACAATTGGAAAACTAACCAAACTAACCTACAGCCAAAGATCAGATGCTTGGATAAGAAACCTATCTGACAGAAAACTAACAGACACAGAGAAAGCTGTGCTAATATGTGGACTCAGTTAGAAACACAGACATGTTAACAAGACAGAATTCCTAGCAACACTAGAACTCACACTGAAGACCAAAGGCTTCAATGAAGAAACACAAGAAGCCATAAGACAGACAGTGGCCCCGACACTGACCAGAAGGAACAAACTTATAACCCTCAACTCAACAGAAAAGAAGGCCCGAGAAAGACTGAAAAAAGACAAAAACATCATAACCCTACCAGCAGACAAAGGGCGCCTGACTGTAATACTTAACAAATGAGACTACCTCACTAAAGCACAGACGCTACTCGCGGACATAAATACATACCGACAAGTGGAAACAGACCCGACACTGCAACTGGGCAATAAAATCATCTACACGCTAAAGAAACTCAAACAGACCAGACAAACCAACAAAGCAGTCTAACTAAAAATGAAACTTGAAGGGACAAACACCCCCTGATTCTATGGCCTCCCAAAGGTACACAAACCAGAAGTGCCCCTCAGACCCATAGTCTCCCGCCCAGGCACACCAACACACAGGTTAGCCAAGGATTTACAACAAAGGCTAAAGCACCTTGTCAACAACTCAACCCACTCAATCCACTCAGCCCAGGAGTTCCTCAAACCCCTCAAAGACAGGAGAATAGACAAGGACGAGACCGTGGTGTCCTTTGACGTTACAGCCCTATTCACATCGATCGACATGCCACGAGCAAGAGAAACACCAGCAACAATACCGAAAGAACCAGACCCGAATGACACCATCTCCATAGACAACATGCTGAAATTACTGGACCTATGCCTCATGACCCACTTCACCTTTAATGGCCAGATGTATGAACAAATCAATGGGACACCTATGGGGTGACCTATCTCCGGACTCATAGCAAAAGCGGTGATGCTGAGACTCAAAAGCACAGCCCTTCTGCAGGTCCAACCCAAACTATGGATCCTCTACATTGCTGACACTTCTATCATCATCAAACGGACTAAACTAGAAGAAACACACTAACTTATAAGCAACATTTTCGCTGGCATCAAATTCACTAGAGAAGAAGAAAAGAACAAACAGCTTCCATTCTTGGATATGATGGTGGAATGCAGGGCCAATGGGGAATTTCTGACCAAAGTATACAGAAAGGCCACACACATGGATCAAGTCCTAAATTTCAACAGCAACCCCCCCAACACCCACAAATGGAGTTGCGTAAAAACACAGTTCAAACAAGCAACCCAGAACTACGCCAAAATGAAAAAAGACTTCCTCCACCAAGTATTTAGAGACACCAGATACCTAAACAGCTGGGTCCAATGATGCCTGTCACACAAACAACAACAGGAAGATACAGGACGCCCCGACACACTTGTCATGTTACTGTACATCAAGAATGTATCTGAACTGACCACAAGACTCCCACGGCCACTGGGCACACGCATCAGAATAGCACATAAACCTACATCAACCCTGCACCAACTGCTAACAAGAACCAAAGAACCCTTACCCACTATGGACAGAACCAATGTAATATACAATATTCCATGCAAGGACTACAACAAACATTACATTGGGCAGACAGGAAGGAAACGGGCTACAAGAATACGCGAACACCAACTAGCAACAAAAAGACACGACCAATACTCACTCGTCTCCGTTCACACAGACAAGGAGAGCCATCAGTTCAATTGGGACAATGTCAGGATCCTAGGACAGGCTAAACAGAGACAAGCATGGGTATTCCTAGACGGCTGGGTCTCCACCAAGAAGGCCATCATTAAGACATAGAATTAGACCCTGCATAAACACCACAGCAAAGAAAAACCATAAATGAGGCATTCAGCTCCAATGGACCCCAGAGTTCAAAAGCAAGTGGAAAAACACAGCAATGCTCCATTGGAGGCCGCACTGATGATGTTACCCAGTAGGGTAATGAAACATCTGCAAACTAACGAACCAGCTCAGCGAGCCAACCAGCCATAGTTGACACTTACCTGATTACTGGTAAAATTGAGCACAGTGTTTTAGGTGCAATGTGTTTTCTTCATCAGAACTGAAAACCCAGAGATGTGCTTCTGTAAACTATGACATAAAAATTAATATTTTGGTAAGGTTGAAAATGGAATAAGTGAAATGAAACAACAAACAATCCAGTCAAGGGAGAAAGAATTATTGATGGAACGAGCCACAAGCTGGTTAAAACAAAAGATTGTGGGTGGTGGAAAGGCTGTAAAAGAATTAGATTTGAGCAAATCATTGGCAATGAACTGTCACAGGATAGGTAACCACAAAATGAAGAGAAGATTATCTGAGGTGTTCTAGAACACTAGTTTATAAATTTACCTCAGAAGAATCAAAGTGAGAGGAGGATTAGTGAGAGGATTTAAGAGTGGTACTCATGGATAAAATAGAGGATTTGGAGTGAAATTCCGACAGGGCTGGTTAGACTGGGTGCAGGGATAATGTTTCCTGCGGTAGATGGTTCAGAACAAGGTCTTATGATATGGAGTAGGCCATTCCAGACTGGGATGAGTTGAAACTCATTACTCAGCAGGTGGTGAACCTATGGGATTGTCTACCATAGAGGCTGTGGAGGTCATCAGTGAATATGTTTAAGAAAGAGACAAAAACTTGCAGATGTTGGAATCCAATGTAGACAAACAGGAGGCTGGAAGAACACAGCAGGCCAGGCAGCATCTGGAGGAAAGGAGCAGTCAACATTTCGGGTATTACCTAATACCCGGAATGTTGACTGTTCCTTACCGCCAGAAGCGACCCGGCCTGCCGTGTTCTTCCAGCCTCCTGTTGGTCTACCACGCTTAAGAAAGAAATAGGTAGATTTCTAGAGATGAAATGCATCAAACAGTATGGGGAAAGTGCAGGAGTATATCGCAGAGGTAAAGGATCAGCCATGATCATGTTGAATGGTGGAGTGGGCTCAAAGGGCCAAGTGGTTTACTTTTGCTCCTATTTTCAGTGGTCACTATTGTCTGGACATGACAGCTCACTTCACTTTTCCTCATGAGAAAACTTGCTGCCACCTTCCTATTTAATTAAAGGAAAATGCAGGGCCTGCCTAATCCAGAGTCGTAGAGGAAAATCATTTCCTGGTCTAGTTAACAAGATATAGTTTGGTGCATTTTGATGACTTACATGTTACATTAATGCAACGTATATTCTCCCAGATATTCCAAAGGCCAGATAGTTGTTGGGGTAACATAGATTGGAGTTGTGCATCAAGACCATGTGGAATCCCTAACACAGCTAACTTTTGTGGGAATTGCCTGAGAAATTGAAACTTTGATGCAGCCTAGCCTGATCTGTGAGCCAGCTGCCAGCCCAAATGTAAAAGGTGTTGCAGCATTATTTCAGCAATAGCAGCCGATCTGCTCCAAAGAGCAGCTTTAAAGTGTAGAAATATGCTGTAAGTGGATCAGAGATGTAGCATGAAGGTGCAGTGAGGGTGTCATGTGTCGGATGCCAGAGTCCATTGACAGTCACTGCCCTTGAAGCATGCCCTGAGACCTTGGATCTTGGTACCCAAGATGGTAATCTGGAAGAATAAGCAGCGAGCTGAAGTTGCCAGGTAACAAGGCGTGGGGCTGGATGAACACAGCAGGCCAAGCAGCATCATAGGAGCAGGAAAACTTGATGTTTCAGGCCTAGACGCTTCATCAGAAATGAGCCTAAAAAATCCTATGATGCTGCTTGGCCTGCTGTGTTCATCCAGCCCCACGCCTTGTTATCTCCGATTCTCCAGCATCTGCAGTACCTTTTATCTCTGAAGTTGCCAGGTACCCACTTTGACTTTCATGTTGGGTATCTCGGTATCTAGTTTCTTTCTGTGGTGGTAGAATACAAGAGTTAATGTTAATGAGGTGAATTAATAGAGAGGATGATAATAATCCCTTTTTATAGGCTCCACCACTCACTAAGAAGAATCTCATCGCAATGTCTCAGTTAAAATTTGTGACTTGTTGCTCTTAGCATTAAGAAGGGTCTCAGTCAACATCTCATGTTATTCTCCCAAATTTCTCATCATGGCCCATATTGTTCAGGGAGGATTCTGCCAGAATGGTTTGAATAATGAGCATTTCTTGGACTAGAAAGGATTGAAACTGCTGTACCCAAGCGCTGTCAATGCTAGTTCCACTTTTTAAAAAGCACACAATGATAACTTAGACTAGAGTGTTGGGGACAAGATCTTGATATGCGTTGGTGAATGAAAATTAGGATGCATGGCAAACAGGGAACGGCTTTGTAAAAAAAACTTTCAGGAATTCAGATCAGTGAACAGGCAAAAAGGCCACAGACACAATTTCACATGAGTAAGAGTGACATGATAAGCTGTGGGAGAAACCACAAGGAAATAGTGTGTACATTCCATGGAAAGATACTGAAGAGTATTGATGGATGAAAGAATCTAGAGGTTCAAATAAATAATGCCCAGGAAATCAGAGACAGGCAGACCAAAGGAATCTTGGATTTTGTAAGTACAGATCCAAGTTAACTCTAGATTATTATTAGAATTAATGATGAGATCGTACTGCAATTCCCTTACAGTGTATAGTTGTGAAATCCTCAGTATCAAAAGCACATAAATGCTCTGGAGAATACACAACAGATTAACTATGATGATGCCAGGAGTAGAAAACTTGACAGTTTAACAAATGTAGATTAAAAAGAGTGGAGGAATGTCTCAGACACTCTCCTGAGATACATTATTCACTTCAGTATAATTTTAATTAAGTAAGACCATCCCTTTTTGCTGTAGCTCCATCTATGCCTCATTTATAAACTTGTGTTACTGCCTGCTGCCATTGCCTGAGGCAGTATCTTACACTGTCAGACCAAGAATAGCATATCGAAAGCACATTACAAGAGGTATTCTGCTTTAAGTATATATCATCCCCTGTGCTCATAACAATTACAGCTGAAGGGAGGTACAGGTACGACGCTCCAGTGAATAGAAAGGAAACTGATTGATGAGAGGCATTCTGAAAAATCTTCTAAACCATACATTCATAGGGTCATAGTGATATAAAGCATGGTAACAAACCCTTCAGTCCAACTCGTCCATGCCAACCAGATATCCTAAATAAATCTAGTCCCATTTGCCAGCAAATGAGGAAGGGTCACCGGACCCGAAATGTTAACTCAGTTTTTCCTTTCGCAAATGCTGCCAGACCTGCTGAGCTTTTCCAGCAACTTTGTTTTTGTTCCTGATTTACTGCATCCGCAGTTCTTTTGACTCCCATCTGCCAGCATTTAGACCATATCTCTCTAAACCCTTCCTAGTCATATAACCATCCAGATGCCTTTTAAATGTTGTAATTGTACCAGCCTCCACCACTTCCTCTGGCAGCTCATTCCATATACATGGCATCGTCTGCATGAAAATGTTACCCCTTAGGTCCCCTTTATATCTTTCCTTTCTCACCATAAATGTATGACCTCTAGTTTTGGACTCCCTATCCAGGGGAAATGACCTTGTCTATTCACCCTATTCATGCCTCTCATGATTTTATGAACCTCTGTAAGGCCACCCCTTGGCGTCCGACTCTCCAGAGAAAATAGCCCCAGCCTATTCAACCTCTCCCTATAGCTCAAACCCTCCCAAACCTGACAACATCCTCGTAAATCCTTTCTGACCCCTTTCAGGTTGAACAACATCCTTCCTATAGCAGGGAGACCAAAATTGCATGCAATATTCCAAAAGTGGTCTAACCAATGTCCTGTACAGCCACAACATGACCCCCCAACTCCCACACTGAATGCACTGACCGTTAAAGGCAAGCATACCAAACACCTTCTTCACTATCCTATCTACCTGTGACTCCACTCTCAAGGAACTATGAACCTGCTTCCATGGTCTCTTTGTTCACCAACACTCCCCAGGACCTTATGATTATGTGTATGAGTCCTGCCCTGGTTTGCCTTTCCAAAATACAGCACTTCATGTTTATCTAACAATGTGGCACTGTTATTCAGATATCCTTTAGGGCAAGGAACTTTGCACGCAGGAACTGGTAGTGTTTTCACCTGATGATCATAGGGAAAACTGATATTAATGAAGATCAATTTATCCCTCAACCATTGCACAAAGAAGCCAAAAATCATTGCTGTGATTGTGATGTTTAGCACAATCTGAATGTATCGCTATTGGTGATTAAGCTAAGGTCATAAGAACTTATT
Organism: Ginglymostoma cirratum; assembly: GCA_024137785.1. Classification (NCBI taxonomy): domain Eukaryota; kingdom Metazoa; phylum Chordata; class Chondrichthyes; order Orectolobiformes; family Ginglymostomatidae; genus Ginglymostoma; species Ginglymostoma cirratum. The sequence goes on from JAHRHZ010000031.1 coordinate 11,267,104, forward strand.
ACTTGTGGGAAAGATTGGTTCCTGGTGGCTTTTATGGGATTGCAGTCCAATTTAAAAGAAAAATTATCTGTGCTGTTTATTTCTAATTGGTCAATTCGCTATGAAATCTTAAACTGAGAATTGCTGGCCCTATGGATGTTTCTGTGACTTGGCAATAAATATCTGACAATTATACTCAGTTCCTGTGAAACAGAAAATGTGATATCTTTCACATCTTTACTTGGTGACTAATTGGAAATAGCCCCAGATACTTGAAAATGTTGCAGTCAAAACACTGGCATTGGCCATCAAAGTTTTCCAGGCACTCAAGAGCATGTTGGTGACTATTTGGATAGAAATAGTGTGCAAGAGTAAGGGGGAAAAACAGGAGAGTGGCACTAGGCAATGATGCTCTTTGAAGAACCAGTGCAGGCATGATGGGTCAAATGGCCTACTTTTGCACCGTGACAATTCCACAACCAGAGCTAATCTTAGTATTCTGTGAATTTCCATAATGGGTGCAGATGGAATATAATGGCGTATTAAAATTAGTAAAAACTGTTCCCACATGTTTCCCGTCATTTTGTGCTCACACAAGTTTCCATTGGAATTTGGTTTGGTATTGGTGGTTGTGAGTAGGTTGGATGGTTGGATGCTGCAACATATAGCCATGGAGTTGCCACACACCCATTAGCGAACTGCGATTTTTTTAAAGCCATGGATCAGGATCCCACACATTAGGGTATGGAATCTTATACATTCATGTCCCTGCAGGTGGACTCTCCCATGGTTGCATTAATATTATTGTTGATATCTAATCCATGGTCCAAGTGTTCAAAATGTTAGTGCTGTAGTTGTTCAATAGCTTATCACTTGTGAAGCAGTAGATCCCAATCTGTTGGAGTAAAGGAATCTATCAGGTTTCAATAGTATCAAAATATTGTCCAAAATAAAATAATGTATAGTTGAATCAGTTCATATTGATTCTTGAATTTGAGCTTAACCTTGGAGGCTTCAGATACTTGCTGAGGAGAAAGTGACACAGTTGTCTGGAGGGAACGAGGTAGATTATATGAGCACTATTGCCGAAGTGCACAATTTAAGTTAGCTTAACTTCAGAATATTTATATTTGCATGTCTTTTAAAAATGAAGCTATTGTGTAACCACAGGCTGCACAGTTCTTTCTTGGGTGCTGAGGAAGGAAACAAATATTATGACCTCAATTTTGAAATGTTATATGTTGCTCTTTTTTTTTATAAAAGAAGGATTGGTTGTCATGAGAAGATGTGATAATGTAAGCGATTTTTTTTTCCAGCCCTGTGGAGATGGAATTGGAATAAAGGGGTTGCATGACGAAATAGAGGAACATATCTGGATGGCGCTACACACTCCCACCTATGGGAGACTTATCCACAGATGAACATGGAACTGGGGGGTCTGTTGTTACTCAATAAAGAGGGTAACAAATTAAACCAAATAAGACCGTACTTATCGGCCTAACAGTGTTTTACTGGTGTCCAAATGCATCTAGAATGTATGTACAGGTTGCTGGTTCAGTCAAGGCAGTTTCCCAGTGTCAGTGCAGGGTGGGATTCCTAATGACATGTCAGTGGGAGTGGGCTCAAAAGGCCTGTAAATAGGCCAAATGAGGGGGCTTCTGCTTCCAATTTAATGGCCTGACGGGCTTCAATTTGTTATCTCAATGCTAGCAGCCAAAGGCATAGGCATTTTGAAGTGCCCTCACCCTCTTCTGCCTGCCTCAGTATCGTCAACTCTGTCAGCATCAGGAACCCAGTTAAAGTCCTAAATAGGATGGCAAAAGATGGAGGTAGCCAGATTGGAGAGCAGGTGTGCTGATAAACTTAGGGCACTTAAATCGTCAGCTAATGTCGGATGCTTTATGACCACCAGAAATTTCAGCCCATGAATTTTAAATTGACTCCTTGAGTGCACTGAATCTTTTTACATAATCATAGAAAATATATTACTGGGCTATTGTGATAAACAGTGTGCAATAGAAGCAGAGTTTGTGGGTATTCATGTAATGATACTCCACAGTTCACAAGATAGAAACTGCGGAGAATCAGGTAAAATCAGACTATAACATAATTTGACATAAAGGTGTTGTTTCTCTGGATTTGATTTGCCATAAAGCGACGGTATTGGGAAATAGGTTGAAACTTTTTGTTATTAGGTCTTTCAAGGTTTTTCTGATTGTATTCTACTTCTGCATAGTCTTCTGAAACTATGTTCCATGAATGAAAGCATGGTAACTAAAGTTTTAAAAAAATGACGTCTGAGGCCAGATTTGTCCAGTGGTACCATCAACTAAGATCATAACATGTTCTGGAATTTGAGGGAGATTTAGAAAAAAGAACAAATATTGAAAACATGAAACAAAAATAACAAAGAAAATACACAACAAATCTAACAACATCTGAATAAAGTTAAGGGCTAATGTAACAAGCACAGTTGGCATTTATTCCTACATTCTCTGGTCTGGCAGGTTAATTCTGGATATCAATGACCCAAGGCAGTTTCAACAGCAGGATATACCCAATTATTCTTTATTGAAGCAAAGTACACTGTAAAATACTGCAATAATGGTAATACATCACAAGGTTTACCCGTGTAATGCTTTCAAACACAAGAGACCCGGTTTACATGGATTTGTCCAAAGATAAATCCAAACCAGGTGATCAGACTACTCTGTCCTTACTCCAGTCATTGATCAGATGACCCCTGTTCATGAGCTGCTATCTATTGCTCTGATGCACAATTTCCTATTCCCATTTTCTATGCGAACAGCTTGTGTGATCGATCCTTGGCACTGTCCAGTCTTCAGCGATTGATCAGTTGACCACTGGCAAAAATCACAAATGTGTGACATCTATCACAGTCAGTCAGAAAGTCCAGCCTGCTCACGGCTGCTCATATAAGTTATTTCGTTGCAGCTTTTGACCCTGTGGTCAACCACACTTTGTTTTGCTGATAAATGCATCTAGTGCACCGAGTCTGTTTTAAATCAGGACTCACCCAGAAATATGGTGTCACCAGTACAGTACATCTCCTACTGATTTGCAACATATAACGCAATGCAGATACGCCTTCAGAGAACACAGTAAACAATTAAGACATAGCCCAGTCATTTTCTATTGATAAGGTCACCATCCAACCGATTAACCTTTCCATGGGACAAGTTTCATACGTTTTCCCCATTTCAGCTGACCCAGCAAATTTGGGGTTACTACATACACCACAAATCCTTCACCAGAAATAGAATGTGAATAGACAGCCTCAGGCAATTTCCCCACTGAATGTATCCACTGTATCAGTACTCTAAAGCTGAGTTCTTTCTTACATCATTTCCTTGTTAATAGCAACTTAATTAATGTTGATATAGCTTTTGGTGATTTTCTTAAAATTAATTACACTGTAATGAACTTCTTGGCATATTCCTAAGCCTACTGCTGTCCAAATAAAATTCTCAGTCAGGAAATAACAAGAATGCTCCTTAATCTTTCTGCATCACTGTCACACTGTTCTGGAAGTTACAGGATGAGTTGGGGTTCTTGGCGGATTCACAGACAGAATATTGGCTGCAAATTCAATGGAATCCCAATTGATTCTAAGCTGTGTACTGCCCAAGGATGCACTGAATAACACACTGCAGAAAGGAAGTGAACATGAAGCAGACCAATGGAAATTCAAGGACTCCAGAGAAAGCCACAATACCTTCATTTACAGATAGCAGCTGTTCTAGAAGTATTCATGTCCTCCTAGTATTGCAAAGATTTCATTTACAGTCAGCCTTTCCTTTCAGATGACGACTGTCAGAGCTGACATATGTTTAGGTCCCTGCAGTATTGTACTTCTCTCCTGCTTTTATTCCCATAACTATAGGATAAGAAAAGTATAGCACTGGCTCCAATTCAACACTTTTTCATTTGCTCTCTCTCTAGGTTCAACAGTGCCAGAAATAATACGTACCATGATTAGAGTTAATTACGAATCTTCATTTACTGACTTCTTTAGGTAATGGCAAAGCACAGGAAACATTGAATTTTAAGAAGGGTACGTGATTGAAACCTGTTTTTTTTCTTGCATTTTCTATTTTTCTTTCAGGTTTCCAGCATCTGGCATTTTCCTTACTTACCTTCAGAAAGATTATGGAATTGTTTGTAAAATGTATTTCCACCTCTGTGGTTATGTCCATAACCCCAAAATTGTTACAATTCACGACAAATTTTTGTCCCCAGGCATTCTGCTGTGAAAAAAAACTTCCTTCACGAGGTTCCCATCAAAATTCAAAAGAGCCAACTTGCCTGGACATCAAATGTAATTAAGTGTGTGCATGTTAAAAAGATATCTGCACCGTTAAAAGATATAAACAATTTTCAACAGGGACAATTTTGTTCTTCACATTACCATTTTCACATCCACTTCTTGTTCTTCACTATCTAAACGCTGATATTGTGAAAGTATACGACTGACAAAGCACCATTAGTGGCAGCACAGACTAATAGAAAGACTGGGATTCCCTTCAAAGCATAACACACCCAATGCTTCCATTGGTATTTGCTGTGTATATGATCCATAAACAATGGTGAAGAGAAAAAGCCTATTTGTCCCTTGACTTGTGCATCCAACGATGGAGACTAAATAGCCCAACTGAGATCATATGAACTCCCGGTAGAAGCAAAACAACCAGCAGAAAACACAGAAAATCGGAAGAAAATAGTTGAGGAATTTCATTCCAAATCTCTCAGAAGACTGCCACAAGTCCAGGAATGGAGCTTACCTCAAGAAGGGAAGTGATAGTAACTGCCTTTGATATCAAGGCTAAATTTCACTGATCGTGGCATCAAAGAACCCGAGAGAAACTGGAGTCAATGGGAAACAAAGGCAAAACTCTCCATAGGTTGGAATCATACCTAACACAAAATGAAGATGGTTGTCGGTGTTGGAAATGAATCATCTCAGACCCAGGTCATCTCTGCAGGAATTTCTCAAAATGGTGTTCTGTGCCCAAACATATTTAGCTATTTAATCAATGACCTTCCTTTCATCTTAACATAAGAGATAGATACTTGCTGATGACTACACAATATTCAGTGCCTTTCACAACTCCTCAGGCACTGGAGAAGTTTATGCCAATGTACAGCAAGATCTGGACAACATCCAGGCTTGGGTTGAAAAATGGCAATAACATTCAAGGATCAGGCAATGACTATCACCAACAAGATAGAATTTAACCATCATTCCTTGACATTCAATTGCTTTATTGTCACTGAATTCCCCATTATCAATATCCGAGGGGTAACCATTGATCAAAATTTGAACTGACCAGTGAAGAACAGGTCAGAGGCTGGGAGCTTTATGATGATTAACTCACCTCCAGATTCCTTGAAGCCACTATCTCCGAGGCATAAGTCAGGTTGTAATGGAATAGTTTCCTTGCCTTGATGGGTACAGCTCCAAAAGTACTCACAAAGCTTTAAAGCATCCAGGGCAAAGCAGTCCACTTGATTGACACTTCAACCATATCATCAATATCAGTACCTGTACAACCAATACACAGATACAGCAATGCACTGAAACAACTCAGCAAGGTTCTTAAACATCTCTGGCCCGAACAATGTAAGCAATACTTACCTTTTGTCAGGAAGGATCTCATTCTCGACCCTCATTTGGAAGAATTCAGTAAATGAGCATTTACTTATTAAGGGTTTACTCTGGCTCTGATAATGGTGCTCTGAAAGCAGAGAAATGAAGCTGTGCTGGGATCAGTTCACAAATTAATGGTGTAGTTCACAGTATTGTAAAAAAGCAAACACACTCTGAAGGGAATCCCCTGTCTACATAAGCCCAGCTAAAGCAGACGCTGCTAAGGGCTTTTGATAAATTGAAATATTACGAAAATGCAAACTGATCACCCAAGGAATAAATAAAGTGACCAATTGTCGTGTGTTTACAGAAAGACCTCAGTTAGTAAAAGACTGGGCCTAAGGTTTCAGTTGTACTTCTGTTTCAAGCATGCAATGCATCCTCTGTAGTTCCGTGAGCCTCAGGGACAGAAGCAATGTATTTTAGTAATGTCAGCAAGTGAAACAATCAAAGTTTATTGTTTAACCACTTCCACGATGACTTTGTTTGTTTAACCAATACTTTTTCTGCAGATGACACTGTGGAATTATTCAAAGCTTGATTGGATTGCCCATTGTTCTTTTAAGATGCGTTGCATTAATTTGAGCGCTGAGCTGCAGCCTTGGGTTTTGCTACTGCAAAGAGAAATATGCTCAACAAATGTATTACTGATTAGCAATTTACAAATGTGTAAATGCGTCCATGACTGTAACCTACAAGGGCCTACTAGAATTACTCAATAGGCAACAGAAGAATTCAACATGTGAGTCAGTTCATATTCAAACTTAATTTTGAATTTTGGACTTATTCTGAATAAGGCAGGCAATTGTTATATTCTGTGAAGATGAAAGAAATTATCCCACCTTACCCAACATCTGATGGAGAATAATTGGTGTCTCAGCATACTTTGCAGTTGCAGTCTCTGAACTCTCCATGGAGCTACCTCCTTCTAATTAATCAGGACTCTGCTGTGTTATAATGTCTTGGTGATGGATTACTGCAATAAAGTCTGAATTGTATTTTGCTGTGAAAGTTTTATTCCTTCCCATATGAAGAGTAGTGATACCCTCTTTAAAGCTACAACAAGGCCTTGATCAAATTAGCTTTCACCTCTTACTTATACTTGAGCAGCTAGTCATTCAAAACTTGTATATTTCAGTGATTCGTTAGCTATGTCTGATATCTGTTCCATGACCAGATAGCTACGGGTTTGAAGTCCACAGTTACTTGTGAGTTGAACCCAAAACCGTCTTCAGATTGTTTGCTGCCAGAATAGGACACCATGAGGCAGGAAATGATCACAGAAGAGTGGTAAAAAATGGGCATTGTCAGGCTAACCTTTGAATCTTGTTCTCCATGAGCCTGGTAAATATGGAGAGCTTTCTGTCTCCTTCCCACGTGGATTTGCTGTGCTTCCATGGAAGTAAACCAGTTTGGTTTGGAGTTGAATGACAGCTCAGAAGTGCAAGCTAAATGTCATAATTATTCTTCAGCAATGTTTTCATTGTACAGACTCATTTTTCAGCTTGAGTGTACCTCGGTGAGCTGGTAGGAAGGCCAAATCCATTTACTGCTATGAACTCTTTGCAGTAGTCACTGGAAAACTGTATTATTTTTATGAGATTCTCCTTAGAATTTAAAAATGTTTCTATGAGTTTGTGGTCTGTCTTTACCTTGAAGTGAAGCCTAGGAACATAATTTGCTACTTTTCATAAACCCAGGCAGCAGCTGATGCTTCTTTCACTGCTACTGCATGTAACACCATAAGACCATAAGAAATAGGGATAGGAGTAGGCCTTTCTGTCCTTCAAGCCTGCTCTGCCATTCAACAGGACCACGGCTGACTCAACATTCCTCACATCCACTTCCCTGCCTTTTCCCTGTAACCTTTGATTCTTCTACTGGTCAAGAATTTATCTACCTCGGCCTTAAATATACACAAGGACTCTGCCCCCACAGATCTCTGTGGCAAGGAGTTCCACAGACTCACAACCCTCTGAGAGACAAAATTCCTCCTCATCTCAATCTTAAATTAGCACCCTTTTATTTTGGGACTATGCTCTTCGTTCCTACTCCGTCCTATTAGGGGAAACATCCTCTCAACATTTATTCTGTAAAACCCCTTACAAATCCAATATATCACTGACAGTGAATGAGATGTGTAGTAAACTGGTCTATATTTTCATCTATCTGCATCTGAAGGAATACAGCTCCCAGTCCAGTAGAAGATGCATCTACAGCAGTGGTATCAGGTCATAACAACTTCTCTTCGATTTCCTAGAAAGACCTCAGTGAGGCTTCCTCCACCACCATATATTGTTCCTGTCCAAACAGCTGATGTCGCGGCTTATTGCTGACAGCTAGGTTGAGCAGGAACTTGCCAACTTGTTTTACTGTCACTGTGAATCCCAGGAGCTCATTTCAGGGAGCTGGAAACAACTTGATTTGTCTTGTCAGCTGTCAGTTGACTCAGACACTGGATGCACTCACAATGTACCCAAACACCTCGACAGTAAACAGTAAGGATTCTCTTTTGTTGCTTATTGTAAGTCTTGCTTCCTGTAGGCATTGCAGCATGGATCCATGGGTCAGAACATCATCCACTTCAGTCCTTTTTGACATTGTCATTGTCATCTGGAAGACTTTTGGCGCTGAAGTGATACCGAAAGGTAACCTGTCAAAACAAAATCTCCCAAACAGTGTAATTAAGCTTTGACAATCTTAAACTCTTTATCGAGGGATGGTTGCCAAAACCATTATTTGCATCCAGCTTTGTGAGGATTGAATTCTTTCTCAATGCAACTAAGCTTTTGACCAGAGGTGACATTGGATGAATTTTGTGTTCAATTGCATTGTTCAGCATATTTTGTTACATCCATTAGGTTTTGGCACTGATATCATCTCATTACCTGAGACGCAGTGGATGAGGACATTTTCTAGGTATAACCAGACATATGAGTTTTGTTTCAGAATGTAGAATGATGTGATATCTGTCTTTGACTTTCCTAGTTCTGCGAACAACTGTGGAAATTCAGCTCTGATATATTTAGGCCGCTCTTCCCGGATTTCCACTCTATGTATTCTGCAAATTCAATGTACGTAGGTACAGGCACTCCTGCTTAAGAATGAACAATTCTGATTTACGCTCAGATAAAAGGTTTCAGTGATCTCTCTATATGTTAAAGAGTGGCATTCAGTTATCCTATAATCTCTTTCTGTACTGTAGGGATCCTATAAACCCTGAGATCTACATCACCTGGCCCATGTAGGTGAAGAAAACTTTTCTCCAACCACAGGGTCAGTATCAGAAAGAAATAAAATTGCTGTGCCTTTCCCTCACCAAGGATATTAGACCACCAGTAATTTCTGCTTTCTTCCTAGACTTCTCTGAGGAAAGGCATCTCAATATCATTGATACCTTCAGTTGCATGAATCTTGCTACTTTTACAGACTTCTGTTTATTCTTAATCTGCACAAATTTCTTACTGTAGCAAGCAGCTTGGAAATGACCCTGCTTCTTGCAAATTGCCATTCATCCTCATTAGCAGGACAATTATCACATCTGTGTTTGCTCTTGCCACACCCATAACAATAAATTTGGTGGTTGATGCATGCTTTTCCTGCCTCCCTAACTTTTGTATGGCCACCTCTCCACTTTTAAACTCAACATACTTCACCCTGAATCACTGATTGATTGCTCTTCCTGATTTCAGCTGGTTTGCTCAGTTGAATTGCTCGCAAAAGAAAAGGATAAAATAGATGGGAACAGATCTTGTGCTGCAGCTGTATTGTCCCTACCTTTGGACCAGACAGTCTAGTAGCAATTTTATCTGCCCTGGTGATTTGTTATAACAACTTGTGCAGTTCATTAAAAATATTTTTTAGAAGAGTTTGAGGGTGTAACATTAATGGTTAAAAAATCAATTTCAGCTGTAAGGAGGGAGGCTACCTTAAAGGAATCATCAAATTAGGTCATTGGGTCATAACCTCAGGAACAGAAAAGGTGCAGCTGTACTGCTAAGAGTATACTATAGACCCCTGAATAGTCTAGTTTATCACAGTCACAACAAGCCTCACTCAGTATAGAAAGAACAACAGTGAGGTAAGAAAGGAAATTAGGAAAGCAAAGAGAAGATATGAAAAAATATTGGCATGTAAAATCAAGAAAACCCAAAGATGTTATATACTTTTAGAGCAAGAGGATGACTAGGGAATTGGTAAGGTTTAAAACTTATGCGCGGATATAGAAGATGCAAGCCAGGTATATAACAAATGTTTTGTCTTTATCTTCACAAAGCAGAGGCGTGATGTAGACATTCTAGTTGAAGGGAGGAGAGCGCAACATTAGATACAATAACTATAATGCTAGAAAAGTACTGAAGGCATTGACATCCTTAAAAGTAGATAAGACAGCAAAGCTAGATAAATTGTAGTCCAGGCTATTAGAGGAAGCTAGAGAGGAAATAATGGATTCTTTGAGGATCATTTTCCAATTTTCAGTAGATACAGTTCAGGTACTAGAGACCTGAGACCTATGAACATTGTATCGTTGTTTAAAATGGGAGTGAGGAATAGACCAAATAATTATAGATCAGTCTGTCTGACTTTGGTTTTGGGCAAATTATTAGGGATTAATTCTGACAGACAGGATAAACTGCCACTTCGTAAGGTACAGATTAATTAGGGATAATGGTGACCATTGTTTTCTTAAGGTAAAAAGTCATATCTCACTAAACACATTGAATTTTTTGATCTATTAATGCAGATAATTGATAAGGGGAGTGCAGTGGATCTTGAATTTTCATAAGGCATTTGACAAGTTCCCACATGACAGACTGGTAGCTAAGTAAAAGGCCGTGGGTTCTGAGGAAGGGTCACCAGACCTGAAATGTTAGCTCTGTTTTCTCCTCCACAGATGCTGCCAGACCTGCTGAGCTTTTCCAGCCACATTGTTCCTGTTGTTGTTGTTGTTGTAAAAAGCCATGGGTACAGGAAATGTGATGAGTGTGTTCCAAACTTGTGACAGGGAAAGTTTTTGCAAATGTAAAGCTGTTTCCATAGGTGTTCCATAGGGTTCAGTTCTAGGCCCCTTGCTCTTTGTTGTATATATTCATGATTTGGACTTAATTGTGGGAAACCTGATTGGAAAATTCGCTGATAACACGCACTGCAGATGAGAGATCTTGACTGTGAACTAACTCCACAGAGGCCGGAATCCTGTCACCAAGTCACCATTTATTTCCACGTGGAGAGTCCGTGACATTGATCCAGCTCCCTAAGAGCCAGCTGTTTGAGTGAACAAGATGTCTGACACCCCTGTTTGTATCTGTCAGTCAGGGCTCCCTGATTGGACCAGACTAACAGCCCCAATCAGGGAATTTATATGCTATGAGGTCCTTCTGGCTGACCTCGTAACAATCACTACAGGCTGCGTGTTCAGAGGTCCTTGAAGGTGGCAGGGTACATAGGTAAGATGATAAAGTAGGCATATAGGATGCTTTTCTTTATTGGACAAGGTATGAAATACAAATCAGGAATGTAATGCTGGATCTACAAAAATGTTTAGGCTGCAGCTGGAATTTTGTGTACACTGTGGTCATCACATTACAGGAAGGACATAATTGTTTAGGAGAGAGTACAGAGGGAATTTACAAATGCTGCCAGGGTTTGAAAATTAAAGTTATGTGAAAAAATTGGATAGGTTGGGTTTGTTTACCTGAGAACAGATAATGCCGATGGGCAATTTCATTAAGGAGGGGCTTGCATAGAGTGGACAAGGAGGACCTGCTTCCCCTAGCAGAGAGGTCAATACCAGGAGGCATGAATTTATGAGATATCAAGAGCTGGATGAACACAGCAGGCCAAGCAGCGTTAGAGGAGCAGGAAAGCTGACGTTTCGGGCCTAGACCTTTCTTCAGAAATGAGGCAGGGGAAGGGGGTTCTGAAATAAATAGTGTGAGAGGGGGAGGTGGATAGAAGATGGATAGAGGAAAAGATAGGTGGAGAGGAGAAAGACAGGCCAAAGAGGCGGGGATGGAGCCAGTAAAAGTGAGTGTCGGTGGGGAGTTAGGGAGGGGATAGGTCAGTCCAGGGAGGACGGACAGGTCAAGGGGGCAGGATGAGGCTGGTAGGTAGGAGTTGGGGGTGGGGCTTGAGGTGGGAGGAGGGGATAGGTGGGAGGAAGGACAGGTTAGGGAGGCCGTGACAAGTTGGGCCGGTTTTGGGATGCGGTAGGGGGAGGGGAAATTTTGAAGCTTGTGAAATCCACATTGATACCATTGGGCTGCAGGGTTCCCAAACGGAATATGAGTTGCTGTTTCTGCAACCTTCGGGTGGCATCATTGTGGCACTGCAGGAGGCCCAGGATGGACATGTTGTCTGAGGAATGGGAGGGGGAGTTGAAATGGTTCGCGACTGGGAGGTGCAGTTGTTTAGTGCGAACCAAGCGTAGGTGTTCCACAAAGCGGAAAGCATGGATTTATGGTGATTGATACAAGGATCAGAGGGGGGCCATTATCCCACCAAGTATACTGCCAACTTCAGGCACTGCTCAAATCACCACCGCACCATGACTTACATAACACTAATATCAATCAGGGCTCAGAATTACCCCACTCCTATTTCTCATCTCACCTTCACATATTAAACATAGCTGTGAGCCTCACACCCGATTCTCAGAGGTTGCATACACTGACAACTATTCAGCTGCTGCAGCCAATCAGAGTACTGATTTGCATGATACGCACTGGCGTACAATGAGAGACAAAATAACATACGATTGGAGGCAGCAGGAGCTAACAGGCACAATAACATGTCCTAAACCCACAGAAGAAACAGTGAATGCAAGTACTGGCATGGCCATTGATGAAACCATAGATAATGGAGGAGCTGAAAACATTGCAGACACTTTATACTTAACTATCCTTCTCATTTGCCACTTCATCCTAATCTCTCACTTCAATCTGATTTACATGCTGCAATTATGTAAGTAAACACCTCTTACTGTCGCAAAGGCTGAATTGTAAAAAAATCTACATACTTCTTCTAAAACTGATACATTTACTTGTACAAGGAGCAGAGAAAGTTAGCCCATGAGAAAGATAAATATCACTAAGAAGCATTGCAGCTTAAAGATCATTAATCTGCAATTGGGATAGAGAGCAAGCAATTCATCAAACAATGGGACATTTTGGAATTAAAGCAATGATAATGATGAGGGAGTGATGGCAGGATAGTCACTGGAGAATTGATAACCATGGCCACTCAGTATATTCAATACCTGGAACTCTTTGGTCATTAATATGAGCTTTGGGAATAAAGGCATTGAATCTTCCAGGCCTTCTAATCCTTAAATATGAAGACAAAGCAATTATTTAGCTTGAAAGAAAGAATGTGTATCCTCAGAAATAGACTAATCAAAAATTCTGATGACTTTATTCCAAATCTGTATTTCATTTTTCTTTTAAAGTTGAGAAGTTTGCAATCTACCCCATTCACACCTATACATCACTAGTCAATGACAAGACAACTTTTGTGTTGAGAGCGCACAGCTTTGTGATTAATCAGTGCAATTTAAAGCAGTCCATTTGTGTGACTTCATGCAAGTCACATTGCATCACGGGATCTTCAGTGCATGTACTAATCCTAAACTGGCACAATATTAAACTATCCTCATCAGTATAGATCCATGGTTGTACAATCATTTCAGAAGTTCGTAGGCTTTTCTAAATGTCTAATCTCACATTATCAATTTTTTTAAAAAATTAATTCTTTTTTGAATCTTTTGATCTCAACCTTAACTCATTTAAAAACGTAATTTAAAAATCCTGATTCTTACCGTAATATTCATCTTTAACACTTGGTAGAAATATTGAAATTTTTGAATAACTTGTAACTCTCAGGCATTATTTAAATAATGCTTTAATTTAAAATGAACGATCAAGAACAGTGCTGACAATGTGGTTCAGTAATTTATAATTCTCAGTGAACCATTGGACATCCTCTCAGAATTTTTTGGTGCTTTTGATTGGAAGTAATTAGATTTCAACCTTTATGGATATGCTAATTTAGGAAGCATTACTTACGTGGCTTTGCGCCAAAACTCAAATGTTTATGGCTCAGAGGTAGTTTGCTGGTTTTCTGAGTTACTCTACTGCAGTCAACTTTTACCTTGTTATGATCCCAGCTGATGTTAATACAGGACAAATCAGATCCCAGAGTGACATTCTAATTTGTTGTATCTTAACTTTGTTCTTTTGAAACTGTGGCAGTCACCGAAAACATTCACAAAAGGCTGCCACTTTACCTTTAAAACACAGAATAGAACATTTCTTGTATAAGAAAAAAAGTTTGAACTATATTAATTGAGAAAAAATTGTTTTGAAAATTCCATTACAAACACTGGAAAGAAAAATATTCACACTAACATTTTTGTCGCCAAAAGGTCCTTACAAGCGCGCAAGCCTGAGAAAAGAGTCATTACTATCTCCACAAGGCTTCTCATCTAGTCTGGCAAGGCTGCAACAGGCTTTTCTTTGGCAAGTTTCTGAGTATTCACCAGATGATAGTTTTCTTCAGCTTGTCCTGCTTCTTGAGACACCAATAATAAACTGCAAACTAAAATTTTGCCTTTAATTCCTTCACTCTTCAGCACACACCTTACTGGCAGACTAGGTTGCTCGATTGTTCTGTCTCTCTGCATGTCACTAGGCAACAGCACAGTTTTTTTTAATGCATTGGGCCATTAACGCCCAGCTCTTCAATTCAATATTGTAATATCATAATAAAAAAGCATGTAAGCAAAACAGGCTTCTTGTTGCCTCTGTACCAGGCCGCAGACTCACTGTCATGGACAATGATATGGAGCCATGATATGGAGATGCCGGTGTTGGACTGATGTGGACAAGGTCAGAACTCACATGATACCAGGTTATAGTCCAACACATTTATTTGAAAACGCAAACTTTCGGAGCTCAGCTCCTTCCTCAGGCGTCGTGTGACAGAGAGGGTATAAGACACATAATTTATAAGCAGAAAGGTAACAACCCTAAAACTAGTTACCTGTGTTTTCAGACAAATCTGTTGGACTATGACCTGGTGAATTTTGTGATTTTTGACCCTGGACAAGATGGGAATGGAGGTCAAATTAAGTTATGGTTTCTTTTACCCTTCTTGTTTGATTTACTGCTTTCCTATTTTGCTCCCATCTATTCCAGAGGTGAGTAGAAAGGTGCTACTCAAACACTGATAATTGGATTCCAACCATTGAAGTAATCTGGCAGCAAAAGACTTGAAGGTTAAATCAAAGATGGGCTTACTGGAAAACATTCAACATGTTGTGGGTGAGGGCCGTGGGGGGATTGCTTTGCTACACATAACTCAGGAAATTAAGGAAGATAGGGCTGGAGAGGTCAGAGGTTATAAATTGTAAGCTTTGGTAAATCCAGAGGCATCAGAAATGAATTCACGAGTTACAACTTACCAGAGGTCAGTGTGTGTAATATTTTCCTCAATGAACTGGGCCAACCCATTTTCCTTCTTGTAAGTGAAGTGTAGGCTTCTTACTAGGCAACAGCTTGGAGACAGAGATTTACTTCTCTGAATATAGTTTCCATTGTGAGGTGAAGAGGTAACTGTAAAAATACTAGCCCCACTTTTCCCCATAGGTTTCAATATTCTCCTTACTTCATAGCTGGCTGGAGGCAGATGACCCACCTCCAAACCCTTTATTCAGTTTTAGTTGGAATGTCTACACAGTACAGTGGGTTCAGAAGCTTCTGAGATATAATTATGTGACCAGCCTCAAGCATTTTATGAGTCCAGCAAAGTTGCCCATGCTTGAATTTAAACACAAAATTACAGACAAAAGTAGTTTTCATTGGGATTTCTCATCATGTTCTCTGGCTTTGGCATTGACAAATGAAACTTGAAAAGTTACCAACCCTTTCTTAATTAAACAAATACAAAAAAAAGTTTTATACTATTCTTAACAACCTGTACAGATTTATTCACGGAATGACACATTGCAATTACACTTTATCTCTTGATCCCATTTAATTGTTGTGTTAGCATCTTTGTATACTCTTTGCAAACAAATTAACTTGAAAATCAAACTAATTAAAGTAAACGAGAAATTCACTGTTAAAGGAGCACTGTGAGCCAAACTTTAAGAGAAGCTTAAATTTGACATAAAATTTGGGCGGTAGATAATGCACAGTATTCTCTGTAGTGTTCACTGCTCATGGAAGGCCTGAATCAAACTGATGGACATCATGTTCTCCCTCTTTCCTGTCTTAGACGTAAATTCAGAGGAGAGGTACATGGCTGGTAAAAACCCCAAAATGTCCTGTCAACTGAGCCTGTTAATGGCCACCTTGACCACGCCTAGGAACAGACCCACAAGGCGATCCTCTACTCTCCGAACCTTCTCTGCATCTCTTGACCAAAAATCAGGAGTGTGGAACTGAAATGCTGACAGAACAGGAGGAATCCCTTCAAAAAAGCAAATAAAATGCTGCAATCCCCCCAACATATATGAAATAAGGCTTCATAAACATAGGTGAACTGTCAATCCACGAGCAATCTTAATTTCTTGTTGCACAACACTGCAGTACACAGCATCATCCATTGTCATTCCCCTATGTTAATGGATAGCTCTAGACAGCAGCATGGAACATAATGGCCCCTCTGGATTGTTGATAAGAATGAAGTGGAGGATGAGCAACAGCGTCTCATAAAGGAAACGCCTCCACAAATAGATCAGCAGTGAGAACAACAGATCAAATTGTGGGGCTAGGACTTCCGAGGTGGTTTTCAGGGCCCTGGGCCAATGAGAAACTCCATTGCAATGGGGCTCAGTGCATGTCTGAGCCACCTTAATAACATGAGTGTCATCAGATTGAGCAACATAACTTTAAAGCTCTCAGAGATAAA
>JAHRHZ010000031.1:11288661-11360075 GCA_024137785.1 Ginglymostoma cirratum
TAGTTCACAGGTCGGCGCAACATCGAGGGCCGAAGGGCCTGTTCTGCGCTGTATTGTTCTATGTTCTATGTTCTATTTCAGGCCTAGACCCTCCAGACCCTTCAGAAATCTCCATTTCTGAAGAAGGGTCTAGGCCCGAAACGTCAGCCTTCCTGCTCCTTTGCTGCTGCTTGGCCTGCTGTATTCATTCAGCTCTACACTTTGTTATCTGACATTCTCAGATCCTGTGGCTCACTGGTAATGTCCCTTACTCTTGGCTCGGAGATCTGGATTCAAGCCCAACCTGCTCCATATGTGTATAACAACAAGTTGATTTGAAAA
Organism: Ginglymostoma cirratum; assembly: GCA_024137785.1. Taxonomy (NCBI): domain Eukaryota; kingdom Metazoa; phylum Chordata; class Chondrichthyes; order Orectolobiformes; family Ginglymostomatidae; genus Ginglymostoma; species Ginglymostoma cirratum. The sequence continues at coordinate 11,288,983 of JAHRHZ010000031.1, forward strand.
TACCCATAAATAACATTCTGTATGTTGGTCTCCAGCTGAGTAGAGGGATATATGAGATAATGGCTCGTCAACCCTCAGTGCAGTCTTCACTTTAGTCAGTCACAAATTTGCCTTGAATGCACTTGAATTTCTCTTGCTGACTCCTTTAATCTCAACTTCTAGATGCTGTCATCTTAATTTTATTTTACTACAATTTCAACTCCTCTTGTTGCGGCTTATTGCATGTAAATGGGACAAGAACAAATGTAATGCAACATGATTTATGTGCAACCAAACTTGAGTTTTCATTGAATGGTGCCTAGGCTGCATCATTCTGAATTCCTGGAAATGAAAGTTTGTATAACTTTAATTTTGAACAGCTAGATTTTTAACATCATTTGCATTTCATGTGTGCTGCTGATCTGTATAAATGATTTGCAGAATAGTAACAGTACCAATCTAGTTGCTACACTGTATTTTCCACTTAAATGCAATGTAGTGACTCTTCATGCCAAGATAACAACGTACTTGTGAGCACTGAAAGGATGGGATTGACAGGGCATTCGGTACACACCAATGGGAGTTGATTAATCTCTTGACAAGCATTGCTGCAAACATAAGATTCTGTGCTTATCTTTTGTTGGATTTAAATAAACATAAGAAGGCGGTTTGAACTGGAACAGTTAAATATCATAATGTTAAAGTGTAGAGAAGGAACTGTTTACATTTGCAAACATTAAATAAGCCACTTTGAATGAGAATCTGCCTAAGGCGTTCACTATCTGCTATTCGATTGACTGTCAGTTCCGATGAGATTTAAAACACAACCAGTCACATCATTTTGGCTTAACTGAAGAAGAATGACCAAAGGAGGATGGATTCATCTAGGTGTTTCTCTTTAGAGACAGACATCCAGATTACTAAATTCATTACTTTTTAGTGAAGGGCACGATACTAGGCAGCTCCATTTCATAAACCGTTGCTCACAAAGTTACAAATCCGGCATTGTCCCATTGTGTCCACAGACAAAAGGCTGAGGCCAGTGTAAAAACATCTTTATTTCTGGTTGAAATTTTACAATCATAAAAGAAGGAGTCTCCACTTATTTTTAAAACTTGTTTTGAATATTAATGTCTACATCAAATAGCTTGAGGCCAGAAATGCCATGATTTAGAGGTAAGAAAGAATCTGTGTGGCACCATTTTCATCCTCAGTTCCACATAGCTTCGTAGCCAATGAATTACATTTGAAGTCACTATTCTTTTAATCAGAAAATGAAACAGCCAATTGGCACAAAGTCCCAAAACCATCAGGGAATTGAGCTGCCAGAAAATCTGCTTTCATGCCACTGATTTAGGGATGAATGTTGGTCATGACACTGGGAGAAGTCATTACTGTTTTTCTGAAGATACACCTGGGACTCTGTTTATTTAAAAATGCACAGTGGGATATTCAGTTAAAGGGGTAGGTGAAGATTGGGATTGATAATTCATCTCTCATGTCTAGCACTCCCCATCCATTTCAGCACTAAGATAACTCATGTTTCTTATCTGTGTTTGTGGGTAGAAGGAGTGGTTACAAAAAGGAGTAGACACCTTGAGAGATCTATTCTCAGGGTGACTGAACCCAACTCAATTTCCCTATTTGCTGCCCTAATGTAAATCAAAAATCAGGGGCGGGACATTTTGGTCTGGTTGGTAAAGTACTATAGCAGATAACATGCTGTTGTACACTCCAATAATTAAATAACAACAAACTAGAAACAATGTAACTTTATAAAGGTAAGTATATAATTTTAACTCTGATGCAATTTAAAATCCGAAAGAAAAGCAAAATAACACATGGTGTATTATTACTGATTTCATCCAAATAGAACTTTGGAGTTTTGGATGTATTATCAATGTGTAGTTCCTTCAAAGAGTTACTTAAAGAGTATATGAGCCAATATCACCAGATGCTGGCCTGACAATCTTAAGGTAACTTCCAGCACACTCCACCGAAATTAGAATGACACACCAAGAGACTTTATTTTTGGAACATATTTGTCTCCATTCTTAATATCCAAATGACAAATGTCCACAAACCTATCAAACTTTGGTTAGATAAAGCTTTTGATAAAGTACTACGTAATGAACTTGTCAACAAAGGTTAAGCCTGTGGAATAAACAGGAGAGTGAAGGCATAACTACATGGTTGGCTAAGTGACAGGAAACAGAGCGTAATGGTGAGCACTCGTTTTTTTCGAAGAGGACTAGAAGGGGTTTAAGTGGGTTTCCCCTCAAGCAACTAATACACTTCATGTTTTATCACCCTCTCCATGAACATTAGGAGTGAAAGAGGTCACAGATTCTTGAGGGTAGACTAGCTTTGAGAAAGGTACAATTTAAACAGAGAGCTCGTACCTAGCACACTGCAGACAGTAAACATCAATATAGTGTGGATCAGCAGATCGTTGCCTTTAAATTGTGAAATTATATAATTTTGGGAAATATCATAAATCAAATCAAAAAATTATAATCCTGCCAATGAGTTCCCATCTGCCAAACAGCATCAACTGAAAATATGAGTAATATGAACAACACTTGACTACAATTTCCATTTGAGCAGCCATCAGATGGAACCAATGGGAGTTTCACAACCTATTTAATGTAGTTATTATTATGTGCTGTGGTAGCTCATTCAGAATTTCTTGGAGATTTGCAACTGGCAAAAAAAAACAGTTCATCTTCCTTTCAGTTTCTTGCAATCTGTCATTTGAATTGGAAGCATCTTGGTGTTGATGTGTGGTGAACTGACGCTATGAGGGATGAGGTCAGAATGACTGCCATTAACATCAAGGCCATATTTGCTTGGGTGTGGCATCAAGGAACCCTAACACAACTGAAGTCAATTGGAATCAGGAGGAAAACAGTCTAGTGGTTGCACTCATACCTGGTACACTGGAAGATGGATGAGGTCTTTGGAGGTTAGTCATCTCAACTCTAGTACATCTCTGTCAGAGCTCCTCAGGATAGTGTCCTAGGCCCAACCACCTTTAGCTGCTCCATCAATAACTTTCCGTCCTTCATAAGGTCAGAAGTGGGATGTTTGCCAATGCTTGCACAATGTTCAGCACCATTCGCCACTTCTCAGATACTGAAGCAGTCCATGTTCAAAAACAACAAGTTCTGGACAATATCCAGGCTTGGGTTAACAAGTGGCATGTGATGTTGCACCACATAAGTGCCAAGCAATGACAACCTCCAACAAGAGGGAATCTAACCATCACTTCTTGACATTTGATACTATTACCTTCACTAAATCGTCCGCTGTCAATAACATAGAGGTTACCATTGACCAGAAACTGAACTGGGCTGCCCATTTAAATGTTGTGACTGTAAGACTAGGTTAGAACTAGGAATCCTGCAGCAAGCAATTCACCTCCTGATTCCCCAAAGCCTGTCCACCATCTACAAGACACAGGTCAGGAGTGTGATAGAATACCATTCATTTGTCTGGATAAGTGCTGGTCCCACAACACTCATGATTGCCCACAACATCCAGGACAATGCACCCATTTGATTGACACCACTTTCACAAACATTCATTCCCACCACCATCGATGTTCAGTAGCAGCAGTGTACTGTTGACAAGATGCACTGCTGAAATTCATGGAGGTTCTTTAAACACCGTCCAAACCCATGACCTCTACCATTCAGAAGGATAAGGGCAGCAGATACATGGGATTACCTGCAAGTTCCCCTCCAAGCCACTCACCATCCTTTCTTGGAAATATACCACTGCTCCTTCACTTTCACTGGGTCAAAATCCTAGAACTCCCTCACTAAGTGCATTGTGGGTCTACCCGCAATATGTGGACTGCAGCGGTTCAAGAAGGCAGCTCACCACCACCTTCTCAAGGGCAAGTAGAGACTCGCAATAAATACTGACCAGCCAACAACGCCCACGTCCCAAGAATGAATACAAAAAAACTTTTGATAAACTGGCATATTGTAAAATTTGTGTTAATAATCGTTTGCACATTAATCTAATCTTTCAAGCGACTAAAATTTGCACAAAAGCCTTGAGAATGCTAAGAATGTTCCAGTCACATAAGCAACCTCCTGTACTTCTCTATTTGTTCTTTTGTCTCCACTCTCAGTGGTCCACATGATTGTGAAACAAAAGCTTATTTGATAACCTCAAAATAAAAGGCACAACCCAAAACATTAAAAACATCATCACATAACAAATAATTGCAGTGACAAATGTCAACCTCCTTGTGATATTGGAGCTTACATTCCCTCCTATGAATTCACAGGCTTTTATCCACTGGGGTACCAACCACATCATATTATTCCGATGGAGGTGCACAGCCAGCACTTACAACATTATTAAACCTGCTATTCAGAAATCATAAGTGTGTTTTTGTTCACTAAATATGCATTCAGAGCCAGTGTGCTATGGTATCATGCAAAATTAAGTCACAGCGCATAATTCTTGGAAATATGAAAGGCTACTCTATAAAGATGTATGATGCCTCTTATATCAGTACATCAGACTTGGGCTGTTTTCATGACTGCAACTGAGCATAATAATGCATATTGGTTCTTTATTTTGACTGTCCTTGGATTGAAGCCTGGTATTTGGTGTTTGCTTAACGTTAATTGGATTGTCCTCCACCAATAATTGGCTTAACTTCTCTTGTTGATCACCAGCCCCAAAAACATTTCTGTTCCATTAGGACTCTATGGAAAAAACGTAAAATATTTAATTATTGTGCAGCAGCATTCAGAATAAATCAAATATCATCCAGCTGACATTAAATAGGCATTAAAGGGATTAGGCACAGTATCACCCCCAAAATTATTAAAATGACCATAGTTTTGATGTGCAATATTAATGTGCTTATTTCACCATAGTTTCATGGAAATGACTTTATATTACTCTTTCGTATTGAAATAATTCATCTCAGGAGTAATTTTTTTTTTGTTTTCACCTAATAAAAGCAGGTTACTCGGAATCTCTTTATTGCCTAAAATTTGTTGCAGATTAACCGTACCATATTAGTTTTGCTTGCAGGCACTTCAAAAGACTTCTTATCAAACTGACACCCTCAGCATTGCATGGTGGCCTTATAGCCAATTGAGATTAGTCAGCTTTCTGCACAATTTCCATTGCATCATCGGAATCTAAGGGTATTTAAATGCTTTCATAGTGGAGATTATTCCTTTTCTTAGACTTAAGCTGCAGTTTATGATTTGTATGATCAGAAATCCAAAGTATTCTGATCTAACTGCTTGAAGGTCAAACAGGACATGTATCTCAGCTGTATGACTAAAATGTTATGAATTTAGTTTTGATTGCTGCAATTCCCAGCATGTACAATGGGGTCTTTATTCAGTCAGAGAACACAGAGGAGGGTGACTGGGTTTCTTGGCTATTGTTCCAACAGAAATGATAAACTGGTTTTAGGATATGGCTGTCAGAGCAGAAACTGCAGATCAGGCACATTAGGAACAGCATCTGCAGTACCTTTTATCTTTGAAACAACTGTTGTAGTTTCAGCTATAGACAAAGAAATCTGTATGTTCAAAATGCCTCCAGGGTGTGATGGCCTGGAGATCTTCTGGTAAAGAATACCTGTAAGAAACACCATTGCACCATCCAACATTCAGTCTGGTAACAAAATTCTGCGATAGCCACTGAATCCAATTAAATTATTAGTAATGGGCTTCGAAAAATACTGAAGCACGGAGGATTATATCAGAATTCAATTTTGATGCACTTTGACAATTAAAAACATTACGCTTCCTTTCATCGAGTCTTAACAATAATAAATAGCTGCATTCAAAATGTGACAAAGTCTGCAATTGAAGGGATTATCAGAAATTATGGCTCAAATTAATTCTGCCCGGTTTATGTTCAAATGAATTGGGATTCACTTGAATGATGTAACAGATACTTGGAACTGAGCCACATTTGCATTGAACTGCAGAAGGAAATAACCACTTTCACAGTTTGAAGTTGGTTTCAGTTCTCTAGGAGACTATTTACCCATCCCTAGGGAATAATAAAAGAAAATTGACTGCTAAATTATACAAGCTAATGAAGAGCACACTGTCAACAAATTTAACTGTTCCTCTTTTTATACTATATATTTAAGTGATTGTTGTGTTAATGATTACGTTAATTTAAAAGGAAAACATTGTTCACAAGTACCGGTTCACTACTTGTTTATGTAGTGTTACCCGAGTCAGGTAAAGAGCTAATTTTGTTCCACCACTGCAGTGTTCACAGTTAATACTGTGTATGGGCCCCAGGGTCAACCTCCAGAATGACTGTTTGGTCGTACAAAATTTGAGAACAGCTGAAAGAAAAAGATATGTTGTTTAAGCTTTTCATCTTGCATGCCTCATAGAAACATACGAATGTACATATTAGGAGCAGAAGTAGGCCATTTGCCCCCATGGGACTGCTACCCCATTCAAAAAGATCATGGCAGGTCTGTTTGTGTTTTGAATTCTGCATTCCCATCTACCACCAATAACCTGCGATTGCCCTGTCTAACAGGAATCTAGCTACCTCTACCTTAAAGATGTTTATTGATTCAACTTCCACCATCTAAGGCAGACAGTTCCAAAGTTGCATAACCATCTGAGAAAGAGAAAAAAAATCTTCAACGCTATCCTATAAAGGTGACCCTTTATTTCTAAACATTGCTCCTACTCACCCTCAAAAGAAAACAGCTTTCCATGCCCAGCTTATCTAGAGCTTTCATGGTCTTATCCATTCCAATCAAGCCACCCCTCATTCTTCCAGACACTAGTGGAAACAAGACCATACCATCTAAATTTTCCTCATTTGACAATTCCCACATTTCAGGTATCAATCTAGTAAGCCTCATTTGAATTGCCTTCAACCCTTCTTTAAATAAAGAGACCAAACTGCGCACACTTTTCAAGATGTGGTCTCACCAATGCCCTGTACAACTCAAGCATAACATCCTTACTTTAATTGTTTAATTCCTCTCATAATAAAGGATGGCATAACATTGGCCTTCTTATTACTTTCTGTAGATTCATACAAACATTTTGTGTCTTATGGACTAGAACACCCAGGTGCCTCTGCACCTCAGATTGCTGCAGCCATTCTCTGTTTTGGTAGTTACTCTGCTTTTTCAGTTTTGCTGCCAAAGTGAACAACTTCACATTTTCTCACATTATGCTCCACCTGCCAGATTTTTGCCCAAGTTGTCAACCTAAATACATCGACCTGCATCCTTCCTGTATCTTCTTCACAATGTACTTCCCTACCTATCTTTGTGTCATCTGCAAATTTAGCTACAATGTCTTTGTTCCACTCATCAAAATCATTGAGAAAATTGGAAAAAGTTGAGGCCCACCACATATCCTTGCTGGACTCCATCATTTCATCCTTCAATCAGATTGATGTATGCCCTCTGTTATCTGCCTGTTTTCAGCCAATCTTCTATCCATGGTACGATGCTGACCCCCACACCATGAGCTCCACATTCCACAATAATGTTTTATATGGCACCTTATCAAACTGGACATCCTAGTACAGTCTCCCCTTCATCCACAGCAGGTATTACTCCTTCAAGGAACCGCAGCAAATCGGTTAAACATGATTTCCCTTTCACAAAAATATGCTAGCTCTTCCTGATTGCCTTGAGTTTTATTAAGTGATAAAATGGTTAAAGCTGAAAGTGTTAAACACAGATTAGTTTAAAAGATTTTGTACTGAAAAACATATAAGTAGATGGCAAAAAGCCAGGCCAGGCATGAGTTATAGAACCAGAGATGCAACAATTATCAGTATAAGGGAGGCCTTGGGTGGACAAGAACAATGGCTGGTGTATGCACAGTGGGAATTAAGTGGCATTTGGTTAAAGGAGGGTTGTAAATTGATCAGAATTAGAATTGAGTATGTCATCTGAAGTGTATAAACACTGAAAACTTGTGGGTTTTTGCAGAGTTTAGACTTAGACTGTTAAGGCTGACTGTCCTTGCATTCTCTCAAATAAACAATGGTATCCGAAACTCCTGGCAGTTTGTCATGTTGAACGACAACAGTATTTGACATCACTGTGAGGATCTCTTGTCACATCCATGGGACTGGTGCTGCATTCATGTGAGTAATATTCAAAATCATCATTCCTAGATAAGGCAGAGAGTCAGACTAACCTGACATGATCCAATGAACCTGAAGGAGGGCTCAAATAGCAGGGACTAGTTGAGGAGGCAGAGCCACACTGGTGAAGCAGGACAGCCAAAGCCGCACAACTAGGTCAGCCCCCTGGAAGCCACTAATGGAACACACCAGTTGAAGCGTCACTGATTGAGAAACTTGGACCGCACAGGGAATCTGAAGAAAAGATATAAAAGATGTTTTCAGGAGGAAAGTCAGAAAGCAAAGTTTGAAGTAGAACTTGTTCAAGTAAAAGTCTCATGAAATGGAATATTACGCTCTGCCCTTTGAAATTAGGGATGTTTTTAGGTGTCTAACTCCAAACAGCTTTGTATTTTTTGATGTTACATTTTTACTATACATTTTCTAACAGGTATGATTGACCAGAGCTACAAAGCATCTTTGTTTCCTTTGTTTCCTATTCTAGAAGACAGGCAGTGATAAACATCAAGTGCTGACCGAAGAAAAGAGACATAAAAGATAACGAACGAATACACAGACAGACTACCACGCACTCACATAGTTTCTATGGAAACAGCACATCTTAAATAAAAGGAATTTAAAATAAAAGGAAACCTGTTCTGCGACAAGACTGATTTTTGAATTTGAAATCATTCTGAAATATGAAAAGTCTAAAGGAATTTAGCAAGTTACTTTTCACAAAACTGAGATATCTAAGAGTAAAGAAAGATATACAAGAGATGTTAATGCCTGAGAATCAAATAGAAATGCTTGACTTCATTTTTAAGAGTATTTTAGTGGACAGGAAAGGTTCTCCAAGATCGTCAAATGATGTAAAATGTAATAATGAGATGTCTCAGTTAGAAGAGAAGATGGAAATAGTAAATATGTTTTGTTTTGAGAACTTGGAAGAATTTATCAGTCTCCAATTGGTTTCAAAATGTTAATTTGGGATTTATATAAATTGTCGCTAAAAGAAAGCATAGATGAGAATAGTATATATGGGTTAAAGTTTAGATTGGAACAATTAAAAGCTTGGGAACTATAACAGGAATAGTAAAAAATATTTATCAGTTTGGATATAGTTTGAGAGTAGGAGAACTGTAGGATTTTTTTGTCCATTTGATTTGGCGTAAATGCCATTATTCAAGAATTAGAAACAACCTTGTAAGAGAATGTTATTGAGTGAAATAATCTATAGATGATCAATACCATTGCAGGTAAAAAGGGACCGTCTACATCTTCAGGAGTGCTGTAAAAGAAGGGCCTTTTTTAAGTATGCCTGTGCTAAATTGGTCTGCAATAAATGGGACAAGAATCTGGTTCAACCGCAAAGAATTTATTAATGGTATCCAACAAAATGTTCTTATGGAACCACAAGAAGTGTCACAACCAGTTCCCTCTCTGCCTGATCCCACTGATATACTCCTGTTGGTTCCAAACAATGAGGCAGGTGGCTCATCTAATGGGCAAAGGCAGGACAAGCTTTCGCCTTGTGTATTTTTCTCCCCTACTTCGTTTCCTTTCAGAAAATGAATGAAAAACAAGAGAAAGTTGGGTCAAAAGTCCATACGAGAATCACAGGTAAATAAGAGTCACAGAAATTCCATGACAATCTAATGAATGTATTAATGATGTGAAGCTCTAACTTTAGGAAATTATTTTCTGTCATCCATTATATTTCAGCTACCACCTCTGAAAAGCTGTCAACCACTATGCTGCACAGGAGTTGTATTTTACAGATATTTGCTAAAAACAGAGATGGTAGTGGAACCCTTCAAGATGCTGTATGGTAGCTTGCATTCTTGATATTCAAACAACCCCTTTTTTATCTAGAAATGTAGAAATACATTATTCTGAAAAGTGAAAAACATGTACAGTATAAAAACAAACATTCCCTTCAGTAGTGAAAGAATTCCACAGCCTTTGTTCCAGGATTTGGTTGGCATGACAGATATACTACCAATTTAAGATTTGGCATTGATATAAATAAGTGAAAGTAACTATATGGACTATACAGTACCTGAAAATGATCTGAATCAACCCCTCTAAATCTGTAGATTCTACACTGATTTACTGCAGTTAGCTTCATTTTATCAAAACTATTTTAGTGGGCATAAAATTGAAATGCATTATCAACAACAATTGTTTGATACATAGCCTTTATCACGTAATATGTACAAAGTCAAGAATAGAGTCACTCACATTGATTGCATTCTGCCAAGTTCCTTGGAGGGTATTTCAGTCCAGTTTGTAGCATATTGCAGAGTCATCTTGAGCAGACTGGATAGTGATCTGGGAAGTAATGGCCACAGAAAACACCAAGTGGCTGAAGAAAATTTGCTCCTGAAATTAGTTGTTGTTCAGAAAGCTTACACAAGATTAGAGGATACAGTATATGATTAATTTGGGATGTGATAAGTGTTGGAAATAGTAGGCTTAAAAGGAACGAGGCGACCTTAGATCCATATACGTCAAAGTTCTCAGCCACTGGGGTTTTCCTTGTGCCACTTCTGGATCTATTGCATTAATTCTTAAGGATTAATTGCTATGATTAGTCAGCTCCGTTAACATTATATCATGTGACCACCAGAATGACAATGATGTGAACTAGATGAATCTTCTTCATCCAGTAATTCATGTTGTTGAAGCTTTTCATCTTGCTCCTATCAGGATAGAAACCAGAATATCAAATTTCTAAGCCAGCAGTATTTTATACTGAATGAGAAAAAAGGTGCTGATCCATTGACAAGTCAACTTATAATTAGTTGAAATGTTAGTTATGAGAATGAACCATCAAACTATTGTCCCTGATACTTCTGTCTAATTCCAAAAAGGTGTCTGAACAAAATCCTTTCTTTCTGCAGAAGACAGCTCCTAGTGTATGAATATATATAACTTCAGGCAAGTGAGCCAGATTGTGGGCCCAACTAATAATTTAAAATTGATTGCCAGTGTGATTCTTGGCACACTTGGTATTTTTCAGCAAGTGCTACTCAATTGCAGAATCACATCTAACATTAGCCATGATGCCTGAGTTGTGCAAGCTTGGGCTGGCAGTGTGTGGTCAGTTTTCAGCCTATTACAAGCAACCAAATCCACCAGCCGTTGGGATCTATGGCCTCCATACCTGGCATTACAGTAGACAGAAATTCATATCCCACATTAATCACCGTGTGATAGGCAGGGCATCGTTTTAGCTTGACAACAGCATTCTGTTAGTGGAAGTACAACTTAGCTGGCTTCACCTGTTGTTCAAAACTTTCAGAGTAGTTTGAAGAAGACTGGACACTTTTCAGCTCCAAAGATGGCAGGCTTAGGCTCATTTGTGGGTGTGTATAATACACACTAACCTGACTAAGGCAAGCAGAATAGCAATGCATATGAAAAGCTGATTAGTTGCCCTCTTACAGGCCTGAATTGGCAACAGGACTGTGAGGCCACCCATAGACTTTCCTACCATGAAGTTAATCAGTGTAGAGGTGTTTTAGTGAGGTCCTAGCGACCACATTAAATCCTACTCTTCAAAAGGCTGGAGTGGGTCTAAAACAACAACCATCCAACTAAGAGATCAGAATATTACTACTGCACCAAGCAGACACCATAAAATACAAATAAAAGAAGAATGGTGAAATTAGACACTATCATAATATTGAGGCACAAAATGTAATCCCACAAAATGCTTTGCTGTTTCAAATGTATCCGTCTGGAAAGATTTAATACATTAACTGTCATAGAACATTAGTAGCGATGGCCAATTCCATCTTAGTTCCAAACTCACCAGCAGGTCCCACTGTCTAACAAAGCCTGTGAGCTAGATCAGTAATTGTGATTTGGTATGCATTTTACACAGAAACTGGCATAAAACCTTTTTTCCAAACTGCACTAGCTACAAATAATGCTCGAACCAGTGCAAACACTAACTTATCGAATTTAGTATATCATATCATACAAATCTTACACAAAGAGAGAATCTAACCAGCTTCACATAACATTCAATGGCTTTACTATCATTGCATCCTGCAACATCCTGTGGTCAACATCCTGTGGATTACCATTGAGCACAACCTAAACTGGACTAACCATATAAATACTGTGACTACAAGAGCAGGTCAGAAGTTAAGAATACTGCAGGGAGTAACTCACCTCCTGACACCCCAAACCCTGTCCACTTCCATAAGGCACATGTCGGGAATGTGATGGAATATTCTCCACTCGGCTGGTTAGGTGCAGCTCCAATAACAGTCAAGATGCTCTATACTATTCAAGACAATGCAGCCTACTTGTTTGACACCCAATCAACCACATTCACTTTCTTCGCCACTGATCACATTGGCAGTGGTGCATGCCATATACAAGATGCAGTGCAGTAACTCACGTAGCTTCCTTTGACAGCACTTTCCAAGCCTACAACCTCTACCACTTAGAATGACAAGGCCAGCAGATGCACGGGAGCATCACCAAACTCAAATGACACACCGTCCTGACTTAGAATTATATTGTCATTCCTTCACTGTTGCTAGGTCAAACTCCTGAAACTCCTCCTCTAACAGCAATGTGAACATACCTGCTCCCCAGGGACTGCAGTGGTTCAAGGAGACAGATCACCACCACCTTCTCAAGTGTACTTAAGAATTGGCAATAAATGCTGACCTATTTACTGATGCCCACATATCATATATGACAGATAAGTCCCTGTTTCTGAATGAGTAGACCAAGATTCAATTGAAATTGAGTCTTGGTTTCATACTTATCTCCATATATGCCCCCATTTCTGAAGATTCGAAACGTCAAACTTTCCAGTTCCCCTGATGCTGCCTGGCCTGCTGTGTTCCTCCAGTTCCACACTGTGTTATCTCTGACTCCAGCATTGGCAATTCTTACTATCTCTAGCATTGAAGAACATTGTGCATGGGCACCCAGCTCATGGATTGGACTGGGCAACACTCAGGTTTGCTCGCGTTCTCTCTTAGAGCTCATATCACCTAGTGCCCATCTGTATGCTCGCAGCAACCATGCTCTGTCTTGCCATGTTCATGCAGCCACTGATCCAGGCCTTGCTAATGAGCAGTCCTCAGTCTATGAGGTGAACATCTTCTGGTATGGCAGTGTGCTATGTCCATCTCACATCTCCACTATGTCATAGCAGCTTATAAGGCAAACACTCTGCAGGAAGCAGGTAGCTATGTCTCATAGTTGTGGAGAGTGGATGGACCTCATTGAAGTCCATGAAGGCATCCGTCAGTCATGGGGGCCCGGCATAGTAACTCAGAACAGCCTCTGAGATCAGTTGGGAGGATTGGGTACGTTCAGGCAGCTAGTCAGGGTGCTCCTGGTGAGGCAGTCTCCGTTCCTTGCCAGCCCAGGAGTGGAGCCACGGTTACCCCAGTGACTCAATAGCAGCTTGTCCAGGGATTAGTATGATCTCATTTGGGAAGATCAGCAGCCATCAAACAGGGTCTGGTCATACCCTGTCTGAGGTGTGCCAGTGTGGTCACTCAGCAGGAATGGGCCATGGTCAGTCTATTGGATCCATCCACACAATGTAAGATCAATAATCACATGACACCAGGTTACAGTCCAATAGGTTTAATTGAAAACACAAGCTTTCAGAGTCTCGTTCCTTCTTCAGGTGTTAGCGAGAAAGATGGCATCAGACACAGAATTTATAAGTAAAAGATCAAAGGGCCATAGAACTGATGTGACACAGAAGGAACTGCCGATGCTGAGACTGAGATAACAAGGTATGGAGCTAGATGAACACAGCAGGCCAGGCAGCATCAGAGGAGCAGGAAAGCTGATGTTTCGGGTCTGGACATTTCTGAAGAAGGGTCCCAACCCGAAACGCCAGCTTTCCTGCTCCTCTGATGCTGCCTGGCCCGCTGTGTTCGTCCAGCTCCACACCTTGTTATCATAGAACTGATGTGAATGTATTGAACAAACCTAAGACGGCTATTAAGTCTTCAATCAGTTAGAGATACAGGTTTTGGTTGATTATTATGCAATTACTTTGGAAATAAAACCAGTCTGACTTAGGTTAAAACACAGACAGATTCTAAACAAGACCTCACACATAAAATACATTGTCTGACCTGAGATGTCACCTCTGGTATACTGATAAAACCTTCAGTTATCGCGGGGTAGTGACTTGAAAGAAATCCTGAGATTTTTATATCAGTCAATCAAAACCTGAATCTCCTTTCTAACTGATTAAAGATTTAACAGCCACCTTAGGTTTGTTCAATACATTTGCATCAGTTCTCTGACCCTCTGATCTTTTGCTTATATCATCACCTGCTGCCATGGGAAGGAGACTCAGGAACGTACCTGTGAGGTTTTGGGATTGCAGGTTGGAGGGAAGAAGGGATCACAATTGTGAATTGGGGGGCTGTATTTGAAAGGGGGACTCTGGTACATGCCAAGAGGGAAGAGGGTCATGCAAAGTTAGGATCAGGGTGGCTTCAAGAGAGGCACAGATCATCACCGGAGGTTGCGTGGTCACTTCACAAGGCACAGGCTAGATGGGGAGTCAGTAAGAAAGGTGGGTTGATTTAGGGTCATGTGGGCAGGCTGGGTTGGGGCCTGGGGAGGGGTGAAGAGCATTGCGTTCATGGGAACGGTGATGGGGAATGGGATCTGGACGGTACGGGACTCATTCACACGTCCAGGTGGTGGAGGCTGTGAAGTGGAGTGGCTGTGGATGTATTTTCGACCTGAGAGGAAGAGCCTTGATGGGAGGTGGGTACAGTAACAGAGACAGAGTGAGTGTGAGGTTACAGAGGGAGGAATGTTGCACTTAACCCGGAGGAGCAGTGAAGGTCATTGACCTTCTTGAAGCACTGCTGGCTGTTTCTCCAGAGACAAAACTGACCCAGTTGGTGACCTCACAGCAAGCTGGCAGGGTCTGGCATCATGACCTCCTCCAGAGAGAGAACGCATCTCTGTTGCACATTGTTTCTTTTTATTTTTAGAGGAAGATTTTCCTTGTGGATCTTTGAAAGTCTAACGAACAGATGCCATCACTTGTCTTTACAGAGTTTCACCCTGAGGACTTATGATATTTTTTGACCTTAGTGACTCCTTTGATCTTTGATCAATGAAACAGTCATTTCATCACTATGGCTGCTTCCCAGGTACAAAAGCAAAGTTGCTGGAAAAGCTCAGCAGGTCTGGCAGCATCTATGAAGAAAAAATCAGAGTTAAGGTTTCTCACACATCACCAATGCCAACAAATTTATGTTCTTATCTTTGAATAGCGCCTCTGCTTTAATGTAAACAATGTCTGACTCACTAATGGCAAAACCATTGGGCATTGTTTAGGGATAATTAGAAATAAACTAAAAAGAGCTGTTTGATGTGGCTGACTTACTTCATATAATTGTAATATTAGATTGTGTGACAAGTATCTGCTTCCTCAGTGACGTTGATGTGTATGTAACCTTTAAAAGCAGCCAAGCTCAAATATAGTAGTCATTTAAACATTGCCGTCAGATGCTACCTTTTAAATTAAAGAAGCTCTGAGTCAGAGGGCAAATCAAAACCTTGTCCGTAAATATTTGACTGTAAACAAACTGTTACATTTTAATATCATCAAGTTGTATGTAGGTTTGGGAATATGCATTAATTAAACTTGGTATTCTTATGCAAAAATATGATGTCTAAGGGAGGCTTTGAATTTTGAAAATGCGCATTAATAAGGCATATTCATGAAATACAGCATGCTGCATTGACAACAGTGGGAGCAGGAGAAATGAATGCTAAATTTTCGTTTGGTAAGTCACTGAGCTGTTTAGATGCTAGTTATTAATATATTTAAATTTGTATTGGCTCCTGCCCTGCAAGAAGCTGCTAAATTTATCAGTACATTTTTTTTAAAGATGGCAAAAGTTTATGACCTCGGCATTTATCCTCAGCTGACACAAACAATCTATTTGTAGGTAGTGAAGTTGGTCATTTGTCCATCTTGTGCAAACTGAGTATGAGCATCACAATTACTGATAGGCAGATTATGAGAAGATGGCTAAGAAATTAAAGCCAAATTTTGGATCAACATTCTCACACTTTTATTCAGATGATCGTGGTTTCAACTTCCACAGCAGAAACTTCAGCACGAAATGTGAGGCTGACTCGTCAGTGCTATATTGAAGGAATGTCATTCAATAAAGTCAGGGCCATTCTCCCTGTGGTCTGACCAGTAGAGACAGGAAGAACTGCTGCACGCTACACCTGCCCCTACACCTCCACCTTCACCTCCATCCAAGGACCCAAAAACACCTTCCACATCAGACAGTTTTGTTCACCTGCACATCCGCTAATGTAGTCTATTGTATTCGCTGTTCCCGATGTGGGGTCCTCTACATTGGTGAGACCAAGTGGAGGCTCGGAGACTGCTTTGTGCAGCACCTGCGCTTGGTTCACGACAAATGACAACACCTTCCAGTCGCGAACCATTTCAACTGCCTCTCCCACTCCATGGGCAATATGTCCATCCTGGGCCTCCTCCAGTGTCACAATGATGCCACCCAGAGACTGGAGGAGCAGCACCTCATATTCCACCTTGGGAGCCTACAACCCAATGGTCTCAATGTTGCCTTTACTAGTTTCAAAATCTCCCCACCCCTGGCCTCATCCCATGACCAACCCTCCCTCTCATCCCCACGTCCTTGACCTGCCAGTCTTCTCTCCCACCTATCTGCTTCTCCCACCTCACTGACCAATCCCCACCGCTGCCTACCTGCACTCACCTATCACCATCCCACCTACCTTCCCCAGCCTCACCCCTCCTCTCTCTTTTTATTTCTGAGCTCCCTTCTCCCTTCCCCCTTTCTGAAGAAGGGTCCCGACCCGATAAGTCAGCTTTCCTGCTCCTCTGATGCTGCCTGGCCTGTTGTGTTCCTCCTGCTCCATACTGTACTAGGTCTGACCACTATTAAGGTTTTAGCTTAGCCATATTCTAAAACTGATGATCTGCTTGTTTATTTCACGATGGTGGACCTTGTGATGTGCATAAGTGCTCTTACATTAAAATGGTGACTGTACTTGGAAAGAAGTTCATTGGCTGTAAAATAGTTTGTAATATCCTTGGGCTGGGAAAGGTGCAATAAAACTGCAAAACTTTCTGTTTTAGTTTACAAGGCAATAAAGTGCTTATTGTCATCAAGGTAGACACATCAGCAGATGGTAAGCTTGACCAGCAAGGTAACAGTGAAATATATAACAGACTGCACTTACTTAAGCTGCAGAAAAAGCAGACTTTAAATGGCTGTGTTTGTGAGCAAAGCCACTCCTAGATGGAATGTTGCAATCTGAAAGTGTGAAAGGTGAAAGTTGCACCAGACGAAATGTAACATAATGGTTTCTGATGAAGGGTCTAGGCCCGAAACGTCAAGCTTTCCTGCTCCTATGATGCTGCTTGGCCTGCTGTGTTCATCCAGCTCTTCACCTTGTTATCTCGGATTCTCCAGCATCTGCAGTACCTTTTATCTCTGTAACATAATGGTGTCTGTTGCACTAACAAGTAACCACGCCAGTTTCTTACATTGAGTTTTAAACCAGTTATATAGTCAGGGTAAATACAGCAACCAATTGTAAATTTATTTGCAAAGTGGCACTTCTAGTGACTGTTAAATAGCCTGGCATCTATTCAGATGTGGCGTAGTGTTGTCTGACAATTCATCAACCTTCTTTTCTTTGAAACGAGGGCCTGTCCTAGCTAAGGAATTTACAAACTGATAACAATCATTGCTGTATTTTCCTGGGTTTGTTTAAAATTGAAAGTTGCATTGATGTGACATTATGGGTACAACTGTGTATGCATGGATGAATCATATTGGCCATTTTTGTTTTGGGAACGTACGCTTCAATTTTAAATAGTGAACAGGGTAAACTGTGCAAACTCATGACTTTGTGATTGATTTGCAATGCTGATTGCTTGATTTTCAATTCTAATTTCAAGTAATATCCAACTGAGTCCAGTTACCTAAGGACCTTTCTTTTTATTGAGAAAATGTAGGAAATCAAGACAGGAAGTAGCAGGGTTATTGATAGCAATGTTTATATTTGAAAGTCAGAACACGCGAAAGGAAGAAATAAAAGGAAGTAAGGAGTTCCACAGAGTTAAGGCCTTGGGGGAATCATGATTCGAGGGGGAGACAATACAGTTAGGTTTTCTCTTTTGAAAGCAGAACATTGTGGATACTGCAAACCTGACATAAAACAGAAAATATTTGAAATATTCAAGAGGTCAGGCAGAATCTGAGAAGAGAAACAGAGTTAACAATTCTAAAGAACAGTCATATTCAACTCAAAACATTAATTGTGTTTTATCATATCTCCTTTTAGCCTACTCCTCTCCAAACAAAACAGCCCGCCTTTTCCAATCTATTCTCATACCTGATAAATCTCACCTCAGCCATACCTCTTGGCTCCAAGTGTAAATCCCTTTTTTTTATCCAAATCATTCCAATTTCCCCTTTTTACCACTCTCTTACAATTGATATGACTTTACCAGACTTTATGATTTCCCATTATGTTAGCTCCTAAACTATTTTCATAAGCTCTTTTTGCTTCTCATACATTCTTTTTTACTCCCACCGAACCCCTATATTCGGTGTGGTTCTTCATTCTATGTAATCCCTGACTCCTACCTTAAGTACACATTTTCTTCTTTAACTTACCTTTTATCCCATTTGTCATCCATGGAGCTCTGGATTTGTATGTTGCACCTTTCCCTTTTGAGGGAATGAATCTCAACTGTACCCAAACCATCCTGTCTTTGAATGTACCCATTGTTCAGTCACTGTTTCTGTTTAGTTCCAATCTATCCAGCCTTGCTCTGTTCTTGCCCCAGTAAAGCCTCCGGTCTACCCATTTGAATATTCTTACTCTGAATTGATCAATGTCAATTTCCTTTGTCAACTTAAACTTTATCATACAACGATCACTGTCGCTGAAATGGATCCCTCGTGACACTTAATCCACTTGATCTTTGTTCCTAAGAACAAGCTCCAGCAGTGCTTCCATCCTTACTGAAAAGGAAACATACTTCTGCCAAGAATTCTTCTGAACCCAATCTAGAATTGCTAGTCCCTTGCTGTCCCTTACACTACCCTTAAGCCTATCTAAATATGGGTAATAAGAGACCCCTGTTATAACTACTCCATGACATTTACATCTGTCTGTACCATACATTAAAAGCAAAGCAGACTAGTTACTCGCCACCAATGCTTATCTGTTGGATAACAACATAAAAGATACAGAATAAGAGCAGGAGTAGGCCATTTGGTCCCTTCCATGAGTACGACCATGCAGCACGACCATGGCTGTTCTTTTATCTCAACACCAAACTCCCAACTCCTACTTTTAGTTTCTAGAAATCTATTAATTTCTTTCTTAAATACATTAAGCAACTTGGCCTCCAGAGCTCTACGTAGCAGAGTTTCCACAAGTTCATGACCTTGAGTGAAGACATTTCTCTTCATCTCAGTCTGAAATGAATCATGCTATATCCTGAGACTGTGATCCTTTGTTCCGATCCGCTTGACCAAGGGAAACATCTTCTCTGCATTCAGTCTGTCCAGCCATCTTCGAATGTTTCAATGAGATCCCCTCTCATTCTTCTAAATTCCAGTGAACACAGGTACAGTCGATCTATTCTCCCCGCACACAACAAACCTGACATCCCAGAAATCAGGCTGTGAACCTTCTTTGTATTCCTTCTATGACAAGCATTTATTTCTTCAGTAAGAAGACCAAAACTACACACAACGCTCCAGGTATGAACTTAGCGTGGCCCTGTACAACTGTAGCAAGATTTTTTCACTCCTGTACTCAAACCTACTTGCAGTTAAAGCCAACATACCATTTATCATCCTGACTGCTTGCTGCAACCACATGCACTGATGTACCAGGGCACCCAGGTCCCTTTGTACATCAACCATTCCCAATCTATCATCTTGTAAATAATAGTCTGCTATTCAATTCTTCCTATTGAAGTGGATATCTTCACACTTATATACATTACATTGCACCCGTCAAGCATTTGCCCACTAACTCAACATGTCTAAATCGTCACTTTACATCGTCCTCACCATTCCATGCCACTTAGGTTTGTGTTGTCAGCAGGTTTGGAAATACTACATTTGATTCCTCATTCAAATTGTTGACACCTATTGTGACTATCTGGGTCCCAAGCACTCTGTCGTATCCCACCCTTCTCTACTCCACTCCCAAAAGGATCCATTTATTCCTACTTTCTGTTTTCTATCCGCTAATCAATTCTGAAGTGATTCCATTGTCTTGCCACCAATCCCATATGCATTGATTTTTATGTGGGATTTTGTCAAAAGCTTTCTAAAAATTCACTGGTTCTTCCTCTTGTTCTACTTGTTACATCCTCAAAAATCTCCAATAGGTTTGTCAAAAACAAAATGGAATGCGAGATGACGGATAAAAAGCAGACCAGATTTTGAGGACAGTGATTAAGAGGACACATTTCTCTTTCTGGCGAGTGACCATGATATTGACTTTCCATCTCATCAAGATGATCACATGGAATGAAATCTTGAAATTTGTAGATCTCAGCACCTTCAACAGCAACCATCATATTTCAAGGACTATATCTGTACTTATAGAAAAAGAAATTTGAGTGCTAAGAAACAATTTGATGGACATATGTTTGTTGCATAGGCTGGTTTAATTTAAAATGAAGTCCTTCAGTTTTAGAAAGGTGGGGATGGGGGTTGATAAGATGTTGTTTTCAACTGTTTGATTGAATGTCTCTGTTGACTGCTCACTGTGCTGTTAGTCAAGCATCAGATACTGAAACCTAGCAGGCACTTTGTGAAATATTATAATAAAGCTCCTGTCCCTACATAGAACCTGCATTTCTGCATATCTCCGAGGCATAAAACATTCCTTCATCAATAGTGGTCAATATTTAGATTAAAAGTAGCTACTACCAATCGGAACATGCAGCTGGGATCCATTCACCAGTATGTTAATGAAACTGCTTGTGAATATATGTTAAGGAAGTCAAAATACTGTGAAGACAGTTTTCCAGCACATCCACAAATGTAATCTTTTGGTATGACCGATCTTCATACAATCTACAGATTGTTAGGAACTAATTTGCATGCAAAGTTTAGTTAAAAAGAAAAATCTGAAAATACTTTAAATAAATTGTAAGCAACAAAAACAAAATT
Organism: Ginglymostoma cirratum; assembly: GCA_024137785.1. NCBI lineage: Eukaryota > Metazoa > Chordata > Chondrichthyes > Orectolobiformes > Ginglymostomatidae > Ginglymostoma > Ginglymostoma cirratum. Next base: position 11,310,315 of record JAHRHZ010000031.1, read on the forward strand.
TGCTGGAAAAGCTGCCAATAGATGTTGCTTTTGCTGGAAAACCTCAGCAGGTTTTCCAGCATCTGTGGAGAGAAATCAAAGTTAGAGGTTCGGGTCTGGTGACCCTTCCTCAGATTGAAGCTCCTCATTTGTTCTGTTTGCCTGTATTGTGTGTCAACTGTCACATGATCGAAGCACCTTCTTCTGAAAAGCTGTGTAGCGTTGTGATGAGGGGAAGTGGGAGAAATCCAGAGATGTAGATTTACGCCCCTCTGTAAGTGCCACATCAGAAGAAATTATAGGATGATGGAGAAGTGGGATATGAGAAGGATGAAAAGATATGAGAATACCATTATTTTTAATGGTTTTTCACCCACTATTGACCATGATTTCTGTCATGGTTGCTGCATTAAAGGTGAGTGCATATGGGAAGGACATGCAGGAACATCTATTGGTAGCTGCTACATTGATATATGCAATTACTAGCAATATAACAATAGCTCGATGGCTTCATCAAAGATATCAAATTATGCCTGTTCAGGAACAGGGACCTGAGTTACAAAAGATCTCACCAAGTTCAATTCTACCATGTACAGCGTCTATTTACTTTACACTCTTGTGGTGCCCAGTCCTCATCTTTCTAAGCTTCCCAGAACCTGCTCTTGTTATTTATATACATGCCTCCAGTTATACATCACCTTGAACTCCTGATAACTTCTCACAATGTAATGCCCTTTGATTAAGCTTGCAGCCATTTAGCCGTGTACTTAGCATTGGGTGCATGGCACAATCATTTAGATTAGGAGGCAACTGTCATCTATAAGAATATATTGGGCTGAGCTTTACCAAACTTTGGCTAAGTGTCAATTCTGGGGAGTCTCATGGAGGGTTTCCCTTTGTTTATTTCAGTGAGTGTCATCTGTCTAAGGCCAACAGGCTCCACTCAGTTGGGCTGGCTCCTTCCACCCCATTGACACTTCATCGTAAATATGTTCTTAAATTTGTCAATATATATACACTTGTTAGCATCAGCTGTGTGACTGACTGCCATTTTAGCTGCAGCTACAAGAATGAATGGAGAAAAGCTAGCCATCTTTAGCACCACATAATGTCTGAGTGATAGCTATTCTTTTCATAATGTCCATACTACCATGGAACTGGGGCAGGACTGAATGACGGCAGCATCAGCTGTTTTGAAGGCTTCCATCCATCTGTAACTGTTATTAAACCACATGAATCGCAAAAAAAAATCAAAGCATTAATCTGCACTTGCAGTTGTCAATACCTAGGGAATGCTAGCCTCAGCAGCATCAAACCATCTGCAGTCAGTGAAAGATGACTAAGGCACAGAATTAATCTTCACTTGGAGAGGCAAGGATTACTCAAGGATGGTCAACAAGCCTCTGTCATAGAGAGATCATCCCTGACAGGTTTGATTCAATTTTCAAGGAGGTGATTCGATGTGGGGGTGAGGGTAGGGCAGTGAATATAGTCTATATGGTCTTAAATAGAGCTTTTGACAAGGTGAGACTTGCACTTCAGACTGGTCAAGATAGTAATAGCCCACAGGGTTCAGAGCAATTTGGCAAATTGGACCCGAAATTAGCTTAGTAGCACAAGGCAGAGGGTAATAGTTGAAGGTCGTTTTTGTGACTGGAAAACTGCGTCCAGTGATTTGGTGCCAGGTCACTTGTGGTTTGTTGCGTACATTAATGATGTTAAACACTAATTTAGTAGGTTTGTTCAGTAACTTTGCAAATGACACAAAAATTGGTGGTGTAGTCAATAGAGAGGAGGAAAGTCTCCTGAAAGTTGTTAGGCGATGCATTTTGGGAGGACTAACAAAGCAAGGGAGTACACAATGAATGGTCAGAAGCTGGGAAGTACAGAGGATCAGAGGGACTTGGTGTCCATTGATCCTTGAAGAAAAGAGGACAGGCAGATAGGATGGTTCAGAAGGCATATGGGATATTTGCCTTTATAGCCCCCTGCAAGGAGATTATGATGGAGCTGTATATAGTGTTAGTTAGGATACCGTGGGAGTGTTTTGTGCAGTTCTGGTCACTACACAATAGGTAGGATGTGATTGCACCAGAGAGGGTGCAGAATAGATTCACCAGGATGTTGCCTAGACTGGAATGATTCTGCCATGAAGAGAAACTCGATAGGCTGGGATTATTTTCCTTAGAGCAGTGAAGGCCTAGCAGGGACCTGATTGAAGACTACAATGTCCTGAGGGGCATTGATCAGGTAGATAGAAAGAAACTTCCCCCTTAGCAGACGGATCAATAATTAAGGAGGATAGACTTAAGGTAACGGGAATGAGATTTAGGTCGGATTCATGGAAGATTTTTCTCATCTAGAGTGTAGTGGATATCTGAAACTTACTGTCTGAAAAGGTGGTAGAAGCAGGAACCATCACAACATTTAAGAAGCATTCAGATGATCAGTTGGAGAAGCAGAACATGCAAGGGTACAGGACAAGTGCTGGGAAATAGGACGAGAGTAGGTAGATGCTTGATGACTATCATGGACTTGATGGGTCGAAGGTCCTCTTTCCATATTGTATAGCTCTGACTTCTATGACTTCATGCAACTTGGTTTCATTGACAGACATTGGTTAAAAATAGTCCTCTCAATGTTGCTTTGGCTGATGCCGCTGCAGCGTAGGATGCGAAGCTGCTGTTCCATCTGAAGAACATCATCACCTTCTTAGTCAGTACAATGCTGAGCAACTCTCAGATTCCCAAATCCAGCCCAAAGCCTCAGTCCATTCTCTAGCAGTTTGTGGCAGAGATTGTCTAGACAGTATTGGTATAAAGCCGCAGACAAGACCTGTATGGAAAGTTGATGTCAAGTCATCCTGTTGCCATCAATGATCCCAGTAAAAGAAGGTACTGTATCATAAATAAGCTGGACAGAAATTACATGGTGTTCTAACTCCCACCTCTTTACAAAATATAGCGCCAATGTCCCTTTCTCATCTACATGGCATTCCATGGAAGATAAGTGACTGTGGGTCACGAGGGTCTCTATTGCTGAAGTTCCTCAGTAGTTCTAAGCTTCACATCCTCTGGAGGTCGATGATGGTCCTGGCTTGCGGATGTGAGTGTTCCTCGTGTGAAGGGAACAGCTCCTACACCTACTGCAGGCTACGTCACCTTGGAAGATGATTGCTACTTTGGTGACTAGTGTGAAAATTGCCAGGCTACAAGATATTGTCTGTGCCTGAGAGCAATTGGTGGGATTCAACTGTAATCATCAATGATGTGGTCAAGAGTGCTTGGACCAGGATGTTACGTCAACAAAATTGGACAATGCGTAAAGTCCACACAGAACATTTTGTGATAACAGATGGTCTGCAGTTGTACTGTGTAGATGTCTGTTTAATGGTATTGCCCCTTTGAAGGGACTCACATCACAAATGGACACCTTTGCTCAGAGAATGAAACACTTACTCTGCCCCCTCCAGATGTGGTGGCAGCCATTTTCTTTTCCATTGTGCACAAACGATTTGGATGAGGACAAAAGGCAACACTTCATAGAGAGGGTCACGGCTCAGCCCTTCCATCGAGGTGATGCCCCAATTCTTCACATTCCCTTCTTCCTTTCCCTTCCTATCAAACCTATTAATTTTGCCAACATTGCCACCCAACTCATTTACTTAACTGCTTACCTCCCCATGTTACCCCATGAGACCCTGGCATACAGCGCAGTTATGTCAAACATACTAGTGCGCTATTCCCCCTCCCCCATCAAAGCCAAGTTGGTGGTGACTATCAATAATCCCCGTCCTGCAGAACCCTTGCCCTCCCATACTCTATCATCTTCCCTCCTTGTGTTAGCTTGTCTCTATTTCACATTCGTTAACCCCTCTGTATCCCTGCATGCTGCCTCCAATTCCCACAACTACATTTCTCAGTTTCTGAACCAAATTAATAGCTGCTGATCACCAATCCCTCTAATTTTTCTTTTCTCTCACTAGCTCCATGGTCCTTATGCAGCAGTGACTTCAAAAACTATCGTCAGTTCTGTGATCTGCATTACATGCTTGGAGAGAACATTGCCCTCATAACTCTTGGCATTGTGGACATGTCTCCAGGATTAACTGTGGCCCATTTCCATGACTGACATTGAGAAACAGCTCTGAATGATGAGTGAACAGATCACTGATTGCTCTGCATGCAGTTCTCTGACTGACTTACCATGGTCCTCAGGCTGGTTGAACTGGACTTGCAGGAGTTACTGTGGATCAATCCCTGGGCTGTAAATGTACAAAGCCCCTGACCCTGGACACTCCATGCAGCTAATCAACCATATCCGAGCCTTGACTGACATTAGATACTGCACTTGACTCACTGTGCCATTCCCCTGAAGGAAGGCTTGTTCCCCTTCACACGAGTAAGGGCTACTCCTCTTGGGCTTTTAGACATGGTGACTTGATTGAAGCACATGCTGTGTGTTTACCACATAAGCTGTTGGCACATGGTATCATCAATATTGACATAACACAGTGCTGTACAGCAATAAATCCAACCCCTTGACTGATCACCGCTGACAACCATAGCAAGCTGCCTGGCTTTGTGTCTGCACTAACAGTGAAGACATAAGTAATGTGAACCTTCAAGCTCTGGCTGAGGGGGCAATGTATAAAAAGGCAAGGCCAGGTAGTGCAGTGAGGATTCAAGTAGCAAAATGCGAGAATGCTAAGAAAGCAAGTGAGGGACCCTCATGGTCTAATCCATGAGTTGGGTTTGTGTCCCTGTGTGCAAAGTGTCCTCATCGCATCATTCCAACAAAAGGTGCCATGCGTGCTCCAAAGTACAGCACTGAAGTGGAGAACTGTATTGTAAGTGTTTTGGAGATGAGCCGTGAAGGTGCAGTGAAGCTGGTACATGTCCGATGTCAGCCTCAGTAGATATGGATTGGGGGCAATCATGGAGCACTCTGTGTAATGTTGGTGACTGCTGCCCAAGTTAGATGCCCGGAGGGGAAGGTAATGAGCTGGATCCACCAGGTACTCGGTCTGACTTTCAGTCTGGGAATTGTCACCACCAAGCTTTTCCCTGGCACATAGGAGGGTAGAAAAATGCATTTCAATGAGATTAGATGAGTTACTAATGGCTAAAACATGCAAAAGGTCCTCTCACTAACTAGATTCTCATCTTGCTCTTCAAAGCTCTGTCACAGAATCAGAATTTGTTTTCTTGACGTTGAGAATTTCATTTCTGCCATTGTCGCCCCATTTCCCCAACTGCTTGCCATTGCTCGGGTTATTCAACAGCTGGGAAGATTGCACCTATATTGTTCCTATTATGGGGGATTTAGCCTTTTGTGGGACAGTGCATTTATGCTATCTTTTTATTTTAGTCTGGTTAAAAAAAGTTAAATGAATCCCAATTTTTGTCCACAGACTATATATTTTATTAACTGAAGAATTCTGTATCAAACCCAAAGCTATATCTGTCACTATATTAGACCCCACTCAATAATTCAATCACATTACAGGACACCCAAATGAAAAGGTTTGACTATTGCTTCTGGACTGTAGGTGTTCCTTCAGCAGTGCAGCTTTAAGGAGAGTCTGCACAGGCGTAACAGGCATTTGCAGAGCTGGCTTCAGCAGCCTGCAAGATTTTGCTTGCTCAGTATTTCATTCATAAGAAGATAAGACAGACATTGCACATCTTGCAACTGAGCACAACCTGAAGAAACTTCTTTCAATTTGCTTTTATCTTCCTGCTGGTTGTGTCCTTACTGAATGGTAATTGACCCTCATATATTGTGAGTTGCTTGCCCGGCTTTATTCTTCTGAAAAAGAGGGAATGCTGATTTGATGACAGAAAAGTGTAGCAGTCGCACCGGTAAGTAATAATTCGTTTTACTTTACACTATTCCTATTTTCTTCACGAGGTAATTGTAGCATTAGCTGTATGACTAAGTGTCACTCGAATTTCAATTGATCAAATGAACATGTCTAATGGTACAACAGCACCATTTAATCAGTAAGAATCTGAAACTGAATGTAGAGGCATTTTGATGATTGTATCTCCAGCTTTTTCTTGTGGTGTTCTGAAATTTTTGGCACCATTTTAAAAAGGCAAGAGCCAGCTTGCAGGAAATGTTTGAACTTCACTCTTTGTCAGTAGGTAAGGTGGTCATGATTCACAGAAGTGTCTGGTATATTTTAGAAATTTGATCCACATTTGTTATTTTAATTTGTATTTAGCATCACACATAATCTCAGGCATACCACGTACAGACTGAGGAGCATGCAGCATGAGAAACACATCCTTTTAAATTCTCTTGCCTGGAACTGCCAAAATAAACCCTAGAATAAGTTTAAAATATCATGCAAGAGCGTTCTGTGTGGGATATCAAGGGAGGACAATATGGAGAGGCAATAGTTTATCACAATAAATAAGAGAACATAAAGCTTTCAATTTATATATTGTCGTGATTTTCATGGAGTTCTTATTGACAGCAATCTATGCACTTCATGGGTTAGGTCCCAGCAACACAAAGGCTGCCCTGGAGTCCCCCTGAGCATGGCGGGTATTACTAGAGCATTGACAGTGTGGATATTTCCAGTAGAACAGATGCCTAGCAGAGAAGAACAAGCTCTCTGACAGAGGACTGCTGTGTCTGAAAATAGCATAGAGCATTGTTGTTCATTGACCAACCCCACTCTTAAATAATATTAGATTCCAGTTTTGAGAAAAAGCAATGTTAAAACCTATGATCCTGCAAATTTCAGCCAAGAATGTTGCGAAAACCTTTGGAAAACATTTCTTCCTTCTCCATCTCAGATAATCCCAGCTCCAGTCTGAATGAAAGAAGGCCAAATGAAACATTCAACATTGTTATTTGGCCTTTTGGAGTGGCAGTTGCTGTAAGTGAGAAAGTTGCACAGGTCCTAATGGAAATACGTCGATTCTTTGAACTGAATTATTACTGAGCTCTGTTACTCTGGGCAGTTATTTAATTGTTAAATGAGATGGCAAAGACATCCTACAAAGCTTTTCTTAATCTTCCTTTTGGGAAAGAGCTAGCTTTGAGAAATAGCCATATCAGCCATGCACTATATTGACAAATTAGGAAGTATTATCTCAGTTTCCCCTTTTTACCTTTCAGTCTTGATACTAAGATGATATCAATGCTAAAAAGTCAAACTTATTACTCAAATAATGCCAATAAAATTTCAGGTGTTGTTTGAATTAACTATCAATGGGATGAGCATTTCAGGGCCCAGAAAAATATGCAACAATCAGCAATACTGGAAGTAAATGGTGAAATTTTCTTAACTTTGATTATTTCCTTCCAGGGACTGAAACTGACAGAAATCAAATCTGTGCACACATTTTCCAGGAATATACTTTTCCTCAGCTACTTGTCTTAGGTGTGTTATTGCCATCAATCGTAGCAGAAGGATGCTGCTAATTTAAAGTTGGATGTGTATATGCTTTATTGCTATCCGGGAGAAAATCAAATGTTTCAGCTTGTAGAAGTGCAACTGCTCATGGTGTCCTCAGAATCAATTGAAACGTAGCAAGCCAGAATCTAAATCAAGTTCTTCTCAGAGAATGTCATCCCTCAGGGAGACATTAGAACCCTGAAAAAGATCGGCTGGCTTCATTATCACAATATATCCTTTCTTGTTGGGAATTTGTCACTGGTAAGAAATAAGGAGAACTTTTACCATCTAAAACCTGCACTTCTTATACTTTATCACTTTGAACCTGGGATGTCTTTCAGAGAATGCAGTAGCTACAAAATATAGAAATAGCACCAAATTATTTTCAAATTGATTCCAAAATGTAGAAATAGCAGCAAGTTATTTTCAAATTGATCATGACGAATTATGTTTGCCTGAAAAAAAGCCATTGCCTCAGGTCACGGATAGCACAGACCTTGCTTGTAACCGTTCACTCAGGACCTGTAGCATCGACTTTCAATCTCATGACCAACCATTTGAGTGGCCAAAATGTTTGTGAGTGCTGCTATAATTTCCATTTCTTTCTTTGGCTGAATTTTCCACTTCCATTTCTTCTCGTTTCTACTTTCCTACCTTCACAGCATCCTTCTTCAGCTGGGAGCTGCAGTAGATGTTTTGGACCATGGACATCTCCATTAGTTAAAGGTATGTCTGAATGTACATGGGAATGTTAATATTATTGGCATCTCAGAGCATGACTGACAACAGAGGATAATGAGGATCCGCAGCTGGAAGGATAGGAATTATTTAATAGCAATGACTGTGCAAACAACAGCCAGTAACCATATCAATAAGGAGTGATGGTGCAAGTATATAAAACATGGCTATGGGAGTAGATAGAGATTAAGTTTTAGAAACATGGATGAAGCTGAATGTCAAATGGCAACTAATTGCCTGGTTATTGTATAAATGTTTATAACACTGCAACAGGCTATTAACTGCTCAATACCAGTGTTTACGCTTTATAGAAGCATTATCTCATTCGCCTTCTTCTCACTCTATTAGTATTCTATTCCTGTCTCCCTCAGTGTGGCTATCCGGTTTCCCTGTAATAGAATACCAGTACACAGTCAGCAATTGGACAGTGAGGCAGTTAACAGATAAGGAGGTTTGTGAAGCATTGTAATGTGGGGGACATTTCAATATCCTGTCAGTTGAATGTGCAGGTCTGGGACAATCAGGAGAGAAGGTTGAGACTACCAACATATTCAGTGAGCCATTGAGGAACTGGTCTCCCCAACACACAAGGTGAACCAGGCTAGTGGAGCAACGTAAATGCTGAATCTGGTCTTTGGTAATTCACCCGAGCTGCTTAGTAGTCTGGAGACTAGTGAACGCCTAAAATCCAATAATTATTGCACTTTTATATCTGACATTGTTCTCCAAGTTAAGACAAAAACTCTAACTTGGTGTGGACTTTGGAATAACTGATTTTGGAACTGAGTTAGAAAAAATAAATTGGGAAAGCACTCTTACAAATATGAGAAAATGGGATGTATTTAACCTATTAAACTAGATGAAACAACAGAGTGTTGAATCCCATTTTATGGAAAACAAAAATGACAGAAAGTCTAGACCTCAATGGAGCTTAGAAAAACAGGTGAAAGCAAACACTTACAAGCTGGTCTATGCCGTGCAGTTAGTTGATGGTTAAAATCTAACCCAACGCAAAGTACTGGAGGCACTTGACAGAGGAGTAACATTAGGGAGAATGGAACTAAATCTATTGACGCAGTGGCTAACTATCCCTGGCTGATGCTACAAAGAAGAGTTGATGGTGTTGTATCCAATCAACAATTAACATTACATTATGATGGAGGAAATGATTTTACGATGCCAGCATTAAAATGTGAGGAGTGCGGCAGAAAACTTATCATGAGAGGTTGACATAGAATCTGTATTTGCAGCCAAGCTTTTTGTGAATTGGAAGCCAGCCTCTGTATTTTACTATGAATCCGTATTCCTCATAGAATAGTAGTTACACACGTATAACACAGTTCAATACTCAAGATGAAGTAACTTTCAACAGAATACTGGAGAACTCGGTGGGATTTTAATTTTAAAAAGGGACTTGCATTTACATAGCACCGGTAGCAGATCATAAAACTCTGAACTGGACTCAGGCCCTATGTGTGCACAACTCTCACTGATTCCATCCTCTGGGATGAGCCCATGAATGGGATCTTCATTTTAAACCTTAGTTTGTTTCAGGAGTGGTGCCTAGATCTCCCGGAGAAATATGTCCCATTTATTTGACAATCGGGTCTTTGGAGAGCCAGATTTTTGGTTAATATGCCGGTACTTTCGAAATGAAGTCATTGTTGTGAGGTAGGCAGCTAATTCTGCGCACAGCAAACATCCACAATCAGCAATATGGCAATAACCAGCTCTCCAGAGTTAAACTCCTGGGGCTAGTTGATTATGGAATTCCACAGGACTTTCTGGGACATCCTGGAGACCGTATGGATCCTAGAGGAACGTTCAGCAACTGAGGAGATGTCCTTCTTAAAGTGGAAGGCCATTGCAGATAAAGAGGGGTGATCGCTGCCTTCTTAAAATAAGCCCCTGGTCTCCTTCCTCAGCACGGACAGCAAGACCTTTGCCAGGGCCAGGTCTTCCTGCCTTAGCATCATGCTGGACCACATGATCCTCCTTGGCCAGTCCTGGGACTGAAACATTCATGATAATCTCCATCTGGTATGGGACCTGATCAACCTTTCTCAAGAGGACTGAGCTGTTAGCTTCCTTCCTTTCCCTTGATCAGGAGAAAGCAGTCAACGGGGTGGATTTGTGGACATTTATTTGAGATGCTGTAAGCTTTCAGATTCTGGACAGTTAAAGACCTGGGTCTGACTTCTGCATGGTGAGTGCAGAGTGTATAATTCAGGTTAACAGGTCCTTGATCTTTGGGACAGGAGAGGGTCAAGGATGCCCCTTGACAAAAAGCAGTGCTGGGCCACTCAGTCTCTCAGCCTTACAGAGAGGGCTCATGCACTGATGTGCCTGTGCACTTGAAGCAGCCACTTTCCATCGTCAGACCCCACTGTGATACCATTGCATTAAGCCCCTGCCTTGATGGAATTTCCTAGATACATGATTCATTTGTCAGGTATACAGTCTCAAGAACAGCAATGCAGCTTCTGCCTTTGTGGTAAGTCGCTGTTGCCTGCCTTTTACCGGGGCCAGTCAAAGTTTAGGATGTGGGTACCTCACATCAGAGCTTCCTGCTGTTAGGAGCAGTGAGTGCCATGAGGTCACTGCTGATCAGCACCTCCGCTGGGAGCGCTTCTGGTTGCTGTAAGAGGAGAAGTCTTAGGCAGCTGGGATGACCAGATTTGAACGTGCTGGATGATACCACAGGGACCTGGCAGGTGAGTATCAGTTGGTGTCCAGCACAAAGCCATTGAGAGCCCTATATCTGTGACTTTCGGGCGCCAGGGCACTGGTAGTAATGAGCCAGCTCGAGTGAAAAGTGGACCCCTGCCTGACTGAACCCATATGCAGACAGAATTTTACATTGGCCCAAGCCCTAAACCCTCCCTCAAGGACCCAGGCCCTGCAAATTGAGTCACCTTCAGGAAATTCCCTCCATCTCTTTCCAGTCAGTGCAGAAGGATTTGCTGTTTGAGCTGCTCCTGCATGCCCTTCATCCCTTTATCTTCCTCCACCATCCAGAGACACCCTGGTTCTCTATCTTGCTGTCTGGCAGAAACAGTGGAGGGCTCTGTGGGTGAGAGGTCCTTCCACTTTCTGTCGAGTATCTGGGATGGATGGCATTTCATGTAGCAGTCCCATGAAATCATAGATCAATAGGTTCAGGGACTCCCAGGCTGGCTGTAATATTTGCAGCCTCTAGGATCTGAGAGCCATGATTATGTGGACTGTTAAAGACTTCAGACCCCTTGCTTTGTTTTTTAAAGGGTCTCCTACTACATTTTTGCTTGCGTGCTCCTGATAGAATCCCTACAGTGTGGAAACAGGCCCTTTGGCCCAACAAGTCCACACCAAACCTCAGAGCATCCCACCCAGACCCACCCCCCCAACAACCCACCTAACCTACACCTCCCTGAACACTACGGGCAATTTAGCATGGCCAATCCACCTAACGTGCACATCTTTGATCTGTGGGAGGAAACCGGAGCACTCGGAGGAAACCCACGCAGACACGGGGAGAATGTGCAAACTCCACACAGACAGACGCCCGAGGCTGGAAGCGAACCCGGATCCCTGGCGCTGTGAGGCAGCAGTGCTAATCACTGATTTTTGGATCCCTGGTGCAGAGAGGGAGCAGTTACATTGTAGGACCTTCTTGTGGGTTTGCTCTTGGGCTTTGACCAATCTGTTCTGTTTGCTCAGTCGCCTCCCTCAACAACAGTTATTGGTTCAGCACAAAGAGTACAAGAGTTAGCCTGTATCAACTAATCATTACCTTTATTAGTTTAGTTAAAGCAGACATGCAACTCACACCATTTAGTCAGAAAAATGGTTAATAGGAAGCAGGCAATTCATCACTACCCACTAAGCTTGATGTTCCCAAAACAGTCAGCAAAATAAAAGTTAATAGCCAAGAATAGAAGCTCACGCTGGCTGGACATCTTCTCCAGATCTTGGGGGTCTTCTCTACACCCAAGTGTGAGGTTGAAATTTACGAAGGTTGGTCTCCAGAGTTTTCACTGATGCGCACTGAAATCCTTCATTTTTATCCTTTTTCCTTATCTTCCTGAACTGTGGTGTCTCGTTCTGTTAGTTCATCAGCTCATCTGAGCACGGTGTTTTTCCACTACAGGCTCGCTCCAAGGACAGCTTTAGGATTATCTCATTACCCTTCCACCAAATAAGGATTTCCCTCCTTATGTCATCCCTCAGAACTGAACCAGCTCAAGCCAGCCCAAACCAGTAGCTAGGGCTCGGGTAACGTAAGCTCACAGCTGCTGTTTTTACCTGTGAGCATCTTCTGGCCAATAGTCCAACAACAGGTCCAGACCACAGGCAGTGGAGGGGACCATAACTCCCAACTGCCTGCCTCTACTCTGTGCTTAAGTCTGTGCCCAGCGTCCTTGGAGAGGGACCACACAGTGTCTGCTGGTACACTTCAGGCCTTGCATGACTGATAGTCACCATGGGTGCTGGGTTGCATCGTTATCCCCCCCTACAAAATGATATCCTGGAAAAAATCATGTAGGTTTTCTTTTAAAATTTTGACTTTGGTTATGGTGCCCCTTGAGAGACTTTTAACTTCAAAGTTGGTTTAATTTGGTTCACCAGTTGTATTTAAAATTGTAGCGAGGAGGATCAGTGGCAACACCGTACCCAACATCACCAGGTTGCCAGTAGTTGCTAACCCCAAGCTCCACATGACACCAAGCTCCTGCCTTGAAATTCCGAATCAAACTCGAACACTGTATTCTGGCTGTTGGGCTTTCCAACATTGCTGTGATTGCATTTAAAATCAATTCAAATCACTGTATAGTCTACAGTTGGTTGCATTAAATATCAGGCAGCCATTCTAAGTCACAAATTTGGTTGGTTCAGAAGAGTGAAAGCAGCATTTTTGGGACACTGATATAAATTATTTTGTTCCAACTAGAGTTTCAGATTGCAGAGTGTTTAGCAGCAAAATTGTATGCACCTATCTATTCAGGCTCTCCGTTACAATTCAAGGGCAATTAACCTTTCAGTTAGGAAAAAAAGAATATCTACTTTTAATACCTCCAAAGCACAACTGGATGTATTGTTTTGGTGTGCTGCAGTTCACTCAGGATGTCCAAGTTGCCATGGCAACGTGCACATTTGCATGTATTTTGTAGTTTTGATATATGAATATTAAAGGAGCGTTGAATATTGAAGAGGTTCCAACCTTCTTTCCAATGACTCGGCTGACCAGGAATCTCTCTCAGTCCTACCACCCTAATTGGCAGCGTGGGGAGGTAAATGGGGTGGCAGACATTATACAGACCACTCAAACAGTTCTCTCAAAATGTTGCTTGTTGTTGACTGATCGTGTAGTATTGTAAACTTGCCCACGTGTAAATTATGTATTGCACATTAGCCGTAAATGACAGAAAGAGACAATCTTCATTTTAATTGGGACTAATTTAAGAGCGACAAAAGAGTTTTGTTCTGGGGAAACTCCACCTAGGGAAGAGAAGCATCTGAATTGATTAGTTTTCCTATTGTGCAGCAGAACCCAATTGCTGGCAACGAAAGAAAACGTGACTGGGAACAGTTTCAGTAAGGTCGCAGACAAGAAAATGGGAGCCTTTCTCCTAAGGTACTGCCTATCAATTTCAGAGAAAGGGCTCACTGGAAAACTGCCTACTTAGCATATTAAGAAGGAGGGTTTATTACTTTGTTTGTAACAAGGAGTGAGATAGAATCACATGTAGCCTGACTAACTACAAATGTTTCTCTGTTCATTTAACAATGGCAAATTGAACTATTTTGTTGAATTGCATTTGGCCCCGTCTCATCAAAATCTGCTTTCCGGTAGATTATAAATGCACACTTGGATACATATGTAAAATTACATTATCTGCTCCACGGAAGAATAACATGACCCTAGGTTCTGGAATTCCACTTGTAAATCTCTCTACCTTTCTTTCTGTCTCAACATATTCTTTAAAATGTACCTCTTTGACCATCTGTTCTAATATTGTTTTGTGTGACTCAGTTAAAAGTTGGTTTATAATGCGCATGTGAAGTACCTGACACATTTTATTACTTTAAGGTGCTAACTGAACAGCAGTTGTTGTTGACACAATGTTTTGAAAACATTATGACTTGAAGGGTTGTTTATGTGTTAAACTCCTCACATTACAAATGAGATGTTGGTGCAGTAATGTATAATGTGTGTGAACTCACTCCCTCTTTTATTTTAGTGGAAACATTAACTCATTTAAAATAAATAGGTTAATTATCCTGCTAAAAGTGTAGATAGTATATTAAGTATTCATCAACTCATCGTGTATGGTGTATTATTAGAGTTAAAGACCATAAGACTTAGGGGCAGAATTCAGCCATTCAGCCCCTTTCAAGCCTCCATTCAATGAGATCATATTTGATCTGGTCATGCTCAATTCCACTTTCTTGCTTTTCCCCCATAACCCTTGAATTCCTTACTGATTAAAAATCTGTCTGTCTTAGCCTTGAATATACTCAACAACCTAGTTTTAGCATCTTACTACGATAAAGAATTCCACAGATTCACAACTCAGAAGAAGTTCTTCCTCATCTCTGTCTTTGTGTGAACCCCAATTCTGAGATTATGCCCTCTGGCCCTGGGCTTCTCCATATCGGGAAACAACCAAGGATGGTCATGTCGCTCATAGAAGATTCTAATCAATTTCTAGATCTACCCACTATCACTCGGTATCTATGATACAAATTTGTAGGAGGGACAAATTTCCTTTTTCTGCACACAGACTCTCAAGTTTAGGGTCTTTGACATTTCCTGTGAGCAAGTCCATTGTCCCTTACAAACTCTATTCTTACCAACACATATCTTGTCATGTCATCTCATGTTATTTTTATTGATTTTGATTTTATTGTCACATGTACTGAAGTACAGTGAAAAGCTTTGTTTATGAGTGGTACAGGCAGATCACAGCAAGCAAAGGATATACAGATCAAAAAGACTTACAGGCATACAGGTTACATCGCAGGTTTGAGGCTAGAGTCCATTCAACAGTCTGATAACAGCTGGAAAGAAGCTGTTCCTGAACCTGCTTGTGCGTGTGTTCAGGCTTCTGTATCTTCTGCCTGATGGAAAAGGCTGTAGGAGATCCGTACCAGGGAATGATGGGTCTTTGATGATGTTGGCAATCTTTCTGCAGCAGTGAGCTCTATAAATAGAGTCCATGGATGGAAGGTCAGCTTCTGTGATGGTCTGGGCTGTGCACACCATCTTCTGTAGTTTCTTATGGTCCTGGGCAGGGCTGTTGCCATACCAGGCCGTTATGCACCCGGACAGTATGCTTTCAGTGGTGCATCTGTAGAAGTTAGTGAGGGACCTTATGGACATGCCAAATTTCCTGAGCAGCCTGAGGAAGGAGAGTCGTTGTTGTGCCTTCTTGACTGTCACATCTACGTGAGAAGTCTAGGACAGGTCACTCCGAGGAACTTGATGCCCTTAACCCTCTCAGCCTTAGTTCCGTTGATGTAGATGGGGGCATGTTCTCCTCCTTTTTTTCTGAAGTCGATGATCAGTTCTTTAGTTTTGCTGACATTGAGAGACAGATTGTTTTCATTGTACCATGTCACTAAGCCCTCTATCTCCCTTCAGTATTTTGACTCGTTGTTAGATATCTGACCCACTACGATGGTGTTGTCAGCAAACTTGTGGATAGTGTTCATTCAGAATTTGGCAACACTGTCATAGGTGTACAGGGAGTACAGTAGGAGGTCGAGGGCACATCCTTGGGGAGCTCCAGTGTTGAGTGTGAATATGGAGGAGGCGCAGTTACCTATCCTCACTGATTGCGGTCTGTGGGTCAGAAAGCTGAGGATCCAGTCGCAGAGGGCAGAGCCGAGACCAAGGTCATGGAGTTTTGAGATCAGTCTGGAGGGGATAATGGTGTTGAAGGCGGAGCTGTAGTCAACAAGCAGGAGTCTGACATAGGTGCCCTTGTTGTCCAGATGTTGTAGAGATGAGTGCAGGGTTAGGGATATGGCATCCTCTGTGGACCTGTTATGTCGGTAGGCAAATTGTAGGGGATCGAGGCAGGTTGGGAGACTGGAATTTATGTGGGCTATGACAAGCTTCTTGAAGCACTTCATGATTATTGAAGTCAGAGCTATTGGGCGGTAGTCATTAAGGCACATTGCATGTGTTTTCTTAGGTACGGGGATGATGCTGGTCTTCTTGAAGCAAGTGGGGACTTTGGCTTGTAGCAGGGAGAGGTTGAAGATGTTGGTGAATGCATCGACCAGTTGGTCAGCACAGGGTCTTAGTGCTCGGCCAGGGACACCGTCCGGGCCCATTGCTTTCCTTGTGTTGACTCCCAGAAAGAGTGATCTGACTTTTAAAGCGGTGACAGAGGGAACAGGTGTGTCTGGTGCTGTCGGGGCAGGTGTTGCCACGCCGGGGGGTATTCTGCTCAAACCGAGAATAGAAAGCATTGAGCATATCAGGGAGGGATGTGCCATTGTCCGCTACCTTACACTGTTTCATGTTGTATTCCGTAATGTCGTTTAAGCCTCGCTGTAGAAGGTGAGAGTCTGTTTGGTGGGTCTGGGCCTCCAACTTGGTCTGGTACTGCCACTTGGCCTCCCTGATGGCTTTGCAGCGGTCATATCTGAATTTTCTGTATTGGTCCAGGTCACCTGACTTGAATGCTGCACGTCTGGTCTTCCGTAGGGAGCAAATATCCTGGTTTATCCAAGTTTCCTAGAAATTGAAAAAAGCTCTTGGGAAAGTAAACTGCAAGGAGGATGTAAAAGGCTGCAAAAGGATGCTAGGTGATTGGGCAAGAAGGTGACCAATGAGACATTAATGCGGGGAAGTGATTGAATTATCCATTTTGATTGGAAGAATGGAACTTTTTTTTATGAAAGATGTGAGAATGGCAATAAATATTGGCGTTTTTAGGATTTTGGGGTATCCTTGTACACAAGTCACAGAACATTAAGGTGCAGGTATAGGAAGCAGTTAGGAAGGTGCATTACATGTTGGCCTTTATTTCAGGATTGAATTATTATAATAAGGAAACATTGCTGGAAATGAAAATACAGTCTTCGGTGTGAGCATATTTTGGAGTACTGTGTACATTTTATCTAAGGAGGGGTACATTTGCCTTAGAGGGGATGAAAGAAAGATTCAAAAGATTTATACAGAAATGAAATACCTGCTGGTACTATAAATCTGAAATAAAAGTGCAAAATGGAAACACTTTGCATCTGTGGAAAAAATTTCTGAGGAAAAGTCATAAGACCTGAAATGTTACAGCTAGTGTTAACTAGCCTGGGATAAGAGGGTTTCTTTTTCTATTCATTCATGAGATATGGGTGTCACTGGCTAGGCCAGCATTTATTGCCTGTCCCTAATAGCCCAGAGGGCAGTTAAGAGTCAGACACATTGCCGTGGGTCTGGAATCATATGTAGGCCAGTCAAGGTAAGGGTGGCAGCTTCCTTCCCTAAAGGACATTAGTGAACCAGATGAGTTTTTTCCCTGAGAATTGATGGATTCATGGCCATTATTAGACTCTTAATTCCAGACTTCTTTTGAATTCAAATTCCACCTTGGCAGGATTCAAACCTGGGTCCCTTGCACTTTACCTGGGTCTCTGGATTAATACCACTAGGCCATCGCCTCCTCCTAATTGTCTTTTGAGGAAAGTTTGAGGAAAGTCGTTTGCCTTCTCTGGTGTTTCAATTTTATCTCATTGCAGCAAGGTTCTGAGAAGGCTTGACAAGGCAGATGCTGAGTGGTTCTTCCCTCAGAGTGGAGAGCCTAGAACAGTTCTGACATTCTCAGGAAAAGGGTTCGACCATATCTGAGTGAGATGAGAAGTTTTCTCCCTCTCCCAGGAATCATGGATCTTTGCAATTCTCTACCCTCCCAGACACGTGTGAATGTTGAGTTGATGAGTATGTGCAAAACTGACACTGATAGAATTTTGCGCAAAACGGCAATCAAGACCTAAGGAGGGGCAAGGGTTTCAGCCCAAAACATTGACTTTCCTGCTGCTTGGATGCTGCCTGACCTGGCGTGCTTTTCCAGCTCCACATTTATTGACTCAATGGAAGGGCTAATTGGCCCGGAAGGTGGACTTGATGGAAAAGTTCATCTATGGTGAGGAGCCTTGGGGGTGGTCTCCAGCAATTGGGAAAAGGGTGACCAGAGACAGGGCAAGTGTGAGGGGGAGTCCTAGGGAAGGAGAACAAGGGAGCCATGGTTGGCAGAAAGATGGGAAAAGGCTGCTTTGAAGGGCTAGGAGAGCTCTACTGCCCTCAAGGAGTGCTGTACCATTCACTTGTCTTATGCATCTATCGGCTCCTGCCTCCCTTTCACAATGGGGATCTCCCAGTGCTGTATAAGATAATGATTCTTAAAGGGCCAATGTTGAAATTGCATTAAGCTCCTCCCAATCTGACGATGTGCAGGATCAGCCGTAAGATCCTGGTGGGATCAAAATTGTTGTCATTTGCACCTGATAATCTTAAGTCATTGTGCTGACCAAATAACTAGTTGACCGGGATCTTCTCATGCCTGGTATGGTGTGTGCAATGGTGAGAAACTTGGGAAAATACTGCAAGAATGAAAAACATCAGAATCGGAACAGAATAAAGGCCTGTCACACAAGGAAGAAGCAGGGTCTTTATGGAGGAAGGCTCATTGGGAGGATTTGGGAGATCCAGGAGTAAATTTATAGATCTTTGAGGGCAAGTGAAGAAACTTTACAATCATAGCACCAAATGCCAAGCTGGGAAGGAAAGGGAAAGGGAATACTTGCTCTTCAAACTGAGCATTGCTGCTGTTGTGAGTAGATTCTGCAAAACATGGCTACTGTAAGCAGAGCAATGGCCAGAAAACTACACCATACTGAGGCTGCAATTAAGGGGCACTGTTTACTTAAGGGGATAAAAAGACAAAAGATAGATTTGAAGGAAGAATCTAATGGAAGAGGGAATTCTGAAGAATTTTTAATTTAAATCACAATTTTGACAGGGAGAATTATAAAAGCTGCAGTCACAGAGGTTTGTATTCAAAAAATGTACAAGGGAATGTGCTTTGTGATTTAGGCCCTGAAAGACTGAGAAGTGTCATTTTTTGTCTATGTGAAATTGTAAAACCTTTGTCTCAACAGCAGAAGGTGGAATCACCCTCCAAAAAGTGGAAAGCAATGATTTTCATTGTTAAAAAAGTCATGAAAATCTCAGTAAACAGTAGAGATACAGTAGTGCTGTCGAACATAATTTTAAACTTGAAAGAAGCAACATAATTTAGTTTAGGCTATTAACTGAATTTAACATTTTCTTGGAATCATTTCATACACTACTGACGTATTACAGAATTGAAAGCTTGCAAACAAAGAAGATAATACAGGATCTTTATATTACAGAGATATTCAGATTTTAACACAGCAGGATTCAAACAGGATTCAAATTTAATACTAGAATACAAGGTTAAGCATTAAGATGCACTATAAAGCAATAGGAATAACTAGACATGTTAAGAAATAATGGAAAGAGAAATAATCCTTAATCCTTCCGAAAAGAATCAGTGTCAAAGATGGGTCAAACAGAACACGTGACTGGAAATATTGAGAACATAGTTCTCGAGATACAGAACTACTTCAAAATTAAACAGTAAATCTTAAGCTGAACAAAACAATATACTAATATATACAGTGGATCCTATATCAGACAACATAAATCGACAAAATATCAAAGAAGACATGGATAGTTTTGAAGAAAATCTAATGGTTTTTCGTAATTATTAAACCTGAGAATGAACAAAGTTCTTGAAAGGCAGATTTAGCCAAAGATTTGAGCATCTAAGTGATCTGTAGATCATTTCTTTAATGGTCTCTACAGATCAGTGGTAAACTGTGACTGCAGAGTTTTGAAGTCACAATTTATAAGAGACGGAATTATTGTTGAATGCTGATCAGATTTCTAACAGTTCAAGGGAGATTTAACTTCTGGGAAAAGAAAATTATTTAAATCATGCTGGAAGCAGAATCTCAGACACTGAGAGTGTGTAAACCACCCAACTTTAGGTGAGCAACAGAACTTATTCACTTTATAGGGTATGGACACTAAAGAGCTATATGACAAGCCAACACAGAGAGCAAACCAAACAGGGGATGCCAAGAATCAGTGTCTGCAGTGTGAGACAACAAAGTCTGACACACACAGGCAATACCCAGTTTCCGTACAAGAATGCCACATCTGTAAAATTATAAATCTCTGCCAGAGAATGTGCAGAAGTTTCAGTGCAGCAAAATGTCAAATTCATACTCCTAAAAAGAGGTTAATGCGGTTGGACCATGTCCATTACAAAGGGACTGCATTTGATGATAAACGGTGATCCAAATGATTTGAGTTTTACAGAATTTATTTACATCAATAGACATCTGATTAAATTTAAGCTTGATATGGTGTCACTGTCGTATCAGAGCAAATACAATTTTGAAAGAAATAGAAGTTAAAGCTGATACAAGTGAGATTACATGCAACAGTGGAATAACCCTCAAGATCGCAGGTATGTTACGAGTACCACTTCAACAAAAAAAACAAAAGAAATAAAAATTTTACAAACTTCGCAATCAATACCTCTCACCTCTGAGTCTGCTGGCATACTGTGCTCTCAATACCCTTAAGATAACAGAAGGAGTATGATCAATTCCCTGAGAACAACTGGTCAAGATATAATCTGGTGTCAACCAGAACAAGGGTCAAAGGACAACCATTAGAAGATTTCAGAGATAATGGGAACAGCAGATGCTGGAGAATCTGAGATAACAAGGTGTAGAGCTGGATGAACACAGCAGGCCAAGCAGCATCAGAGAAGCAGGAAAGCTGACGTTTCGGGCCTAGACCCTTCTTCAGAAATGGGGCAGGGGAAGGGGGTTCTGAAATAAATAGTGTGAGAGGGGGAGGCGGATAGAAGATGGATAGAGGAGAAGATAGGTGGAGAGGAGACAGACAGGTCAAAGAGGCAGGGATGGAGCCATTAAAGGTGAGTGTAGGTAGGGAGATAGGGAGGGGATAGGTCAGTCCAGGGAGGACGGACAGGTCAAGGGGGCGGGAAGAGGCTAGTAGGTAGGAGATGGGGGTGGGGCTTGAGGTGGGAGGAGGGGATAGGTGGGAGGAAGGACAGGTTAGAGAGGCGGGGACAAGCTGGGCTGGTTTTGGGATGCGGTAGGGGGAGGGGAGATTTTGAAGCTTGTGAAGTCCACATTGATACCATTGAGCTGCAGGGTTCCCAAACGGAATATGAGTTGCTGTTCCTGCAACCTTCGGGTGGCATCGTTGTGGCACTGCAGGAGGCCCAGGATGGACATGTTGTCTGAGGAATGGGAGGGGGAGTTGAAATGGTTTGTGACTGGGAGGTGTAGTTGTTTAGTGCAAACCGAGCGTAGGGGTTCCACAAAGTGGTCCCCAAGCCTTCATTGTGGCCTCCACTACATCGGGGAAACCAAGTGGAGGCCACCCGAAGGCTGCAGGGACAGCACCTCATATTCCGTTTGGGAACCCTGCAGCCCAATGGTATCAATGTGGACTTCACAAGCTTCAAAATCTCCCCTCCTCCTACCGCATCCCAAAACCAGCCCAGCTTGTCCCCACCTCCCTAGCCTGTCCTTCCTCCCACCTATCCCCTCCTCCCACCTCAGGCCCCACTCCCATCTCCTTACTACTAGCCTCATCCCACCCCCTTGACCTGTCCGTCCTCCCTGGACTGACCTATCCCCTCCCTAACTCCCCACCTACACTCACCTTTTCTGGCTCCATCCCCGCCTCCTTGACCTGTCTGTCTTCTCCTCTATCCATCTTCTATGCACCTCTCCCTCTCTCCCTGTTTATTTCAGAACCCCCTTCCCCTGCCCCATTTCTGAAGAAGGGTCTAGGCCCGAAACGTCACCTTTCCTGCTCCTCTGATGCTGCTTGGCCTGCTGTGTTCATCCAGATCTACACCTAGTTATCATTAGAAGATTTAATTGAACTTCCTGGACTTATGGCGGAAACCAAACAGAAGAAAGAATCTATTACTCTAACACCACAGTGGAGTTTGTGGAAATCTGTAGCTCACTAGGAAGACATCCACAAACAGCAAATGAAGATGTTCAACATACTCATTGACCTGAAGTAGACAGTTTGTATACTCCAACTTGATGTATCAGATTAATACGGGAGATAGACTTGAACAAATTTGTAATGAGTTGCACAGAAGCCAGACCAACATCAGGTCACAGTCAAAAAAGATGAACTTACTTAGTCAAATGGTAATTGTAAAAGTATTTACGTAGCTGAATATATAAATCTTAATTACAGCGGAAATGCTCATAGAGATGTACACCTCAACCACTCAGAGCCCAATGCCAACGTGCAAGATCTGGGAAACTTGACTGGGAAATGACAAACTCAGATGACATTCCCAATTGTAGTATTGTCATTTTTGTTAGTAACTCTCGAACTGCACTCGTTGTCGACTCTCCAAATTCCCACAACACCATCACATCATTAGTAAATTCAGCCCAGCATTTCAGGTCAAAAACCTTCCATAAGAAGTAGAAAATATTACAGATGCAACAGGTTTTAAGAAAGTAAAAGGAAAGGAAGAGAGCGACAAGGAGGAAAGAATAAAAATAAGATTGTGATAGAATGGATGGCAGGAAAGATTATATTTGCATTTCCCCAGTATTTTAATAGGTTTATCATTCATTGTTGAATTTAATTTTAAAGTATTCAACAGTTTTGTACGTTTTAATATTTGTTGATAAGACATGATGGGAAGTGGGTATTAATGCATGGCAAACTGCAGAGGATATTCAACAAAACAAGTGATCCGTTTTCCTATGACTATGATGGATATTCATGCAGTCCCTCTCTATCCCACTATAGCAGCATGACAATTTATAATTTGGCCTTTTAGGGCCAATACAATGAATGTGAAATGTTCAAACACCTCGGTCAACACACCAATAACTGTTCAAAACATTTTAGGAAGCAGTTTCCATTTAGTGCAATAAGGCAAACACAATTTTGTGTCAGTGAGAACAGTTTGATTCCCTTAAATGACACAGAGTGCTTCCAATCTCAAATTCTCCTGGAGTCCTTCAGTCAGCTGTGACGGGCAGTAATGGTGGATGCTCATTGAGAGTTTAACAATTCCAATTATTCTGTAATTTGCTATCCAGTTTTAGTTCTCTTTTCTGGCAGCAAACACAGCACAGACTTAATACCAGATGATTACCAATTCTCTTAAGGCACAATTCTTAACCTTTATACTGTCTAGGTATGTATTATTTACATATTTGCATACAAGACAAAGTACGTGGTCTGATCATTTTTGATATAGAACACCTGTTGCTTTATGTGAAACAACATATGAATGCATCATGTCTAATTTGAGATATAATGGTAGATGCTTAACGTTAGGGAACAGGCAAATTGCCCCATCCCTCTATTTCTTGTGGCAACTTAAAAATACTTCCTACTTAATTTATTTGTAGTGCAATGTAAATGTAATATCGAAAAGCACATAGGAACAAGTCACTTTATTAAGACATATATATCTGGGAACAATTCTTCCTGGTCGCATTTTGCATGAAGTGACAGAGCTGATTCTCAGGCCCTCTATCATGTCGGATGGGGATGGTACTGCACATGGCTGCTCCAACCACTTTGTGCCAATTCCTGATCCACCCACCACATTTTTCTTACCAACTTTCATACTGTTTGCCTGGGTGCCTGTTGATTGCAGGCAGAAACGTATTATATGATTTTGAGCTAAAAGTGGGCAGAGCATAGAGTGTGCACATTCAGCTCATTGGCATGGTTAGCAAGACTGCCAAAGGATGCTTCTAATCTAGATAAGCATCTGTTTCTTTAACTGCTGAATATTTGCATTGCAAGCACCACTACCACAATTTTCTCTCCCACCTCTTAACTTCCCACTCTGTCTACTGGATTCCTGTCACATTTCTTGCTCCCTTGGCTGCCAAGGGGCTTTTGAGTGCTAATTTAAAGTTGATGGTTCTGTGGTCATCTATAAAGGAGGCCTAACATCACAGTCTAGTTGTTACTGCAGCACCAGACAGACAAGGCAATTGCAGTGCAAATGATAAATCAAATAGTTCTCAAGAGAAGAAGACACATCAAAATTCCAGTGCATTTGCTTCTGTTGATCAACTACTGTAGGGAACTTTTTTAACTAGGTTAAGAATTATGAGTCAAATTGTCAAAACTGGACAGAAAACTTTTCAACTCTTTGAACACAAAGGATATCCAGTTTCTTTGCAATTATACAATATCTCAGCAGATTCAACAAATTCTTGGTTGACTTTTAATCACATATTATTGCTTTGCTGTTGCGAATTTCAATCTAGTTCATATTTTCCACTAAAGGACAATTGACTTTTGTCATTTTGTGCCATCCCCTTCACTTGTTTCAATAGGAAATAAAATCACTTAAACTGCAGTCACTGTAGGACACATCCAACTTGATAATGGTTATGTTGCAAAATTACACAGTACAGGCTATTGTCACTTCAATCTATTGATTGACACAATTAACTGCTCAACATAAACTGACATCAGCAAGAATTAGTTAAAATCTTCTTTTGTAACTACAGATACTCATGTCTATCCATCCTGACAATTCTCATCGTTCATTCTTAGGATATAGGGATTGCTGGCAGTGCTGGACTTTTTGCCAAGTTTTCTGTGCTGTTGAGAAGGTGCTTATAAAAAAAATCCAGAATTGCACAAAGCAGAACAGGAGCACTTACATGGAGTTTTTAAAAGGAATGGATACCCAAAAAGCACAATACACCGTTACCCCCGTAACAGACCACCATAAGAAGACACAACACAGCCAGACATACTGGTCACCCTACCGTACACTGGGGACATATCAGAGATGACCACAAGACTACTCAGATCCCTAGGTATCAGGGTAACCCACAAACCAACAACCATCCTGCAACAGCTACTGATGAACATAAAGGACCCCATATCCACAGTCAATAAAACTAATGTAATATACAAAATGCGATGTAAGGACTGTGAGAAACATTACATAGGCCAAACTAGAAGAAAGCTGACAATAAGGATACACGAACACCAACCATCAATGAAGAGGGACGACCAATTCTCACTGGTCTCAATACAAACGGACAAAGAAAAACACAAATTCAACTGGGAAACATATTCATAATAGCACAAGCCAAATAAAGACATGCCAGGGAATTCCTGGAGGCCTGGCATTCCGACTGGAACTCCATCAACAAACACATTGAACTGGACCCGATATACAAACCACTGAAAAACAGAACCAGAAGTAATGCCAACCATCCCAGCAAACCAAGGCATATAAATAACAAGCCAGACAGAACACCAATGCTTCACCGGAGGCACAACTACGACGTTACTTAGCAGGGTGACAAAACGTTTGCAATCAAACACATTGGCTCGGCGGGCAAGTCTACAACCTCAAGGTGTTTATAAGTGAGCTTTTTAGATGATTGAAATCCATATGGTGAAGGGAGGCAGTTCCATGAATTTTGACCTTGTGATAAGGAAGAAACACCGACCCATGTCCAAGTTGGGATGGTGTGTAACTTAGAGGTGATGGTATTCCCATGGACCTGATACCATGTGTCACGATGTACATGACTCCACTGGTTGGAGCCATACCTGGCACATAGAAAGATGGTTGTGGTAGTTGGGGGTCAGTCACTTCATATGTAGGCTATCTCTGCAGGAGCTCCTCAGGGTTGTGTCCAAGTCAAACAATCTTTGGCTGCTTCAGCAACAAGTTTCTATCTATCTATCTTGCTATCTATCTACCTATCTATCATAAAGTCAGAAATAGGGATGTTTGCTGATAATTTCACAACGTTCAGCACCATTCACAATTCCTCAAATACTGAAGCAGTGTATGTCCAAAGGCAGAAAGACCTTGACAACGTCAAGATTTGAACTGACAAGTGGAAACTAATATTCACACCACAGGCAATGATCATCTACAACAGGAGAGAATCATTGGCAGCTGATATGCAATGGTATTGCCATTATTGAAACCCCACTACCGACATCCTTTGGGAAACTCAACCGGACTCACCGTATATCAATACAACAACCACAAGAGCAGGTTAGAAGATAGGAATGTTGCAGCTAGTAATTCACGTCCTGACTTCCCAAAGCCTGCCAGGAGTGTGATGGAATACTCCACTTGCCTGGATGAATGTAGCCCCACCAACACTCAAGAAACTTGACCCAATCTGGGACAAATCAGCCTGTTTGATTGGCACCACACCCATAAGCATTCACTCCCTCCACTACCAACATGCCATATCAGCATACCATGCACAAGAGGCACTGCAGAAATTTACCAAGGTTCCTCTGGGAGCACCTTCCAAACCCACAACCAGTAGCATTTAGACAGATAAGGGCAGCAGATGCATGGTAAGACCACCACCTGCAAATTCCCTGCCCAGTCACTCACCAACTTGACTCAGAAATAAATCACAGATTCTTTAGTGTCACTGGGTCAAAATCGTGGCAGCATTTTAGGTCTATCTACTCCAAATTAACTACAGAGATTCAAAAAGACAGCTCACTAGCCTCTTCTCAAGGACAACTAGGGATGCATAATAAATGCTAGCCCAGTGAGTGAAGCCCACATCCACTGAATGAATAAAACAGAAATTCTGTTAATAAACAGTGCAGGTAGTGTTGGTTGCACAGTAATTTAATGGTAATAACCTCCCCACAAAGTTACAGATGGCCCTGTTTTTGACATGATCAAAATTCTAGGCTGTGATATTTAGAGCAGAGCAGAAGCATGTTGATTATAATATGCAATGGTATTTGATCAAGTGTTGCTTATACAATGACAGCCATCACAATTCAGTCTCATTGTAATGATGTTATGATATATGAATGAGTCATAGCCATTAAGACATTTTACATAGAAAAAGTCTTTTGAAAGATGGTAGTTCTTTAGCAGCTGAGTCAACCCTGGACTCATGGATTGAACTGAGTAGGTGGGAAATACTTTACATTAAAATAGATTTGCAAATGGACAGCAATTCTTCTAAGCTATGGTTTCAGTTTAGGGAAAAATATTTAGCGTCTCTTACCTAACTAAGGATGCTAAAGATATAGTGTAAATTCAGTCCTCTGATGTGAGATTCCCTGAGTGTGACTCAAGCCAAGTCTACACTGTGCGCTGCCAAATCAGCCAAGGCATTTCTTGGGTGCTTCTTAATCAGAAGTTTATGGCTTCAAGCCCATTTCCAAACACTTGGGTGCAAAATCTGCACTGAACCTTCAGTATGATGATGAGGTAAGTGACATCTTTTGGATGAGACATAAACTCTTTATTACCTTCTCAGGTGAATATAAAAGATCCCAAAGCAATACTTTGAAGAGGAGCAGGCTGGTTTTCCCCTGTATGAAGAATGGCTAGTACATCTTCCTCAACAAACATAATTTAAAAAGAAAAATAGATTATCTGTTCATTATATCATTTCTGTTTCTGAGACTTTGCTAAGCATGTGACTATATTTCAAAAGCATCAACCCTATGGGTATTTCATGAGGATATGAAACTCTTGTTTTCCTTGCTGTATACAGAGTGCCTCTGCACTGGTAAAATGTTTCAAACATAATGCTTGCAATTGAATAAGTACACAGGGGTATAATTCCAGGTCAAGTCAAATGATTTTGTATTTAATAGCACATGGAATCGTCAAATTGCAGAAGAAAACCATTTAGCTCATCATGCCTGTGTTGGCTCTTTTATAAAGCCAGCCTCCACTCTTTCTCCATACTGCTCAAAAATTCTCTCCATTGAGTGTATTATTTATGCTGACAGTATCTTTGTTTCCAAACATTTTTGTTTTGGATTCTGTAGCTCTTGATGCTGAGGACAATGGTTTCAAAGTGACTACTTTCCTTATAAGTTCATTTTCTAATGCCACATGTTGTGTAAAGGTCTGAATGGGTTAATGCTGAGGTGTGCCTTAAACAGCACCCATTATGATGTAGCCATGTGGGCTTCAGGATCGTGAGGAAGTGAGATCTAACATCTGGTTGTCCTCAAAGTCTCTTTAGCAATATCTATCATTATCAATGTAACCTGTAACCAGCTGCCAACATACAATAAAATACTCGCTCAACGCAAGAGCACCTTTTAGTTACCCCAATAAGTGGTCTTCCCCTACCTCACTAGACCAAGCGGGTGAGATAGATCCCTACAATTAAAAAGGATGATAGCAGCAAACGTACTGTATGATGAGGTGCTGATGTGGTTTGACAGCCTATAGGACATGCTGAGCAGAAGTGTGGATTTCATTTACCACCCCCTACCAATAGTTTAGGTCTGAAAATTTTTCAGCATCCTCAGACAGCCGTAATTGCAGACAAACAGCAAGGAAAATAAAAGAAAGAACTGCAGATGCTGAAGATCTGAAACATAAAGCTGAAATTGCTGGAGAAATTCGTCAGATCCGGCAGCGTCTGTAAAGAGAAAGTAGAGGTAATGATTCGAGTACAGTATTCTATTTTGATGAAGGGTCACCAGACTCAAACTGTTAACTCCATCTTTCTCTTCACAGATGCTGCTAGACCTGCTGAGTTTCTTCAACAATATCTGTTATTGAGCACATAAGATGAGTTGGCAGCACAGTGGCTCACAACACTAGGGCGCTGGGTTTGATTTCACCCATGGGCAACTGTCTGTTTCGAGTTTGTACATTCTTCCCATGTCTGCGTGGGTTTCCTCCCACAGTCCAAAGACGTGCAGGCTAGGTCGATTAGCTATGGGAAATGGTAGTTTACAGGGATAGGGTAGAGGAGTGGGCCTGGGTGAGCTGCTCTTCTGAGTGTCAGTATGACTGTATGGGCCAAATGACCTGCTTCCACAATGTAGAGATTTTATAATTCTATTCTAGTTGAGCATTGAGAACCCTACAGCAGAAATATTCATGATGAGATTCAACAATGAAGAGACATAGTCAATACTAAAAGCATTTCTGAAGTGCTAAAAGTCCTTGTCAGTATTGTGGAAGAAAGAATCTTTGCAGAGACAGGCTGCGTCTACCTATGAAAAAAATTGATTTTTCTGTAACACAATAGGTCGCTGTAAGAAAATGCGTTAAAGTAGGACATATCCCCAGGAAAGCAAGAAGTCAATTAGTAACCCATAGAAAGAGATTAATGAGGTGAATACATTGACAAAAGAAGAAAAGCTTAATGTGTTCCGAGGGGAAATTGATGGTGCAAACTTGATATTTATGTCAATGGTACCTCACTAATTTCAAGCTTCATATTCGGACGGGTATCACTATATTATCAGATAGTGAGCCATGGTTGATAACACACTGTCTACAGCTGACAACAGTAGAACTATATTGTCCAGGAGGCATAGCGCTTAAGACTAAATGTATACTATAAGCAACTCGCCAATACAAAAAGCAGACAGTATAGTAATTATACCTGCTTCAGAATCAGGAATGCTCATAATTGAGCTTGAATGCATGTCTTGGCTTTAGTTTTCTTCAAATGCTGGAAAGAAACAAGTTAGATCTTGACATTCAAGATCCCCACAGACACTAAAGATCTCATAGCACAAAGTGCAGCCTACAACTATATAGGGTTGGCAGAAATGTTTGCCACTGCTACCAGTGCTGAAGAGAGTTCAGAATAAAAGGATCTGTAAGGTTTGTGAGCCAATACTAGTGACCAAATAGCTAATGAGCAGTACACCCGACTTGGACCAATGAACAAATGTTTGACTGACATGAACAATTTTTTTATTCATTCAGGGGAAGTGGACTTTACTGGCTAAGCTAACATTTATTAGCCATCCTTCGTTGCCCTTGAGAAGATGGTGATGATTTTGGTGAACAAATACTTGTCACACGTTAAGTTCTGATATCAGATGCTGAGGTGATTTGGCAATCACAAGTTCAGACAGAGAATTTTATTTCTTCATCTTCCCAGGCAGATCCCCCAGTGATTGAGATCACACCAAGCATGAAGTAATCCTCAAATAATAGGATTGAGGATGTGAATATGTTGATTTCATCAATGCTGCAGTCACTGAGGAAATACGAAAGCATCCAACTTAATCAACAAGTTAAAGAGACTATACAGTTAAATACAGACTTACGGCAGATTGAGAATAAAAATTCCCTGACATAGATTAAAAATGTTGTGAATAAACTGCTTGGAAGCCACCATTGTATGTCTACATTTGGCCAGTGATAATTACTAGAACCAGAGGGAGCTGCTCGCTCCAAAAGCTGAAGTAGAAATCTTGTCCACGCACTGATTGTGTGTGACATCATTAGAATGGGTGGAACTAATGCAATATAAACATTAACCCTTTCACAACCATTATCATATACAATAATAAGGCAGTTTTTCTATATTTTTGGATCATGTCTGGATCCCTAAGATTTAATATAGTGTTATGTACATTTCAAATGTGGGTCAGGTGTGAATATATGGCCCATCGCATTGAGGCCGTACACCCATTCCACACCTGAAATGTGGGCATGGAATGAACTCATTTCCAGACCAATGTCTGCAGTGTTTCAATGCAACATACTAGCATTCATTTTACCTGAAAACCTTAGCCAGCATTGCATCAGCCATGTACACCACCTGCAAACCTGAAAGATAATGGGTTGTTTAAGAGGATCTGCATGACTTCAAAAACTTTATAATGTAGGTCATCAACAATAAAACAGCCTTATTTCTGCCAGTGAGACACCAAACTGACTTTAGAATAATGTTACTATAGAAACAACTCATTTACAGCTACCAAACATTAGTAGACAGCTTCACCTTGATTTGGAACTCAGTCAAACAATGACACTGCTGAATGCCTTAGAAACACAAAAGAAATAACTACCGCCCATATGCACATAGTCTTTGTATTATATTTTTTCAATATATTACTTCCAGAGTTACTGCATCCTTTAAGCAAGCACCTCATATAAATGAAAGGCCATCTTCACATGCAATGCACTACTACTTTACTAATGTCCTTCTCAAACTGCTCAGCAGTAAGAGTACAGATTCTCAGCACTTTAACAGTTGGAATCTGTTGTAACATTTCTGCAGTGTTATAACTGGAATGAATTTATCAACACCTTTGAAAGAACCTCATACCATACAGAAGCTCATCCGATCTATTTACTGAAGCACTCTTAGTTGTACCTGAATGGTAATCTGCTCCCTGCCTTTATGTAGGGTTTTTGATAGACACAGGATAAAACTATTAGCTATTTTTGTTGTGTTTTTGTTCTAAAAGGATCAGAACAAATTTAAATGCTTATTAGTCTTGACCAATTATATTTTTGATGTGTATTAAGGGAAAATGTCTGCAAATTTTCACACTCCTAATGGAATTGCAACATAATATTTTTTGACTGACAGAGCAAAGTACTGTATTTGCTATTTAGGATGTAAGTGGTAAATCTCAACAACATTGAGGAGAAAATTAAGGTTTTTGTTCAAAACAATCCACCTCCTAATATTCAGAGAATCAGCACAGATCTTTACAGGCATTTAAGCAAATCAACAAAAAGTTCAATGGTATTTTGCAGCACTCTACTTGACCAGTGAGCCAGTGAATATAACCACATTATTTTGAATGATAGCCATACTCATTTTTCAGAACGAGTTATGTTTGCTTTATACCCATTTCTTCAAATTAACTAGAAATTAAACATCCCCATCTCTGTTGGCTAACAGAAAGCTCTTTTTCTCACATAGTCTCTGCTTGAACCTTATCATTACTCACCCTGCTCCAACTGGGAAGACCAGTTCCCAAGTTTCTTCTACATTTCAGGGACATACCTTAGCTTTGGCAATCAAGTCATAGAGTGCTGTTACATTTGCCCCTGTGAAGTTGTCTGCAGGAGTTATTTATATGTAAGATGGTGAGATACAACCAAGCTGAGAGGCTGTACAAGAGTGAGAGAACCTACAGATGAGCAACACCTATTGCATGAGAAAAACAGCAACAAAGATTTGGTCTTCCAGATATTGCAGAACAATATATGTTACTTTTTGGCGTCTTTGTTGTATAACTGACCTGTAATATATACTCACCAGTCACATATTGATGAGTGGTAACAAACATGCTCTTTATTGATGAACAGCAGTCTATACATAGCATTACAAGAGAGCTCTATGTAGACATACTATCAAGAGATTAACATTGCTGTAAACTGATATATCACATGGTGTCTTTCATCATTCCCTGTGGTCATGATGTACCCTCCCTATTTAAATATCTGTTATAAGCTAATCATCATCTTGCACCACATCCTTTAAGGCAACATCATAATACTGTTTGCAATTTTGATTAAACAGGGCTTAAATATGTGATTGATTAAACTATATGTTTTGTTGTGTGTGTTGGGTCTAATTCTGTTTAGTCTCTCAAAATACTTTCCATGGTGCATGGAATTTTCTGCAAGAGCTCTTTATTTACAGCTTTCTATATGCACAAACTCTGTGTGTTCTTATCCCTCCCAGTTCTCTCTAAATAATCATGTGACAATAATATCATTAATGTACATCATCATGATTACAGATTCAGCTGATGTAACTTTACACTTCAGAAGTATTTTTTGCAGTCTCTGCACAAGGAGTGTCAGCAGTTTGTCTTCCAAAGAATCTTGTAATTTTATAAATACTCTCTAACATAGTCAGTTAATACAGCATCTAACGTCTATCCATTGTGAAACCGGAGTGTTTGGACCATTTGACAATTGTTCGCATATTGTTTAATTACCTATTCCACTCACAGAGCACGGGTAGAAGATTCACATCCTGCTGATCAAAAAAAAACACATCCTGATAAAATGTCCTCATGATTAGCACAAAGCAAAATAACTCCATGTGGTGGGAAAAGAACTTAATCTCTTCTGAAAGGCCATGTTATTGCCCAGCGGGAGTTAATATCAAATGCAGTCTTCAGAGGGCAGATGAAAAGTAGGGTTAAGTGCTCGCAGTGTTGATGACATCCACCAAGACATCTGAGCTCTTCCAATTCTGGTCTTTTGA
This sequence comes from Ginglymostoma cirratum, assembly GCA_024137785.1. Lineage (NCBI taxonomy): Eukaryota > Metazoa > Chordata > Chondrichthyes > Orectolobiformes > Ginglymostomatidae > Ginglymostoma > Ginglymostoma cirratum. The sequence goes on from JAHRHZ010000031.1 coordinate 11,343,544, forward strand.
ATGTTTTCTAAGGCAGTGGTTCTGAAAGGTTTAATGTTGAAGGCTGCATTAAGTTCCACCCAATATGGTGATTTCATAAGGACTCACATGGGGAACCATCTCTGGATCTCAAAAAAGACAGGCCTACCATCTAGGTCTCCTCATTATCTCTGTTACAATGTCTACCTTACTAATGTGACATGTATCTGATTACTATTGTGGAATAAACTAGAGCGTCTTGTTAGGAGTAACTAGTGATTCTCTCTTACCACTTTAAATGAAGTAGACCCTGATGACCCAATCAGAAAAGGGGATGTTGGCAGCAGTATCACTCAACCACATGTTGGGTAGTGATTGGCATCACATGTTGATGTGGCTTGATGCTGACAGTGGCCATTTGAAGATTCAGTTTAACTGCACCACATTATGATAGTGAGCATCCCCCATTTTAAATGCTCCATCAATAGCACCTGCACATTCAGTTGCCAATGCCCTAAACCCTAGTAATCCAATCTAAAAGTCTTCACCTCCCTATATCTTTCCTCTTTGAGGATACTGTTTAAAATGTATTCTTTGATCTAAGTTTTGATGAACATCTCTAGAGTCTACGAAAGTAATCATGGGTCCTGCTTCTTCTCTTGTTTTTGAGTTCCTCATCTCAATACACCTCCCACTCCCTTTGGAACTTCTCAAGCACGTTGCAATGCATCCTAACTGAGTAATCTAGTCCTGTATGCCAGCATTTGGCCCACATCCCTCCAAACTCTTCCTATTCGTATACCCACCCAGATGCCTTTTAAATTTTACAATTGCACTGCTCAGGGATTTCCTTGCATTAAGGACCAAGGATCTGGGAAAGGTCAAATGGAACACTGCCACAAAACAATAGTGGCAGAAGGGTGTAATTATAGACAGGATGACTGAGGAGGCAATTCCCATTAAACCTGTAAATCATGGGAATTAATTAACATGACAACAGAAAGTCAACCATACAAGGCACTAGTTAGACCATAGCTGGGAATACTGTTAACAATTTTGGTCCTTTATCTAAGGAAATATATACTGGTATTAGACGGGGCCCAGAGAACGATCACTAGGGTTGATTCTGGGTGTGGAGGAACTGTCTTGTGAGGAGAGATTAAGCAGGTCGGATCTGTGCTCATTGGAGTTTAGAAGAATTACGGAAGATCTTATTGAAACACATAAGGTTCATGGGGGTCTTGGTGGGTAGAAGCTAAGAGGTTGCTTGCCCTTGTGGGAGAGTGTAGAACCTGAGGGCATAATCTCAGTGCAATAGATCTTCCATTTCAGACAGAGACAAGGAGAAATTTCTTCTCTCTCACCATAGTGAATCTGTAGCATTTTTTACTGCAGAGGGTTGCTGAGGCTGGGTCATGAAGTATGTTCAAAATTGAGGCAGATAGATTTTTTAATCAGTTAGGGGATCAATAGTTATAGGGAAAAGCCAAGAAAGTGGAGTTGAGGATTATCAGATTAGCCATGATCCCATTGAATGGTGGAGCAGACTCAGTAGGCTGAATGGCTTACTTCTGTTCCTACCCCTTATGGTTTTATCTAACCATGGTCCAAATCTCTAGTGCTGTTTAAGCCACTCCTGTAACTTTAACCTTGGGAGTCTATTAAGTGTCTGTCTTTGACTTCCTGATCTGTGCACTGCCCTTTGAGACATAATCTTCTGGCATAGCAACAACCTCCACGTGTGGACCTACCTTAAAACCACCATTACCTCTGTTCAGTTTTATGATTTGACTGACAATAGGGATTAATTTTAATACTAATTACTCTTATGGTAACATTTGGCAGATGTGCCGTGGGTTACCAAACTGTTGCTCATCAGATTGAGGCTTCGAGATCTCTTATTAATTGAGTCAGCCACAAATAATGGAAGTTGTGAGAGATGGCATCGTGATAGCCTATGATGGGTCTCCCAGGGCAATAGCAGCCAGATATTTTATGTGACCTCCTGAAGAGTAGGAATATCATGTTAAGTGTTAATGGGCCATCCTCTTGATCATGTGCGAAAATACTTAACAAGAAATCCAGTGGAACTCAACCTTGTTTCTGTAACTGATAAGTGCTGTGAAAGAGAAATCATTGCAAGGATGCCACTGAAATGTATGCTATAAATTTTGTCTGCACTAGCTCTGAATCATATCATACAAAAAATGAGCATTTCAAATTAAGTTTGTCAGGCATGCTCCCTATAATCCTTAGCCATAGTTATCCATTTGTCTCTTGCTACTCATTGAAGTAAAAGATTGTGAATGTCAAAAATCCTCCAGCTACATTCTCAGGCAGACCCACACACAATACCAGCTATACATACAGACTCAGATTGTCTGATGTACTCACCCTACAAACACAGTCCCAGTCATTATGAAATGCCAGACCCACTCACTGAAAGCATTCCTTGTTATGGTAAATATTGTATTAAATTGGTTTGTAAGCAAAATTTGAAGTCAGCCTGTTCAATAGAACACATATCTTAAAAATCAAGCTACTTCACTGCACCAAAAAAAAGGTCTGGTTTTATGAATTATATATTCAATATTTTTACCTGTACCCCATCGTACATAACATCCAGAAGTTTACTGGAAATGATTACTGGCGCTTTAACAGAATCATTTTGGAGAATACGTGAAGTGAAATCTTTACATTTGCATTTCCACTTTGAACAAAGGGCTTTTAACTGTTTAGAAAGCCTTAGCATCATTATTTGAAACACAGGGCATCTTTGCAACTCTTAGTAAAATGAACCCTTTTCAATGCACAAAAGTGACCACCTGATTTTCATTTGGGTTTGCAATTTCTGGAGAGAACAAAAACAGACCAATTACACAGCATATAATAGCTTTTTGATAATATGGTACTGTTATTGTGAAGACAGTATTCTTTTTGTTAATCTATGTAGGCAAGATATAAGGTAAAAAGAAATCAAATGTTCACACCATTTTCTTTTCATTTTGCTCAACCATTTTACACAAAGAAACAGTCACTCATCTTGAAAAATCTGTAGTAGATTGGGCTTCAAAACAAGCACCCACAGTCAACTTCAAATACTTCCAGTCTGGATCCCAAAAAGGTTATTATTAGGAACTACTATAACAGATTGTGGTAATCAAAATATACTCATTCTAAGTGTAATATGTCTTATTTGGGGGGGAAAAAAACCTTCTCAATGCCTCTACCTATTGTCATCAGCTAGGATTCCATTGTGTTTATGTGGAGAGATGAACGGGCAAGGGGGAAGTTAGGGTTATCGTTTTTTAATAATTGCTACTTAAGTCAAGGTCAGTTTCCTGCCAGGATATAAGTCACATCAGGGTGGTGGTGATACACTTACATCATTCTGCAAGACTGAAGACATCACAGCAAAAGCCACAAAAATACCCACCGTCTAAGAGACATCAACAACGTTAGGTTGGTTGGTATTGATTTGGATTTGATTTTCTCCACGTCCATCTCCATCAGATGGAAGAATGTTGACAATGACAATAGATTGCCTTAATATTTCTCTGAGATTGGACCAAGGTGCCATCAAGTTGATGACGTCAATGCACCTTAGAAGCCTTATGATGAAGAACCCTCTCAGGGATGCTCCAAATTCAACACCAAGGCGTCATGGGAAAAGGGTCAGAAACTCTACATAATCAGGGTTTAAGCTGGACTTCGAGTGAAGTCATGGCCATTGAGCAGGAGCAACTCTGAGGAAATTTCCAGCTTTCGTTTAATCTCGGAGTCTCTATTACCATTGTATTACATCATCCGTTGAGAAACCCCTACCTTACCTCATAACAAACTAAATACAATTAACATCAAAACCAAAGTCAAGTAGCTATGGTATAGAAAATACTTCTTTCAACAATAATTATAGATATCAAAAAGTGTGTGGACTCCATTTCACAGCTGTGCCACCAGACCTTTTAATCATAACTAACAAAAGAATGTACTTACATGTGGCAAAAAAGTTTTGTCTCAGTCTAAATTTATAATGAGCTTTGCTGATAACAGAAACAACAGAACAAGGAATGAATGTGCCCCTGCTCCCACTAGTGATATCATCACTATATAGCATGTTGGAAGTATTAGTAATGAGTCAGTAGTACCACTCTGGTCTGTCAATTCAAGTCCCATAAAATAAACTTAAACTCACAGTCAGTAGTTAGAACTCCAGAATGGAACTGAGGAATGTTATCTTTCACATAAGATTTTAAACTATGATATTGTTTGACATTGTAAATGGATGCAAAGATCCCATGGCATTATTTTGAAGAAGAGCAAGAGACTTTTCCCATATCCTGACCCATATTTATCTCTTAGCCATCATCACCAAAACAGATCTCTGGTCATTACCTCATCATCTTTTTGGAGGATCTTGCTGCATGCAAATTACCTGCTAGATTTCCCTGTCAACAGTTCAAAAGTCATTGAGTCATAGGGATGTAAAGCTAGGAAACAGATCCTTCAGCACAACTTGCCCATGCTGACCAGGTATCCTAAATGAATCTAGCCCCATTTGCTAGTGTTTGCCCCATGTCCCTGTAAACCTTTCTTATTCATATACCCATCCAGATGCCCTTTAAAGGTTGTAATTGTACCAACCTCTACCACTTTGTCTCGCAGCTCCTTCCGTACACTCCCCACCCTCTGCATGAAAAAGTTGCCCTAATCTGTTTTAAATCATTCTCCTCTCACCTTAAACTTATGCTGTCTAGTTTTGGATTCCCCTGTCCTAGGGAAAATACTTTGTCTATTTACCCTATCCATGGCCCTCATGATTTTATAAACCTCTCTAAGGTCACCCCTCAGCCTCTGACGCTTCAGTGAAAATGGACGCAGTCTATTCAGCCCCTCCTTATAGCTCAATCTCTCCAACCCTGGCAACATCCTTGTAAATCTTTTCTGAACCCTTTATAAAGCATTTTAGAAAATAGCAATAGTATTTTTCTCGATTTAAGCTTGTATATGAAAAAGTCAATAAATTATTATCACCAGTTTTTGCAAATGAATATCTGATATGTCTGTGTTAGTTAGAATGCTGTTTTAGTTTAAATATTAACCTCTCATTATACATTGCCAAAAATCTCTACAAAAATACCAGACGAAAGATTGTCATGCAAATGCATTAAACACTATCCACTAAGATTGAAAACAGTAACTTCTAAGTTGTATATTTTTAAAGCGCACATCTTAGGTAAGTTTTATATATTAAATAAGAGAAAAATCCTGAAAAATCATTTAATGGAGATAACTCAAGACATTAGGTCAGATTTTGATTCAGGATGTACAGCTAAGCAATGAGCAATTAATGTGCCCTACTTTATCATCAGATATAGAATCGAATATCCTTTATTGGCAGATATAGTTCAATTCCCTGCAATTTCTAATAGAAATCTACATGTTTATGACAACAGTTCAGACTGGAGTCATTGTTTCATATGCGCATTTCTTAAAGAACACTGTATTTCAGTAAGCTTTGAATTTAGAGATTTAAGTGAATTTAGCAAAAGTGAAATGATTTTATTATTCTTTTATTAGATGAGGGTGTCTTTGGCAAGGCCAGCATTCATTACCTAGATCTAATGCCCTTGATAAGGCTACGGTTAGCCAGCTTCTTGGATCACTGCAATCCATGGGGTGCAGACACCCTTACAGTATTGTTAATAAGGGAATTCCAGGATTTTGACTATCATTTAAATATGAAAAATAAGCAGCTATAGAGATTTTTCATACAAATTGACACACAGACAATTGTAGTTAGTAGTGATATATGTGGAATTCATATGGCCCTAAGGAATTTAAAACACCCTTCTGCTCCATATTTTTTATTACAAAAGCAGCTCAAATATAATTTAGTGCATAACTATGATCAGAGTCCAGCAGTGTCACTTCTGTTTGGGGACGTTTCACTGTGATTTACAGTCTTCGAACAACATTATGGGAATGCAAAGCTTTGAAGCAAGGAGTTTATAAAATACTTTTTTTTCATTAGTAGGAATTTAGTACAAGCAGCCAGTCTGATGATCTCTTAATGTTTCTTCATATTATTAGGTACCATGTCTGAAAATAACCTTTGAAGTCTTTAAGAAAAGACCCACCATCATCTCCATTATTTCAATGGAAAAGAAAGTGGGGAGAGGTGTGTAACAAATAGCTGACTTAATTACATCTTTTTAACACTGTCACATTAAGTGTAAATTACCTGTTTTGTTTTTCCCTTTTCATTGTCGGGGAACAGGTGTTGATATTAGAGAATTGAATGTTTAGATTTGTAAATCACAGACCCTGCATGAGAGTATATCAAGGAGGGAGATAAAGTAAAATAATGTTTTATTCATTTCTGTGAAGATTGTGGTGATTCTTCAGAATGTTCCACTTTATTGGACTGTCTGGAGCCAAACGACTGCTTTTTTCACCTGAGGAAACTACTTTGGTTCATTAACAGTGAAGGAAAAATGTATTTGTGTTTTCACTAATATTCAAGAACCAGTTTTTATGGGTACACTCATATTCATATCACTGCACTGACCATTATTATTCACATCCTCTCTGAAACACTTCTCATGGCAAGTCAAAGTCCTATTTCTGGAGGCAAGTTCATAATCCAAATGATCCAACACATCGATCTTAGTTGCAAAATCATCTAGAATCATGGCCTGGATATTTCAGCTCAAGGCAAAGTGAAGACTATTGTCACTGACCTCGATTGACAGGCAGTTTAGCGTTCTCTCTCAAAGATTGGGCCATAGCTTGGCTGTACAGCATTCTCTTGTGAGTGAGAAGGACATAGCATATTGCTCAATATATCAAAGATGCAGCCAGACATTTAGTCAGATCTAGGTTGCTGCACTATCTGTCATTGCAGGTACATATTGAAAAACCATTGGTGCAAAAGATTAATCAGGCTTGAATTTCTGCTAAGTTGAAAAGGACCCCACGCCTTAGCCACAAAGCTGCCAGGGCTCAGATTCGAGAGATCGTACCCCAAACTTGGCAGCCACCTTGTTGCCCAGGGAGTTGGAAATGGCGCAATTACGGGAAGTATTTCACACATTTGCAATTCACAGACGTGTCAGTACATTTAACTGTGAAGCTAACTTGTTTCAGAAACAACTTTCATCGCTATTCTGAAATATGACTCCTGTGAATTTTCAACAGTTGAAAGAAAGGTCTAATCTACCAGAGCTCTTTGGAGAGGTCAGGTACCCTTTGTGAAAGGGCAGGTTCTCTTTGTTCAAGTTTTAACAGTAACCATGAACGTGGGACCGTCGTTAATGTGTCATTTAAATCCTGCACTTGAAATTTTGAAAAAAATGCCTTCAGTGACTGACTTCAGTTATGAAAAAAGTGTTTGCAGCTTTAATAAATGTTTGTTGACATAAGCCTGAGTGTCATTATTATTCGTGCTACCTGACTGCTTATACAAACTGTAATAGTTGCAGTGTAGTGAATGGAGCTGTAAATTCACTGTCTGTTTGAGAATTCTAAGTGGTTATAAAAATGTATTGAATACACACATTTCTTTTTACAAGAAATTAAGTACTTGAAAGGATATTTATCTATTGGATGGACTTTTACTAATTAAGATTTATTTTGAAATTAGTAAAGAAGGCAACAGATGCTCAGGGCTTTATTTTGTTTCATTTTAGAATGGCTCCTGAGGTCCGCCCATCGTAGATACTGGATAAGGTGGGAATAGAAGGTGTAAGGGCTTGTGATGGCACTAAGTTGGTAGGGAGCTATACATGGCTATGAAAAGAAGTGGGGGTGGCTTGGGTTCTGTGATTTGGCACAAAACTCACAGACAAACAGAGAATTGTCACCATGGAGAAGCAGGTCATTTAGTCCAACATGTATGCTCCAGCTTTGCAAATGAGCAACACACCTAATTCCACTTCCTGACCGACATATGATCATCTTGCACATTCTTCTTCTCCAGTAGACGGTCCCATTTCTTTTTGAATGCCTTGACTGAATCTCCACCCTCTAGTGGGCAGTCCATTCTAGATGTTAACCACTCTGTGTGAAGATATTCTTCCTCATGCTGTTCCTATTACTTTGCTAATTATTCTGTGCTCTCGTTTTTTTGATTCATGCATGCATGGAAACCATTTTTCCCTATCTACGCTGTCTAGACCCCATCACGATTCTGAATAGCTCTATCAAATTTTTTCTCAATTTTGTATACTTCCAACTTCTCAAATCTGTCTTCATAACTGAAATTCACCAGCCTTGGAAACATTCTCACAAATCTTTTCTTCACTGTCTCCACATCCTTCCTAAAGCATCACACCCAGAAATGTACACAATTTTCTAGCTGTGGTTAAACAACTGCATTGTACATCAACGTAACCTCCTTGTTCTTGTACACTGTGCCCTTACTTATAAAACCCAGGAAGTCCTATGCTTTATTAATCATGGTCTCAGTCTGTCATCTTCAACAATCCATGCACAAATACAGCTTGGACTTTCCACTGTCTGTTGCCGTGGGGGGCTTTAAATGGCTACGGGGTAAGTGATGGGTCATGGGTTACCATGATTTGGCACTAAGCTGGCATGGAGGATGTTAGGTGATTTGGAGTGGGTATTGTTGGAGGATGAATTGACATTGAAAATATGGGGGCCAATGGGTGGCTGAATGAATTGGCATGAGTTGCCATAATGGGAGCTCAGAAATCTGTGGGATTAGGTGAAGATTGAGGACTCTTTTGTGTTTTAATAAGTGTTTTGTAAACTGGGATGTAGTCCCAGAGGACCAAGGTAGGCCTTAAAATAGCCCACCTTGGCACTAGTTGGCACTTTTAACTGTTTCTGCACTTTCTGTCATGGTGATTGGTTTAATTTCAACTAGCACCCATCTTCTGGAGTAAAAATGTGACCAGATTGATCATAGGCTTCTCTGGGTTTATACAATTTGGAAATTTCCTAATTCTGAACACATGGCTGAAGAGCACAAATTCCATCCCCAGTCAAATGATGTTACCTTTATATAGAATTGTAATTCTATATGTATAATTAAAAGAATAAATTGTAGCAATACTTTAAAGAAAAATCATAAATTTATTAACTTATTGGATGTGCTTGACAGTCCACCTTAAAGGAAAGGTGAAACACTGTAGAATTGGCCAATAGTCCACAAAAAGGTGTTTGAAAAATACAAGTCATGAGGAGTTCAGTAGGAAACCTGCTGCTTTTACTTAGCAAGTCATTCAAAAATTGCCAGTGTACTGCTCCAGTTAGGTACTGATCTGGAGCAGAAGGACCTCCACGTTTGACAATTGGGCACCAACATCTCATGGCACACTCTATGGATACCAACCATATCTATTGAACATTCATGAACATCGGCATCTGACATGTGCCAGCCTCTAGTAACACTCTTGGCACATCTAGGATCCACTTAAGGGACACTTCTGCACTTTAATGTTTCACCTTGGGGTGTACCAGCAATTATGATCATAATCCTGCAGCAAGGACACTATGTTTTCAGGGACTTGCACCAGCTGTTGATATGTGACTCTTGGCTCTTTGCTCACTGTCATAACGCTCAGTCATTCTGAGCCTACCTGGACACTTTCATTATCACAGCCTTGTCTTGACTTGCCTGTGTGTGCTTGGCCCCTTCAGCCAGAGATATCAGGCTCATATTGCACCTAAGATAACAAGGTGTAGAGCTGGATGAACACAGCAAGCCAAGCAGCATCAGAGGAGCAGGAAAGCTAATGTTTCGGTATTGCATCTATCTTTCTTTGCCTTTTAGCACAGGTGCAAAGCCAGGAATTGTGCCATGGTTGTCAACAGTCCTCAGACAAACCAAGGGGCAAGCTTAGTCAAAACAGCCTCCAATACTATCCCAGGGGCCTGGGCGTAGTCAGTCAGTTGCTCAGAGTGGTCAGAGTCAGGAAACTGCCCATATCAAGTGTGAAGAACCCAATGTCAGGCAACCCAACCCTTATCTTGAGTCTTTCTCCCTTGTAGAAGTCTGTTTTCCTCCTGGAATGAGAGGCAGGCAGATAACACAGGAGATAGATGTGGCTGGCACGCTTGTTACTTTCGATTGAGGTGGGGAGGTATCCTGAGTGAGTGAGCAGGCAGCGCAGAAGGTATAGTGCTGTTGGGGATATTGGAGTGGGTGACAGTGAGTGAGGGAAGATGTTGCAGGCAATAGTGAGAGTGGTAGAGCGTGAGCCTTTGTGTGAGGTGGGTGCACTGGTAGGGATAGAGTGAGTGTGAGGTTTCGGAGAGACTTACACTGATGGAGTGAGGTGAAATATTGACCTTCTACCTACAATGCGGTACCTCTATCCATTCTGAGGAAGCGTCACCAGATCTGAAACGTTAACTCTGATTTTTTATTCACAGATGCTGCAAGACCTGCTGAGCTTTTCCAGCAACTTCTGTTTTTATTCCTGCTGTATTCCTCCAGATGGCAGTAACTATACTGATGTGGATGGTAAGCTCAGACCAGGCTGGCACGGTCTAATGTGTGGCCTCCACTGCTGGCCCTTGGAGAAGAGGCAGCCCCACATTTGAAACAAACCCGTCCAACAGGACCTCTACCTCCCTGCCAGGGAGTGGGATTTGAATTTCCCTCCATCTGCCATATCTGCGGTATTTGCTGGGAAGTTCTGGACTGACAGGGCTTGTCCAGGTGCCCAACTGGCTTTTAAAAATGGTATGTGCAAGGGATAATGATCCTTTGGCTGATATCCACTAGGTGGCGAATTGTTCCAGAAATGGTGTGTGGTAAGATGGCACATAGAATCCAAGAGGGTGCCATGGAGACAATGTTAGCAGTTAATGAGGTGGGCTTGGCAAAGACCTGAATAAATTGAAAATGAGTCAAAAACCTTAAGATTCATCCCGGGATATCTGTTGATCTCTATCTTGATCATACACAAAGGCTGAGATTCCACTGTTCTCTGGATTAGAGAATTCCAAAGATATGCGTGAAGAAAATCCTCCTTAACTCCATCCTAAATCTGCTGCTCCTTACCCTGAGACTGAGTCACCTTCTTCTAAACACTCCAGCTCCTTTCAGTAAGATTAGCAACAGTCCATATGTAATACTGAACTTGTATGCCTTAACATTCCAGAATATTAAGACAGATCCTTTACAATTTTGTACCATGTATTGTGTTAGTGAATCATTCTTCTAGATATCAAAGATGCAAAGATGGCATTGTCTGTTTGCCACACAAAGAAACAAACGATTTTACTGATTACTAATTGTGTGAGCCTGTAAACACATATTACACTAATTGGAGGCAAAATTACATTGGCTTCCAATTCAGAACCAACAGTATCATCAAAGGAATTTTACAATTGCATCAGTCTGGATTACAGGCGTCGATGAGATCCTTTGCTTCCATTCCCTTCTATTTCCTTTTGACTCTTTGAGATAGACACAAGGTTGTGAACAAATTGATTCTCAATCCCTCTTTCACCAGTTAGAGATTTGCCTTTTCAGACTCTAAGGCAGTTTTCCCTTTTTCCTTTGAAGTTGGAAATTTGCAGAGATACAGAGAGAATAGACAGCTATTTCCAATGTCCTTTTACTTTCCTGCTCGCAGAAGATGGAGAGAGAGAGAGAGAGGGAAAGGGATGGTTTCTCCTTCTCAGTCCGGATGTTTCTGCTGTTTTGTCCAAATCTAAAGCTGTAGGCACTCACCCAGCAATCAACTAAGAAATTGTCATTGTGCTGAGTACTCACAAACACATACAACTGGTTCTGATTGGAAAACCAATTGAAAGTCTTTCACTGAGCAGTACTACCCTGAGCACACATTTATTGAGCTAAGGTGGCTCACAGCCTCCCCATCCCTTGAATAAAACCATGTTATAGAAACAACTCACAACAACTTCTGGTAAGTCATCTTTTATTTAAAAACTGCAATGTCTTTTTCTCCTGTTCCATGGTTTAAGGCAGTATATTTTTTCTCCAATTTTACATACAGTCCAAAAAAAAAGTGGTTTTTACAAGTGCCACAAGGAAGACTAAATAATGAGTGTGACTGATGATGCTGAATAAATTAGAAGTCTTTATTATTTTAGGTAAACAACATGCAATTTGTGTGAAATTCTATATTTGCCCTGACTAATATGTAGAATGACCAGGTAATTCACGACACAGAATTTGACGATTTCTCATGACTACTGAAAATGTAGCAGCCTCTATTTAAATGTGTGAGAGAGAACTGTTATTTAATATGTCAAATGATGTAAAAAACATCAGTAACTAAGTGCAGAACCAAAGTCAGCCGGGTGAAATATCATCGCACTGCAAGAATGGAGCTGAGTAAAAGCTGACAGCAACAGCTGATATCCATTTGTTCCTGCAGCACTATGATACTTAAATGAATCTCTTCCTTCTTTGATTGTTGCCCTCCTACAGTCAGGACATGTTGTTTTCCTTTAGTACTCATTTTCCTGTTAGCAACGTCACATTTCACCCCTACATGATACATTTAGAAGCTGCATATTCTAAAAATTATATTAAGGCTGCCATTAAGTACGGAGAATACCTGGCATGTTTCTGTTATTGTCTGAACTAAATTTTAGATTGCTGGTGGTAAGTGCACAGTATTCTGGAACAAGGATTGAACCGCTTAGAGGCAAAAGGGTTTTAGTTTAGAAAGGCATCATGTGTGAACACAGGTTTGCTGGGCCAAAGGACCTGTTCCTGTACTGTTCTTTGTTCTTTGAAAAGATCTCAAGTTAAATACATCTGATCAAGGAATTGTAAAAGCTTCAACAGAATCCTTCTTCAATGAGATACTGTGCCTCGCTGGACATGAGTCATCATTTGAATCTTAACATTCGTTGTTTAGGATTGAAGCTCCGTTCCCAGAGGCAAAAAAAAATCCCTTCTCTTGTTCATTAGTGTCAGAAACAATAACTACCAATTGTCTCAATATCCTGTGTAGCACTGACCTGATGAAAGTGTGACAATTGTGCAGTGTGGCTCTTACGACCTCTGTATCACAGGGGTATGTCTATGGTGTACAATATTTTATTTTTGAGAAATTAGAGGTTTGAAATAAAATAAGCATTCAGTGGGAAGGGCTTTGTGGTAATGATCAAATATTGACTTATGTTTAAATGTAGTGCGTGAAGATGAAGTTACGCATTTGTCATGAACCAGCTTTTGTGGTTGCGATAGTCTCAGTTACTTGACCTACATCCTGCAAATTGGCTGGAAAGTAACTCCAGGGAAAAAGATTATCTACTAAAGTGAGCAATTAATCACATTGTGGGTCTTTACCTAGATCCCTATCATCTTTGTCAGAAGCATATTATTAGATTACACATTATTTAGAGAAGTCACAAAGGATATGAACTGATTGCCAAAATGAGTTAGGATTCTGTTTTCACTTCTGGGAAGCCAGTGAAGATTGATGGGGTTATTAGAAAAGGTTTTAATTGAAAATAGTTTTGTAGTCATGATCCAATTAATATCAGGAGCAGAGATATGACACACCACTGCCACTAATTAAACATTAATTGCTTTAAATTGACAATTTCAGCCAGAAGAGCCCGAAGGATGACCGAAACAAGTTTCTATGTTTATTCTGAGGTTGGGCTTGGGAGGGATCTTCAACTCAAGCTATGTCTGTCTGAGAGCACTTGATGATGCAGAAAGCAGAAATTCGTCCCAAGGAAGAAAAGGCATACAAAGGGAAGGATGAGCCAAACGTGGCTGACAAGAGATGTCAGGGACAGCATAAATGCAAAAGAGAAACCGTACATTGTGATGAAGAATAGTGGGAAGCCAGAGGATTAGAAATCCTTTAAAAACCAGCAGAAGAAAATGCAAACAGCAACAAAGAGGGAGATGAAAAATGAAGGCAATCTAGCTAACAATATAAAAGAAAATTGCAAGTTCTTTTTTAGATCTCTAAGAGGCAAGGGAGTGGTGAGAGTGGACTTTGGACTGCTGGAAAGTGAGGCTAAAGAAGTCATAAGGGGGACAAAGAAATGATGGAGGAATTTGGTAGATACTTTGGAACAGTTTTCACAGTGGAAGACGCCAGCAGCATACCACCACTTCAAGAGAGTCAGGGGACAGAGGTGAGCATAGTGGCTATCACTAAGGACAAGGTGCTGAGGAAACTAAGACCTCAAGGTGGATAAATCATCCGGATCAGATCAACTACACCACAGAGTTCTAAAGGAGATAGCTGAGGAGATTGTGGGGGCATTGATGGTGACTTTTCAGGAATCACTGGAGTCAGAAAGGGTCCTACAGGATTAGGAAATGGCCAATGTAACACCCCTGTTTAAGAAGGGAGGAGGCGGAAGACAGGAAATTGTTGGCCTGTTAGCCTGACTTGGGTCACTGATAAGATTTTAGGGTCCATTAACGATGAGATTGTGGAGTAGTTGGAAGTCCCTGGTAAAATAAGGCTTTGTCAAGCGGAGGTCTTGGCTGATAAATGTTTTAGGATTCTTCAAGGAATTAAGGAGAAAGTCAAAGGAGAGCCAGTGGATGTGATCTATTTGGACTTCCAGATGGCCTTTGATAAGGCACCGCACCAAAGGCTGCTGAATGAGCCAAGAGCCCATTGTGTTAGGGGCAAGGTACTGGCATGGATAGAAGTTTGCCTGACTGGCAGAAGGCAGTGATTAGGGACAAAACTTTCTCCCAGCTTGGTTAAGTAGTAGCCTGACATAGTCATAATCAAGGAATGATACCTTACACACAATTTCCCAGCCAATACCATCACCATCCCTGGGTATGTTGTCTGAGTGACAGGATGGACCCAGCAGAGATGGTGGCATAGTGGCATAGAGTTGGGAGGGAGTTGCCCTGGTAATCCTCAACTTTAACTCCGAAGTCTCATTGCATCAGATCAAACAAGGGTGAGGAAAATTCCTGCAGATTATCACCTATCACAACTTGCCCCACCAGCCCCTTGGCTGATGAATTAGTACTCCTCCAGGTCAACAATATTCCGAGGAAATGTACTCTGGATGGGGGATTTCAATGTCCACCACCAAGAGTAGTTCGGCAGCAGTACAACTGATTGAGCTGGTCTGGTCCCAAAGGACACAGCTGCCAGACTGAGTTTATGGCAGATGGTGAGGAAAGCAATTAGAGAGAAAAACATACCTGACCTCATCACCTATGCCTTCCATGGGTGCATCTGACCATGACAATATCAATAGACAGACTACCATTCAGTCCTTGTGGAGACTAAGCCCTGTCTTCATATTGAAGAACCACTCCAACATGAAGAATAGAGTTTGCAACTCCGGACTGGGCATTCATGAGAGAGATGTGAGAGATTGCCAGCAGCAGAATTCTACACTATCACAATCTGCAACTTCTTAGCCCAGCATATTCCCCACCCTAACCTTAATATCAGTCCAGGGAAAAATTTATGCGCAGACTGATAAAAGGTGGAGACAGAAATGATCAGAGTTTCGTTTGTGAACAATGCTTTTTTTGTGAACCATGTGTATTCTGTAGCTTGAATAACTTGTAGCTGCAAATGATAGCGTGTAGAATTTTGTTTTATGACATGGGGAATATTGGAGAGATGTACATACACGTAGCATTCTAGCTGGCTTGGCATTGTCAGGTAAACTTGACTTCAGTTTAATAACAGCTCTGGGAAAGAAGTAAAAGACAGTGTCATGGCTGCATTGATTTTTTTTTTTAATCTCCCTTCTCTTCCTGCTCTTTTCTGTTTACTGAACAATCGTAATTGACATGGCATTTATAGTTCAGATACTGGATGTTCAATTACAAACCATTTATCAGCTTTCAACATGAAATGTCAACCTGTTGCATAGTGTGGAGTGATTTGTCAGATTAATTGGCTGAACCCTCCAACAATATATTTACAGGACAGGAGGAGGCCGTTCAGCTCATCATGTCTATACAAGTCCATGAAGGAACAAAAACAAAGTTGCTGGAAAAGCTCAACAGGTCTGGCAGCATCTGTGAAGGAGAAAACAGAGTTCGGGTCCGGTGACCTTTCCTCAGAACAAGTCCATGAAGATCTGACTGCACTCAACCTATTTTCCAATGCATAGCCTGCAGACTTGCAGCTTTTGCAGTCATAGAGATCTACAGCACAGGAAAAGGCCCTTTGGCCCATCGTGTCTGCACTGGTCCAAAACAACCACCTAACTATTCTAATCCCTTCTTCCATAACTTGGCCCATAGCCTTGCATGCCTTGGCATCTCAAGTGCACATCTAAATATTTCTTCAATGTTATGAGGTTCCCTGCCCCTCCCAACCCTATAGTCAGTGAGTTCCAGATTCTCACCACCCTCTGGGTGAAAAACGTTTCCTCACATCTCCTCTAAACCTTCTGTCCTTATGTCAAATCCATGCCCGCAGTCATTGATTGATCCGTCCAGGGGAAATATTTCTTCCTGTTTACCCAATCTCAGACTCTCATAATTTTATACATTTAAATCATGTCCCCTCTCCATTTTCACTGATCTAAGGAAAACCACCTCATTTAGCCCAATCTCTCTTCGTAGCTGAAACTTTCCAGCCCAGGCAACATCCTGGTAA
>JAHRHZ010000031.1:11373325-11436133 GCA_024137785.1 Ginglymostoma cirratum
CAATTGTCTGCCTCCTCTCCACCTATCCTCTCCTCTATCCATCCTCTATCCGCCTCCCCCTCTCTCCCTATTTATTTCAGAACCCTCTTCCCCTCCCCCATTTCTGATGAAGGGTTTAGGCCCGAAACGTCAAGTTTTCCTGCTCCTATGATGCTGCTTGACCTGCTGTGTTCATCCAGCCCCATGCTTGTTAACTAGAATTTACTATATGTATGAAAACTTACAATTAATCCATGGTCATACTGAGTCCGTGTATGTTAACATTATTACATATTACAGCAACTGTCAGCTGAATAAAACATTAATTTTATTCCATTCTAATCATGTCATAAAGATTAAATTGATCCACACAGCCCAGAACAGATATTGTAAAGCCACAGACTTATCCAGAAAAGCACTGCCTCAAAATAAGACTTCTTCCTTCCGAAATCAGGTCATTTACAAAGTAATGTAGTTCATTATAAAAACTGATCCCAGAGGGGTCACCAGTTGAATTTCGGTGCTGAGAGCTCCAAATGAGTCCTAACAGATGCCCTGGCCCCTTGAACTCTTTCAGCTTTTCAAAAAATATTCAGCGTTCCCTAACAGGCCAACCCATGAGTCCTGACTGCTGTCTGGTAAAACCCTGTGGAAAAACTGAGTGCTCCTTATTTAAAAATTCTGTAAAATATATATCAACATGCAGCCCCCCACTGCCCAGTACACACTCAGCAGTCTCTAAGATCCCCCACTGCTGACTCTCAATTCCACTGCCCCTCACACAGCAAGCACCAAAACGGGGTTATGTTGGGAGAACATTAGGCCAGTCGTGATTTTAACCAATGCATATAGGTAGGTATTGTACCTTATGCTTTCTGCATGTCATAATAGAAAAGCACTTCTTTAAAATAATTGCAGGTTGTTAATGTCTTTGTTATCCAACTACAATGCTTTCACAAACTGTCATTTACACAAATAACAGATGCCAATTTCTATTTCCGCTTTATATGCTGATCAGGCAGTACAGCAGTAACACTCCTGGGCAAGGAGGGGAAAATTAGTCAGGCTTCTGTTGCTGTGCCTGACCTAGCTAAAAGCGAGACAATCAGGTGAGGTTAAGATTCAATTTCACTGCAATGGCTCCCATTTGCTAACAGTCATTCATTGGAGATACAGTGACGTCACGGTCATGCCACCAAACTAATAATCCAGGAGCCTAGGCTAACAGCTGCAGCCAGAAGTTCACATCCCACCACAACAGGTGAGGAATTTAAAATTCAACTAATAACTTCTGAAATTGCAAGTCCTGACCTGTAAGTCAGCAACTATTCAAATATTATGAGTAAGGAAATAAACAACCAGCGATGTGATACTCCTGTATTTTACTTTAAAAGAAAAATAGCTGCTTTATCAGTTTCATTAAATTTAAAATGATACATGCAGTTTTAATGCTGCATTTGGGTCAATACAAATAGTTGGGGTGCTCATCAATGAGGAATTGGCAGCTTAACTTGGACACCAAGCCTAAGCAAAAGTGTATTATATCCCCATCCAAGAGAAAGGTTCATCGCCACTTAGATTCACATTGGGATCAGTGTAACAGATCACCAAGCACCATTTATTCAGATTTATCAGTAGATTGAAGAATTGTTTCCACACAGACATATTATACTATGGAATGCCTTATTTAGGATCTATAGAGGTAGAACTTATACTTAAGACGAGTTGATTAAACTTTTGAAAAAGAACAATGTAAAACAGTACAAGAAAAAGGACAGGACCTGCACTCTTACTATTCGAGTTAGAGAACATGTAGGTATTCCCACCCAACATTACACTGAAACTAGCAAGCTACTGGGATGACAAACAGCAGTCAAATCGCATGACACAACATATTACATATATAGATCTCCAGGGTTCATTTCACCTGAAGGCAAAGAAACATTTCAACAGACATTCTTGAATTAAACCAAACCAGGTGAATATGCATCTTTGAATGGTGTTCCTATCCAGCATTTGACAGGTGCTTCTTATATTTACATTACACCTCAAGGACAGAAGAAAAAGGTATGTTTTATACTTCACATACAGTGTTGACAATGTCAGGTGCACAGGTTCAGGAACTCCTTCAATAAGACTGAGTGTGTCATGGGTCAGATGCGGAACGCTGCCTGTCCGGGTATAAAGCAGGCAACCAGGAATGTCTAGGCTTTTACTGCTGTTTCGTCCTACTTCAATCAATTTACCATGGCGACATCCATTCGCAATGCTGTAAAGGATTAACTTCATCTTTCTGACTGAAGCGAATGGTACATATGAAGTTTTGTTTGGAAGATCTTTTGCTGAGTGTAGACTGACTGCTTTGTATGACAGCCACCAGATGTTTGTGTAGCCCACGAAAAATGCGCAATAGCATTGAAGTTTCTGTGGGGGAAAAAAGTCAAATGATATTTTAGTACATCTCTTCATGCTATTATCCAGAATAAATGTGTATTTTCTAATTTCAAATAAAAATTACTGCACCATTTTTAACTTTCAGAGTGATGAGTGATTTTTTTGCACTTTTATGTACAAAGGATATCAGAACCAGGAAAGGGGAAAATTTTCTGCGCTGTCTGCTCTGTCCCATAAAGCCTTACTTCCACTTCTGCAGAACAAACCTACTGGAACAGCAGGAAAGTTTGCGTTGCCATCCAAGCCAACACAATGCCCTGTCAGAGTTCCATATTGCAGCCTTACCCTGCTGCCATCTTTATGATTTTCATTGAATTTATAAACATTTTGCTCACCCAATGGCCAGAAACTGAATTTATTCTGGAACTGTTCCGATTCCATTGACCCAGAGCTTATCCCACAAACTGACAACTTCAGTGAGCTCCATTGCTGCCAAGCCGTCAAAGAGCATCATGTTTCGTTATTAAAGATCAATTCTTTTCTTTCATGTAGAGTTATATATTCATTCATACTTTATCAATTTTTGAGTATCTTTGTCCTACTTCACTTTTCCTCCTGATTTGTTTGACATTAAACGTGTCCAATTATTTCATTTATTTCCCATTCTGCCTTATTGATGTTACAATTGTCTCTACATTTATCAGTCGTTCTGATTCTGATGCATAGAACATAGAACAGTACAGCACCGTACAGGCCCTTCGGCCTATGATGTCATGCCGAACTTTTACCCTAATCCTAAGGTCTATCTAACCTCCACCCCTACCTTATACTATCATCCATATGCCTATCTAATAGCCGCTTAAATGCCCCTAATGAGACTGACTCCATTGCCCTCTCCAGCAATGCATTCCACGCCCCAACCATCCTCTGAGTAAAGAACCTACCTCTGACATCTCCCCTATATCTACCTCCACTCACATTAAAACTATGCCCCCTCATAATAGCTACCTCCACCCTAGGAAAAGGTCTCTGGCTGTCTACTCTATCTATACCTCTGATCATTTTGAACACCTCTATCAAGTCACCGCTCATCCTTCGACATTCTAAAGAGAAAAGCCCTAGCTCTCTCAAGCTTTCCTCGTAAGACCTTCCCTCCATTCCAGGCAACATCCTGGTAAATCTCCTCTGCACCTTTTCCAACACTTCCACATCTTTCCTGCAATGAGGCGACCAGAACTAGACACAATACTCCAGATGTGGCCGAACCAGGCTTTTGTATAGCTGGAGCATAACTTCACGGCTCTTGAACTCAATCCCTCTATTAATGAAAGCTAACACACCATACGCCTTAACAACTCTATCCACCTGGGTGGCAGCTTTCAGGAAACTGTGGACAAGAACCCCAAGATCCCTCTGTTCCTCTACACTGCCAAGAATCTTTCCATTAACCTGTTTTCTGCTTTCAAGTTTTTCCTTCCAAAATGAATCACCTCACACTTTTCAGGGTTAAACTCCATCTGCCACTTCTCAGCCCAGCTCTGCATCCTATCAATGTGCCTTTGTAACCTAGAACAGCCCTCCACACTGTCCACAACGCGACCCACCTAACTTACTAATCCACCTTTCCACTCGTTCATCCAAATCATTTACAGAAAATCACAAATAGAAGAGGACCCAGGACAGATCCTTGTGGTACACCACTCATGGCTGAGCACCATCTTGAATATTTTCCGTCCACTACACCCTTTGTCTTCTAAGGGTCAGCCAATTCTGAATCCAATCTGCCGTATTTCCCCCTATCCCATGCCTCCTTACCTTCCGCATGAGCATACCATGGGGTACCTTATCAAATGCCTTACTTAAATCCATGTATACCACATCCACTGCTCGACCTTCATCCACATGTTTGGTCACCTCTTCAAAGAATTCAATAAGGTTTGTGAGGCATGATCTACCCCTCACAAATCCATGCTGACTATCACGAATCAAACTGTGCCTTTCCAAGTGATCATAAATCCTATCTCTCTGAACCCTTTCCAATAATTTGTCCACCTCTTTCGTAAGACTAACAGGCCTGTAATTTCCGGGGTTATCCTTAGTCCGATTTTTGAACAAGGGAATGATGTTTGCCTCTCTCCAATCTTCTGGCACTATACCTGTGTACAGTTAGGACGAAAAGATCATCACCAAAGGCCCTGCGGTCTCTTCCCTCGCTTTCCACAGAATCCTTGGATAAATCCCATCAGGCCCGGGGGACTTATCTATCTTCAGCTTCCTCAAAATTCCTAGTATATCTTTCTTACTAACAGCGACCTCCTCCAGCCTACCAGCCTGTTTCACACTGTCCTCCTCTACAACTAGATCCCTCTCAGTTCTGAATACTTAAGAAAAGTATTCATTAAGGACCTCCCCTATCTCTTTAGGCTCCGTGCACAAATTCCCTTTACAATCCTTGATCAGCCCTCCTCTTTAGCTGGTCATTCTCTTATTCCTCACGTACGTGTAAAAAGCCTTGGAGTTTTCCCTGATCCTATCTGCCAAGGTTTTCTCATGCCCCCTTATAGCTCTCCTAAGCCCTTTCTTCAGCTCCTTCCTGGATAACTTGTATCCCTCCAGAGCCTTTTCCGTGCCTTGTTTCCAAAACCTTACATAAGCATCCTTCTTCCTCTTAACCAGTCGTTTGACCTCTCTTGAGAACCAAGGCTCCCCAACTTGACCGCATCTTCCCTGCCTGCTAGGGACAAACATATCGAGCACACACAGTGTGCATTCCTTAAACAATCTCCACATTTCTATCGTACTCTTCCCTGACAGCATCTGTTCCCATTTTATGTTACCCAGTTCTTGCCTAACAGAATTGTAATTACCCTTCCTCCAATTGTAAACCTTAACCTGCTGTATGTACCTATCCTTTTCCTTAACTATTGTAAAAGTAACAGAGTTATGATCAATACCGCCAAAATGCTCTCCTACCAACAGGTCTAACACTTGGCCCGGTTCATTGCCAAGCACCAAATCCAAACTCACCTCTCCTCCTGTTGGTCTATCTACAAATTGTGTCAGGAATCCTTCCTGAACGCACTGGACAAAATCTGCTCCATCTAAACTATTACAACTAAAATGTTTCCAATCAATATTTGGCAAGTTGAAGTCACCTATGACTACAACCCTGTGACTTCTGTACCTTTCCAGTATCTACCTCTGCAGTATTGCAGTGCATCTTGCTAGTCTCAAGATAACCTTGCCATCATTCACAACACATTCAGGAAGGGGAATAACATACCAGGGGCCTTGGAAAGAATCAGGGATCACTTCATACAGATTCCTTTCTCCACACTTTTTTTTAAGATTGGTAAAACATAACGTGATGTCACCATTTCCTTCCTAGTTTCCTTTATTCGTGTACATTTGCCAGTGTCTAGCACTTCCAGCCACGACCCTGTATATTGATTTATTAGACAAGATAACATAGGAGCAGAGTAGACCATACAGCCCATGGATTCTACTCTGCCAATGAAATTATGGCTGATCTGATAATCCTCAGCTCTACTTTCCTGTCTTTATGCCATAGTCTTTGATTCCCTTACTGATTAAAAAATTGATCTATCTCAGCCTTAATATACTTAATGGCCCAGTGTTTACAGCCTTCTGTGGTAAAGAATTCCACAGATTCAACATGCTTTGAGAGAAGAAATTCCTCATCTCTGGCTTAAATGGATGATCCCTTACTGAAGATTTGTGCTCAAGGTCTCCAAGCTCTTCCTGTTCAACTATACCATTGCATCTAACAATGTGGAAAACTGCCTTGGTACAGCCTGTCCACGAAAAGCAGGGCAAATCCAATCCAGCCAATTACACCCCATCATTCTACTCTCGACCCTCAGTAAAATGATGCAAAGAGTCATCAACAGTGCTTTCGAACAACTCTTGGTAGTGATAACCTGCTCACTAATACTCAGCTCAGTTTCTGCCAGTGGTAATCAGTTCCTGACCTCAATACAGCCTTATCTCAAATATGGATGAACAAGTTAAATTCTAGAGGTGAGGTGAGAATGACTGAGCTTGACATCAAAGGCACAGTTGACTAAAAATCCTCAGCAAAACTGGGGTTAACGGAGATCAGAGTCATACTCTGCTCAAATGAAGATAGTTTTGGCTGCTGGAGTTATATCAGATCCAGGAGATCGCTGAAGGAATTCCTCAGGTAGAGTCCTTGGCCTAACAATTTTCAGCTGTTTTATCACTGTTCTTCTCTTCATTGTAAGGTCAAAAGTGGAGATGTTCGCTGACAACATTCAACACCACTCATAAATCCTCAGATACTGAAGTAGTCCATGTCCAAATAGTCCAAGACCTCAACAACATCCAAGTTTGGGTTGTCAAGTGGCAACTAAACAGCAAAGACCATCTCCAACAACAGTAAATCCAACCATCATCCTTCACATTCACTGGCATTAACATGGCTGAGCACCAACTGTCAATATCCTAGGGGTTACCCTTGACCAAAACTGAACTGGACTAGCCATACAAGTAAAAGCAAAATAGTGCAAAAGCAAAAGACAAAGCAGCCTATTTGACCGACGAAGGGTTTCAGCCTGAAATGTTGACTTCCTGGCTCCTCGGATGCTGTATGACCTGCTATCCGCTTCCAGTTCCATGTTTACTGACTTTAGCTTCCAGCATCTGCAGTCCTTACTGTCTCCAAGTGACTGGCATCGCATTCCCGTTCACTCCATTGACACACCATTGATCCTCAGGCAACACCTTCTTAACCCACAACCACTACCACCTAGAAGGACAGGTGCAGTAGATACGTGAACAACACCTGCAAGTTCACCTCCAAGCTACACACCATCCTACTTATTCCAAGTTAGTTCAAGTTTGGCATGGTTCTGTCTTCACAAAGCAGAGGATGAAATCACTTTTGCTGGTAACACCTTTCTACTTCCAGATTCTTTCAACTGTACAAATGCTCAACGTGCAGTGGTGGAATTTCAATTCATAGTCTCCAGATCAAATTATCCAGTTAATTAGACACTAATCCACCAATCTGTCAATGAAACAATGTTTTACAGTAATAACTAAAGTTTAGGAAACAAGTAAATTTCAAATTGACATGGTACTCTTATTTGTTGCCAGTAATCTTGTATATGTTATACTGGCACTGCTGTAACAGGGAAAATTCACTACTTCCGGGTCCCCATCTGAGCGCCCAGTGACAGGCTCTGGCCTGGTATTAAACTGGATAGATGAACTTGAGAGTGAATCACAGAATCGTTCAGAGCAGGAGACCATTTTACCGGGTCTCCCAGTGAGCTTCATGACTTTAAAAGCCTAAACGATCTCAACAGATGTATTTCCAATTGAGAACAACAAGGAGTCGACAACCGTAACAAACATAAACCCTCCCCCGCCATTACCTTCACATGACACCGCTCCGAACACACAGATAGCGTGGCCTCAGGGGGCGGAGCCACGTACGACCATGTGATCGGGGCGCGTCGCATAGCCTCGAGCATGCGCAGCTGGCGCCGTCCCATCGGGCCATTACCGTTGTGCATGGGACGGAGGAGCACGCGAAGGTGAGGTAACAAGAGCTGGATGAACGTAGCAGGCCCAGCAGCATCAGGGGAGCAGGATGCTGTTTCAACTGCTGTGTTCATCCAGCTCTACACCTTGTTGTCTCAGATTCTCCAGCATCTGCAGTTCCTACTATCTCTGCTCAATCAACAAGCTACCCATCACCTTAAATATTCTCTTCCTTCAACATTGTGTACCATCTTGACCAACAGGAAGGGCAATAAATGCTGGGCTGATGTTCTACAAATTAATAATT
Organism: Ginglymostoma cirratum; assembly: GCA_024137785.1. NCBI lineage: Eukaryota > Metazoa > Chordata > Chondrichthyes > Orectolobiformes > Ginglymostomatidae > Ginglymostoma > Ginglymostoma cirratum. Next base: position 11,381,535 of record JAHRHZ010000031.1, read on the forward strand.
TAATAGTATTAAGATTAAAAAAAGTTTGAAAGGGAATTGGGTAGCACTCTAGGAGGATAGATTTGCTAGGCTACAATGTAATAAGAAAGTGAAATGAGCTGGTTTGCTTTTTTGGAAAGCTGGCATTTACAAGACCGAGATAACAAGCGTGGGGCTGGATGAACACAGCAGGTCAAGCAGCATCATAGGAGCAGGAAAACTTGACGTTTCGGGACCGGTTGATGCTCACCTGTGATCTACAATGTTTACGTATGAATGTTTAATCTTCTGTATTCGTTCTTAATGCAGGATATCCAGGTCTAGAAATATTCACTAGAGAAAACAATACACACCTTCCACACCTTTTTGGAGATAACAAGGTGCAGAGCTGGATGAACACAGCAGGCCGAGCAGCATCAGAGGAGCAGAAAGGCTGATGTTTCAGGCCTTGACCCTTCTTGGCCTGAAACGTCAGCCTTCCTGCTCTTCTGATGCTGCTTGGCTTGCTGTGTTCACCCAGCTCTACACCTTGTTATCTCAGATTCTCCAGCATCTACGGTTCCTACTATCTCTTCCACTCCTTTTTATTGCTTTTGAAGTGCTGTGAGGCATTTCTCTATATTTAAAAGTGAGTTGTTATTTATAGTGATTTTCTGACTGGTCGGGTATATATTAAAGCAGTGTGTTCCAAGTTCCTTAAATTAGTTTAGTTTCAGCGGATTAAGATGCGGTATAAATGTCAAATGTTGCAACAAGCTATGCAGGTTAGTTTTACAATAAATGTTTAATGAAGAATGTGATAGCTAACTTGCAGTGAAAATTGATTGAATCTCAGTCCAATAATAAAATTAGCTACAAAGTCAAACTTGGCAGAAATTGCATTGTATTCAGATAAATGTATGTATTTGGGTTATCTTATAATCCAGTAATTGCCCCATCTTATAAGACCATAAAATATAGGAGCAGAATTGAGCCCATCGAGCCTGCTTCGCCATTCCTTCATGGCTGATATGTTTCTCAACCCCAATCTCCTGCCTCCTCCTGTAACCCTTGATCCCCTTACACAGATTAATCACTCTCTGGCTGAAGAAATTCCTCCCCATCTCAATTTTAAAGGGTCATGCCTTTACTCTGAGGCTGTGCCCTTGGGTCCTCGTCTCTCCAACTAGTGGAAACATCTTCACCACGTCCACTCTATCCAGGCCTCTCAGTATTCAGTATGTTTCAATGAGATTCCCTCCTCTCATCCTTCTAAACTCCATCAAGTAGGGACCCAGATTCCCAAACCACTCCTGATATGACAAGCCCTTCATCCCTGGGATCATTCTTGAAAACCTCCTCTGGACCCTCTCCAATGCCAGCACATTCTTACTTAGATACAGCAAGATTGCTCACAATACTCTAAATGCAGTCAGACCAGAGCTTTATACAGCCTCAGCAGTATATCACTGCTGTTGTATTCTACCCGTCTTGATATGAATTCTAACATTGCACACGCATAGAACAGCACAGTACAGGCCCTTCGGCCCAAGATGTTTTGCTGACCTATTATCCTAAGCTAAGATCAAACTAACCTGCACACCCTACATTTTACTATCATCCATGTGCCTTTCCAAGAGTCGCTTAAATGTCCCTAATGTATCTGCCTCTACTACTACTACTGGCCGTGCCTTCCACTCACCCACCACTCTCTGTGTAAAGAACCTACCTCTGACATCTCCCTTATGCCTTCCTCCAATCACCTTAAAATTATGCTCTCTCATGGTAGTCACTTCTGTCCTGGGAAAAAGTCTCTGGCTATCCACTCCATCTATGCCTCATCACCTTGTACACCTCTATCAAGTCACCCCTCATCCATCTTCACTCCAATGAGAAAAGCCCTAGCTTCCTCAACCTTTCCTCATAAGACCTGCCCTCCAGTCCAGGCAGCATCCTGGTAAATCTCCTCTGCACCCTCCCTAAAGCTTCCACATCCTTCCTACAATGGCAGCCAAAACTGAATACAATATTCCAAGTGTGTTGTAACCAGGGTTTTATAGAGCTGCAGCATAACCTCGCAGCTCTTAAACTCAATCACCCTGCCAATGAAAGCCAACACATCATACGCCTTCTTAACAACTCTATGAACTTGGGTGGCAACTTTGAGTGATCTATGGACGTGGACCCCAAGATGCTTCTGTTCCTCCACACTACCAGGAATCCTGCCATTAACCCTGTATTCTGCATTCAAATTCGACCTTCCAAAATGAATCACTTCACACTTTTCTGGGTTGAATTCCTTCTGCCACTTCTTTGCCCAGCTCTGCATCCTGTCAATGTCCTGTTGCAACCTACAACTGCCTTCCACACTATCCACAACTCCACCAACCTTTGTGTCATCGACAAACTTACTAACCCACCCTTCCACGTCCTCATCCAAGTCATTTATAAAGATCACAAAGAACAGAGGTCCCAGAATAGATCCCTGCGGCACACCACTGGTCACTGAGGTCCAGGCTGAATACTTTCCATCTTCTATCACACTCTGTCTTCTATTGGACAGCCAATTCTGTATCCAGACAGCCAAATTTCCCTGAATCCCATGCCTTCTTAAATTCTGAATGAGCCTACCATAGGGAACCTTATCAAATGTCTTGCTAAAATCCATATACACCATTTCCACTGCTCTACCTTCATCAATGTGTTTTGTCACATCCTCAAAAGTAATCAAAAAGGCTTGTGAGGCATGACCTACCCCTCACAAAGCCATGCTGACTATTTCTAATCAAACTATGCTTTTCCAAATAATCATCGATACTATCTCTCAGAATCCTCTCCAATAATTTGCCTACCACAGAAGTGAGATTGACTGGTCTATAATTCCCAGGATTATCCCTATTCCCTTTCTTGAACAAGGGAATAACATTTTTCATCCTCCAATCAACTGGTACTACTTCAGTGGACAGCGAGGATGCAAATATTGTCACCAAAGGCGCAGCAATCTCTTCCGTCGCTTCCCGTAGCAACCTTAGGTATATCCCGTCTGGCCCAAGGGACTTATCTATCCTCATGTTTTTCAAAATTTCTAGCACATCCTCCTTCCTAACACGAACCTGTTCAAATATATCAGCCTGTTTCACGCTGTCCTCACAAACATCAAGGTCCCTCTCACTGGTGAATACCGAAGCAAATAGAATTGTAATTCCCCCTCCCCCAATTAAATACTTGCCCATACCATCTGCTTCTATCCCTCTCCATTACTATAGTAAAGGTCAGGGAGTTGTGATCACTATCAACGAAATACTCTCCCACCGATAGATCAGACACTTGGCCTGGTTCATTGCCGAGTGCCAAATCCAATATGGCCTCTCCTCTCGTCGACCTATCTACATATTGAGTCAGAAATCCATCCTGGACACACCTGACAAAATCTGCTCCATCCAAACTATTTGCACTTAGGAGGTTCCAGTCGATATTAAGGAAGTTGAAGTCACCCATGACAACAACCCTATTACTTCTGCACCTTTCCAAAATCTGCCTCCCAATCTGTTCCTGGGTGTCTCTGTTGCTACTGGGAATCTATGGAAAACTCCCAATAAAGTGACTGCTCCTTTCCTGTTTCTGACTTCCACCCATACTGACTCAATGGACAAACCCTCCTTGACGACCTCCCTTTTTGCAGCTGTGATACCATCCCTGATTAGCAATGCCACTCCTCCACCTCTTTTACCTCCCTCCGTATTTATTTTGAAACATCTAAACCCCAGAATATCCAACAACCATTCCTGCCTCTGTGGTATCCAAGTCTCCGTAATAGCCACAACATTGTAGCGCCAAGTACTGATCCATGCTCTAAGTTCATCACCCTTATTCCTGATACTTCTTGCACTAAAACAGACACACTTCAACTTGTTGCACTGACTGCAACTTTGCACTATCAATTGTCTATCCTTCCTCACAGACTCTCTGCAGGCTGTATCTGCCTGTACACCAGCTACCCCGTCGTCTGATCCATAGCTCTGGTTCCCATCCCCTACCAAACTAGTTTAAACCCTCCTAAAGAGCTCTAGAAAACCTCCTGCCCAGGATTTAAGTGCCCCTCCAGTTCAGGTCAAACCATCCTTCTTGTATAGGTCACACCTTCCCCAGAAGGTATCCCAATGATACCCATATCTGAAGCTCTCCCTCCTACACCACGTAGTCACGTGTCCAGCTGCACTCTCTCTACTCCTAGCTTCACTAGACTGTGGCACCTGTACTAATCCTGAATATATTAGTTCACTTACCCAGCAATCCCTGTGTCCATGTTTGCTGCTGCTCAGCCTTCGCTCTGCCTATTCACGAGGGAAGTTTTTTATACAGAAACCTTACCTTCCCGGCTGCCCTCTGGCTCGCGCTCTCGCGACTCCCGACACTGAATTAGAGGCTTCCCAACTGCCAAATGAGCATGCTTCTTAACCTTAAGAGAATCCTGAACCAGGACTCCCAAGTGCTTTTAGCGCTTCAAATTGTATTACAGACAATGATTGTAGTATCTAGAAGAATAATTTTTTTTCTTTTATTTAGATACAAATAGTACCATCGATGGTATCTTATTAACATGTAAAACTGCAAATCATAGCTCAGTTGCAGACTTACATGCTTTTGTAGTACGTTTTTGTGAATGGTCCATTTCACTAGAAACGTGGTGTGTTTGTGTCTCTGTGTAATAGTACACATCAAGAATAAAAGAGAAAATGCTGAAGCGAGTCTCAGAGCAGCTGAGAACAGAGAACAGAGAACAGAATTAACAATTTGAGTCAAATATGACATCTTCAGACTGAAGAACAATTTAGTTACCAGACCCGGCTGCTGCATACCTGCCAAATGTTTCCAACACTTTCTGTTTTTGTTTTGGAAATTCAGCCTCCCCAGAATAATGCTTGCATCTTAGGGTTGATCGGAGTGAAAAACTGAACATATCCACTTCCATAAAAGGCTGACTACTGTTTGATGGGATGGATATTCACAGTAAATCCTAATTTCTCCGGTTAGCAATTTTAACTTAAATACTTAAGGTTAAAGTTGACCCTTCCATTTGTGGAGTTTGAAGAGGGAAGTAAAACATATCAATTATTGTGCAATTTAAAAATAAATATTCATTCACGGATGTGTGCATTGCTGACTGTCTATTTCCCATTTCTAATTGCCCCTGAGAAGGAAACGAGATCCAGGATTTTGGCCCAGTGACAGTGAAGGATACTGTGAAGAATTTAGTTACAAGTCAGGATTTTGTGCAGTTTTGAGGGAATCGTGAAGGTGGTATTACAATGCATCTGCTGCCCTTGTCCTTCAACGTGGTAGAGGCATGGGTTTGAAAGTTGATTTTGAAGGAGCCTTGTTGAGATGTTAGAATACATCTTGAAGATACTACAACACTACTGCCACAATGTGTTACTGATGGAAGGAATGAAAGTTTAAGGTGGTGGATGGTTACCAATCTTGCAGGTTGCTTTATCCTTGTTGATGTCAAGCTTCTTAAGTGTTGTTGAAGCTGCATTGATCTTAGGCAAGACGATAGTATTCCATCACACTTCTGACTTGTGCCTTGTAGATGGTGGACAGAATGAAGGAGGTGAGTTCACAGCCTCTGGGAATACTCTGGACCTGTTCTTGAAGCCACAATATTTTTATATGGTCTTTTCAGTTCAGTTTCTGGTCAATACTAATCATGGGGGATTTCAGCAATGGGAATATCATTGAATGTCAAGGGTAGATGGTTAGGTTCTCTCATTAAAAAATTTCATTACTTGGTATTTGTGTGACATGAATGTTACTTGCCAGTTATCAATCTGTACCTCAGTATTAATCAAGTCTTGCTGCACATGGACACAATATTTTCAGTTAATAAGGCAAATGGATTTGAAAATTGTGACATCAGCAGGAAACATCCACACTTTTGACCTTATGACAGGGTGTCATCATTGATGAAACAGCTGAAGGTGGTTAAGCCTAGAGCACTACGATGAGAAACTCCTGTTGCAATATCCTGATACTGAGAGGAATGACTTCCAGTATCTACAAACTTTCTCCATTCTGCTTAGAATGACTCTAATTTTCCCAGTAATTCCTATTGACTTCAGTTTTGCTAGGGCTCCTTACTGCCATACTTGATCAAACACCATCATGATATCAACAGCCATCACTTTCACCTTCTCTCAACCTTTATCTATGTTTATAATGAGGGCAGGAGCTGATTGACTCTGGCAGTACCCAAACTGAGCTTCAGTGTGCAGATTCTCGCCACGCGAGTACTGCTTGACAGCACAGGTGAACAGACCTTTCATCCCTTTACTGATGAGCAAGAGTAGGTGGATGGGGCAGTAACTGTCTTGCCTACCTGACCTCCAGCCAGAATGCAGCATTTCTACTTGAATCGAGTGAAGACTAGAAGGAATCCACCTGGATAAGACCCCAAACGTGAAATTCCACTTACAAGAAACTAGGGCTGTATTTGTTATCATTGAGCTAATTAACACTGGCGTGTCAGTTTGGTTTATGTGTTTCATTCTCTGTGGAGTGGGATTTCTGAGACAAGTCTGACACCTGGGTATATGTCACACATCTGTTAATTCAGTGGAAATCAGATTCTTCCCCAGTACATTTCAATTATCTCCTATCCTCATGGGTATCTTTTCTAATTCAATGAAATAATTTTAACTTTGTAGTGGTTCCAGTCAAACAGCCGTTGGTGGTTGCCATGGTGCCATAACAGATCCTGCGGGGCTGGCAGTGTTTGGGCGCATTGGTCTCTGGGAGTTGTAGTTATTAACTCGTTTCCGCCGTTGGATAGCTGTTGGGTTCCGGGAGTGGAGAACTACAATGTCCAGCATTTTGAGCGCGGCCCAGTGCCAGCCATCTTGGTGTAGGAGCTGGACATGGACTCCGGCAGTTCAGAGCTTTTCCGATGGAAGAGACTCACTAACAATAAAACTGGATCCAAGGTAATTTTCCCCTATTAGTGACACGCTTGGTTTAAACTCTCTTTTTTTATGCATTGTCTCTGCGGTGAGCTTTCCCAGCCAGTGATACCTCAAGGGCATTAATGTATTTTCTTTCTGCTCATCTGCTGTCTCTTTCTCTGGGTGTTTCCCCTCAGGCTCAATTTACTCTCCCGAGTGGGTGTAAAATATCCCATGGCACAATTCTCTAAAAGTGCAGTATCATTCTCCCTAGTGTTCTGACCAATATTTATTCCTGAACCACAAACAAACCGTTTATTTCAATGATAACAAGGTGCAGAGCTGGATGAACACAGCAGGCCAGGCAGCATCAGAGGAGCAGGAGAGCTGACGTTTCGGGCCTGGACCCATCTTCAAAAATGGGGGAGCGGAAGGGGATTCTGAAATAAATAGAGAGGGGGAGGCAGATAGGTGGAGAGAAGACGGATAGGTCTAGGAGACGGGGATGAAGCCAGTAAAGGTGAGTGTAGGTAGGCAGGCAGGGAGTTGGGATGGGGGTTGGTCATTTGGGAGGGAGGGATGGGTGGGAAGATGGACAGGTCAAGGAGGCGAGGATGAGGCTAGTAGGTAGGAAGTTGGGGTGGGGGGGTTGGTCAGTGAGGGGGAGGAGTGGATAGGTGAGAGAAATGATGGACTGGTCAAGGAGGTAGGGATGAGAGGGGGTGCTGATATTGGGATGAGGTCGGGGCTGGGGAGATTTTGAAGCTTGCAAAGTCCACATTGAGACCATTGGGTTGCAGGGTTCCCAGGCAGAATATGAGGTGCTGTTCCTCCAGTTTTTGGGTGGCATCGTTGTTGCACTGGAGAAGGCCCAGGATGGACATGTCGTCCAAGGAGTGGGAGAGGGAGTTGAAGTGGTTCGCGACTGGGAGGTGTTGTCGTTTGTCATGAACTGAGCATAGGTGCTTCACAAAGCAGTTTCCAAGCCTCTGCTTGGTTTCCGCAATGTAGAGGAGGCCACATTGGGAACAGCAGATACAAAATACCACATTAGCGGATGTGCAGGTGAACATCTGTTTAAAGTGGAAGGTTTTCTTGGGGCCTGGGATGGAGGTGAAGGGGGAGGTGTAATACCTCCTGCGGTTGCAGGGAAAGGTGCCGGGGGTGGTGGTGGGGCTAGTGGGGAGTGTGGAGCGGACGAGGGAGTCGTGGAGAGAGCGGTCCCTCCTGAAGGCAGATAAGTTCGGGAGGGAAATATATCCTTGGTAGTGGGATCAGATTGCAGGTGGCGGAGAATGATGCGTTGAATCTGGAGGTTGATGGAGTGATACGTGAGGACAAGGGGAATTCTGTCTTTGTTGTTATTGCGGGGAGGGGGTATGAGGGCTGAGGTGCGGGAAATGCAAGAGATGTGGCCGAGGGCGTTTTCGACCACTGTGTTGGGGGGAGTGGAAATTGCAGTCCTTGAAAAACGAGGACATCTCGAATGTCTGGGAGTGGAACGCCTCACCTTGGGAGCAGATGCGGTAGAGGCGAAGGAATTGGGAATAGGGGATAGCATTCTTGCAGGAAGGTGCGTGAGAGGTCGTATAGTCTAGGTAGCTGTGGGAGTCAGTGGGCTTGAAATAGATATCAGTTTCCAGGTGGTTGCCAGAGATGGAGACAGACAAGTCCCGGAACGAGAGAGAGGTATCAGAGATGCTCCAGGTGAACTTAAGGTTGGGGTGGAAGCTGTTAGTAAAGTGGATGAACTGTTCGAGCTCCTCGCAGGAGCACGAGGCAGTGCCGATACAGTCATCGATGTAACGGAGGAAGAGGTGGGGGATAGTCCCAGTGTAGCTGCGGAAGAGGAACTGTTTCACGTATCCTACAAAGAGGCAGGCATTGTTTGGACCCATGCGGGTACCCATGGCCACCGCTTTCGTCTGTAGGAAGTGGGAGGAGTTGAAATAGAAGTTGTTAAGAGTAAGGACGAGTTTGGTTCAGCGGATAAGGGTGTCAGTGGAGGGGGACTGGTCGGGCCTGCGGGAGAGGAAGAAGCGGAGGGCTTTTAGACCATCTGCATGGGGAATGCAAGTATATAGGGACTGGATGTCCATGGTGAATTTCAATGATGTTTGCAGGACCTATCTACAATCAATTGTGTTTCATGCAGTGTTTAAATCGAAGGTATTTCACTTGCTGGCAAGTGTCTTCGGACATTTTTACGTTTCGGATACAGCATTTGAGTGCAAGTCCCTCTTTATTTTCACTCTGTGCCTGTCAAAAACATATTTCCTGTTTTGTCAGCCCTTTTTTTTTTCCCTTTCTCACCATTGCTTTTCCCATCTTATGTGTAGATATTTGGAAGCAGACTTAGGATTCTGACCACGTGTACCTATAGAAACCACATCACCATCACCTTGATATGAGAAAGAATGTGGCTGTGGAGATTACTGGGGAGCCAGGGTTCTCTGAGCTCCCAACTGACCAACCCCCATCCCAACTCCCTACCTACACTCACCTTTACTGTCTTCATTCCCGTATCCTTGACCTGTCTGTCTTCTCTCCACCTATCTGCCTCCCCCTCTCTATTTCAGAATCCCCTTCCCCTCCCCCATTTTTGAAGAAGGGTCCAGGCCCGAAACGTCAGCTCTCCTGCTCTTCTGATGCTGCCAGCTCCACACTTTGTTTTCATTGAAATATCAAAATGATAAATTGTTTTGCGCTGGTGGAATTACTGGCCAAATTTAAGTGATTCACCAAAACAAAAATACAGTTAAAATATAAATTTGTTTATAAACAATTGGGATAACACTCCATGAGAAATTCATTTATGTAGTGCTTCTACAAGACTAATATAAGTTCCGAGGCACATCACAAATGCTAAGGCAGAGAGAGAAAGCTAATGCTGTGTAACAAAGCAATGTACGCGAAAACTTAATCAAAAAAATGGTATTGAGGGAGATTTTGAAAGAAGGAACAAAGTGGAAAAAGTGAAAGATTAAGGGAAACTGTTGAATACAATGCAATAACCTGTGATGTAAAGCAAAGGGGATACACAGGCTAAAGCCAAGAATGAGAGTTGTATTAGGGGATATGGCTTGGAGGAGTTTGCAGGAATGAGATTGGGCAAGGAGTAGTAGGTTTAATTTGATTCCATTTGAGGATAAACAGCTAGTTCAGGTCAGTGAAAATCAGAATAATGGAAAAGAGATCCAGATACAAGTGCTTTACTTTTGACAAGTTAAAGCTTTTGAAGTAAGCAAGCAAGAAGCAAACAAATCACATTCAGGGATTAATGAAATATAGATAATGGTTTTAGACTCGGAGACCAAGAACCTTGTGCAGGTGGTAATAACTGGCCTTGGTTCTGAATAAGATCTATAGCTTGGAAGTGTTCATGAAGGAGGGGGTTTGAGGAGGCAGATCTCAGTGGCAGGTGCATAGATTTATTTTAGAGATCTTGTTGCACTTGCTTGGATAAGTGCAGCTCCAATAACACTCGAAGTTTGACACCATCCAGGACAAAGCAGACCACTTGACTGGCTTCACGTCCATAAATATTCACTGATTCTACCACCAATGCGTTGTCGCAGCAGTGTGTATCACCTACAAGATGCACTGCAGAACACTGTTGAAATCTGTTTGGACATCACTTTCCAAACGCACAATTGCTAGCATCTTGAAAGGTAAAAGTGGTAGATGCATGGAATCATCACCACCAGCAAGTTCCCTTCCCAGCCACTCACCATCGTGATTTAGAAATATATTGCTGTTCACTGGTCAAAATCCTCAGAACTCTTTCCCCAATGGTATTATGGGTCTACCTACACCAATGGACTGCAACGCTTCAAAAAGCAGCTCATCATCATTTTCTCAAGTGTAATTAGAGGTGGACAATAAATGCTGGCCACATTCCTCTGTCCTGTTAATAAATAATTAACAATAAATGACTCGTTAATATTCTTTTAAAAATGTTTTTGCTATCCCTGACTTTCAGTTGCACGATACTATCGCTTTTCAAAGATGTTGTTGTTAGTACGACTGTACAGACTACATATAGGATTACAAAAAGGTAGAGCAGGTATTACCTGAAAACTTAAACAAGCAATCTTATTCTGGACGACTTTGTGAAAATCTGTGATTAACATAGATTTCCTGACGTATTTTCAAAGTTGTAGACCAAGAAAGTCACTAATACACCAGGATCATAATTTTCTCTGAGACACTAATCCCTCCTTTGGTTGACATTGCCAATCAAGTTTTGCTAAATTAGAAAGAAAAGCCACACTGCTGTTTGGCCCTGTAACAGTAGTGGTAAAGCTACAATTTACTTTGCAACTAAATTAATTCACAGATGCCAGATCATCTTTCACATGGACACTTGAAAGGACAACTATTACCATGGGTTAAAATTAAAATATTCGATTATAATTTACAATGAATTCTATTACTTGGAGGACACAGATGAACATAGTCTTCTCAACATAATAATAATAATGAAAACTGCGTGATTGGAATTGCTTGAAGAGTATGGGGGAAATTACCCAGTTGAAATATCTTTATTCAGCTACATGGATTCCAGCCTGCCAGGAGGTTCATGACTGAAAGAGTGTAATTAAATGAACAAAAACAAAGTTGCTGGAAAAGCTCAGCAGGTCTGGCAGCATCTGTGAAGGAAGAAACAGACTTAATGTTTCGGGTCTAGTGACCCTTCCTCAGAACTCATGGAATGGGTTCTGAGGAAGGGTCACTGGACCTGAAACGTTAACTCTGTTTTTTCCTTCACAGATGCTACCAGATCTGCTGAGCTTTTCTGGCAACTTTGTTTTTTTTCCTGATTTACAGCATCCGCAGTTCTTTTGTTTTTTATTTAAATTAAATTAAGTAATTAAATGAAACCTGGTGTGGGTCTTCTAATTTCCAGACAATGATGACAGCAAAGAAGATTGATCAAAGTTTGATTTTTTTGATTCAGTTCCTTTTTGCACTTGACTCATCTGTATTGTAATGTGTTAACATTTGACCTTGGTGAAGTCACCTTCAATAGCAATGTAGATCTAGGTGGGATCATTGAATATGTTAAGACACGGTAGATAGATTTTTGTTAGGTAATGGAATCAAAGGGTATTGGGAGTAGATATGAATATGAAATTCAAAGCATAAACAGATAAGCCATGAACATAATGAGCAACTGGGCAGGCTTGAGGGGGTCAAATGCTTTTCATCTGCTCCTAATTTGTGTGCTTGTATTAATGCTTTTACTCAATAGTGTTTTACATTTGACAAAATTTGGCATGAGTAAACTAACGCTGATTGCAAAAGTGTATTATTTATTAAGATTTTGTACCGATCTTGACAGCGCTGTTATGTTTATCTGTAGACAAACATGGATCCTCACGATATACAACACTGGATTAAAGTGAGTATGATTAGCTGAATTCAAGATGGCAGATATGGTTTAATGAATTACTTAAAATGAGAAAGAATGACATACACATATTATTGGTTGAACGATGTATTCCTCTTAATAGAGAGTAGAACGAGCATCTGAATGTGCTGTTGCAGAAGTATTTCCCTCCACAAAGTCAAAAATAAATCCAAAAGTCAATGGATATGTTGTGGCCATGGAGACAATTGATCAGCTTCATGATCATGATGATGCCTATACTGAAGGTAAGGTCACCGCTGATTGCCTGACTTTATGATCAATCACAGATGACACATGTAAATCAAGTAAGGTGAAATACTTTGTAAACTACTTCTGACAGCCACAATTTTCAAGGATCCACTGACCTTTGTGGCCTTTCTAAAAGTGATATCAAATCACAAAATCACATCACCCAGTCCACACATGCAGCCTGAAGTTCCTTACATTTTATACCCAGAAAATGTGAAGTCGAGGGTTTGGAACGGTGCAAGTGTCACCAAAGCTGCAAAAAAATCCATGAATAGGTCTCACATTGGATTAACAGTGTTCAAGCTTATGACACTATTAGATAGAGCACAGAATGCAAATTGTCTACTTACAAGAATAAACACTTTTAAGATGAATTACACTTTATTAAATGGTTAGCTGCAATGCTAGATCTTTTTGCTTATAATTTTGCTTTATTTACATTGCCACAAATGCATTAATTTTTATGAAGGCTGAATTTTTAGCATTCTGTGCTTTTATTCTTGGGATGAGAAATTTCTATCGCTCAGTGGAATTCCTACATTTGGATAATAGAATTCCGCACTTTTAATTTTCTTCCTGACCTCCTTTATCTTGGCTGCTGCCACCTCTAATCACCTTAAGGTGGCGGAGAGAATCTCAGCCTGGGAATGTTTCGCTAGTAACAACATCAGGAACAGATCTGGACCGGTTGCTTCATTTATCCCATGGGTAGAGCACACTGCTTGGACAGGGCAGGGGTGGTGGGGAAGGGTTTGGAAAGCAGAATCGAAATCTCCAAATGGATGGGATAGAGAGCAACAACCAATTCTCTGCAGAGCTCATCAGGCCTGGGAGGCCATGTGCAGTGTTTCAGTGGGATTGGGGGAACGGAAGTGGTTTTCCCATGTATTTGCTGTCTTTGTCCTTCTAAGTGATCCAGGCCATTTCTTTGAAAAATTCTGCTCAGAGCCTTGATGACTCCTTAACCCTAATGCTCGATGGACTGAACAACGGCAAATAGAATTTCGTCCTGAAAAGTGAGGTGGTGTTAAAGCAAGGGAGTATAATAGGACTCAATGGAAAGGTAGAACCCTAGGAAGCAAATAGTGGATCTTGGTGTGCATGTCCATAGATCCTTGAAAGCGATGTAACAGATGAAGTGATTAAGAAGGCATGTGGGATGCTTGTCTTTACTAGTCATGACATTGAATACAAGAGCAAGGAAGTTGTAATAGAGCACTATATAACACAAGTTAGACCGTAGCTGGAGTATTGTGTGGAGTTCTGGATACTATGCTATAGTAAGGATGTGATTGCACTAGAGAGGGGCAGAAGCGACTCACCATGATGTTACCTGGGCTGAAGCAATTCAGCTAAGCAGAGATATTAGATAAGCTGGAGTTGTTTCATAGGTCAGAAAATGCTGAAGAGGTTCTAATTTGAGGTGTCCACATTTCGGAGGGGCGTAGATAGAGAGAAGCCTTTCCCCTTGGTAAAGGTGTCAGTAACCAGGGGGTACAGTTCTTTAGACATTTAGAGGGGATTTGAGGGGAAAAAAATCACCCAGAGATTATGGGTATCTGGAACTCGCTGTTTAGGAGGGTGGTTGAGGTGAGAATCTTCAAGACATTTAAGTATTTAGATGAACGCATGAAGTATACAAGGCTATGGGCCAGTGCTGGAAAGTGGGATTAACACAAATTGATTTTTGATGACCCGTATGGAGTGGGTGGAAGTGCCTCTTCCCATGCTATAAAAACTCTATGACTTTATACAGTGCATTTTTTAGATGGTACACATAGCTGTTGCTGCATGTCAGTGGAAGAGTGTGTGAATGTTGAAAGCGTTAGATGGGATATCAATCAAGCAGGTTAGTTTTCCCTGGTAGTATTGAGCTTCTTGAGTTTGTTCAAGCTGCACTCATCAAGCATTTAGAGGAGGCCAGTCTGCTGATCGTTCTTCCTGCTTAAAGTTTTCAATGTTGAGGTTTTCATGGAAACTAAATCAAACAAACAATATTTAATGAATGACCTGCAAAATGAAGCAATTACCAAACAACCTTCACTTTAATACAGATCAGAGTCAATGTAAATGAGACATAAATTTTACAAACAAACCACTGATGGTATGAGCTGTAAGTTGCACATGGAATAGCGGATACAACAAATATAAATCTCATGGATGTTACAGACAGTCCACTCCATTTGTGTGGGTCCAATTTCAGCCACACAGTTCTTCCAAGCTCGGAGCATCCTCCAGAATTCCAGTCCCTTTCCTTCAAGAACTTAGCTAAATCTCCACTGGCAGCAGCTTCTGTGTAAATGGGTCCTACTCGTGCTGTCTTCTGCGCAATGGCACATTTCTTACCAGAACATTCTGCCCAGCATCAATTCTCAACTTCCATCAGTTGTTATAACATTAACCTACCAGAGCCATTTTTACCCTTGCATGGTATTGTCATTCTGGCATTCAGTCACTGGATATAAAAGAATTAGCAGAAAATATCCTAACCCAATCAGGAATCTAGTTCTCTAAATAAAATCTGAAAGAACTGCAGATGTTGTAAATCAGGAACAAAGGTTCTGAGGAAGGGTTGCTAGATCCAAAACGGTAACTCTGATTTTTTCTTCACAGATGCTGCCAGACCTGCTGAGCTTTTCCGGTCTGTTTTTGATCTCGCTCTCTAACTTGATTTATTGACCACATATCTTCTGTTTTGTCTTTGTCTATCTGCCTAATGGCTTCTATGTTTTAACATCCTTCCTGTTGATCGAGCTCTCAGATCAAGGATTGCCAGTTCACATAACCAATATTTTTATTATTGAGATGTGACAATTGATTCCTTTACAATTGGTGTAAACACTGAAAAGTGTTTTTCTACAAATTTGTGAAGCTAATACAGGTTCCCCAATACTAGTACTAATTCAGTATATTTTCACCTAACCATGTCTATCCATATTTTGCCACAAATCTGGATTTTAATGTTAATACTACCGTGATCACTATAGTTCATTGTAAAATCTAACCCATCATCTATATTCAGAGGATGCAGAATAAATGGTGCTAGTTGTTTGCTGCAATCTCTATAAAGACTAATAACTTTTGAAAAGAAATGCAACCTTCCAATGAAAAATTAACTGAAATGTTCACGTCAAGATTATACATTTTTAGAACCTTTATTGAAACACATTAAAAACAACATTGACTAAACAGTGTTTCAATGCATGCTGTAAAATGAAATAAATAAAACACTTTTACAATAGCTGAAACTCCCTCTGCCATGATTACACTTTACTCTCTCCCTGAAATGGACACTTTATTCTTCCCGAATCAGTCCAAAGTAATTATTTTGCTTCCTTTCCCAATTAAATAACTCCTAATTCAGAACTGACTTTTTAATTGGGGAACAAATTGGAAGTTCTTTTCCAGCCAAGGCTACACCAGTTTTCCAGCTTAAGTTAAACTCTTAAAAACTTAGACTTCTCAATCTGAGCTTGCATTTCTACTTGTGTCATGTATGGCGAACAGTCGAGACTCACTGCCTCTCACTGCACCCTCGTTCTCTCCTTCTCCTCTATCTTTCTGAAATTCTGTAGCTGTACCCTGTCTGAGAAGTTCAGTGATATATAGAACAATCCTATAACCCTATCCTATGATGCCTTCGTATAGACATCGCCCTTCTCAAAGACCATCACCATGGCAATGTGAATCACATGGGCCTTGTATCAAATATTGAAGTTCCTGTGGGGGAGCTGAAAATCGAAATACTGTAACAAATCTATTAAACTACTCTCAAATGAATAAATTACTACCAGGATTTTGCTTTTCATTTATCTTAACACAAATTGGAATCAATCCATGAATTAACAGCAATTGAAACTTCAGGTCAAAAATAAATTTGATATTTGACCAATTAGTACAACACAACCACAAGCATCTGGATCGCTTCATGCAAAAATGTTGCACTGTGTAGCTATGCAGTTCCATAATATGCTGTTTTGTATTCACATAGGATAGATCAGGAGTCCTAATTGATAAAACACATGAGCTTTGAGTTTCATGGATGTAACTACCAACACTGAGTTATAGACCTGTCTTCCTCAGGTCAGGATGGTCCCGATGACATAATTTTCTGGATTTCAATTAGCAACCAACAACTCTGTGGCTTACGATTTGGCCACTTCTGGGGACAAAAAAAACTCCTTAAAACGTCTTAGCTAATCGCATTGTGAAGTTCATGATCTGAATGTTGTCTAAATCTATGTTGAGTCTAGAAAGCTGGAAAGTGCCTAATTGGAAGGTGCTTTCTCAAACTTGTGTCGAACTTCACTAGAACATTGCAGCACTCCAAGGACAGAATGTAAGCATTAGAGCAAGATGATGAATTAAAATAGCAAGCAACCAGAAGGTCTGGGTCATGTTTGAGGCTTGGGGGATATGTAATACAAGCCCTTTTATTTCCTCACTGCTCACTGTCAAAAGATCCCAAACATTCCCATAAGGTGAAGTAGCAATTTACTTTTCCACTTTCAATTTAATGTACTGTATCAGATGCTTACAATGCAGTCATCTCTGCATTGGAGAAATAAATGCAGACTGAGTGATAACTTTGTGGAACAACTCCATAGTATTTTGCTTTTATTCTGTTCCAGAAAGTTTGTTCAGCAATAACTAGGACTTTTCAGGCTGTTAAAAGGGTACATATACTGAAATGGACAAACCCTGATGTTTTCTGGTGGTTTGTGTATAAATATCAGTTAAGTACAAAAACTTGCTAGCTTTCAATTTATTTGAATTATAACATATGTGATAGCATTTTTTTTTTTTTGGATGAGAAGTGGGTACCTCTGAGAGCAATTTCCTGACCATTGTGTTTGTTGCAAAATCAAAGCTAATATTAACAAGCACAAATTTTACAAGGTGCTGTTGATGATCAATAAATTGTGATTCATGACTTGATTTTATGACTACGCTAACATCAACAAAACTTGAAACATCACTCGAGAATTTTGGAAAACCTCTAAGGGTTTCCCCAACTTCATAGATTATAAGTTCTATAGCACAAAAAGAGAACATTTGCCCCAATGGGCTGTGACAGTCGCACAACCTACTTAAGGCTGATTCAAATTAACATAATGTTTGGGTCTACTTTGCTTTTTAGGAAATAAAAAGAAAGAGCTTGCATTTATATAGCGTCTTTCTTATCCGCATGACATTGCAACGTGACTTCACTGCTAAAGAGTGACTTGAAAATCTAAATTCTTTTAGATGTGGCAAAATGCTACTTATAGTTTGTATTATACATGAAGCACTCAATCAGAAATTTAGATAGTTGACCAATCAATTTTGGTTTTGTTAATGAGGGCTAAATGAAGGTAATTGAATCCTGTTATTCAGATCAGCTTCCCTCATATCAGCCTAACAACTAATTTGAAAAATTTGAGTCTAATAAATAAATAAATTTTTCTCTAGCATCTAACTGCATCAATCAAAATGTTAGACAAACTGTAAGGTTAAATTTAAAGTTTGAAACTAAGACTAAAATAAAATTTATTAGCGCTTAGTGAAGTGGCAAGTTGTATTTTAGAATTTGAATTGGAGCACATTTAAGCTAATGGTTATTGGTTATGGTGATAGTGTGCACTGTAATGTAAATGACCAGGTTAAAACTGCCTTTCACAGTTTTTCAGTTCTTTTTGTGTAGCTCAAGATTTACTCCGTGAATGGATGAATTCCAAGATAAGGCCAGAATTAGAATATGAAGAAACTGAAGAAACAGAAAGTTGTATCAATAACTCAGAAGAACTCCTTCACACACCAGAGATGATCTCCAGAATGCCTGAAAAGTTTGATGGTGAGGGCATCAGATTTGCTTTTGTGTGTTTTTGAACTTTACCTTTACAGTCACACTCTAGATTTTAGTAGAAATATCAAGTCCTTCGAAGAAAGAATATGTATTTCAAATAATTGTTTACGCTTGTGGACCTCTTTGTTAAATGACTTCAATTCAAATTCATCTCCCATTGGTCTGCTCATAAGACGGTTATAATATAACTGAATACTGAGGAATCAGCAATGTTAAAAGAAAGATAACAATATGGGGTTGAACGAGGAACATTATGCAAATTATTTTAAAAGTAAAAACCTCTTCTGAAAGTACTGTCTTATGCTAGGATACAGTTCTGAAACACGACTAAGAAAACAAATACAAATACCAGAATAAAATTAAAGACACACGTACCTGAGAAAAAAGTTCAAATTGCTGACCAGTCCAGACAGTTGCAACCTTTCCCGGGCTGGGCAGTTTTATAAGCTTTCAGTTTACAAATGATGGTGCCAAAGCAAACTCCTGTGTAAGTGGTTGGGAGCAAATTAAAATTAACCCCAATCTCAAAATAATTAAAAACATCAAAATTTTAAAAATGTTTTAACACTGCAGTTGCAGACAATATGTGAAGATATTTATATCTTTTTGACACCTTTTGTCTTTTCTTATTACATAAGTAAAATTAATATTTTTTATCTGTCAATTATATATGTAATTTTCAAAATCATGTTAAAACATCTATGTTGCTTCCTCCTAGTTCAAACATTTTGAATGTTGTTGCATTGAGTGAAAATAGCTCCAGAGGCCCCTTTTAGATAGTAATGGGTCAGTAGAGATAAAGTTTAATGTCAAAAGCAAAGATCTGGCCACCTATGATAAATGTGCAACCCACAAATGAAAAAGGTGCCTTGTGTTTATGGCATTGCAAAACACAATTTATAGGCTACTGTTGCATGTGGATAATGTTTTAAAAATGAACAAGCATCCTGGGCTATTTAACAAAAAATGGCAAGATCAAGGAGGATAAGCACTAATAAAAATTAGCTGCAAGAAGTTGAAATATATATCTATATATCGAAAGATCTATTTAGAATAATGCAGGGCAAAATGATGACTTGTGAATAGACATAACATAATACAGTGAAGACAAGAAAATTTGATGTTCTTAATTTTGAAAGCCACAAGGAAATACTTCTTGGTCACTCACTTGGCCATTAACCATAATTAGGACCGGTATTTCATATGTATTAGTCTCAGACTTGTCACCGCCCTCATCCTAGAATTGCTTATTGTATATGATGTACATATCGTTGTAGAATTGTACAGTTATTTGGAACAGGAAAAAGAGGATGCTACAACACAGACCTTCTTACAGCAGCTCCTAGAGACGAAAGTGGTAGCGTCTGGTGTCCTTGAGGATCTTGGAGAAGATGAGGAAATGCATCAGACAAAATGCAAAGACCCACGGTTAAAGATGGAGGCAAGGCACCAACAGGTCTGTACCAGTGGTTAGGAACACTACTACAGTTATAATCAGGATTCTACTCATGTTTTGATAATGAAAATTTTTTAAAAATCACAGCCAAAATGTAGGTTTGGCGCTAAACTAAAGCACCTTATTTGTTTAGAATTTGTTTGAGTGTACTTTTAATGAAATATTTATTTTAAATATTCTTTGTATTAACTTTTAATTTTAAAAGAAAAAAAACCTGTGGGACATAACATGTCCTTAAGGTAATATAGATTCACAGGAACTAATTATACCAGTCTATAATTAAAAGGTGAAAGAGAATCGCCTGAAAAGACAGGCAAAGTTGGAACAACAGAAGCAGGAAAAAGCCATGAAGAAATTTGCTCAGGTTCAAGCTCAGCAGCGGCTTCAGGAGGAAAACAGGAGAAAAGCTTTACAAGCCAAGAAAGAGGAAGAACATATTAAAAAAGAAATGGTGCAGTTACGGAAAGAAATGATGGAAAGGAGATGCATAATGGGAGAGGCAAAACGACTGTAAGTTTTTGATGGGCCAAAGTAACTACTTCAAACGCATGTAATGCTTTAATTACTGCTTTAATTACTATTCAGTGAAAGAAAGAATTTTTTTTTTTAGTAATCACTCTTGCAATCAAAGTTTGCGCTTGTTTTCTTCCAGTTGGAATTGTAGGAGATTATGCTTGCTTGCACTCCTTTAAGGTTTACTGCAAAAATGCTTAATGACAAATTAAGTCGCTCATGTTAGGAGTAGGTTCAAACAATGCTTAAGAAAAAGTAGATAATTTGCTTCTTTCAGATTTCTCCCTTGCCTTCCCATATTCGTTTTAAGGGAAAAACCCATTTCAACATTTTCATGAAAATCATAATTTCTTCGGTGAATCCAACAGTCCCACAGCTTGACACCCAGCCTACAATCAGCTCTAACCCTACTTTTGTGTTGTTGTTTTCACCAAGATCCAGACACCTAGAGGAGACAAAAAAAACTGCAGATGCTGGAATCCAAGGTAGACAACCAGGAGCCTGGAAGAACACAGCAAGCCAGGCAGCATCTGGAGGAAAGGAGAAGTCAATGTTTCAAGTATTGAATAATACCCAAAACGTTGACTCCTCCTTTCCTCCAGATACTGCCTGGCTTGCTGTGTTCTTCCAACTCCTGTTTGTCTACCTAATAGGAATCTTTTTGGGGTTTTCCAGCACCTGAAAGTAAGTGCTAGCCTTTAATGGTGTATTCCAGCATCACATGAAGGGTTCAACCAATTACATCAACTTGGCCATTAAAAAATATCAAAGAATATCTTCAAAATTATCAGTATAATTCAGTCAGGGACTTGTTTTACAGTGAACAATTGCATCTGGAAAAACAAAAGAAAAAACTCTTGGTTCATGAAAAGGTCAAGCAAGCACTGATGGAGCTACAGGAACAGCAGGACCAGGAACGTCTCAAGATCAAGCATCTCCAGGTGATGCAACAAGTTGAAGCCAGGATTAAAGCTTACCAGCTCCAGGTAAGAGTAAACTAATACCTGAAAAAAAAAAGACAGTATGATCCTGAGTGGTGAAGGACCAGATTATTATCCTAGCAACCCTACAATATTTTTAGATAAGTAAGGGTATGTATTCACACAGTGCCTATACTGTATACAGCTCATCATTAAAGTTAAGACCACCTAGTCTTTCGTACTGAAGGCTACTTCTGAGAGGGTAGAAGTTAAATAACCTCTCATAATTATTAAACTTAGTTGGTGAGAATTCAACAATCTTAACACGATAGGTTCTTACTGATATACCCGAATACCAGGATTCCGGTACAGGCCATTCATTAATTCTGCTATCTTATTTTCCTATCCTCACAGCTGAAGGATAGTAATGTGGTTCTCCATGTATTCTACAGATTTATTCCTGGCCTGTTTCATTAGTAAATCTTGCCTATAGCAGCAAGAGAACTGTTACTGCACTTGGGTCTGTGAGGTCACATTTGTCCGAAGGCCCCTTCAGGGATCAGTTGCTATCAGCTTTTGCTATTTAGAGAGGCTTATAAAAAAAAATTATGAGTGAACTTCCATGGACTCATGCTCAGTATGAATAATTCATCCTGTTTGGCAAGTCTTCATGTTTGAGCCCAAACAAATGACCTGAATAGAAAAATTGATAACAAGACACTGAAGCATCGTTGTCAACTCTGTTCTCCTGACCAGATGTATTCTTCATGTATGATTTAGAATCCCTACAGTGTGGAAACAGGCTCTTCGGCCCAACAAGTCCACACCCAACCTCAGAGCATCCCACCCGCACCTGTCCCCTTGTAACCCACCTAACCTACACATCCCTGAACACTATGAGGAATTTAGCATGGCCAAACCACCTAACCTGCACATCCTTGGATTGTGAGAGGAAACCGGAGCACCCGGAGGAAACCCACGCAGACACAGGGAGAATGTGCAAACTCCACACAGACACCGGAGGCTGGAAATGAACCTGGGTCCCTGGCGCTGTGAGGCAGCAGTGCTAACCACTGAGCCACCATGCCGCCTAAATAATATCCTAAATAATGTCACCAATTATAGCTGGATACTGCCATCCAGCTAAGGTGAACCAACTTGGAATAGCAAAGGAGTAAATCTTATCATATTTTATGGCTCAGTTGCAGTCCATGAAGTGTGCTTGCCAGTTGAGCTTTAGGGATGCATAAGAAATAGAATTAGGAGTAGGCCATTTGGCTTTCAAATCTGCTGCACTTCAGTAAGATCATGACTGACTTGATTGTGGCCTTAACTGCACTTTCCTGCCTGCCCCCATAACCCTTGACTCACCTTTTGATCAAACATCAGTCCAATTCAGTCTTGAATTTACTTAATGGTCTCACCACCACTGGTCTCTGTGGAAGAAAATCCCAAAGGCAAATACATACCGTCTGTAAGTTAATTCAGTGACATCAGGGACAAATCTGCTAGTAAACAAACATGAAATAATAGTTATAATTTAAGAGTTGAAGTTGACAGTGGGAAACTATGAAACAATAGGTGGCTCCTTTCTGACTCTTGGTGGAGAGGGATTGTCTATAGTTGTCTCCATTGGGGATTTAATTTATTCATGTGGTTTCCCAGAACAAAAGCAATATTTGGAAACAAAAAAAAAGTTGAAACCTCTAACTGGGTATCACAGGGATGTCACAATGCTATGGGAACAGATTGCAGGCAGGATTTTTTTTGTGGGTTTATCTGTGCGCTTTTTGATCAAAATTATTGTTGGAAGTTGGCATAGTTGTGAAACTGTGAGAATCAGAGAGAAAAATTGACTGCAGAAAAGATTTACAAGGATGTTGCCAGGTACGGAAGGCTTGAGTTATAAAGAAAGGCTGGATAAGCTGGGACTTTTCACTGGAGCAGAGGAGGTTGAGACTTTACCTTATTCAAGTTTATAAAATCATGAGGGATATACAGTTAATGGTAGTCGTCTTTTCCCTAGGATGGGGCATTTCAAGACTTGCGGGCACATTTTTAAGGTGAGAGGAGAGAGAGGGTGTGTGGAATGTTTACGTGTGGAATGAACTTCCTGAGGAAGTGGGGGATGCTGGTACAGTTACAATGTTTAAAAGACATTTAGATAAACACATGAAAAGGATAGGTTTGGATGGATATGGGCCAGGAGCAGGCAGGTGGGACTAATTTAGTTTGGGATTATGGTCAGATTGGATTGTTTGGACTGTTTCCGTGCTGTATGACAGTATGACTAACAAACCTCAGAAGAAATATTTCCTCATTTCCCCGTGAAATTTGGAGATCACTTATTTTTAAACTCTGTTTGCTAATTCTTGATTCCCCATGACGGGAAACAATCTTTCAGCATTTACCCTTTTAAGCTCCCTCAAGATCAAACGTATTTCCTCTCATTCCACCTCTTATTTTTCTAAACTCCACTGATATAGGCCCAGCCTGTGGTGATAAGACAAATACCTAATCCTTGGAATCATCTTATTGAAACATCTCTGAACTACTTCCAATATGTGTATGTTCCTCCTACAATAAAGTGACCAAAACTCTGCCTGTACTCTGTGTGGTCTCATTAATGCTTTATGCTGTTGTAGCAATACTTCCCCTTTTCTTACTCAATTCTATTGCAATAAAGACCAACATTTTTTGACTTCTTAATTACTTGCCATACATGTGTAATTGCATTCATTTATAAATTTATGTAGCACTTGTATCAAATACCTTTTGGAAATCCAAAGACACTGCATTCCATTTATCTCTCAAATATGATTTCCGTTTGACAAAACATGGTGGCTCAGTGGTTAACACTGCTGCCTCACAGTGCCAGGAACACAGATTGAATTCCAGGCTCGGATGGCTGGCTGTGTGGAGTTTGCACGTTATCCCTGTGTATGCATGGGTTTCCTCCGGGTGTTTTGGTTTCCTGCCACAGTCCAAAGATGTGCAGGTTAGGCGGATTGGCTGTGCTAAACTGCCTGTAGTGTCCAGGAATCTGCAGGCCAGATCAGTTGGTTGGGCTAAATCCAGGATTACAGGGATAGGGTAGGGGTCTGGGTCTGGGTGGAATGCTCTTCAGAGGGTCACAGTAGACTTGATGCACTGAATGGTCTGTTTCTACACTAGGGATTCTCTGATTCTATTAAAACCATGCTGACTCCTCCTGATTGTATTATGATTTTCTAAATGACCTACTACTTACTTAGTTAATAATGGATATTCGTGATCACAGATGTTCACCAATTTGGCTGTCTTTTCCTGTTTTCTTTATCTGTCCTTTCTTGAGTAGATTTGCAGTTTTCCATTTTACTGGGATCTTTCCAGAATCTAGGGAATTTTGGAAATGCATCTTTGCAGCCATTAATTTTAGGAATGCAGGCCATCAGGTCCAGGGGACTGTTCAGCCTCCAGTCTCTCTAATTTCCCTTGTACTTTACTTAAATCACATTGAGTGTTTGATTTCCTTCCTCCCTTCTATTTCTTGAATTTCTGATTCGCTTAGAATACTTTTGTAATATCTACTGTGAAGACAAATCTGAAATACTTGTTCATCATCTGAGATTTACTTGTTCCCCATTATTAATTCTCCAATGCTTATTTTAGCTATTCTTTTTCTTTTTATATACTTGCAGGAATTCTTAATGTCTCTTATATTGCTTACTTGTGTTCTCTTGTATTTTAATTTATCCCTCCATTTTTAGTCATCCTTTCATGGTTTCTGAAAATTTCTCAATCTTCTGGCCTCCCACAAATGTAAGAAGTTCGACAAGTAAGTTCACATCTGAAACAAAAATTGGTAATGTAGTAAATAACAAAGAGGAACTCTTAGTCTACAGGATGATATAGATGGGCTGGCTGAATGGGCACAGTGGCAAAGGAGTTTGATCCTGAAAAATGTGAGGTGATTCATTTTAGAAGAATTAATATGACAAGGGAATTTGAGATGAATGTAGGACAGAGTGAAGTACTGAGGTTCAGAGGGATTTTCCTGTGTATGTCCATTGTTCCTTGAAGGCAGCAGGCAGACTAATAGAGTGGTTAAGAAGGCATGTAGGCTACTTGCCTTCATTAATCAAGGCACTGAATACAGGAGCAGGGAGGTTATGATGTATAAAAGATGTTAGCTGGGCCACATCTGAAGTACTATGTGCAGATCCAGTTGCCACATAGGGTGAGACAGCACTGGAGAGGGTGCAGAGGAGATTCATCAGGATGTTGCCCTTGTTGGAGCATTTCAGCTTGGAGAGACCGAATAGGTTTGGGCTGTTTCCTCAGAGCAGAGAAGGTTGTGGGAGACCTGATTTGAGGTCTAAGAAATTGAAGGACATAGTTAGGGTAGCTTCTTCTTGGTATAAGGGTCATTAACCCAGGGGCATACATTTTATGGAGTGGAGGGTTAGAGGGGATTTAAGGATTTTCTTTTTACCCAGAGGACACTCTGATCTATAGATGTTCTGTTTCTTTTTGTCATATTCTGGTTATCATTTCCCACATTGCTACCCTGCATTACTGCCTTGTCTTTTCTCATTAACTTTCCAATCTTTCCCTCACATGAACTCCCACTGTCTCCTCCCTTACCCACATTCCGTTTATAGTTCAAAACACTATCTACAGCCCAGGTTTTATTGATCTGCCAGGACTCTGATCCAGAGCACTTCAGGTGTAGACCTTCTGAATGGTTCCACCTTTCACCAGTACAGGTAGCAGTACCAAAACCCATTTCTGTCACAGCTATCTTTGAACAATGTGATCTTATTTACTCTACCCCAGCTTGCTTATGGTTCAGTTTGTAATCTACAAGATATTATCTTTGTGGTTCTACTTTATAATTTATCTCCTTGCTGCTTATACACCCTTTGCAGAACCTTTTTTTCCAATTCTGCCGATGTCACTTATCCACATGGACCATGACAACCGGATTCTTCACCTCTCACTCCAAGTTCCTCTCCAGTCCTTCAGAGATTTCCTCAACTCTGAGCAGATGGGCACACAACCTTCAGGACGTGTGTTCTTGTCTGCAGATAAAATAACTGTCTCTCGATATATATTGTCCCGTCCTCCTACTATGTTCCTTTTGACTCCCTTGAATGTTCACTTGCACCATAATGCTGTGGTCAGTTTGCTCATGCTGTCAAGTCCCAGCTTTCATTCATACAAGTTGCAAGAACATTAAATTTGTTGGACAAGCACAAGGCAGGCTCCTTCATTGCTACCTTCTGGATCGCCGTACCTACCACACTTGCAGTCACGCTTTACCGTCCCTGACGATATACCAAATCTGGTGTATCTAACCTAAGGACTGTGTCTGCGTATTGTAGCAAAAAGACCTGGTCACTTCCCCTTTCACTGATGGATCTCAGTGTCTGAAGCCCACACTGTAGATCATCAATTTTGAGCTTGAATTCCTCAAGCTCATGACATTTACTATAGATGTGCTTTCTGTGGACCACACAGCTGTCTACCGGCTCTCAAATGCTACAGCTGCAACACTTCACATCTATATGGAATCAATCTTTGATCTTACCTATTGATCAGAAAAAAAACACAATACTATTTTTAAACCTAAATGAAGTATCAGTGAACTCATATTTACTCCTTATTTAAATCTAGTGTTTGCAGAAGCATTTTTCGGTTTGGTATAAACTGGTGCTCGAACGAAGGATTAAAATGGGTAAAGCCAGGGCCTTATTTGATTGGAAGAGTCAGCTCCGAGCTTTCCAGGCCTGGAGAACATTTGTGTGGGGAAAGAAACTGGAGCAAGAGGTGCAGCGTACTGAAATGGAGCTGCGAGAGGAAAAAAGGTAGGATTTATCTGGAATCCATGCTAAGAAGGAATGATAGCTGGAGTCTTAAAGGTTCCTTTCTGATTACACAGAAGGAATATGAGAGATGAAAAAATCTCAAGTTGACCTGTGCACTGTCTTGCAAAGATAGTATAAACTCGATTAACAGGAGTGTTATTGCTGGTATGTAGCAGGAAAGCAAATTACTATTTCTTCAAGAGCTAAATACATTGGAACAGAGTTCCCACTTTGAGTTCAATTGGTAAATTTGATGCAAATTGCACTAGTTTTGAAGATGTTTTCCTCAAGTTTCTGCTCAAATCTAATTGCATATCATCGTATGTAAAATTTGCCGTAAACCTGATTTCTGCTTTAGAATGTAACTTTTCAAAAAAAACTTTAAAAATATTCCTTTAAGAGTGGGAATTTGGTGAAGTTTGAATAAAACAGCTAAAAATGAGTTTGTTGCAAAACAAGACTGCACACAACTATTTGCTATTTATATTGTGTTGAGCAGTTCTTAGTAAATTAAAACAATTTATATTCCAAAATTTTTAAAATGTGCATATTAGTGTCCTAGAATCCAAACGAACTAGCTTAATATTAAGAGCTTCCTTGATATACACAAAAATAAGCGTTATTGGTGAAAACTGGCCATGTGATTAAATTGAGCTGAGAGCGCGGTCAGTTTTGTGGGCCATGGAAGCTAACTACAGTGAATATTATCTATGCTCGAAATTCTGAAACCTTTTGTGCTAGTCTGACGAATATCCATGAATGGCACTGAGAAAACCAGTGCAACCAAGTATGAAATGTATGGCATTCAGCTTTAATTCCTTGAGACAAGTGGCAGCTAATAATGTCTGTCAATCTGAACTAGTGTGTTTCTGAAACCAGCTATCAATCCTTTGCAGTTGGATAATGGAAACTGTATTGAGAATCAGATAAATTGTAGACAACATCACAATGGTATATAAATGCATCCTTCTTTTTAAAAATTACTTTTATCTTTTAATTGCAGCATTTGTGCGATTATCTAATGATACATATAAGATTGTAGAGCACTTGCACATACATAGGATAGCAATTCCATAGAGAGGATGGCTAAAAGCAATGATGAGAAAAGAATTGTGGTGAAATCAGCATGCAAATAACTTTTGAAAGCGAAGTGAATAACTAGCTTAAGCAAAAATCTTATCTGCTTGAAAGTTTTATGATTGTAATATCAAAATCAGTTGAAGCAAAGGAATTGTCAAACGCTATTCATAAATACATTTGATTTGTTTATAGATAATTGTACACAAGAAGGTCTGAGTTTTTTTTCACTCTGGTGGTGACTACATACTTAACTAACAGAATGCAAGATGAGAGTAAAGTGGTCACTGGACGTGAGTGCTAGTTTTATAGTTGGGAAATGTATTGGGGTGACTGGGGGTTCTGTATTTCTTGATCATCCTGGGATCAACATGGGGAACAGGGTGTGTTAAATAAGATATTGAGGTGAGAGGAGTTGAATGGTTTTATAGGTGAGATATTCATAGTTCAATATCAGTTAACCATTACAAGATGAGTTTTCACATTGTAGGAAGGTGGCCAAGCATGGCATGCATGATTAAGATCATTCAGAGTGGGAGAGACCTGCCAGAGCTCATGTCTCCACGGTATCTGCGCTTGAACAGGATGTTAAGTTCAGAAATTGCATAGCAGTATGTATCCTTGACCTATAGCACATAACTAGCAGAGTGAAATGGAAATTATAGATATTCCAGAATGAGATGAAGTAGCTTTTGAGCTGACCTCCTCATGAATCTTTAACAATCGTAATTCACTCCTACCATCACTTGTAACATTCTCAGTACAAATGTTGCGCATGCATGAAATTATTGAAATAAATTGTAACTGTTTGCAAATCAGGAATGATGCCCCTTATGACCGAATAAACTGTATTATTATTTACATGGGAGGAAAAAACTGTCATTTTCTTGTTCATGGTAACGTCCCAGAAGTCAAGAAATTACAAAATGTATTTTGTTGCAATGTTGTTACTAGGATTTTGATAACGTTTAGTGGTCAGTACTTTATGCTTAATGCTACTAAAATTTATTAAATTAGATTAAAATTAAATGCTACATACTGCATTCTTCTTGTTTCTAGGAGAATTTCAGTAAAGCATAATGGGGGCGTAACAGTTTTGAATAGAATTTCCCTAGTGGCATTATTATTGAAGTTACCTTATATTCAGAGGATGCTTTGAGTAATGCAACATTAGAGTAAAGTATTTGTGTTTTGTCGTGGAAATTATTTTGGGTGATGAATCATGTGATTTGAGTTAGTGTTGCTTTCACCAAAGCAGTTTGGATTAAATTTGAACATCCTTTTCTCCTTTCACCTCTCACCCACACCCCCTCCAACACCACCCTCAAAGTATTTGACAATATTGTGTATTATTCTCCAACTGTTTAAAATATTTGGCTCCATTATTTTAAAAATATATTTCATTGAAGCCAGAGCTGATATTTATTAAATTGAAAGAATTAAAATAAATGCTGTCTGTTGTTCATAGGAAAAACCAACTTGCAACAGACTGCAATCGGAAACACCGACTCCGTTACTGCTTCACAAATTGGCAAATATGGTGTAAAACTGAGAAAGGAAAGAGAGAACTGGAGGCGAGAAAAGAGGAGACAAAATACAAGATGGCTGCACTGTTAGATTCAGCATGTTCTGGGAAATTGTCAGCAAATTCCAGCAGAGTTTCAAAAAGTACGTGCGAAACACAGCAGATTGAATGTGCTAAAGAAGAGGTAAATGGGGAGATTACAGCTTTTATGTCTATTTCAACTACAAGAGATTATTACAGTTAAGGGAGATGATGTTACAGTGGTACTATCACTGGCAGTCCAGGTTAATGCTCTGGAGATGTGAGTTCAAATCTTATCATGGCAGTTGGTGGAATTTAAACACAATTAACAAATCTGAAACTGAAAGCCAGTATCAGTGATGATGACCAGGAAATTATTATTTTTTGTTGTAAAAACCCAATTGGTTCATTATTGTCCCCTTAGCGAAGGAAACCTGCCATTCTTGTCTGGCCTAAATGTGACTCGAACAACAGAAATGTGGTTCATTGTTAACTGCCCTCTGAAATGATCAAGTAAATCACTCAGTTCTCAACTCAATTAATTAACTATGCTATTAATTTAAGTGGTTAGAAGTCTGCTCAGTGATACTGTTTGGCATTTATTTTGAAAGTATGTTTGAACCAAGCTCCACAAGCTTGAATAAAGAGGCTTTCGTGTGATAAAATGATTTTAATTTTTGCCAATAATTATCGGAGATTTTCGATATCAGTTCTGAATAGACTCTTGTATCCCCCAGTACCATCGCAAAGGACAAATGATGGCCAAGGCCGTAGTACAAATGCATGTGTTCCTCCCGTTCTTCTCTTTATTTCTGTCCTGGCAGAATATTATTATATGGGGATACTGTAAATATCAAACGCTTATTGTTTGTCACGACGGATGCGTTTCACGGCTGGGCTATATGTGTATAGACTAATCCTTTCGAACTGCAATTTTACTGATCTGGAACTTCAGGCCCCATGTATTTTGCAGTTGAATTATGATCACAATGAACACCTTTACTTTTTTGTTGTACAAACTTTTAATTTCATAGTATATTAATATCACCTTCAAATAGTCACAGGACAAAGTGAAGACACAGAGTTCCTCAGTCAATTCCCGGGTACAACAAGCCAACAAAACACAGCAGACCAGAACCAAAAGCCCAAAATTTGCTTGGCAAGTTACTCGCAAGCACGCTGCGTTGAGCTTGGAGGACAGAATACATGTGCATGATACAAGTAAAATTTCAAGTGGCTCCCAGGAAAGTCAAAAATCCAACTCTGTCACCACAGGAAAGGTGATTCAGTATTTGCAGGGTAACTTTGAACATCGCCATAGATTCCAACAGCAACTGATTGAGAAACAAAAAAAGCAGCTGGAGGAACAACAGAAAACAATTGCAGAGCTTCAGGATAACCAACAGTTGACATTATTGCAGGAACAGGCAAAACTGGCATCTGCCATAACTGCAGCAATTGGTAATGCAGCTCAAAAGGTGCGAACTGAACCCAGTCCACTTGGTCGAAGACAATCTGGAAATACCCAGTGTAAAATGAAAGACACAGCTG
Source organism: Ginglymostoma cirratum (assembly GCA_024137785.1). NCBI lineage: Eukaryota > Metazoa > Chordata > Chondrichthyes > Orectolobiformes > Ginglymostomatidae > Ginglymostoma > Ginglymostoma cirratum. Next base: position 11,412,853 of record JAHRHZ010000031.1, read on the forward strand.
TGCGTATATCCAGGTAATGTTTTCTTTTTGGGGTCACAATATTTCATTGTTTTAACACCAATTAATTTCTTTTGCATTTAAGTAAACACTAGAGTTCCTGTCCAGTGACTGATATTGGTGGGAAGCATAATATTTTGCCTACATACATAAATGCGTATTAAAAGGCATTGGAACTTGAGATTGATAGGGAATTTCCATTTTATACATAATGAGTACTAATTTTTCAATTCCAAACATTTATTTACAGGAATGTACAATACAAACATGCTCCTCCAGACACAATAAAAACAAATGCATTATTATGGTAAAATTTCACTGCTGGCTCCTAGAAATGTTGAAAATGGGGGCTACATTGTAATTCAACTCACAATTTAATTGCTCATTAACGTGGCAGAGTCACCGTAACTTCTGTAAAATTTGAAGCAACAGCTTAAACGCTGGCCTGTAGTTATCTCTTCATTGGTCCTGATAATGTCTGTGTGTAATTCCAGAGCATAAAACAGATACACATATGTGAACTTACAGAGGGTGCTGCATTAGCTGTGTTAAAAAAAATCCCAGAAAAATTGTTTTAAAAAATGAAAACAAACTATTCCATTTGAATAGAGACAAACACCTTCATATTACAAAGTATTCTAGGGTTCTCTGCATGCTCCTGAGAACCAAGAATCTAGCTGTCAGTGTTGAATTAAATCACTTACAATAAAATTCTGAATTCTATTGATGTTCAGTGGACTGACCATGTGCTTTTGACACTGTTGTATGATTTCTTTATCCTGTTTTGCAGTTTACTAAAATAAAATGTTTGTGACATTGCTTAGTTTGACAGGTCCTACATCATTTGAGGAATCTAATTGTCCCAGCACAAGTATCAATTATAGCAAAACAGTTCATAACTTGATTTCACCTCACCCAATTGTCAAAGGTATGTAGAGTAATGCTTCCAGTGCTGGAAATTTGCATGTTTTAGTAGTTCTGTTTATTTTGTTTTTGTAGGATTCTCGTCTCTGCTCTCACCTGCCTGCAAGTTATTGATAACAAATTCAAACCGTATGTTAATTGATTCTTGTTTCCTTTGGGCTATTGAGTTGATCTGGGAAAAAGTCTAAATCAGGGAAAACAATGCTACTCTAAATCTCTGAGCAGTTAAAGATGCCATGGTTTCCATATCATCAAATTAAATGAGAAATGAGAAAGGTCTGCTCAGGTTTATACTCCCAAGTGGATATTGAGCAAATGAAGTATCAGATTAGGCCATTATATCCAAATAGCCATTATGTGGTTGACTGCCCTGTTTGTTCTCTTTGGTCTAAGTTCCCCTATGATGAATGCTGACTATGGTGATATGCTGATGTCTGGCAGCAACTATGGACCTGTACCCAGCAGGAGTGGAGGCAAAATGTGAAAAACTAATAGGTGGGGTGAGGAAGAAACTCCACAGAAAATGATGAGATGAGCAGTGTAGTGTGTTGCTAGGTAAGGAGTAGTCACAGCTCCCTCTTTTAAACCCCTCTTAATCGGTCACAACAATTCTTAAAAATTCTTTCCTTGTGTATAGATGTCACACCTTTGATTAAACTTAGTTGACCAGATCAAAACAAAAAGCTATTTCCAAGGTTTTTGTGAAAAAGTGTGGAGTTCATCCTGAAAAAAATAATGAAATCTGATATCAGACCCAAAAATACAGGTAATGAGCTGACAAAGAAAGTGAGGTTCCGAGATAACAGTGAGGCAGCATCAGAGGATGCTGCCTGGCCTGTTGTGTTACTCCAGCTCTACACTGTGTTGTTTCTAACTCTCCCATCTGCAGTTCTTGCTATCTCTGAGGTTCAGAGATGTTTAGTACAGATAGGAAGGGAATAACAAATACTGTTATAGATTTTAGGAGTCCCATGGGTGTAAGAATGAAAAAACATTGTTGAGCCGTTTAGCTGTTGTCTTGTTTCTTCAGCTGTGGCAATGTTTGCAGATCTTGAGTTCTCAGTGAACAAAGTTCCATAATGCTTTTTCAATGGTATTGGTTTCTGCAACTGAGACAGAAAGAAGTATCCTTGCTGTTATCGGTCCATGTTGTTTTCTCGTTTTGCTCAAGGACTGTTATTAGTATATTGTTACTTTGCGAATTCTAGTGTCTGTGTCTTTGTTCCATTCCAAGCCTGGATAGTTGTAGGCAACCTTTCATTTCTCAATACATGAAGTTATCATGCTACTGAGTAAAACAGATGCAAATTTCTTGGCCCCTCGCTGAATTTCAATGCCTCTTGATTAATAGTCCATGAATGTTGCCTGCTTATCAGTTGAGCACAGCAGCCATATGGACTGTTTTTCTAGTCTTTCTGCCAAAATGGAAAACATGACATTTTCCCACAATATACTCTGTCAATTTTTTGTCCACTCACTTTTTTTCACACTGTATTGTTATGAAATCCATTTTTTAATATCTGATTCTACTGTGGAAGCCAGCATATTATGAATAACTTAACATTCAGGCAACTGACTGTTCCAGCAGTGGCTCTCATTCAAACCTATCTAGAAACAAGGGATGGGCTTGTTGTGAGCTTTTCGCAGTTCAAAGGTTACAGGCAATTGAAGTCAGAAGCAGTAGGATAGTGAGTGAGAGAGAGAAACAACGATTGAAGCAAACTCTACATAAAGCAGTTCATTGTTTAGTTGGACTGAAGGGAACATAAATGAACTGCACTAGTTTTGTGTAGGTGAGGCTCCAGGAGAAGTCATGAGTCGTTGGATAATTCTGTGCAGTTCGGACTCGAGGAGAAGTTTTTTGAACCAAATGGTGTAGCTGAACAAGTCACGTGCTTGGAGAAAAGCAGTGTATTTTTGGCTTGGTGAAGCTAACTGTCAGTGATATAGGGCTAAAGTGTAGTTTCCAGAATGCAGGGGAGTGTAGACCCCAGAAAGGAAGAAGTACCATAAACATGTTGAGCCAGTCCATTACATAGCAGTTCTTGAGGGAGTTCCAATGCCTAATATCAAAAGTGAAGAATTGGAATTCCTGGAAGTTTTAATGAAATTTGGTCACCCACTAATATCTGGGGAGTTGCCGAGAAATCCACTCGATGTGGCATCTGCATTTGCAGTTTGACATGTGCATGAGGTGTTCAACCAGTTCGTATGTTACCGATATACATCTCCAGTTACAATCACTGAGTGTGTTAGAGAAGCTCAGCAGGTCCGGCAGCATCTGTGGAGAGAAACGGTTAATGTTTTGAGTCTGGTACGACTTACCAGACTCAATTAACACTGCTTCTGTTTATAGATCTGCCAGACCTGCTTGGTTTCTCCAGCATGCTCTGCATTTGTTTAGGATTTCCAACACACAGAGTTTACTTTTGTATTTATATTGATGATTGTATTACTGTTCGAACTTTGAGAGTTCAACCCCATGGAACTTTGCAGTGTTATTCTCTTAGTAAGAATTTGGATCTTGCATTCTCTGTACCGTTTTAAAAAAAAATCCTTGTCAAGTCATTAATATATCATTAAATAGTTGAGGCCCCAGCTCTGATCCTTGAGATTCTTCATCAGTGACAGTTTATCCCAACTCTGTTTACTGTCACTTACTTAATCCTCTTTCCACATTATACATGGGGTGACAAGATTTCTCCTCTACTCAGATCCAATTTATATTTGGCTGCAAGTGAAAGAGTGAATCTAGAACATTTGAACTATTGTTAAGACACAGGGTCACCACCTTATACGTTTTTGCCTTCAACAGCACAAGCTCGTATCCGGTGCAGTAATCTTTTACATGGTAGGTCCTCCTAATATATTCAATATTTTCTCAGCAATGGAAGAACGAGCAAAGCAACGCTTAGCAAGACGAAAAGAACTAGAGGAGTTCAAAAGAAAAAAAGAGCAAGAGAGACTTGTGAGTAGGAAGAAAATTGTTTTGTCAGTATTGTACATTTATGTCCATCCCAGTGCTTATTGTTTTCTTTAATAGTTTGAACTATGAAGAGGTTAGTACTTACCTAGCAGTGATTTTAATGCCAATTTAGCAGCGTGCAATGTAACAAGTAATTGAACACTTAAGATACGTTAACTTTGTATATGGAGCATATAATTGTATTGTTAACAAAAGGCAAGGTGGATACCTGCTTATATCAAGAAGGTTGTGGGTCATGGAAGGACATGGACCCACACCATGTCTTGAGTGCTAAAATTCTTCATTCTTCTATGAAGGAGTGTGTATTATTGGAGGTGCAGTTATTTGAGTGAGATGCTGAACGGATGCCTGTTCAACTCCCTGGTGGACATATATAATCCCATGCCACTATTTAGAAGAAGAATTGGTATCCTGGCGAATGATTATTCTTTAATCAACGTCACACAACATAATGACTGCTAATTAGCACTTGCAGTTATGGGATCTTACTGTACAGTTTGGCTGTCCATGTTCCTCCATACAGCACACTTCAGTGTACTTTATTGGTTGTACTTTTCAAGACAATACAAAGGTAACATTTTAGAGGTTTGAATGTTTTAAAGTGATTTTGTGGGTCCGACAGGTTGTCCAAGTTTCTCTGAAGTGAGCTTTGTTTTGAGAGACAGTACAATTGACAACAGAAACAAGATCCACTTTAATACTTGAATAACAGTGAATTTGAACTTATGGTGCTATATATTATGTGGCCTCACAGATGTTTTATTTTCATGATTGAGCAAGGCTCATCTGAGAGCTGAGGAGGAAGAGCGACAGAGGCAGCTGGAGGCTGAAAAACAGGCAACTCTAGAAAAGAAACGCGAGGAGAGAAGACTACAAAGACAGGTTTGGGTTTAAAAACTGTATTCAACCAAAAGGCACAATACTAAAATTTTAATTATATGTGAACAAAACATTCCAAATTAAACAGAAAACTATTTACTTCGTATGTACTTTGAGCTCGCTCTGTATTGTTTGGAGGTAACAAAGTGGTTGTTCAAATCTCTAAATCACCAAGGGTAATAAAAATTTTAGAAATATAGAGATGTAAAATTCAGTTTTTATAATTGTGGTGAACTACTAGATATCTACTTAAATCTGGATTCTTTAATAATTGTGCTGTAACACCAAACCAATAACTCAAAAGTATAACTGATCCATTTGTTATTTCACAAGCTATGCAAGTAAAGTAGTTTAAATTGAAATTCTATGCCACTAGCTTTCACTGGAGTTGAGTTGACACATAGTATCCAATTCTGCATGAGTTTTGTAGCAATAAAGTAGCATATTTGAATGTAATCATCTAGTGACACACAAAACATTGGACTCAGCAGGTCTGGCAGCATCTGTGAAGAGAGATACAGCTAACATTTGAAGTCCAGTATGACTCCTTCTGAAGATGATTAAACTTAGGGATGCTGAAGAGTCTGAAATAAATATCAATATCCTTGAAATCCAAAACAAAACTCACTTATGAAGTAGTACATATGAAATCATGAGGAGTGGCAAACTCAGATTGCCACTCCACTCTTTCGTTTTAATATTAGGAAAGAACTCTGTATTTCTGACAGGAGATTCTCACCAAGGCTTTTTCAAAAATGTGGAGTGTACTTTAATTCAAACAGGTCACTCATTTTTCAGGATGGTCGGAAAAAGGTAATCCTGCTCTCTTTTAACAGTTGCCATATTCTGTGGTTAAAAGTCCAGCATCACTGACTGCAACTTTTACACTCCTGTGAAAGGGGGGAGTGTGAAAGGTAAGGGAGAGAGTATGGTGCTTGGATATGTCAGGGTAGATGAGAGATATTAGGTCCCCTGAGGAATGGGATTGTGGTTGAGGGTGTTGGTGGTTGTAAGGAGTCTGTAGAGATGGACTTGAGTGGTTGTATGGTAAGTTAGAGGGACAATATTATACATGTACCATCCAGATGCATTATCCTAATTGTTCTGTGTAATTCCTAAGTATCAACTTAACTGCAGCAGAACCCTCCAAATTCTCCATTTAAATACAAACCTTGAGGGTTCCAGACATAGGGAACATCTGAATCTTCAATTCCCTGTGTAATCCCCTCAGAGTCCCTACCACAGAAGCATTTATCTGGCCATCAGAAAATCTGAATTATTGGTGAATGAGGTGGTGTTAATGGAAGTAAAAAGAGTCTATACTTTGTCAATGCCACCAGATGGAGCTGTTTGTCCCTATATCTTGAAAATTGAGGAAAGAGGAAAAAAAAAAGAGGTAAATGAGAAAGGAATAAAACTAGTGCCCATTTTGTTTAGAAAAATTATTCTTCTTGGTTTAAGTGATCTTTTGTATTGGCTTCAAAAGCATCTAAAATTATCTTAAAGGAGTGACATAAAAATGCGAAATCTTTGATAAAATTTATCATTAATTCTGAAACTAAGCTGAGATAAGGTATAAGAAAATTTGTGAATGCACAGTACAGGAAAACCAGGTATTCCTAATGTCATTGCAGAGAGAGGTTCAGAAGCAGCTGAAGTATGAAAAAGAAAAACAACTTCAATGTGCTGCAGAAAAACACTACCAGCATTTTCTTCTACAAAAGAAGGGCCTGGAACCCTGGAAAAAGATTTTAGAAATCTCCAAGAAAAACTTGAAGGTAACATATTTAACAACCAAGGCTAAGAAATCATGAAACCTTCAGGTGCTGAATGCACTAATATTAATGGTCTAAGACAGGAGAAATACCAGGGATGAAGGTGGGAAATCTCACTGTGTAATGGTCTCCTGAATGTAAACTAACTTAGGAAAAATAAGGTGATGATTACTCACCGTCAGTACTGGCAGAGATGATCCCAGGGATACAGCCATGAAATAAATCAGAGATAAAGCAATTTTCTGTTATGGCTGCTGAGCAAAGCTATCTCTGTTCCCAAAAATGGTTTCTTTCAGCATCTGTGGTCCCTCACTTACCTCCATTCCCCATTGTTGAAATTGTAAATGCACTTTAGTTGCCACCTCTTTACCAGCTTGTCAGTGTCTTTTTGAAGTTCAACAATGTCCTTCTGTCAATTTAAATTTCTCCCAAGCTCTGTGTCATCTAGCCCCATAACTCTCAAGGTATCAGACCCCAACAAATTTTGAAACCTTGTGTACCCTGGTTTTATACACTTGACTATTCTGGAAATGCTTCAGCTGCCCAGGCCCTAAGCTCTGGAATTCCTTACTCAAATGTCCCTACCTTTATTTTCTTTATAAGACATTGCTTAAAATTAACTTTTTTGGCCAAACATTATATGGCTCACTGTCAGATTTGTTTTATAACCCTCCTGTGAAACACCTTGTGATATCTTATGTTAAAGATGCTATACGAGTACAACTTTTTGTTACTCATCGAGTACGTTATATGATCATAAAAACAGTTAGCAGAAGATCATCACAGCTCTTCACTCTTACACCAATGTCTACGTACCTGGCATCAAAGCGTAACCGAGTCACTGGCTGAAAAGAAGTTCGAAGCTGAAAAAGTGTACAATGGCATTCTTCTTAAGCGATGTTTCAAAAATTGGCTAGAAGTGAGTATATATAATAATAATTCTTCGTGGTACGTTTTGGAATATTGATGTGATCTTTGTGTCCCAGTAAATTAATATTCTTGCGTGATAATTAAATTTTAAACAAAGATGATTTTGAGGACTTCAGTGTAGGCAAGTTTAAAACAGATTACTTTGACTCTGCAGAGATTTAAAGAATTGTTCAAAACTTCCCTACTGAAATATCTTAAATAAAATGTAATCGAGTAAGTGAAAAATTGAATTTTAGGCACAATCCTCGACCTGACCACCAAATTATATAGAATGTGACTAGGCACTAGTAACCTGTTTTCTTAAAATAAACAATGAGAGAAATTCAGGAGAATTACTGAGAGAAAAAATGCCACAAGTTCATAGTTTTGATCAAGCAACTATAAACTTATACATACACAATGTCAGATCAGTAATACAATCAACAATGCACGTACAACTTGTTTTCAATTACCCAGAATGTGGTTCATATGGGTAATAGACTGTGCTTGAACTTTGAAGCACATGTATCAAATAAAAAAATCTAAATCAAAACATATCCCACAGATTTTTCAGCTATTTCCCCTGATGTTAATGACACTGGGTCATCAAATCTCATTAAACTCCACAAGAGGTAACAACTCTCTTAGCCGGTGTAGCTTAAAACTCCTCTTAAGCCATTCTGTCGAGGACTGTCTTAACAGATGCTCCCTTTCTGGTTGATCACCATCTTTTCCTGGACTTCAGTGCTTACTCCTGGCCACGATTTCAGCTTATTTGCAAATAGCTAGCTTCACAAAGCTGCATTTGAGTTCTAATCTTGCTCCATTCCACAAAGCAAACATTGGTTGTGAGCTTTATCAACCCTCACTCTCAGCTGTACTGAACCATTTCTGTCACATGGCTTCTTCTGCAGCCTCATAGCACCCAGGACTTTTTCTGAGATTTGCCTACTAATTCCTAACACTTCCTATTGTGTTCTGACAGCACAGAGTTATCCAGCTACTCTGGACTTCTGAGTCCCCTATGCTACAACCATGTGGTTCAGTTGCTTCCAGCAGCATAGCTAAATGCACCACTAACATTGAGTCTATGCCTCTCTCTCCCTCCCACATAGTCAAACTGTCATCACTGCATGTAGCCTTTTAGTTTCTCTTCAGTAATCCCCAAACTATCTTGAGTAACCAACTGAAAATCTTGCAATAATCTTGTCCATTGGAAGGCAAAATTGAATGTAGCAACCTAACAACTGAGTCTCATGAGTGTGCCCTTAATAGAAATTTCTCAATTCTCAATTCATATAATTGGATATGACAGGAAATGGATTTTTTTCACACAGGAGGAAAAGTTTGGTTCTCTTTTATCTTGAAATTAAATGGAGTGATGATTGAGTAATATTTCAGAATACATAATAACTTAGCTGAATTAATAGATGCCACGTCTGGTTGAGAGAAGTGATTGTATTTAGCTGTATTAAATTTCGTAGATACACAATCACAATGCAAATTAGTCAGAATTGTATGGGATGGCCAACCTTAGGACTGCTTAAAACTACAAACTTGATTGTTTATTTAACACGTTTGTAAGCAAACAGCAAGTGCTCTTTATCAGATATCTTAGAAGAAAGATAATGAGACGTATGAAAAACCGATTCAGTAAATTCCTTAAATTGTTGAGTCAATGGAACACAATTCAAATGAAAAAAACAAATATTTCCTAATAAAGAATACACGGAAAAACTTGTTACAAGATAACCTTACCGAGTTAGTTGAGGAAATAGATTTTGTAATGGATGTTAAATGGCATTTGTCATCTAGTGCTGGAAGGTAAGAAGGAATAATTGCTGCAGACATGTCTGCCCAGCAGTTTGATGCGTTGAGAGTAACAGATTGTACATAGTCAGTTGTCGTGCTTCTGAGCAATTGCTAGCCAGTATAGGTAATGTGTTATTTAAATCACATCACTTTAGAGTGCTTAGATCAACAGGAAAGCTGTCTCTTCAATCTCTGAGCAAGTCAAACTATGTGCTGTCTTTTTACAAAGAACGCATAAGCCCCTAAAAAGAGACCTTGCTTTGTTTAGGGTTCACAATAAACACATTCTGTCCCAAACTAACTCAGGCATATCCCTAATTTTCAATTGGGAAGTTGTTTTCTTTGTAAAATTAGATTTTAGATTGTATCTTGCATTTTACAGTACAGGAAACAAAGCTGTTTACTACTCATTGGAGATTACATGCTATCTTGTTAGTTTTTCAAATCGTGATTTGAGAGATTAAATCCTACCTGATTTAAGTTAAATTCAAGGCGCAGCAGTTTACAGTTGCAATCGAAAGTAGTAAAACCAAATATTTCAGTAAGTAAAAACCGTTAAACAATTATCTAGAAGGATCGTGCTTTAATACCTCAAATGCAGAGCTGGAGTGTGTAACTAACAAAAACACGCATTTAAGCATTCACCCTTGAGTTTATAATTGGACAAATAGGTTCAAATTAACTCATTCCTTTTCTGAGGAAGAGGAAATAGTATTTTAAGTTTGCAGCTACTGGGGTGGTGGTCTGCACAAGATAAAAATCTATAAAGGTATCGTAAAACCTCCTACTACTCTATTTTAGTACTGTGCTAGAAGGAATCTTAGTATTACAAATGAGAGAAAAGAGGATTGAGAAACTAGGCAATAATTAACACAGAGCTTAACAAGTTATACCTTGTTTCAACTGTGGACAAGGTGCAAAAACCTGGACCGAACTCATTTGGTAAACTCTACTGTTCTTCTCGCACTTTTCTTTGCAGAGTCCTTCCGCTTTGAACCGCAGAAGTCCTGCCAGTTCTCGAACTCTAGCTAAGGGCAACCCTTTCCTTTGGATCATTTTCCTCTCCATTGTAACAAAGATTTCAAATGCACAATTTTTAAAATGTGTTCACGAATGGTCAATATTTATTACCCACCCCTGAAGGTGGGAGTGAGCTGTCTCCTTGAACTGCAGTCCATGAGGGTAATATAGCCACTGTCTATTTAGAAAGAGAGAGTTCTCGAATTTGGACCCAGCCTCAAATGAAGGAATGGCAATATAATTCCAAATCAGGATGGTGTGCAAGTCTCAGGTGGTAATGTTTCCATGCATTTGGAAAATGCTGTCAAATAATTAATTATTTCCAAATCAGTTGATGAGTTGTCAGGGCCCATAATAAATCTTCAGTTGGTTTATGGTAATTGGTGTTCATCCTACAACACTCCGAATACTGAATTCTTGCACTTCCAGTTTGAACTGGTTTTGGCTAGTTTTGTGGCATTATAAGTAGTAGACTAAGGTTACATCGGTACACTTAATAGCATTTGTAGCTATGCAAATAGGGCTTTAAATTAATCAGTGAGACTATTCATTTAGGTGTAATAAATCTGAAGCTGTGAAAATCAGTGAATAAGCAGTAGGGGACATTTATCAAAATATTTCACAACCCTCAGCAGGTTTTAGTTATGTGGAGAGGTTGGATAAACTTGGATTGCTTTCACTGGAAAGACAAAGGTTGAGGGACGACCTGATAGAGATTTACAAGATTATGAGAGGCACAAATCGGGTGGATAGGTCAACCACAAGAGGGCACAGGCTTAAAGTGAGAGGGGGAAAGTTTAGGGGAGAAGTGCCAGGAAAATGTTTCACACTGAGGGTGCTTGGAACACACTGCCAGTGGAGGTAGTGGAAGCAGGCACGTTAGCACTTTTAAAGGCGTATCTTCATAGACACATGAATGTGAAGCAAACAGAAGGATAGAATTCATGTATGGTTAATAAGTAGCAGGTCTAAATAACGATTAGGAATTGGCACAAGCTTAGTGAGCCAAAGCGATTGTTCCTGTGCTGGATTGTATTATATTAAAAATTTATTTAATCCAAAAAAAGGACCGAGAAGGATGAACCATCCATAGTTAAAGGCAATCAAGGAGACAATCCAAACAGAAAAACAAGGCATACAAAACAGTGAAAACTTGGGATTCTGTTTTATAACAAATCCATACCAGATGGCTAAAGCTAATAAAGATGGAAAAGCATTGATGAAAATAAATTGGCGATAAATATTAAAACAAATAGCAAGTGCTTCTACAGCTATGGGAAAAAAGTAAGAATGGGATCCTTGGAGAATGGCAACTTGGGGATTGATAATGAGGAACAGGGAACTGGACAGACAATATCAATCAGTAGTTTGCATCAGTTTTCATGGTGGACGACACTATAAACATCCGGAAGGTAACAGATAAGCAAGGTCTTAATAAGAGGAAAGATCATGTAACTGTCTGTGTCACGAGGGGCAATGCATTTGCCAAACCAGTGGGGCGAAAGACAGAAAAGCCACCAAGCTCAAAAGGCCTGCATCCAAGGGTGTGAAAAGGAAGTGGCTGCAGAGGTAGTGGAGGCATTAGTCAAAATATTCCAGAACCCCATAGATTCCAGGAGGGTTCCGGTAGATTGGAAGACTGCTTATGTGACACATCTGTTCCAGAAGGGAGACAGTTTCCTGCTTTCTGTCTGTCAACTATTTAGCCTAATATCTGTTATTGGGAAAATGCAAGAATCCATTATTAAGGAAGAAAAATCAGAACATTTAGATAAGCTTAATGCAATCAGTCAACTCAGTTTTGTGAAAGGGAAATTATGTTTGACAAATTAGCTAGAATTCTTTGAGGATATAACAAGCAGAATTGATAAATGATGACTGAAAGATGTAGTGTATTTGGATCTGCAGAAGACATTCAATAGGTGCCATATAAAAGTTTATTGCACAAGATAGAAGCTCACAGCGTTCGGTGTAATGTATTTGCATAGATTGAGGATTGGTTAACAGACAGTCAGGATTAGTAGGTAATTTTCGTATTGGAAAGACATGACTAGTGGAGTGCCACCAGGAAGAGGCCAACAGGCATGTATCCAGATTTGCTGAGGATACAAGAATAGTTGGGAAGGGAGTGTTGTGATCAGGACATAACCTATTTATTTAGAGTCATACCTCCTTGAAGGTTCTTTGAATATGTGGTCAAAATCTTGGCAGACAGAGTTTAACATAGAAAAGCGTAAAGTCATGCACTTTTAATGTAGAAACTCCAAAAAAGCACACCCGACAGGAATCTGGATATTCCTGTGTGGCAAGTAATTAAGCAGGCAAATGGACTTTTGGCCTTTATTTTTAAATTCCAACTGCCTCACAATAGAGAAGTCTTGTTACATCTGTACACTGTTGGTGAGACCACACTTGAAGGACCATGTACAATTTTGGTCCCCCTATTTAAAAACTAATATACTGGCATTGGATGCAGTTCAAAAGAGGTTCACTGGGCTGATTCTTAAGGCGTTGACTTAATGAACAGGTAAACAGGTTTAGCCTTTATTCATTAGAGTTTAGAAGAATAAGAAGCAATCGTATTGAAATGTGCCATATTCTGAGGGGCCTTGACAGAGTAAATGTTGAGATGTTGTTTCCAGTAATGGAGGAATCTTGAACTAGATGGCATGGATATGTAATAAGGAGACATGTGAAGGAATCTTTTCTCGCAGAGGGTAGTGAATGGCTGGATTTCCCTACCCCATAGACTGTGGAGGCTGGATCACTGAAGCTATTTAAAGATGAAGTCAATAAGATTTTTGAAATATGAAGGGATTGAGGACTATTAACAGCTGACACAGAAGCGTTAAGGCCTAAGGCAGATCAACTGTGATCTATTTTGAATATTGGGGCAGCCCACTCCTGCTCCTATGTTCTTATGTAAAAGTGTTAACATTGCAGAGAATTTGAAATACATAGTTTGATTCTTTGAGAAAGTGACATTCTAAAATACGTTTTCCTTACAGTACAAAGATTACTGCACTGTTATGGAGGAGAAAGCATGGCAACACTATCTGACAGCTCTAACAAGAGCCACTTTCATTGCCTGGTTTGGTTATGTGACTGAGGAAAAGATTGACTCGTGGGAGAAGGAGAGAATTGGAGAACAACATAATCAGTGGTAACAGGCGTCTTTTTTAATTGGTAGAATACGGTGAAAGAAATTGATGTTTTTGTAGATGTCACCTTGTTATGTTTGGTAACTCAGATCCACACCATACGGATTCAGAATATCTCCAAATTAATTATTTGTTTTAAATCTTAACTTCAGAAATGGTTAAAATAATACATTAAAAGTGCCATATATACTCCTTAAATTATCTTGGAATTGCTGAATATCTAATTTGTATTTCCTACCTGTAGGAGGATAGTCAAGAGAGCTTTCAGAGCATGGAAGAGTTTGCCAATGCTCATCAAGGAGGAGGTGAAAAAGGAAGAACGCATACAGCACCTCAGGAAGAAAGTTGCTGAAATTCTCCCTGATTTTCAGGCATAGCAATTAAGTACTAACAGTTTGAGGATCTTGGAAGCGTACAGGAATAATGTATCACAGTTTGAATTTGAGTTGAGGGAGAATCTTCTTTAGAATTTAGCAAAGAACCTCCAAGTCTTGAAGGTCAGGCCAAAAATACCTTGTGTACCTCATGGGGTGGAATACAAAAATTATACAGACAATTGAAGACTTAATTTAGAAGCATAATTTAACAGTGACATTTTTGTTGATGTATTATAGCAATAAAATAGATGAATATTCATTTAGTACCAAATCTTACTTCACATTTTAACTGTACAGCATGTGAAATAGAACATCCCCATTGCAGTTAAATAGAAATGATTTATCTGGTTTCTACTTAGTCATATCTGCGTTGCTTCAGTACGGTAGTTGTTAAGCATTAACTTCACAATGTTTTTGCAACATTATTCTTTCCTCCAATACTTCCCTAAAGCAGAACTCATGTCAAAGCTGCATTTCCTATTTAAAACCTCAAATGAAATGGAAGAAACATCTGTTGTTTGCTTTTTGAGATGGTAACATTAAGATCCATTTAAATTGATTAGTTTTCCCACATGAATCTTTTCTTTAATCTTCAAAAATATCTTGCTAAGTTTCACGAAGCAAATAACCTGCCCGTCAAGTTACTAAACTAGTTCCATAGATATATTTTTAAAATTGATAAACTGCAATACAATTCATATCATTTACAAATTGTGTATCCTAAACAGTTATTTAATCACTAAGAATTCTTTACAAATCACCAATTTCACACATACTTTTGTGAGGAGATCTCACTTAGTTTTGATAATTCTAATCAGTTTTTAAAAACCATATAGAGAACTCTAGTGTCAATCATGCTTTTTAGGTTTTTTTTGCAAAAGTCAGGAAACCTTACAGAATTTTTTTGAAGAATTAGTCCGTAAAATTGTCAACCAGTGATTGTCACATAACTTTCACGATCCTAGCTATAGTAAATCGAATGCCAAGATGAAACCTGGCTTGATAGGCCACAGGTTTTGCAACTTGTTTACCATGGTGATCAGTCACATTCACAAGTTGCTGTCAATATTCGAAACAAGAACACCAAAGTTTTGTACACAAAAAGGCCAACAAGCAAACTTTTACACTGTCTAAGTTTGAAATAATCTTATTTCAACTATCAGAATTAAAGTTTCAACCCTTTTACCCTCATCGGAACATTAGGGAAGGGTCACCTTGGTTTCCAGTTTAAAACTCCTTGTTCAGCTGGCACAGCTGTACTTGATTACTTTCCAGCAAACTACTGCATTCACCCAATGCTGGTCTTAAGTTAATGCCTCCGAGTGACCCTTAAACTGCTAACCAGGCTCACTTTTTAAACATTTGTTACATATACTCTTGCATTCAGCAATCTTGTAAGATTTCACCTGGACACCTTAAAGCTTTCTGTTATAGTCGTAGAACTGTACAGTACAGAAACAGACCCTTTGGTCTAACTCATCCATGCTGACCAGATGTCCTAAATTAATCTCGTTCCATTTGACAACATTTGGCCCATATCTCTCTCAACCCTTTCCTATTCACATACCCATCCCAATGCTTTTTAAAATGTTGTAATTGTACCAGCCTCCACCACCATCTCTGACAGCTCATTCCATACCAACACCACCTTCTGTAAAAAAAAGTTGCCCTTTAGATTTCTTTTAAATCTTTCCTCTCTCACCTTAAACCTATGCCCTCTAGTTTTGGACTCCCCTACCTTGGGAAAAGGACCTTGGCTGTTCAGTCTGTCCGTGCCTCTCATGATTTTATAAATCTCTAAAGGTTACTCCTCAGCCTCTGAGACTCCAGGGAAAATAGCCCCAGCCTATTCAGCCTCTCCCGCGAGCTCATACTCTTCAGACCCAGCAACATCCTTGTAATCTTCTGATTTTTTTCAAGTTTAACAGTACCTTTCCTTTAGCAGGGAGACCAGAATTGAATGCAGAACTCCAAAAGTGGCCTAACCAATTAATGTTTATGTATACTTTCCCTTAATTTCTAATTCATTCAGGATTTCTCTTCTGCCTTGAGTGTTTTGAAGACTACCACACTACGGGCTTTTGTTGTTGGATGGTTTTCTCTTTCTAAGTATCTGGTTTGTGTCTCTGGCTCACCATGTCACAGGCAAGGTCTAAGTTTTTTGGGGGGCTAGTGGGGGGACCCACTGCACTTGGACAAGGGTCTGTGATTTCTCTCTCACTGTAGTTATAGGTTACCTTGTACCCAATTTTGTTTCCTCTATTATTGAACTATTCACCTTTTGATTTTTCTTTTAATGTGTCATTTAATTGCAAGTAAACTAAATTCCGACACAGTATGGAATTATGAATCAAAGCTATACATGCTCTGTTACTTTAGATCCCAAATTTCCAAATAATATTTCATCACGATTGTGCTGTTGCCTACTCTGCAGCAGAATTGCAAGCCATTCAATCTCACCAATTCTGCATTCGAGAAGTTTGCATGTTGCAAAACTAAAACTCAAATCAACCCATGCTTAGTCAGCCAAATGTTGGCAGAAAAACTCTGGAATATCTCCCATACCTTGGCAGCTACCATTGATGAGTGGTGTTGCCAAAGCTGTTTGGCAACACAGACCTCCACAAGTCAAAAGTCCTAGTGAATATCATAACTGCCATCTCCGCACTTCTTCCCACTGCAGTGAGACCTAAACTATGTACCAATGACTGAAAAACACCAAAGAAATGGCATAAACAATACCTTCACCAAATTCTCCAGATTCGCCTGGGAGAACTGGCAAACAAGTTCCACAACTATTCAGGCGAAAGTTATGCAAAATCCAATTTGATAGACGAGGCACTGTCTGGATGCAATCATCTCTCCCACTGGGTCATATTTTCTCAACTCTCAAATGACGTAAGGTTGGGGGTCAGGGCTGGTTGGTAACAAAAACACTTCTAAGCTAGTCTGAAGCTATTCTTGAAGACAGAATGCATTGATATTAATGACATAAAAGGAGTCAAAATGACTTGTCCATGAGCTCACATTTGGAGTCTTAATGCCTTCGCAGTCAGGCAGAATAGCAGCAAAGAAAAGAACAAGAAGCAGATCCTGCACCCTGGATCTAACTAGCTCTTGGGACATTCTGCCCCAAACGTGCAAACATCTGCAGGATACAAGTTGGCCTGCTCAGTCACTTGAAAACCCATGGCAGAATGTCATAACTGAGAACACATAATCCTCGAATCAAAGGATAGCCAAAAACAATGTAATCTAAACAACAGATTCTTTAGTATCAAAAGGATATTAGGTATACAGTTTGGATACATTTTGTAATCAAAGAACAAAAACACTAAACCAATTACCAATTTATGATTAGCCAGCATAGGAAATAAAACAGCTGACTAGACTGAAACTGCAAAGATTTTAAACTAGAGAATCAAAATTGCAAGATTATGACTAAATAAAAAGCCACATTTTCTTAATTTACTGTGAGAATAATAAAAAAAAATGCAAATCCAAGAAGGAAATTTATAGACACTGTATATTAATTAAATTACAACCATTTATGCTCACTTTTAATAAATCAGTTTCTTGGATAGCAGTTTGCTGATGGGTCTATTAAGTTAACAAAAAGTTTCAAATATTGGTTGTAGGTAGTACTAAATACTGATTTGTCATCAATGTTTCAGTAGACACCATAACATTGCAACAGGAAAATGCAGCAAGTTACTTTAATGTGCTTTGATTTAGGCTACCATCTAAATAGTCTAAGATGACTATACCCGTACCGTTTAGAACATGCAATCTCTTGCACCCGATAGCTTTCCGGAATTTCTAAAATAAATTTGTGATCTTGCTTTTAACTCTCCTGTCACGAGAGGTGTTCTGCAGGAACAACCCACTCCAAATGCATCATGTTCCTACATGTAGAGAAAAACAAAATTGAAATGACATAGTCAAAAAAATTCAGTTAGTTTAAGGGAGTTGGATTTTGATTTACGAATGCATTGGAAAGCCCCTTCAGAGGACATTAGTACATGATTGAAAGCATGAGATGCTACTTACATTATTGTTTAAACTGGGACTTCTGCTTCCAATAACATCTAATAGCAAAGGAGAAATTTTTCATTAAGAGCAGAAAATTCTGGTAATACTCACCAGTTCTAGAAGCATCTGTAGAGAGCAAGAGTTACTATTTCAGGTTGGGGGAGAAAAAGATAAGAAGAAAGCTCATTGACTGCAACATTACCTCAGTTTTCTCTTCACCAATGCTGTCAAATTTGCTGAGTGTTTCCAGCAAGGGAGGTACACACGTGGCTAAAAGAATGGTGTGGGAAAGCGGGGCTCCTTTTCATGGGGCACTGGTATCATTGTTGGAATAGGAAGGATCTGTACTGCTGAGATGGTCTCCACCTGAATCAAGCTGGGACCAATATTCTAACGAAAAGGGTAAAGAGGATGGTCAACAGGACTTTAAAATGGAAAGTGGAGTGGGAGGAGAGGCAAAACTCCAAGTAGTGGAGTGGCCACATGGGAAACAAAGCAGCAGGTTATCATCTGCGAGTGTGGACTCAACAGCATGGAAAAGTATGAAGACAATGAAGAGAGGAGAACTCAGGAGAGGTTATTAAAGCCTCCAGGACACAAAATAGGACAGAGTGTTTGGAAAGGATTAGGAATCTTAACTTCAAGCACATTGGATAAAGGGATGAAAGCGAGAAGAGCGACAGTAAATACAGGACTGAAGATGTTGTATCTGAATGCACGCCTTGCGAAATAAGGTAAACGAGCTTGTGGCACAGTTCAAAATCAGCAGATATGATGTGGTCGGCATCGTGGAGACGTGGTTGCAAGAGGTTCAGGCCTGGGAGCTAAATATCCAAATCGAAAAGACAGGCAGGTGGGCAGAAGGGGTGGATTTGCCTTTTTAGTAAGAAATGAAATTAAATCAATAGCAAGAATCGAAATGGGTTCAGTTGATGTAGAATCTGTGTGGGTAGAATTGAGGAACCGCAAAGGTAAAACAACCATAATGGGAGTTAGGTACAGGCCTCCAAACAGTAGTCAGGATGTTGGACACCAGGTACACCAGTAGATAGAAAAGGCGCATAAGAAAGGCAAGGTTACAGTGATCACGGGGGATTTCAATATGCACGTGGACTGGGAAAATCAGGTTGGTAGTGGATCACAAGAAAACAAATTTGTGGAATGTCTACAAAATGGCTTTTTGGAGCAGCTTGTGGTGGAGCCCACTCGGGGACAGGCATTTCTGGATTTAGTGTTGTGCAATGAGGCAAACTTGATGAGACCTTAAACTGAATGAACCCTTAGCAGGCAGTGACCATAATAAGAAAGAATTTACTCTGCAATTTGAGGGAGAAGATGGAATCAGAAATAACGGTCTACAGCTGAATAAAGGCAACTACAGAGGCATGAGGGAGGAGCTGACCAGAACTGACCGGGAGAGAAGCCTAGCAAGAAAGACAACGGAACAGCAAGGGTAGGGGTTTCTGGGAGCAATTCAGAAGACACAGCAAAATTATCCCCAGGAAAAAGAAGCATACTAAAAAGGGAAGAGGAGGCAACCAAGGTTGACAAGGGAAGTCAGGGACAGTATAAAAGCAAAAGAGAAAGCACATAATGCGGCAAAGGGCAGTGGGAAGCCAGAAGATTGGTCTTTGTAAGCTTCCCAACACAGGGCAATGAAAAAATAAGGAGGGAGAAGATTTAATTTCAGGAAGAGCCAGCCAGCAATAGAAAAGAAGTTTGCAAGAGTTTCTTTAGATATATAAAGGGCAAACGAGAGGCAAAAGTGGACATTGGGCTGCTGGAAAATGATGCTGAAGTAGTAGTAATGGGGAACAAAGAAATGGCAGAGGAACTGAATAAGTACATTGTGTCAGTCTTCATAGTGGAAGACATGAGTAACATACCAAAGATTCAAGAGAGTCGCGGGCAGAGGTGAGTATGGTGGCCATCACCAGGGAGAAGGTGCTCGAAAAACTGAAAAGGTCTGAACGTGGATAAGTCACCTGGACCAGACTGACTACACCCCAGAGTTCTGAAAGAGATAGCGGAGGTGTTGGCGTTGATCTTTCAGGAATCGCTGAAGTCAGGAGTGTCCCAGAGGACTGGAAAAGTCAGTAATGTAACCCCCTCTCTGTTTACGAAGGGAGTAAGGCAAAAGATGGGAAATTATAGGCCAATTAGGCTGGCCTTGGTCATTGATAAGATTTGCGTCCATTATAAAGGATGAGATTTGTGAATACTTCGAAGTGCATGGTAAAATAGGGCAAAATAGCACAGCTTCATCAAGGGGAGGTCATACCTGACAAATCTGTTAGCATTCTTTGAGGTAACGAGCAGGTTAGACCAAGGAAAGTCAACGGATGTTATCAACCTGGACTTCAAGAAGTCCTTTGACAAGGTGCCGTACAGGAGGCTGCTGAGTCAGATAAGGGCCCATGGTATTAGAGGCAAGGTACTAGCATGGACAGAAGATTGGCAGTCTAGCAGAAAGCAGAGAGTGGGGATAAACTGGTCCTTGTCAGGAAGGCAGCTGGGGACTAGGGGTGTTCCAATAGGGTCAGTGTTGGGACCAGAACCTTTCACATTATACATTAATGAACTAGATGAAGGAACTGAGGGTATTCTGGCTAAGTTTGCAGATGATACAAAGATAGGTGGAGGGACAGGTAGTATTAAGGAGGATGGGAGGCTGCAGAAGGATTTGGACAGGTTGGGAGAGTGGGCAAAGAAGTGGCAGATGGATTACAAGGTGGGAAAGTGTGAGGTCATGCACTTTGCTAAGAAGAATAGAGGCATAAACTATTTTCTAAATGGGGAAAAAAATTCAGAAATCGGATGTGCAAAGGGACTTGGAGGCCCTAGTCCAGGATTCTCTTAAGATAAACTTGCAGGTTAAGTCTGTAGTTAGGAAGGCAAATACAGGTTTGGCATTTATTTCGCGAGGACTAGAATATAAATGCAGGGATGTACTTCTGAGGCTTTATAAATCTCTGGTCAGACCACATTTAGAGTATTGTGAGAAATTTTTGGCACCATACCTCAGGATGGATGCATTGGCCCTGGAGCGTGTCCAATGGAGATTCATGAGAATGATCCCAGGAATGAAAGGCTTAATGTATGAGGAAAGTTTGAGGACTCTGGGTTGATACTCAATGCAGTTTAGAAGGACGAGGGTGGATCCAATTGAAACTTCCAGAATACTGAACGGCCTGGACAGAGTGGATATTGGGAAGTTGTTTCCATTGGTAGGAGAGACTAGGACCCGATGGCACAGCCTTACAGTAAAGGGAAGACCCTTTAGAATGGAGATAAGGAGAAACTTCTTCAGCCAGAGAGTGGTGAATCTATGGAATTCATTGCCACAGTAGGCCGTGGAGGCCAGGTCATTGACTGTATTTAAAACAGAGATAGATAGGTTCTTGACTGTCAAGGGGATCAAGGGTTACGGACAGGAAGCAGGAGAATGGGATTGAGAAATTTATCAGCCATGATTGAATAGCGGAATGGACTAGATGGGCTGAATGGCCTAATTTTCACTCCTATGTCTGATGATCACCTGCAGTATTTTGTTCCTGTAGCAATTGTTCACATAAAAGATTTTCCTTTTTCTTCATATATGTATTCTACATGTCAATTTTTCAAGTATATAACTAATGCTGATAGATATGTCCATGTATGTAATATTTGAAATTACAAATGCATTCAAAAATCCTAACAGAATGAACACACAAACACACATCAGGATAATCTGCCTGTATAGCCCTTTATGGTATTCTATTAAAAGTGTTACAATTTTCTAAAAATCCCAGTTATACAATAAATTGTACAATGACTTGCACTTATCAATACACACCGACTATTTTTAAACACGTTTTACATATTTAGGTAGGAATTGTCTACAGTGAGGGACTTATCTAACATAGTTCCTACAGGAAATAAAACAAATATCCTATATGCTGTGAAATTTTGAAGTTTGAGAATAAATATTTCAAGCTGGTATTTCAGCAACAAATATGCAATTGTGTTCAAAATTTGTTGTTTTTCTACAGGCCTTAAATTTCTACCCATTTTACTCCTCTCACTGGAATAAACAATCAAACTGTACCTAAAGGAACAGTGCATATATTGTTAAATTGATAGAATCATAGAATCCCTGCATTGTAGAATGAGGCCATTCAGCTCATCAAGTCTGCACTGACCCCCTGAACAGCATCCCACCCAGAATCCCCTCCACTCTATCTCCATAATCCCACATGGGGCTTTTACCAGGGCTAAGATGCCTAACCTGCACATCCCTGGACACTACTAAGAATGTAAAATTTCATTTGACCATGGAAAGTGAGATTAGAACATTTGATGCTATATTACTCAGGTCAAATAACTTACGGAAATGAGCATAAGGTAAGTTAACAAGGTGTACAGTTGGATGAACACAGTGGGTCAGGCAGCATCAGAGGAGCAGGAAAGCTAACGTTTCGGGTCTGGACCCTTCTTCAGAAAAGTTTTGTTCATCCAGCTCTACACCTTGTTATTTCAGACTCCAGCATCGGCAGTTCCTACTATCTCGGAGCATAAGGTAAGCCTTGTTTTGGAAACGGCTATTTCAGTTATAAACCATCAAACATAATCTGGATTACTGTGCTTCACTGACTGGGAATACATGCCTGACCATCAGTTACAACATTCCCCATAAAGCATAATTAAGATTGCAGCAAAGGATCACATAGGAATGTCACATTATGGGCAATGTATTTAAAGTTTAACCAAATGGTAATTCACAATACATTTCAGAAAAACAACAAGAATTACTAGGTTTCCATACAAAATAAATGTTGAGGATTGCATCTATGGATGGCATTAATACTGAGCCAGATACTGTATTTCATACTTTAAGATGATATTGACCCATATGGTACGCCAACAGGAATATTACCTACTTGCTTCTACCTGTCAAGATTAATTAAAGCATTGTGTCTCCTTGTTGTTTCAGTAAGATATAGTTTCAGAGAAACTTTAATTAAAACACATTTTTATATAATAAAGCATTTACAGGTAAATGAAAACTTAAGATGAATTGTATCCAACAATTTTAAATATTTGAACCAACATTTAATTCTCGAGTTACACCATTTGGAGTTGAACACCCGCAGAAAAAAAAAATATAAGAAGTACTACAATAGCGCAAGACAGGTGAGTTATCTTTCTGAATGGCCTCCAAACAATATTTGAATCAAACTGAAAAGTCAAAATGTTACACATGGAAAATCCAGACAACGAACAATATATGACAAATCATGCCACTGAGAGTCAATGTAGCTTAATGATCCAACAATACCTTCGATGAAAACTGAAAGAACTGTGGCTGCTGTAAATCAGGAACAAAAACCAAGTTGCTGGAAAAGCTCAGCAGGTCTGACAGCATCTGTG
>JAHRHZ010000031.1:11436533-11485454 GCA_024137785.1 Ginglymostoma cirratum
AAAAAAAAACTGACACTACTTGTTTCCTATCAATATAACAAATTCTCACTTCAGGGATAAACAAAATACTTTAAAATATTGTAAATCTTCAGAGGAAGGCATTTCACGTGTCACATTTCACAAATCTTACACTTTGATGCTTTTTGTGCTGTTAGTCTTTGCTTGTTACCAAAACTGCCCGCAACCTAGCTGCTCAGATTTCAGTTCTAGGGGGAAATCACTCTCAGGAAACTGTATTGCCAAGGACAACAAAACAAGCAGTTGCATTAATATGTTGCGACTCACTGCCTGCAAGAGTGGTAGAAGCAGAGATTATCCATGTTTTCAAAACAAAATTGGATGGGCATTTGAGATAAATAACCTTGCAAAGTTCTGATGATAGAGCAGGGATCGAGTGTCTGGCTAAATTGCTCCCAAGAGCCAAACACTCAATGGGCCAAATGGCCACTTACTAACTCATTGTAACTACGTGGTAATCGAGGCACACATAGCTAAAAAGTTTGAAACAGCTTTAATAAACTAAATTTGGAACTTTTGAAAGAGCTGGAATATTTAAACTCTTGCTTTAGTTTGAGAGTTTAAAACTTAACGGCTGATGAGAATGGAATATTGCTTTTGTTTATAAAATATGAAATTAACCCAGTCAGTGATCACAGCAGTGTCAATCGCTCGTGCATAACATTGCAAAGGAAACTCGAAACTACCATAAAACCACATAACAGGCACATTTTTGCACTGCTTTAAATAGCAACTCATACAAAAGCACAATTTCTTAAATCTAATTGTAATAAGTTCTAAGAGTTACAAATCTTTTCAGCCCTCGCAATAATGTATAATAAACTGTTGTACAGTATGGACACTCATATGCAGAGATGCTGAAAATCTCAAACTGAGAATTTTTTTATTTCGGCTTTTCTAAAATATTAAATGTGACAGACAGTTTTAAAAATACATATTTACATCTGACGTCAAGATTGACACCGATTTCTTCATAGCAATCATTTTTATTAAACTATAAACCCTACATTGTTAGTCCAATTGAAAGAAAATGCCACTAACGCTCAGGGCCCGTGACTTATGTAGCAGAAACAGAAGTTTCAGATCAATGACCTTTCAGCAGAACATCATTTACCTGAAAAGTTAACTTTGTTTCCCTCTCCACAGATGCTACCTCACCTGCTGAGTATTCCCAGAATATCCTGTTTTGATTTGAGATTTCCAGCATCTGTTGTTATTTGCCTTTGTTTATGTGCATGGTTCAAATTCCAATAACACTGAACTACAAGAAGTAAAATCTTCTGCGTAGTCATATTGTCAGGTAAAAGCACAACTTTTACACTCATCGTACGAGTAATCTCAAATCTACCCAGTTATTGTACAGAGACTGATACCCATTAGGTCAGTATACATGCAGATAACTTGACCGAAAAATGTGCTTATGCAGTGAAGCAGGCTGATTCTCTCAAGTTAGCTGTTGGGGGCACGCAGCTCTACTACAGGATATCGTTCCGGGTGTGGTTATAGTAAATTAATAGTTAACAACACTTTAGATTTGATAACCTTGTTCTGGACACCTACAAACAAAGTTCATGTCATAATATAACAAGAGCATTTTTGCTCAAAGGAAAACAAGGTTTTGACACTTTTAATTCTGAAAAAGAGAAGCTTAAACAAATTAACAATTTAATATAAAATATTTTATTTATTACACTACCATGAATCTAACTGTGCAACTCCTGAATTGGAACGTCACCTCCAATTACATCTGGTTTTCTCTACTGAATTATAGAATCCCTACAGTGTGGAAATAGGCACCTTCGGCCCAACAAGTCCACACCGACCCTCAGAGCATCCCACCCAGACCCATTCCCCTATAATCCACCTGATCTGCACATCCGTGGACACTATGAGTGGTTTAGCATGGCCAATCCACCTAGCCTGCACATCTTTGGACTGTGGGAGGAAACCGGAGCACCTGAAGGAAACCCACGCAGATACGGGGAGAATGTGCAAACTCCACACAGCCAGTCGCCCAAAGGTGGAATTGAACCAGAGTTCCTGGCGCTGTGAGCCAGCAGTGCTAACCACTGAGCCACTGTGCCGAGTGACAAACTTTCTCACAATAATCACGTGCCCAATGTTTGAATATTGTGCTTCACACACGTTAAAGAGGTTTTAGTTCTCTACCCACCCACCCAATAAATGCCTGTTAATTTTACCAATATCTTTATTCATTTAATCATCTTAATTTTTCATCTTGATTCTCTTTATAACCCTTGCATTCACTCCTCATTTGTTTCTCGTTATCTCACGTACCATTTTTGTTCACGTGGCAACTGGCCTTTTGCACTCTGGAAACATTCCTGCCAGACTTTCCCAATATTTTGCCACTTAAAAGAACTTAAGCTAGCTACATAACCAGTAAAATGTACGTCAAGTGGCCTAATACTGTGATCTCGTGTTTGTGAAATGACAATTTCAAGAAAAAATATCGCACACATGGAAACTAATGCTCATTGAAAGGCATCATAGAAAATTTACAAGTTTTCCAGTTGAGAATAGATTGTCTACTCTTTTGCTATTTAATTACTCTAAAAACTAGTATGTGTTTCAGGTTGAAGATAATTAGTTTAACACATTGCGATAGTTATTAAAGAATACAAAGATAAGCCCTTGAATAAAATTAAATCAGAAGCATTACACTAAATCTTCAATGGTTGTCTTCACATGATTGGGCTGAAGTTTGAGGAATTCTTTCCAGTTATTAATGAAGCCTCGATTGTACTCATCGGTTTTTATGACTAGTCCACAGAGGTACTTTTGTCCAGTTTTGTCTCTCAAAGCAAACCGTATTTCCCTTTCTGTGATGTTGCAGCTGATGTTGATGAGCTGTATGAGGAAGAGATAACTCATCCCTGCAGTGACTATCGTGCAGTACCAGACACAGGTGAATGACAATGCTGTACTGTGAAACAAGGAAAGCAGAATTTACAACATTGCAGAAATGTTGCATCTACTCTGTAATTACCCCAGATCAATAGTCACAGCAGCAAAACTGATTATGACAATGCTGTTCTATCAAAAAATATTGTTCTAAGAAGTTTTGAAATAACCCGAATTATTTAGACATTATATATATAAAAAGACAAAACACGCAGGTGCCATTGTAAATTGAAAACATATTCTAGCTTGAATATATTTTTCAATTTGTTGTGTAGACAAGCATTTCATAATTAAGCATTAAAAAAATGAAAACCGTTTAAACAATGAAGCCTACTCCAATTTATAAACCATCTCGTAGTCTGAAAGTCCAATGAATTATTTTCGGATAATGAAATGACCAATTTGACAGTTCTGATGCACTCAAGTTCAAGAAGAATCAATAGAGTTGTTCAGGGAAGTCAGTGTTTCTGGATTGACAGATAGCTATCATTTCAACCCGAAATATTACATACAATTAGCTGGATGTAGATCAGTGTAACAAGCATGAGGGCAGTAGGTATTTTAATCCTCCATTTTAAACACTCAGCCATTCTCTCTTTTTCCATCTTTCAGACACTCCTTAAAACCTAGCTGTTTGACCAGACATTTGTCATCTACTTTAAAGTTTCTTGCACAGCTTGGAATCAAATTTTGTTTAATAATGCTCTCGTAAAATGCTTTGGAATTCCAATCTACTCTACCAGGGATGCAACGCACAATTCTCAATGCGGTGATTTTCTAATTGAAGGCATGCTGATATGCAAAAGTACTGAACAGCAGCAAATACTTTCCCAGTGAGCCTATCACCAACATCCCCTCACTAATCTCATCTTGCCACCATTTAGTTATAATGCAATCTTGGAGGCGGCAGAATTTTCTGTTAGAAGTGGTGTATGACAAAGGTGTTGCAAGTGGAGAAAACAGAGAATAAGGAGAACATCAATTTTGCAATAATTGTTGCTTTATGCATATATTCATAGCAAGTTATTCATTACTTCTAAACAACAAATGTAACTGGTCATTCCCTGTAGCCAAATCAATAAAATTAAAGTGATTTCTTTACGAGTTTAATGAAACCCTGACAGTGCTCAATACTCCAAATTACAAATAGTATGCTTGAAAAAGAAATCTATATGCTATTAAATATTCAGCAGTGCAAAATGAGAGTTGGAGTCAGGCTTCTTAAATGCCTACTTTGCTAAGTCCTTCAATGACCACAACAGAAAGCTTTTTCTCAAGTTTGTTTTAAACTTGTACAGACTGAGATGAATATTACTTCTGAATAGTCAAAGCATCCTTTCCAATATTAAAACAAGAACCTAACCATCAGAGATGGCAAACAGATGATATTCAGTAGGTAAACAGAATAATAGAATTTAGTTTCAGAAGTGAAGATTTCATGTGTCATTTTATTACCAAAGAATTCACAGCAGCTTCAGCAACAGAGAACAAAACCTTATCACTGGAATATCCTCGGATTTACACCAGGATTTTTTAAAAAATGGCCCAGCACTTACATTTAATTTTGGAGCATACTACAAATTCAAGTGGCAAATTCAACACTCCCTCCACAGTCATGTGGTACACTTTTCATCTGATATCAGAGATAGTCAGCCTTCACACCAAACATTACTCGTTAAGCACCAGTACAAATATTGCTGAATATCTATTTTCACTTACATTCCATCAGGTTTGCTTGTGGAGTCAACAACTTGGATTACAGGTCACGAGAAAGACAAGAGAAGGGCAAAAGTGAGTGAACAGGTTACAGGAAAAGGACAGAGCAGGTAGATAGGCAACAACAACTTACATTCATACAGCACCTTCAATATGCCAAGGCACTTCACTTGAGCATTATTAATCAAAGTACGACACAGCCACAGGTGAAGGTAATCTGGACAGATGATGAAAAGCTTAGAAAATAACAGAGGTGGATTTAAAGACACATCTTAAAAAGGAAAACAAGCAGAGGTACAGAAGAGAATTCCTTAGCAGATAAAAGACATGTGTGCCAGTGCTGGACTGACTAAAACCAAGGTTGCTCAGGAGTCCAGAATTGGAGCAGGACCTAGCTCCTGAAGGATTGTTGAGTTGGGAGGAGATTACAGGAGGAGGAGGAGGAGGAGGAAAAAGTTTATAGTGGGATTTGAGCACACAGATAAGAATTTTTAAAACCGACAGGGTCACAAAGCAACTCGAGCACAGGGATAATGGGTGAATGAGACTTGGTCTCAACAAAGCTATGGAGGTAAGCAAATCTACATATTGCACAAGAGGACAGTACTGGAACAGCCACACAAAAGTAGAAGTGAGCAGTAGGCCACTCAAGCCTGCTCTGTTATTCAATGGTTCAGAACAGGTTTTTAAGAGGAGTCATACTGGACTAGAAACATTCATCGTGTTTCTCGCTCCACAGATGGTGCCAGACTTGCTGAGTTTCTCCAGCATTCCCTGTGTCTGTTCCTGTGATCTTGCATCATTTAGAAAATTATACTTTATTTTTCATCCGAAAAATGGAAAATATCATCATATTGTGCCTCCTCATACTGCATTTGCCACTTTGTAGCCTCATGTCTTCTTCACAAATTACTTTCCTCTCTATCGTTGTGTCATCAGCAAATTTATCATCTATAACTTTGGTCCATTCGTCCAAGTCATTCACATGAATGGTAAACAGTTGACACCCCCAGCATTGATCCCTATGGCATACCACTCATTATATCTTCCCATCCAGACAATAACCTAATTATACCTATTCTATCTGCCATCCAATCATTTATCCCTGCCAATATGTCATCCTCGACACTATGAGCTTTCACTTTCTGCTGGAACTTTTGATGTGGCACCTTATCAAATGCCTTCTGGAAATCTAAGTACAGTGCATTCACTGGTTCCCCTTTATCAACAGTACATTACTTCTTCAAATTGATCCAATAAATTGGTCGAACATGATTTCCCTTCCACAATACCATGTTGATGTTTTCATGGTTGTCTTGAAATTTTCCTCAGTGACCTGCTATAATATTACTTATAATAGCTTCTAATATATTCCCCGTTGAGAAATGTTAAATTAACTGGCCTGTAGATTTTTGCTTTCTGTTTCCTGCCTTTGTTACTTGTTACTTTTTAGAAAGTTCTAGTAGAATTTTCCCCAAAATCCAAGGAACTTTAGAAAATTAAAACCAATGCATCAACCACCAGTTCCAAAGAAGAGTCATACCAGACTCGTAACATCAACCGTACTTCTCTCTCTCCACAGATGCTGTCAGACTTGCTGAGTTTCTCTGGTACTTTCTGTTTTCAGTGCAGATCTCCAGCATCCAGAGGGCTTTGCTTTTATTGAGAATCAACCATCTCACTCCCCAGTGCTATTAGAACCCTCGGATGAAGTCCATCTGGACCCAGGAACTTGTCAGACCATAGCTCTGGCTCAGTACTACTTTCCTAATTTACAGCTATTTCTGAGATGTGACTTATATTCTCAAGAGTGAAGACCGGGTAATTAACTAATACATTTCACAATACCTGGACTAGGACAGCCTGCTCTCTGGTCGACTCAAAATGGTGTTGTTCTAAGGAACAAACCCCAAAACATGCTGTGAACTCAACAAGGCTAATTTTGTCTAACTGTAGTAGAATTCCTCATAATTACCACATTTCTGACAAGCTGTCACTATTTTTTTCATTTATACTATTCACAACCAGTGAGTTTTTGCCTTTATAAACTTTCATCTCCACACAAACTGCTCCTCCATCCTAGTTTCCTAAACTTAGGCAACCCTTTCTATTGTGCTGGCATTAAAATTAATTTACAGAGCCATCCCTCCACCTTTTGCAGGTGATTCTCTGCCTATAGTTGGATAGATAGCAATAAAGCCAGCTGGAAGGTTGGAAGAGTGGGACAAGGAAGTTGAATGTAGGAATGTGCTGCCCACAAATTCTACTGTATGTACTTACTTTAAATTTCATAGGCAGGGGGACCATAGAATTTGGACTTACTACATATACATGGACCTTTTTCTGACTTACTGAGATCATTGGTGAATGAATCGTAGTGTATCTGAATGCAGGATACAAAACATTTCATTCTTGGTCTAACCCCAATTTATCCCCACCTTTGCAGTGGTGTGTGCAGATTTTGGCAAAGGAGTTTCGTACACGTTCCACAAAAGCTCTGTGTGGAAAGTGGACACTGATCTAACTGGCATAGCTCACTAGGCATTTAATCAATGAGGCGTTTGGGCAAGGCAGTGGGGTGGGGAGCAGGGCACAGAAGTGAGACTAACAGGATAGTAGGGAAATGGTGCATTTTCTCATTACCACCAGAGGTGCACTACACTCTGCATTTCAACTCGATCCTCAGACCACTGTAACAGATTCAGCATTTAGTGGACTGGTCTGTAAGAATCACATTCTATAACAACTTGGAGCCCTGCCCAGAATGATTCACTCCAGGGGCAAGACCAAAGGACTTCCGGGAGCATGCCGGCCTGACCACACTGTTGCCAATTTCATTGACCAGGGAAAGGTTGTATCTGCAAATCTGATGCTGGATATGGTGTGTTCAATCGTGCGCACTATGGTGGGAAATGATCATTTTGAGGGTGTGTTTCCCAAATTTGGCAAGAGAAACAGGACTAAAATTACAAAACGGTGTCAATGGACTAACAAGCATATTTAATACTTGGCAATAGGACATGGAGATATGAGGAGTATTGCAATAAAATGACTGATAAGATGCATGCATCATCTAACTGGATGTATGCTTCATTAATGAAAGCGATGCTCGAAATAGGCAAAACGGTCCAATACAATTCTAATCCTCAAACAAACCAAATAAGACATTCCGAATGCCACCAAATACCAAACCTTAAAATGCTGCGAGGAACAAAAAGAAAAAGCGGCTTCTCTGGAAGGATAGTAGTTTAAAGAAAACCACCACCAGTTGAGTTTTTAGTTACCATCACCTTTCTGAGGATTTGTGTTATGGTTGTTTAAAAGTTAAACTATTAAAGCACATTAAAAATCAAACATGCCTGGGAATAAGTCGTATTTCCAATGTCAGTAGTTTTGTAAATATCAAGAGTAAAAACTGGGTGCATCTTGAGAAGTTGCTTTTGAAGACCTTAGAAAATTTACGTAAGAATAGTGATAACAAGGTGTAGAGCTGGATGAACACAGCAGGCCAAGCAGCATCAGAGGAGCAGGAAAGCTGACGTTTCGGTACTAGACCCTTCTTCAGAAATGGGGGAGGGGAAGGGGGTTCTGAAATAAACAGGGAGACAGGAGGAGGCGGGTCGAAGATGGATAGAGGAGAGGATAGGTGGAGAGGAGACACGCAGGTCAAGGAGGCGGGGTTGGAGCCAGTAAAGGCGAGTGTAGGTGGGGAGTTAGGGAAGGGATAGGTCGGTCCAGGTAGGACGGACAGGTCAAGGAGGCGGGATGAGGCTAGTAGGTGGGAGATGGGGGTGGGGCTTGAGGTGGGAGGAGTGGATAGGTGGGAGGACAGGTTAGGGAGGCGGGTACAAGCTGGACTGGTTTTGGGATGCGGTCGGGGAGGGGAGATTTTGAAACTTGTGAAGTCCACATTGATGCCATTGGGCTGCAGGGTTGCCAAGCGAAATATGAGATGAAATATCAGATCTCCTAACCAAATGCGCTTCAACTGCAATAAATCCCAAATGTGGCGATGACTTTTAATTAACATCTTTATATCTCTAGGAAGACAACTGAGGTCTTCAACAGCCTAACTCCATCATTGCTCATATTCAGGCCTGTCAGGCACTTCATGCACATTGTCTTCAGCACGAGTAATATATACTGACGTTTTGACAATTTCTTTCATGTTGGGCATTAGACTCGGCTCAGTGATAACACTCTTGTCCTCAAGACAGACGGTCACGGGCTCAAATCACAGTCCAGAGCCCTGAACACATAATCCATGATGGCATTTCAGTACAGTACTAACGGGGCATCACAGGCCCTGGCTTTCAGATGAGATGTTTAACCAACTTCTGCTTAAATATCCAGTTGATCTACTAAAGGGATGCTCTTTAGGTGTGCAGGGCAAGATTTATTCCTCAACTTAAATCTAAAACAGATCATCTCATCAATTATTTCATTATGCTTTGTGTCGATGTGCCCAGGATTTGCTATGAAATGCAAGTAGTACAGACCCCATTGATTACAGGTGGTTTTAACATTACTTGCCACCGAATCACATTGAATGGTTTAAAGGGAAACACTACAAATACTGTGTGATTCCTGAGCATACAGAACAAATATTTCAGTGAGGGGGTATTCCAGTCCTCCCACTTGCGGTCCATATACCTCTACATTGCCTGACCTGTGCAGTGCTCGTGTTTAAGAGGAGCTCAGGCATTTGGCCTACACAGAAGATTCAGAATGGGGATTGCAATAAACAAGAAACAGAAGATAAGAGGTGTTCTCAGAGGCAAGGCAGCCAGATTGCTCTGTCTGAGTGATAGTGACTGAGAGCTCAGAGAAGTAAAAGAAATCCAAGAGATCAGAACCTAAACATCGAATAATAGCATTTTCTGCCCCAAATAGAAAGAGTGCTTAATACACTTTGTATTCACTTTGAAGTCAGCAAACAATAAAACCACAGCCAATCTTAACTCGGCCTAAAACTTATTTATAGAATTAAACATTACAAAAACACACTTCTTAACTCAACTACACTCTAGGTTGTAAGCATCTCTTAATTATGTGCAACTGGAGGACATTAAGGGTTTTACTTGGGCAGAAATTGTGGTGACGTGATGGCCAAGTGGTATCACTGGACTGTTAATGCAGAGA
The DNA here is from genome assembly GCA_024137785.1 of Ginglymostoma cirratum. Taxonomy (NCBI): domain Eukaryota; kingdom Metazoa; phylum Chordata; class Chondrichthyes; order Orectolobiformes; family Ginglymostomatidae; genus Ginglymostoma; species Ginglymostoma cirratum. The sequence continues at coordinate 11,446,335 of JAHRHZ010000031.1, forward strand.
TCCAAGGAATGTTCTGGGGACCCAGGTTCGAACCCCACCATGGCATATGGTGGAATTTGAATTCAATGAAAATCTGGAATTAACAGTGTGATGATGACCATGAAATCATTGTTGATTGACAGAAAAAACCCCATCTGCTTCACCAATGTCCTTTAGGAAAGGAAATAGCTATCCTTCCCTCATCCAGCCCACAAGTGACTCCAGACCCACAGCAATGTGGTTGACTCTCAAGTGCCTTCTGGGATGGGCAACAAATGCTGGCCTAGCCTACGACGCCTTCATCCCGTGAATAAATAATAAAAATTAAACACAATTGATGCATAATTAATGGGGATTGTACCAGAAATCAACCATTTCAGTGACATGCTTCTACGCTTGTTATGAACCTCCAGTTATGAATATCCAAATTCTCCAAGACTGCAAAATGTATTTACCAGTTTTTCAAGGGCATGCCTTAAGTGATGGAATATACCTGACAGGTTGTGACAAACCTCTGCACTTTCAAATCCCACTCCTTTCCATTTTTTTTCCCTTTTACCAATCACAGGCCTATATTTAGAGTTTTCATTTTGGGAGAACTGTGCCAGTTTTTGTCAGTTTATCTAGGCTAGCAAGCTTGATTATATATAATTACATTTTCAGCCTACTTACACTAAAGTGGTAAGCAGCTGATGATCTCACGGTATATCTGGTTACAAACACTTTCATATTAAAATAGAAACCTTTCAGAATTCTATACTAAATTTAAAAAAACGGTAGTGATGCAAGAAACATTTCCAAATTCTTTTCATGCTTATGAAGTTAGAACAATCCACAGTTTAAGTCTAGGCTACATGTCAATAACAATTGATCAGATACTAAAATTAGTGATGCAGGTTCTTGTTCTTCTAGAAAGCAATGATAAGCCTGCTGGCAGTGATGCTGCTTCAGTCATGAAGATGGTGTCCCAGAATGTATGTGTTATTCATGCGATAACATGAGAACAAAACAATTTTATCTCTTTGTATTTTAATGTTAATCCCAGGAGGCACTGGTTAGCACTGGGCAGTTTAAATGCTGACTCTTCCCCTCTGGAAAGCAGCTATCCAATCCCGCCCCTACGCGCACCCCGCCCCCCCCACGCCCCCACCAATCAGCTTCAACATTGATTTTAAAATCAATCTTTGGGTTGTAACAGCCTTGTGCAAACTGAACTCTTTACTGGAATCCACAATACAAAATGGTCAGTAATTTACCACCACTTAGCAATCTCAACAGAGATAAGAATGACGTGCAGAAACTAGGAATATGAAATCAAGTGGATAACTTAGCGTAGAGATGTACAGAATGGAAACAGATCCCTCGATACATGCAGACCACATATCCCCAGCTGAGTTAGTCCCATTTGTCAGCATTTGATCTACATCCCTCTAAACCGTTCCTATTCACATATCCATCCAGATGCCTTTTAAAATGTTGTAATCGTACCTATCTCTACCACATGCACTGGCAGCTCATTCCATACACAAACCACCCTCTGCATGAAAGGTTGCCTCTCAGGTCCCTTTTAAATCCTTCCCCTCTCACCTTAAACCTGTGTCCTCTAGTTTTCGAACCCCCTACCCTAGGAAAAAGACCTTGGTTATTCACCCTATCCATGCCCTTCATAATTTTATAAACCTCTATAAAGTCACACCTCAGCCTCCGATGCTTCAGGGAAAATAATTCAGCCTCTCTTTAAAAATCAAGCTCTCCAGTCCCAGCGAAGTAACTCCACAGAAGCCAGTATCCCATCACCAAGCCACCCTTTATTTACTTGTGCATTGTACACTGGCTGTGGCCAGCCAGCTCGGAGTCAGTTGCCCTAAGGAGATTCTCCTCTCCTGGTTACATTGGTCAGCCAGGGCGTTCTGGATTGTTTCGGGGTTACAAACTTGGGCCAATGATCTCAGTCAATGAGCTCAACCTGGTTCCAATGACTGCACCCAGAGACATCCTTGTAAGTCTTTGCTGTACCCTTGCAAGTTTAACATCACCTTTCCTGTAGCAGGGAGACCAGAATTGAATGCAGTATTCCAAAAGTGGCCGGACCAATGTCCTGTACAGCCACAACGTGACATCCCAACTCCTATACTCAATGCACCAATAAAGGCAAGTGTGCCAATCGCCTTCTTCCTGTCTACCTGCAACTCCACTTTCAAGGAATTGTGCACCTGCACTCCTAGACCCCTTTGTTCGTACTGTCCCAACCCCAGCATTGGCATCATCTACATTGGTGATCTTGTGAATATCTACTCCATAGTTCACGTTATGGTATATAATTTCTTAATTTTAGGAATTAAAGTTTAATAGTAGAAAAAGGAATAACTGCAAATGTAGCACCTCAGGGTCTAGTACAATAAAAATGGTTGGTTCATGTTGTTTCAAAAAGGTTAAAGGCTAAGAAGGCAAAGTAATTAAAAAGTTGGGGTTAAGGGGTTGCCAAAATACCTTAAAAATAATGACAGTTTAGGTGGTTATACACATTTAGTAAAACCAGAATAGAAAATGTGCAGCTATAAAAACAGGTAACAGCTTATACTGTACAGCCGAAGCTTGTTGTAATGGCAGTGCAAGGAGAGCTATTCAAGCTAAACTAGCTTAAAAACATTCATTAATTCCTAATGAGAGGATATGGTGCAGAATATAGTGTCACGGAGATGGTAGAGCTTCATAAAGTTCTCAGGTTTCAATTTATCTGATGGCATGTTTGCTGGGAAAAGGGTTGAAGTTGGAGCTGGGGAAGTGCTAAAGCAAAAAATAGTTTCGGACAGCTGCTTTGGCAGACTCAAGGACAGGAGAAATTGTTCAATGTAGCTGACAGCTCAGTAAATTAATCAGAAAAGCATTATCTGGTTGGCGCAGAAAAGGAATATTGAAGGTAGAGAAACCCCTTGGGCAGTACCAGCTTAGTGAAGCTAGCTATAAAAAAAACAAAAGAACTGCGGATGCTGTAAATCAGGAACAAAAACAAAGTTGCTGGAAAAGCTCAGCAGGTCTGGCAGCACCTGTGAAGGAAAAAACAGAGTTAACGTTTCGGGTGCGGTGACCCTTCCTCATAACTGATGGTGGCTGGCAAAACGTCAGTTTGTATGCAGGTGGGTCAGGTAGAGAGTAAACAATAGGATAGAGCCCAAAGAGAGAGAGAAAGACAGTTGGCCAGACAAAGGAGTTGTTAATGATCAGGCTGGGAGGGAGTGTAGTTGTTAATGGGGACTGTTAGTGACTAACAACAGGGGGTGTGTAGTGGCAGGCTATGTGGTAACAAGGCCTGGTGTGTGGGGTAGGGGGCTGGGACATGGAAGAGTTTAGGTCCTAAAATTATTGAACTCAAAATCGAGTCCAGAGGGCTGTAGGGTCCCCAAGCGGAAAATGAGGTGTTGTTCCTCCATCTTGCATTGGGCTTCACTGGAACACTGTAGCAAGCCAGAGCCAGAGATGTTGGCCAGGGAGCAAGGTGGTGCATTGAAGTGGCCGGCAACAGGTAGTTCAGGGTCTTTTTTGCGAGCAGAATGTAGATGTTCTGTGAAGCAGTCGCCAAGTCTACGCTTAGTTTCCCCAGTGCAGAGGAGACCACATTGTGAGCAGCGAATGCAGCAGACTAGATTCTAGGAAGTGCAGGTGAAATGTTGCTTCACCTGGAAGGTATGTTTGGGCCCTTGGATGCTGGGGAGGGAGGAGGTAAATGGGCAGGCGTTACAACGTCACCGGTTATAGGGGAAGGTGCCATAGGGCTGTGGGGAGGTGTTGGGGGTGACGGAAGTGTGGACCAGGGTGTCCCGGAGGGAATGTTCCCTGCGGAAGGCGGACAAAGGAGGGAAGGGGAATATGCGTCTGGTGGTGGCGGAAATGGCGTCCGATGATGTTAGTGAAGCTAGCTGTCTACAAAAGAGCAGCAAATATGCCCATGCCTAAGTGCTAGAGTGTAGTCTTGGCAAGCCAGTGGAACACAATCTCAGAGGAAGAGACTGAATTCCTTGGATAAGAGCAGTCATTGAGCTGAGTCTGGGTCAGAGAAGCCTTTGCAGGAATTCTGAAGCTAAGCAATCAAAATGTGAAGGCTCAGAATCCTTTGTCAGGGACAAAACATTTCAATGAGATTTGATGACACTAGTGTCACTAATGTCTGGGGAGGGCTGAGAATTCCACAGAATCTGAGTTGATCACATTTGCCAGCTGATGTGCTGTGAGGCATTCCACTACAGTTTGTCTATTAGCTATGTTTACCTGCTGTTAATTCTAGATATTACAGTACAAGTCATAAGTATACAATTAGATAGTCTTACAGTTCTAACTTTGTATAACGAAGTCACTCTGTTTGTTCAAATCTGTGGAATTATATAGTTTTATTTTCTTAATTACCTGGGATCCAAAATTTAATCAAAATTTAAACAAAAAGTTACTTGTCTCTAGCCAGACCAAGATATAAGTTTGACAGTCATGTCAGAGACCTTAACAATGAGTTCAAAACTTCTCCCCAAGACATTTAATATAAAAAGTGACCAGTACCACAAGTAAATACTCAAATGAGCTAACGCTGGATAATACAGAAGTATTAAGAATAAAGATGACAACAAAGGAGTTTTACTTTGATGCAATCCACATCTATAATTGGAAAAAGAAACTTTTTTTTTTTTTTAAAAGTGCTATTTTTGCCATTCCCTTTGTTTCATCCTCCTATTCTCCTGTATTTCTAATTGAAATACAGATCCAAGGATGTCAGCACTTCTTGGGTATTTTTGTTGGTAGTACCCTAGATGGATTATTTGGATTTCGGTCTCAAGAGTAAAGCCCAATGCCGTCAATGATATTCCCAATCTCCATTCTCTGCTGTGGTTTATGATGGGGGCTGATACGGATGGCTGAATAACTACCAGCAGCAGGAACTTTGGTCCCTCATCCAGGAAGATAGTAGATGCAAGGTGATAAAAATCTGGCAGAAAAACATCGCATCCCAGAGGGACTGGGCTAAGTGATTCCAAACTCTCCAATCATCACCATACACAAAATAATGAATAAACTATCTCCTGGCTGTACTTTGACTGGTTTGGGATATAAAATTGTCCTCAATGTATTTTTCACAGGCTGACATTTACATTACTAATAAATACTACATTCAATATTTTCAAAAATCTGAAAGCTGCAAGACACAAAGATATTGTTCACCCATTATGACAATCAATCTCTTACCAAGTAAATTTACAGCGACCTGACATGGATGAGGAAAGCCCCAATTCTGGTGAACTTTGAGAAGCACACATCTAAAATTCGCTCTTCTGCTGTATCCCAAAATATTACTTGTTGAAAGAAATCCACCTGTTGAGGATTTGAATGCTTCCACACATTCTGCCTTAAACAACACCTTACAGTGACGGGGATAGTAAGAACTGCCGATGCTGGAGTCAGAGATAACAAGGTGTGGAGCTGGATGAACGCAGCAGGCCAGGCAGCACCAGAGGAGCAGGGAAGCTGACGTTTCGGGTCTGGACCCTTCTTCTCAGCTTTCTTGTTCCTCTGATGCTGCCTGGCCTGCTGTGTTCATCCAGCTCCACACTGTGTTATCCTTACAGTGGCAGCAGTTCCAAGATGGACAACTTGCTTAGAAACCAAGATGTCAACCATAGGGAAATCAGTTAATGCAGCTTTGAACCTAGGAACATCCCAGCACAGGTCAGCTGCTCACTCACTCATGCAACATTGGGCCTTCAGAGTTTCTCACTATTGACAGCATGATGAGATGGCTGATTGATCTCTCTCCAAATTGTGGAGAGCAACATTAGCAGGAGTCACTCAGCTTCCCATTTGTCTTCTCAGTAGAAAAGCATTTCATCCCATACAGGGGCTCCAAGCTCTCCAGTTATCAACATTCATGAAACATTTATTAAACTATCTCATGGTTGTACTTCAGCTTTTGGATTTAAATTATTTGTTTGAAGTATTTTCCACAGGTTGATTTATGTACATGTCTAATTCACACTACACCCAAGATGGTGATATTTGCCAATGGATCCGAGCAAACTATATCAAACGAAGGCTAACCGGATTTGAAACAAAAACAGAAATAGCTGGAAAAGCTCAGCAGGTCTGGCAGCATCTGTAGTGAGAAATCAGAGTTAACATTTCCGGTCCAGTGACCCTTCCCCAGAACTGATGGTAGCTAGGAAACAGTTTTTTTTTTTTTACGCAAAACATAGGGTGGGAGGAGGTGGTAAGGAGTAAACGATAGGTGGAGACAGAGACACAGCGGTGGAGACAGGTGGACAGAAGGAGTGGATAATGATCAGCCTAGGAGAATGAATGGCTGAATGATTAGACAATTCGTGGCTAACAAAGGGTATGTGTAATAGCAAACAATGTGATTAAAAGGCCTGGTGTGAGGGGGTTGGGGTAAGGACATGGGAGAGGGTACCTCAAGCTCTAAAATTGTTGAATTCGATATTGAGTCCAGAAGGTTGTGGAATTCCCAAGCAAAAATAAGGTGTTGTTCTTCCAACTTGCGCTGAGCTGCACTGCAGCAAGGTTAAGGCAGAGATAAAAACCGAAAGAACTGCAGTTGCTGTAAATCAGGAACAAAAACAAAGTTGCTGGAAATGCTCAGCAGGTCTGGCAGATGCTAACCCTTCAAGGGTCACTGGACCCGAGATGTTAACTGTGTTTTTATCCTTCACAGATGCTGCCAGATCTGCTGAGCTTTTCCAGCAACTTCTGTTTTTGATAAGACAGAGATGTTCGCCAGGGAACGAGACGGTGTGTTGAAGTGGCAAGCAACTAGAATCTCAGGTCATTTGAGGATTTGAACTTGGACTAATCAAAAGCAAGCGAAATTCAATGTGACCAACTGCAAGGGATTGCATGCTGGAAATAGCAAAGAGGCAAATATTCTCCAAGAGTGGAAAGCTGGCAGATGAATCACAGTATTGACAAACATCTCACTTGCCTTATCTATACAATGTGGGACAATAAGCATGGAAAAGAGAATAGCAGAATAGGTTCCCATACTCACTGAATTCAAATCTGAAGAATTCACACTGAGGCTGCTTATGTTGTGTTGAGAGTATAATTGCATTGTGTACAATACAGGTTGCTTCAGTACAAGGGAAATATTCAGATGCCAGCAGCAATGCAACAGAAGCATTTTTAAGATTGATCCCATGCCATGGGGTGAGCCAAGAGGAAGACTTAGTGGCTCCACAAATGCGTAAGCAGTCCATGTTCAAATGCAGCAAGATCTGGACAATATCCAGGCTTGGGCTGACAACTGGCAAGAAATATTCACACAATACAAATGCCAGGCAATGACCATCTCCAATAAGAGACAATCTAACCACCACCCCTTGCCATACAATGGTGTTACCATCACTGAATCCCCCGCTATATCAACATCCTGGGTGTTATCATTGATCAGAAACACAACTGGACTCACCATATAAATACAGTGGTTACAAGAGCAGATCAGAAGCTAGGAATAACTGTGGCGAGTAACTCACCTCCCGACTCCCCAGAGCCTGTCCATCATCCACAAGGCACAAGTCAGGAGTACGATGGAATACTCCCCACTTGCCTGGATGACTGCAGCTCCAACAACACTCAAGAGGCTTGGCACCATCCAGGACAAAGCTGCCTCCCTCCACTACTGTCGCTCAGCACACACTGCTGCTGCTATCTACAAAATGTGATGCAGAAATTCACCAAAAGATCCTTAGGCAACACCTTCCAAATGCATGATCACTTCCATTTAGAAGGACAAAGGTAGCAGATCAATGGGATCACCACCACCTGCAAGCTCCCCTCCAAGCCACTCACCATCCTGACTCACATCAACGCTCTTTCACGGTCGCTGGGTCAAAATCCTGGAAATCTCTTCCACAGGGCACTGTTGGTCATGTGGACTGAAGCAGTTCACCACCACCTTCTCAAGGGCAACTAGGGATGGGCAATAAATGCTGGCCAGGCAGTGGCACCAAGCGCCATGAGTGGATAGAAAAAAAAAGTAGGACTAGTCAGGTTTTTTTTTTTTTAAGAAAAATGTGTTGAGATGAAAAACGTTTCACTTTATGGAAATATATAACCATTCAATGGCTTAAAACAAACAACAAATAATACTTTTGAATATGACAGCACACCAAACAAAGATGGAACGGCTTCAAAGTCACAATGGACGTGTTGTTTTGGAAGAATCCATTATCTCACACAGAAGATGATTAACACAGAAGGAAAATCGACAGAACAGCCTGAACAGATTGCAGGTCGAGTGCTGAGGCCAAAACATCTGATTAATGTAGGCAAAAAACCAGCTGCTTTATTGGTGGAACAGATGGATTGGTATTCTACAAAACTGAAATCAAATGGGTTGGAGGGGCATGCTCACATGGACCCACCTTCTGATGTTATGATTTAGTGAGGTGATTAAAGTGGAGTAGTTTTTAAAACCATATTTTTACTGACAAATAACAGAAAAGTTGAAATTGCATCCAAATTAGTTGGGTTAATCAAGCCTTAAGGAGAGCTGCAACAGTGCTGTCCTTTTCTTACCTGTACTCACGGTAGACTCCAGGACAATAGAATAAAGCTGTGAAAATACTTCGCCCTCTGCATATAGTGTCCAAAGTCAAACTGATTCCATATATTGAGGTGAGGAGGAAAACAAAGAGGGTCAGAATAAATGAACGGTGATTAGATTCACCTACACAGCTGTTAATCCTGCAAACAGAACAAAACAAATTAATAAAAATGACTTGAATAAGACATCATGCAACCCAAGAGTTTTCATAAAAATATATGTCCTATAATTAAAAAGAAAGAGATTAATTGAAAGTGTTAGTGAAAATAATCCCCATCCAACCCACAGACACTGAGCAAACCATCTCTTCAGACCCAAGTATTCTAGCATTTCATAAACACTGCACATAAGCTAACCAAATAATTTAATATAATTAACAATACAGAAGGAACTAATGAATTAAGGCAGCAACCTGAAATAGTTTGAATTATAATTCCATTCACATCACTTTTTCACCCCAACCACACTTGCATAAAATGTACTTCGCGTGGCACGGTGACTCAGTGGTTAGCACTGCTGCCTCACAACACCAGGGACATGGGTTCGATTCCAGCCTTGGGTGACTGTCCGTGTGGAGTTTGCACATTCTCCCAGTGTCTGCATGGGTTTCCTCCGGGTGGTCTGGTTTCCTCCCATAATCCAAAGATGTGCAGGTAGGTGGATTGGCCATGTTAAATTGCCCATAGTGCCCATGATAAATACAGGGTTAGGGGAATGGGTCTGGGTGGGATGCTGTTTGGAGGGGTGGTGTACACTTGTTGGGCTGAATGGCCTGTTTCCACATTGTAGGGAGTCTATGAAGTACTTTTAATCGAGGGATTGAGTAATAGCCTCAAAACATTTTCAGGGGATACATACACAGTCAGAGATAGAAATAAGACAGCACAAGATAAACAAAACAATTTTGGTGAGCCTTCAACCAAGAACTTAGAATTGACAACCGAGGTGCTTATAGCATTTAACAGTGTGGAGAGAATACACAGAGCTATTGCGAACTTAGCCCGAGACGTAGTGTGCGAAAATCACAATTTCAACCAAACCAAAAAGAGAAGATCTGACTTCAGGGGTTCCGCAGATAACAAGAATCAAGATTAAATCTGTGAATAGTGTGAAACAATCAGATACAGTTAAGCACTTTAGAAGAGATTAAAGTTGTACTGGGGAAAAGATAAACTGGATCAAAGAGGGGGTGGATTGATGCAGAAATTACAATCTTTTCTTTATGCAAATCAATCTAGCGAAAATAGGAAGCAGCAGATAGGCATCAATAAAGGTAGCAGAACCAAAAAAAGGTAAGTGATTGAGAGGAGGTAACTTTAATAAAAAGCATCTGCAGATTATATAAAAGCAAGCAAAGTCCTATAAATAAAATCTGTAAAATAAATTGGCATTGAAAGTCCTGAAGATTTCTCCCATATAAAACATTTCAGTTTAAGATCTAGATAGTTTTAAAACTAAATCAACTGTATTTCGTAAGCACAGCCAGTTTATTACTGAGAATTGGTTTTACTCCGCAGCAAAATTCGAGTCTGAAAAGCCGTTAAAGACAAAATTTTTCAGAAACCTTTGTTCAAAAATTTTTCTTGGGTTTCCTATGATGATAACCCCTTAATGACACTGTTCCAAGCTTTTCATGGCCTTTGCCAGTTGTTGACGGTCATTGCTATTTCATATCACAACCCTTTCACTTTGAGGCAGTCTGAGAATAGCTGACAATTACTGTAACTAAGGAATACCAAACTTACCAAACACAATGATGGTCCAGCCTTTGTACACAGGACGCACAGATCCGACAATGTCCTGAACGAGGTGGTCTAATAATCTTGCATACTGCACACCAGTTCTTGTTCAATTCATGGTGTCCCAACTGCAGCTTTCCATTGCGGCCAGATAGATTCAATTTTGTGGGAATATCCCAGCCCTTCTGCGGAACTTGGGGAGTACCGTTCAAACTGTCTGAAGAAGTGTATTTTGTCTCGGCATCTTTAATTTGAGTGGTTCTGTTGTCTGTTCTGAGGTAGCCTGGATCTTTCTTGACTTGTGCTAAGCATACCAGTGTTAATACCAAACCACTAGTGAGCACAATTAAGTGTACAAAGTCGACATTTCCTTTGGGCATTACTTCAGTTAGGAATAAATAGTACATGTAGCCCAGAGAAAAGAGGCCAAGACTAAGAAAAAATAAAGTGCGCCCTTTATTCTGGTGAGTGGTGAAATAGTACCAAAGGACTAGTATTGGTAAGGATGTCAAAATGATGAAAGCTAAGACAATGTGAAGAGCCGCGACATGAAGGAAGATTGGAAGGAAAACAAGAGGCGGAAGTATTGTGATATCGATCTTCTTGGCACCAGTACCTAATAACCATGGAATCCGCAAACGATCAGAAATCGTGTCTGTTATTCGTTCGATGGTCTGTGGGCTGACAGATTTACCCTTCAAGCACCTGAAAAATCAAGCAATTGCTGTGTTACTTTTCATATCAGGCATTAAAAAAAACGAACATCAGCAGCATAAATACAGTGAAACACTGATTATCCTCATGAGAATCCTAGGTATAGTAGGTAAGAATAAATTTATGTATCATTTTATTCCAGACGGGACATGGAAAAAGATATTAATTGTGTTATGGGAATGGTAGAAAGTGTATAAAATATTCAAATAGAAACTAATACATGCAATGAATCATGAGGATACACTACTCAAGGAGGACGTTAGGCCCAACTAAATTTCCACGTCAAAAATGCTTGTCGTTTTGAGTTTTTTTTTAAAACACAGATTTTCATGCTGATTTCGGCTACAAATTGGTTAACATACTGAATGAAGCAGTTTAAAATAGCAACAAAAACAGAAATCAGAACATAACCACACTAGAATAAACATTTGTTTGCATTGGATAATGTCTATTATTTTACGAAAATATTTTTGTGGCAGAAAAGATCCTTTAATAATTAATCAGATAAATACCTCTTTGCACAATAATACGCTGCAATAAATACACAACTGGAGGCAACTCGTGGCGTAAGTTGCGACACAGAAAAGAGAGGAGAGGAGAGGAATAAAAAGGAATATACTCCAATTGGTGGGGCATGACAAACAATGTTCCTCATGTGTCTGCACAGAGTCTGCAGCTTCTCATTCTGTATAATATTGACTCAAATGAAGGATTATTTAGTTCTATGTCCAACTTTGTAGATGATAGTAGGGTACGAGGTAGAGTCAATTTTGCAGGTGGAAGTAGTTAAAATCTAGACAGTTGATGTGAATGGGTCAAGTGGGTAAAACTTTGACAGATTGGATTCAATGGAGGGTTGTGAGTGGTCTTTGAATTCAAGTAAAACATACTAGACTATATTCTTAATGATGTGGAACTGCATGTGAGGGAAGAAAGGGCTTTAGGGATCTACATTCGTAAACCACTAAAAATTACTGGACAGCAATAAAATGTTATCAAAAAAAGCTACTGCAGTATGGCCTTTTATCTGAAGAAGGCTTGAATTCAACAGTGAGGAAATGTTGCTTCAGTAGTGCAGATCCCATGTGAAGTGCTGAGCTCAGTGTTAAGAGCTGGTTCTCAGGGATAATATAATGGTTTTAGAAAATGTACAATGAAAGTTCATCAGAACAATAACAGGGCTCAAAGAATTGAACCACGAGAACAGACTACATAAACTCAGACCTTTTTCCTTGATTTAAATTTTGGATGAGGTATGGGTATTAAAAGGTAAGTGATTCAATGAAGTATTTGCAGAAAACAGTTATTTAACTAGTGGAAAAAAAAATACAGGTCAACAGGAAACATGTTAAAATTAGATCTAGTCTATTCAGCAGTAAACTCTGGAAATATGTTCTCAAAAAGCCTCCTAGATTTCTAGAACTTTTAGAATTTCTTAAAAGGCTACAAATCCAGTGTCAACTGAAATTTTAAAAACATATTAATAGATTTTTATTTGGGGGAGAATATCAAAAGATATGTATCAAAAATGGAAAACTTAAGTTACACGTCAGTCACTGTGCAACTGATTGGTGTAACAAGTTGGAAGATGAAATAGCAAACTTCTGTTCCTGATATGGCATTGGGATTTAAAAAGTATGCCAACACCAGACTATATCCACTTAGCATGCTGTCCAGAATGTAGCAGAGGAAGAAAAAGCAATAATGTTTTAGATCCTGCAGATCGAATATCACAGATTGAATTTCCCAGCAATATATCTGCTTGTGGCTCAAGACACAAGAATAGAGGACTCTTTATAAACAAACTTTTAAAGCTGGTGTTTCAAGTAGCTAGCTCAGATGGGACACTTCACCAGGCATCTTAGTAAGTGTCAACATTGCAAAATCAACATTGCCTGACAGTCAGTAATGACGTCAGAGCAATGATGATATACAATAACTTGACCTTTTTATACACACAATGTTAATCTATTTTTCACTTGATGCAATTCATTTTAAAAAAAATAACAATTACACCGAGAAGATCCCTGACCCTCTTATTTAGAAATACCTCTAGAAACTGAGTGACTATAACGTGTAACACCATGATAGGCATACCCTACAGAGGTTAGCATTGACAAATCATTTACATGGCTGGTAATTTATATCTGTACGAAGAAGCACATCTAAACCAGACTCTAATTTAAAATAACAAAGGTATAGAGCTGGATGAACACAGCAGGCCAAGCAGCATCAGAGGAGCAGGAAGGCTGACGTTTCAGGCCTAAGACCCTTCTTCAGGAAACTTACAGGAAGCTGGAGAATATTGTTCATACATTAATTATGTGCAATGAGTTTATATAATGCAAGTTTAGAAACTCCATCCTGCCAGTTATGTATAAAACCTAGCTTTATTTAAAATTGATAACACGAAGGAATATTTTATTTCCCAGTCAGACCTTCTTATAGCAGGGTTGTACTCAAAATGCTCTAATTATTTAAAGAGAAAGTTACATTTTGAGAAAAAAATGTGAACAATTTAAAAAGCTTCAGGTCAATATAAGGTTTCTATTTAAATCACTTTGATATCAATTTGTATGGATATTTTAAAACCAGGCTTATTGACTACTATAACACAGAAGTCAGGAGACTGAATTACCCACAGCAGATTCCCGTAACTATACACAATGCAACTTAGTGAAAATGGGATGAATGCCGGGCATTATTTATTAAGATGTAGATGCGGTCAGTATACTCAAAGGAGGCATGTTAATGTATTCTTAACACAATTACACCTAAAGAGGCAGTAACGTTTTAGAAACGAAATCAATGTTCACGTAAATCACCTGCTTTCCTAGAACGTTACTTTATGTATATTGATAATTTAGCCTATTTGAAAATAGAAGTAGTAATTCAAATTAAATAGTGATATCTTCACGGACTTAGGAATGTATTAAAAAAGGATGTATGATACCCGTGTTACATTGTCATTCTGCATTGAAAGCCATTTTGCTTTAAAGAAATATAAAATGTTCAGGTTTTGCACTACCATAGATGAGTATGAAGTCTTTAGTTACATGTTGAGGTCAAATCTATTTGGAAAATCATTCTGTTCTCATCTCTCTTCTAACTGGGTTTTCACTTTCATTACACAAAAACTGAATCTAAAAACTGAATGTGGAGTTTTGCACTTGGTGGCAAAAGAAAAACCATTAGACCCTGCAGCATGTGGTGATGAAGACCAGAGTAGAATTGGTTTAATTACCATGAAGGAAAAACATGTCTTCAAACATATTGCAGGATTATCTGTACTCCAAGGAAAACTTTTGTGATGTTTAAAGGTTGTCTTTCAAAGAAATGCAAAATTTTCAGAAGTTTGAAAAGAGTGAATATTGTAGCATGTGTACTAAAGGCAGATAAACCAGAGACTTCCGAATTCGGTCTTATTTTAAACTTTTAGAGTATTTGTCTCATCGTATACCTAATAAACAGGACAGATTTATAAGCAAATCATTATTTTGGTGCAAGTAAACTAATATTCACACCTTGGAATGGGCCATGATCAATTCACATCCACCTGCAAGAATACATTAGACCTTCAGATGAGCAAATACAAATGAACTGAGATACTATTCTTGGCCCAAGGTGGAAGCAATAAATTCAGGAAATCAGGTCTAGCAATTGAAAGTTTTCTAGAGAAAAAGGTGTGCCAAAAAAAGCGTGCTAGTCTGCAAAAGAAACATCACATAAGGTTTATTAATTTTGCACCTTTTTCAGGGAAAGGGCTACAATAAAGTTAAGTGGAACTTGCTTTGACTCCATGTTAATTTGATGTCGAAAATAAAAAAGCTTAGCAATTCATATCCAGGCTTTCTTAGAAACAGATGAATTCCTATGAAGACACACATGAAAGGCATCGCTTCCAGTCCAGAACACGTGATTCCTATTGCTATGCTGCGTTACTGCTGAACATCCTGAAGATGCTATGTTACACAACAAGAATTTCTATTTATATAGCTCCTTTGATGTGGTAAAAAAATCCCAAGGCATTTCACAGAAGAGTAATCAAACAAAATATGATACTAAACCACAAAGAGATGAGGGCAGCTGCGCTGAAAAGGTAAATTTCATCCAGTGTTAAATGAACGGAAGAGTTGGATAGGCTTAAGGATCAAATTACAGAATGTAGGATGGGCAGCTGAAGATGTATCCGTCAACAGAGTGGTAAAAATTAGAGATGCTCGAGAAACTAGAATCATAGATGTCAGAGGATTGCAGGTTTGGAGATTAGAGATAGGGAGGGGTAACAGCATGGACTCGTTTCAAACTAAACTTAAAGAATGTAACACTCAGATAGCATAACCAGAGGCCAGTGCAAATCAGCAGACACTCTGGGTAAAGGGTAAATGGGGCTTGGTGAAAGCAAGGATTTGGCAAGAGTCTCCAACCACCTTAAATTAATAATAACAGCAGCAGAGAGACCTGTGAAGAGTGCATTGGGTTAGTCAGATCTGAAGGAATAACAATAGAGGGTTTCAGTTGCAAATGCAACAGGGATGTTACAGAGGTAGAAGTAGGTACACTTAGCAATGGCGCTCACATATGGTCAGGCCATCTCAAAATTAAATAGGATACCGAGGGTGTGAACAATCTGCTCCACAGCCTCATTTAATTGCCACAATATAGGACACAGTTGGTGGCTAACTAATACTTACTTTTAGAAAAATTCTACTCATCGTGCATTGGCTGGCAGACAACTAGTATGCCCAAAGAGAGAACGGGATACAGGGAGACAGAGGGAGGGGAGACAGTCGAGTGAGATGGGGCTAGATGTCATCAGCAACGCACATACCACCACTTTTCACATGATAATACTGAGGGGCAGCACGTAGACGAGAAGTAGGAGGGGACCAAATGGACATCTCAGAAGAAAGCATTGCACGTTTTCTAGTTTTAGCATCTCAGCATTGTATACAAAATAGAATGGTGTAATAAATATGTGACAGTAATGAAGTAAGATGCAACTTTAGCGTTTAAGGTGATGAGCATTGAGTGTCATGGTTCTTCCAACTCTTCACTAATGACATGAGGCTATGGGAATTCCAATTTTCAATCTTTCATTCACTTGTTGAGAATTCACCCTTTCATTGTCTCTGAAGGGGGATTTGCAGAAAGTAGCTGCCAGAAGAAAGCTGAAGGAGAATAATCAGATGCTAAGTGTTCACCTCTGCAAACATGAAAGGAAGAGCAACAGAGAGGAGTAGATTCCGTTTACGGGCTAGACATTTCTGCTGTGATTTCATACACAAGGCTGTAGCCATCCGCCTAGGAACTAATCAAGAGGCTGCTGCTATGATGAATACTCTTGAACCCACAATAACTGATGCTAATTGAAAAGCCAATCAACAGGTTGTCTCTACATAGAATTAACCTTAATATACACAGACCACGCTGTTTTGTCTGGCATTCTCCTTCACTGCTCCAATAAGGCAACGTTGTACATAGAGCTCACAATGTGCTCCAGTAATGTGTCTTTAAAACTACAAACATCTCCTCACACAGTTCTCCTTGATCTAAAGCGATACCTTCTCAGATTTCAGTCAAAACAAATGTGCTCATTACACCAGGAATCCATTAATCGTATCGTAAGATAAACGTTAAAGAGGCCCTCTTTAAAGGGGTTAACAGTGTTAGGGAGTCTTGTTTGAGGGATGTAGATTTCTCAAACTTTGTTCACACAATAGGTCTGGTTAAGGCAGCCTTCATTGCCCATCACTGATTCCCCTTCAGAAGGTTGTGATTGCGTTTTCTTGAACTGCTGCAGTCCATTGGGAATAGAGTTATTAGTGAGGGAGTTCCAGGATATTGGCCCATTGGCAAGCACGGTGATATAGTCCCAAGTCAGGATGGCCTGGAGTGAGACCTGCAGTTGTTGCTTTTCCCATGTACCTGCTGCCCTTGTCTTTTTTCCCCCAATTGGGGCAGGTAGCTTTGGAAGTGACAAATAAAATGATTTGTGTAAATAGTTGGGAGAAAGAGCAGTCATGGGATTTTACCTATGATGTCTGATGGAGTGCCCCAGATCACAGATGCCAGTCTTCAGCCAATTTGATTCACTCTCCATTCTTTCAAGAAAAGACTGAAGGCACTGGACACTGCAAAGGCTAAGAGCCCTGACAACATTCCAGCAACAGTTTCGAAGAATTGTGCTACAGAACTTGCAGAGTTGTTCCAATAGTGTAACAACACTGGCTTCTAGTTGATAATATGGAAAAATGCCCAGTTATGTTCTGTCTACAAAACAACAATAAATTCAATTTGGCCAATGACTGTCCCATCTTTCTATTGTCAATCATCAATAAACTAATGGAGTAAGTCATCAACAGTATTATCACCTACCACTTGCTCAGCAATGCCCAGTTTGGGTTCCGCCAGGGCCACTCAGCTCCTGACCTCATGACTGCGCTGGTTCAAACACAGACAAAACAGCTGAATTCCAGAAATGAAGTACGAGTGACAGCCCTTGACACCAGGATCACACTTTACCAAGTACAGCATCAAGAAGCTCTAATAAAGCTGGAGTCAATGGGGATCAAAGGGAAAAATCTCCAATGTTTGAATTGTACCAGAGACAAAGGAAAATGGTTGTGATTCTTGAGGTCAGTCATCTCATCACTGGGACATCCCTGCAGGAATTCCTCAGGGTGGTGTTCGAGGCCCAACCATCTTCAGCTGCTTCAAGAATGACATTTCCTCCATCATAAGGTGAGAAGTGAGGACTTTCTTTGAAGATTGCATGATGTTCAGCACCATTTGCAACTGTTCAGATACTGAAGTAGTTCATGTCCAAATGTGAAAAGATCCGGACAAATTCAGGCTTGGGCTGAAGTAGAAACTAACATTCACACCACACGAGGGCCAATGACCGTCTTCAATCAGAGAGCATTTAACAAATATCCCTTGCCATTCAATGGTATGACCGTCACCAAATCCCCTATTATCAATATGCTGAGGGCTACCATTGACCAGAAACTCAACTGGACTAGCCATGTCAACAAAGTGGCTATACAAGGAAGTCAGAGGCAAAGAATCTTGTGGTGATCATCTCACTTCCTGACTCCCCAAATCTGTCCACTATCTTCAAGGCACATGTCAGGAGTGCGATAGAATACTCCCCAATTGTCTGGATGAGTGCACCTCGAACAATCAAGAAGCTTGATACCATCCAGGACAAAGCAGCCCACTTGATAGCACCACATCTACAAACATCCGCTGCCTCCATCACCGATGCTCAGTAGCTGCAGTGTGTACTATCAACAAGATGCACTGCAGAAATTCACCAAAGATCCTCAGAGAGCACCTTCCAAAACCACGACCACTTCCATCTAGATGGACAAGGGCAGCAAATATATGGGAACACCACCACCTGCCAGTTTCACTCCAACACACACACCATCCTGACATAATCACTGTTACTTCACTGTCGATGGATTAAAATCCTGGAATTCCCTCTCTCAGGGCATTGTGGATCTATAAACAGCACACAGACTGCAGCCGTTCAAGAAAGCAGCTCACCACCACCTTCTCAAGGTCACCTAGGGACTGGCAATAAAACTGGTCCAGCCTGCAGCATCCACATCCCGTAAGTGAATAAAAATAAAATTATCTTTCACGTTTGTAAGGGAGCTTAGATTTCAATAGATTTTCTGGAGGGTTTGAATGTTGAAAAAACAGTTTTTTTAATGCATTTAATTCAACCGGTTATTGAAACTAGGCATCAGTAATGTTTGTTCCATATCATTCATGGGTCTTGTGCTTATTCGAAATATTGTCCAGGATGCAGGGGACAAGTTCAATCAGCATTATAAAATAAATAGTTTGATAATGGCACTATGGCTGAATTTCCTACACAATATTACATCAGTAACAACATAGTGACCACACTTCATTGACTCTAAAGTGCTTTGAAGCATCTATCTGTTGCGAAAAGCATTACAGGAACAGAGACCTAGCTTTTAAATTCTGCTGGTTCAAAGTAATGACCGCAACTGAAGTCCTTTTAGACTGGATTTAAAACTGACACAGGGTCATTTTGTTTTTGTAATCCATAGGTTCTATCAAGGCAAAATTTCACCCTCTGTAGGGCCTTAAAACCTTCTTCAAGTGTTATAAAGTTGCTTGATTAAGTCCAACGTAGTCCATCACTTTATCTTAAAGGCTGATACGTTACAGTAAGATAATCACTGACCTGTCACAGGCTTCATCCAGATCCACACAGTCACAGCAACTGGCCAGTATATGAGTTTTCTCTCCATGGTGATTAATGTACTCACAGCAGCAAAGAGTGTCATCTTCCTCAGACATCTTAGAATGTTTCTTCTTCATCCTGCCTTCTCTCACACCCCTAAATTCACAAAACAGTAAAAACAAAATGTTAAGAAATTAATGATGAGGGATTTCCGATTATGCTGACTAACTTAAGATGGAAAGTATGTTCCATTGGGACATATACCAGTTCATCTTAAAGAACTGAACTCCACACTCA
The DNA here is from genome assembly GCA_024137785.1 of Ginglymostoma cirratum. Taxonomy (NCBI): domain Eukaryota; kingdom Metazoa; phylum Chordata; class Chondrichthyes; order Orectolobiformes; family Ginglymostomatidae; genus Ginglymostoma; species Ginglymostoma cirratum. The sequence continues at coordinate 11,465,890 of JAHRHZ010000031.1, forward strand.
GTGTATATATGGTGCATATTTCCAACGGGTGGGAACCATTTAATTCTGTTTATTTCCAAACTTTTGGATCCAGCTCGTTAATTTTTCACTTTACCTTTACATTAAGTGATTTTGGTGCACAAACAAAATAAATATGTTTGTTTACGGGACATTACTGGATCCATACTACACTGAAGGCACCATTTCTTAGATACATATCATGAAGATTTGGCATAGCACTTAGATTTCAGGTGCAATATTCCTTAACATGATCAGGTTAAGTCTTTAGTAGAAACTGTAGATCAAGCAGAATTGCCAGTCCGAGGGTTTATTAAATACTGGATTTAGAGTAATAAGATTGTCATTGCTTCTTTAGGAGGATCTTAGGAACGCTGGGGTCCTTAGGTAAGCTACGCATGTGGGAGGGGGATACTACAACGTATACACAGATCACAGTATCAGACGCAATTCTATCTAACTTGCATTGATTTCAACATACAATCATGAAAAATAGAAAGAATAAAGATATGTGAAGCCAATGAAATAATCTTACATTCTCACAATCCTGGCTTATCTCCCGCATTATCTGCCTTCTAGAAACTCTGCTTCAAAACCCCTGCTGCCTAAGTCTTACTCTGCATCAAATCCCATTGCCCCATTATCCATGCTCAGTGACACTAGCTCACCAACAACGACTTGAGTTAAAAGTTCTCAACTCCCTTTACAAATCCTTCCATGACCTCACCTTTCCCTAACTCTGTAACCTCTTCCAATTTTTTTCAACCTTCTGAGATATTTGCATTCCTCCAATTCTGGCTTCTTGTGAAATTCCAATTTTATTTGCTGCACCATTAGTGGAGGAGTGGTCAGTTGCCTGGACCTCTCATTCTGGAATGCCCTTCCTACACCTATCCATCTCACCTGGCTCCTGTAGGACATTTCTTAAAACCTCTTCATTTGACCAAGCTGGACTAACATTTCTTAGTTTGCCTCGGTATCAGAATATCTTTCATGATGCCCTTGTAAAGCACCTTGGAAATTTTTTTTTTTCATTTGTAGGATGTAGGAATTGGAGGCTGAGCCAGCATTTCTTGCCCATCCATAGTTGCCCTTGAGAAGGTGGTGGTCAGCTGTCTTCTTGGACAACTGCATTCCTTCTGCTGTGGGTTGACCTACAATGCTATGGGGGGAGGGGAGTTCCAGGATTTTGACCCAGCAACAATGAAGGACTGCAATATATTTTGAAATCAGGACGGTGAACGGCTTGGGGGGGAACTTGAAGGTGTGGGGCTCCCATATATCTGTTGCCCTTTGTCATTTTAGATGGAAGTGGTCATGGGTTTGGAAGATGGTGCCTGAGGATCTTTGGCAAATTTCTGCAGTGTATGTTGTAGATACGACACACTGCTGCGACTGAGCGTTGGTGGTGGAGGGAGTGTTGCTTGTGCATGTCGTGCCAATCAAGCGGGCTGCTTTGTACTGAATGGTGTCAAGCTTCTTCATTGATGTTAGAGCTGCATTCATCCAGGAAAGTGGGGAGTATTCGATTACACTCCTGACTTGTGCCTTGTGGGTGATGGACTGGCTTCCAGGAGTCAGGAGGTAACTGTATTGAAGTCATTATGCACATTGTAGTTAATGTAAACAAAATTATCCACCTTTTGTTATGGGCTGTCTCATTTCTTCAAGGCAATTTATCTTCTAAATATCTCGAGATGGGGCCTTTGGCATACTTGGCAGTGGTACTGGGGAACGGATCCATCCATATATATTCATCATTGATACAAGTCCCAGTTTGAAGCATAACGCAAGGATGGATTAATGTTAATTCCGTTATTTAAAAAGGGAGTGGAAAAAATAAAAACAGAATCACAGAGCAGTTAGCCTGACATCAGTAGTGCAGAACACACTAGAATTTATTATAATTTTATCATGTTATCATGATTTTTATCAATATTGTCCAAAGTCATTATGGGTTTATGAAAGGCAAATCATGCTTAACAAATCTACTGGAGATTGAGGATATAACTAAGGGAGAATCAGTGGACGTGGTATATTTGGATTTTCCAAAGTCTGTTGATAATGATGGGAATGGAGAATTGAAAATAGGAGGTCATAGGTTTGAGGTGAGAGGAGATAGATATAAGGAGGACTTGAGTGGCAACTTCTTCATGCAGAGAGTGGTATGTATATGGAATGAGCTGCTGGAGAAAGTGGTTGAGACAGGTACAAATTCAACATTTCTATAGGTACATGGATGAGAAGGTTTGAGAGGGATATGGACCAAATCCAGGCAATTGGAACTAGTTGAGTCGGCACAATGGTCAGCGTGGACCAGTTTGGGCTGAAGGGCCTGTTTCTGCGCTGTATTACTCTATGAATGTATAAGGTCCTTCACAAGAGGTTAGTGAGAAATATTACAGTACATGGGATGAGGGGTAACACATGGTACGGATCGACAGTTAGGAAACAAAGTGGGAATAAATGGGTCTTTTTCCGAGTGGTACATAGTGACGATTGAATCATGGAATCATGGAATCATAGAATCCCTACAGTGTGGAAACAGGCCCTTTGGCCTAACAAGTCCACCCCGATCCACCTCGCATAACCCACCTAACCTACACATCCCTGAATGGGCGATTTAGCACGGTCAATCCACCTAGCCTGCACATCTTTGGATAGGTTATCAGAAAAATCTAAAACAGTATGTTACATTAATGCCGAATGCTAAGTAGTCTACTGTTCAGCGTATAGATACGTTGCTTCAAACACGCCTACTCCATCAGCAAAGACAATACTGCTCTGCCAAAGACAGACTGCAGCTCAAAAAGCATATCAAGCATCAAACCAATAGTAGAGGAAGGATCAGTGCTTGGGCCCAGCTATCATATATTACATTATAGACATATTTATATACGTTAGATAAATAAAAATTACCTCAGAGAATCAAATGCAACATTTCCAAGTTTGCCGATGGCATAAAACTGGGTGGGATTGATTGCAAGAAGGCTTCACAGTGATTTAAACAAGTTGAATGTATGACAGGTACAGTATAACATGACTAAATTATACACTTTGGTCTGAAAAACATAGAAAGGAGGAGTACTATTTAAATAATGACATATTGGAAACTGTGCATGTCCGAAGAGATTTGGGTATCTTTGTATACCGTTCATTGTAAGCAAACAGACAGGTGCAGCAAACAGTTCGGGAGGTAAGTGGTATATTGGCCTTCATTGAAAGGGGATTTGAGCTCAGAAGCAGGGATGTCTTACTGCAATTATATAGGGCTTTGGTGAGACCACATCTAGAGTATTGCGTGCAATTTTGTTCTCTCTACCTTAGAAAGATATACTTGCCAGACAGAGAGGGAGAGTGCAGCAGAGGTTCATTAGGCTGGTATCTGGGATAGCAAGACTGTCCTACAAGGAGATATTGGTTCGACTGGGCCTGTATTCACTACAGTTTAGAAGGAAGAGAGAGGATCTGATTGAAATGCCCAATATTCTAATAGGGTTGGATAAACAAGACGCAGAGAGGATGTTTTCCCTGGTTCGGAAATCTATAACTAAAGTACACAGTCTCAGAATACAGGTATATTTAGAACTGAGACAAGGAAAACTTTCTTCACTCAACTGTATTGAGCACGTCGAATTCTCTATCACAGAAGGCAGTGAAGGCCAAGTCATTGAATGTATTCAAGGAAGAGACAGACTTTTTAAAAAAGATTTTAAAGGCATCAAGGGGTATAGAGACAGCAGGAATATGGTATTGAGATAGAGGATCAGCCATGATCATGTTGAATAGCAGACAAGGCTTGAAGGCTGAATGGCCTACTTCTGTTCCCAGTTTCCACATTTAGCCAATAATCTAGAAGGCACTAAACACAAAAAATGCTGGAAATCACAGTGGATCAAGCAGCACCCATGGAGAAATAGAGAGCAAGCTAATGTTGAGTTTAGATGATTCCAGAGGTGATGTCACATTATTTCGGATGAAGAGTTATCTAGACTCGAAACATTGGCTTGCTCTCTCTCCATTGATGCTGCCTGACCCACTGCGGTTTCTAGTATTTTTTGTTTCCAGCACAGATTCCAGCATCTGCAGTAATTTGTTCCTACAATCTAGAAGGCATGTAAGGCCATAATACTTTATGAGAAGGTAAGGATATTCAGCATTTTTAACCAATTAACATTACATTTAAATTGTAGCATTTCCAAATCTGGCAGATGACTTCTGACTACAGACCACATGGCATTGATTAATAGGAACAGGGGTAGGCCATTCAGCCCCTCAAACCTGTTCCACTATTCATACTAGATCATAGGTGATCTGTATCCTAACTCCAAATAAATGTCTTTAGTCCATATCCTTCAACGTGTTTGCTTGACAAAAATTTATCAATCTCAGATTTAAAGTTAACAACTCATCTTTCATCCATTGCCATTTGTGGAAGACAGTTCCAAACATCTGCCACCCTTTGTGTGCAGAAGCGTTAAATCCTCAACCACAGCAACATATTTGATGAAAAGTCGCCCAAAATTCATGCCATAATAGTATCTTGAATTGATCTATCTAACCTGACATGTTAAAATGGGAGGGGGAAAGAAATCAATCATACAAAGAGCTAAATGGCACAACAAGTTGTCCTCCACTGAACATACCACAGAGAACATACAGAGCATAGCTCAACAATTTATCAAGACCAGTGACAAACCTCTGGTCAATGCAGTGAAATTTATTCTGACAATTTTTTTTTAAAATATGCAACATATCAAGACAGTAAACACTGATGTGCCACTGGTTTTAGTGAGGAAAATATTCCACTAACTAAATCAAGTTAATAAATACTGGTCAGTAGTTACACAGCTGGATGCAGAAAGGTGATGTTCAGGTAATGTCAAACGTCTATCGCTCTTGCTTGGAACAGACTTCTAAATTCAACAAAATTTAGTAGCTTAAACTCATGTTACAGGATATAAATGAATACAAGTTACACTTTCACTGGAATCATTTCTATCTCCAATCTCATCAACGGGGATGAATTACAGATAAAAATGTGGAACCAAAGCTTACAAGACAGAAACAGCTGCATTACCAAAATCGTAAATCGATAACGTAAATCTAAATCAGATTTAATATAGAAACAAAGTTCAGTATTCAGTAAAAAATTGTTTCAATTGAACTTTTTTGTGGAAGGTGCAGGAATAAACTCAGCAAATACAGGATGTTTTTTTTTTGTTGACATATATCCGGACTAAATTTAGACACCAGGATGATACCAAATGTCAGCCAAGTAAAAGGATGAGGTATCAATTGCAGCTTAGGCTATACATGTTTCAAAACATCCAGTTTTAGTTTTGGTTATCTGAATTTTTGTCCCACCTATTATTACTCTACAATGATCTTGCTGGATTTTACACAAGAGCATTAGTCAATGTTCAGTCAATAGTTCTGCAACAGCAAGAAACACTATTAGTACTCAAAAGCAAATTGTGCATGTCCATGTCCACTATCCATTACACCTTCCTATTGGCAAACCACCAGTAAAACATATATCACTCAATATCGATATTACGCTTGGGCAGTTATAGAGTCAGAGTTAACAGGACAAAACAGACCCTTCAGTCCAACTTGTCTATGTTGACTAGACCTCCCAATCTGACCTAGACCCAATTGCCAGCATTTGGCCTGTATCCTTCTAAACCGTTCCTAGTCATATATCCACTCAGATGCCTTTTAAATACCTGCCTCCATAACCTCCTCCGGCAGCTTGTTTCATACACATATCACCTGCTGTGTGAAATAAATACTGATATGCAATTGAACAAATGATAGTTCACTTAAATTACTTGTTTCAAGTAAAGTGCAACTCAACAAAAACACCTTAGATTGACACTTAAATGGGCAATGTGTAACCAAGCAGGGAAAACAAATAAACAGAACGTGGCAAGTAATGTTCTAGCTAATTTATTAATCTTATCAATACTTTCCTAAAAAAATACAAAGTCAAGCTAAGTATTTTCTAGAAATATGTATTTTTGAATTCTTTATTACAAATTCTTCCTGCAAGAATCGTTTTATGGAATTGTGTATTCAAAAAATTGTTAAACGCCTTTTAATAAATGCACCATTAATCTTATTGAAAAGTTTACATGCAGCTGAACTACCTAAACTGAGCAACTATGATATTGCACAAAAATTAAATTGTATAATAACTGGCTAATATTAAATGTTTAAGGTAGTATCTTATTTCAAATGCTGCAATTTATACATTAGGATGACATGCAACCATTTCCAACTTTGGTCTCAAAGGTTGCAATCTGCTGAGGACACCAGAGGTAAAGTTCATAAAATATCAGAGAAAAGACTGTTTTGCAAACTTGTAATTGATAGAAAGATAAACCTAAACAATAAGTACTTTTGAAAAATCAATTTCAGTATCTAATAGAAGTAATTTTTACATTTTTGATGCAGGAACACACATGTACATGTTATTTGTTGCTGTTATTAATGTGGCTTAAAGTTAGAGACCAGAATGAGCCCAAATTGAAGCTAAGCTGCAAGCTATTTTAAGAGACTAGTTATTAGCTTCCCTAGAGGAACAGTAGTCAAGCCAAAGTAAAATACAAAGTACTCCCCTTATTAAAGAACTTACCAACACTATACTCTGTTTAATTTTTCTCACTTTCAGATTGGACCAAGCACTATGAAAATCAGTGTAATCCAATGATGAGAAGCAACTCCAAGGTAAACTTCAAGGTAAAAGTAATCTTCTAAATGCTCAAATAAGTAGCCTTGAGGTGTCAGGATTATGTTACAGAGCCAGTCTAAGAAGTTCAAACACGATTCTCCTTCATGGTCAGAAGTATGTGCTATCACCAAGGGCTGAAGCCTGCCAGCGATTTACTATATGTACAATAGAATTTGGCTTCAGTGAGGCACAAAGTTAAATCTCATCACACACCCTCTCAAGGACAACCAGGGCTAGGCAATAAATGCTGGCACAGTCTGCAAAGCCCACATCCACGCCCTTTCATCAATGAAGAAAAATCTCAACTATACATTGTGAAAAAAGTGAAGAACAAGGATCTAATGCAGTTCTTTAAGGCAAAACAGGAACCCACAAGATTTAATAAAAAGCTATTTGTTTCAGTAAAGTGTTTTGAAGTGCCAATATACCTGCAGCAATCAGTACATTTTCTTATACAAGTAATTTTCTTCTTCCATTCCTCTACCCTCCTACATACATTTCATAATCCGAGACAAACAAGGTCAAATTGCAGTCTAGCATTCTACGACTGAAGCTTTACGTGTAGAAAGTAAAAGGAATATAGTTAAGCCACCTGACTGCCCTTCCTGCCGAGCTGCTGCTCCCATATGTTTCACCACAGCATGGCTGAAAGGGGAGGAATTACCACCCTGGATCTTGTTCTATTGCTTCACAGGATACTGTACTCTCAGACAAGATTTTAACATTGTTTTACAACATAGAACAGGTATCAGACCCGTCATGCTATTGTTTTAGTGTTTTAGGAACTGGATATGCAAATGAGTCAAGGTCAAAGATGAAACCACATGACAAACTACCATGTGCTCGCAGTCTGCAACAGCAAGGCGTAGTCTGAGCTGTTAGATAAAAGTGAGTGAGAATTTCAAGTAAGCTGAATCCATACTATTCAAGAAATACTACACGGTGACTGGTGCTGGTGCTGGGGATTTCTCTTAAATAAACAAGGGAGTGATACAAACTTCAAAACCACAGAACACCTCAGACAAGGCATGAAATCATGTAGAAATTGCATTTGCAACAGGACCCCAGAAACATAATTACATACACAATGAGTACTTTCTGGAGCTGATTGCAGTACAGGGGACAGAATTTAAACTAAAAGGAAAAATAACCAGCACTTGCATTGCTGAATCTACACACAGAGTAACCCTATATTAGCATGAACACAATAAATCCAGTGGATATGAATAGCATTTTCAAAAGACAAAAGAAATAAATTTCCAAGCATGAATTGAGAGCTACAAATATCTTATCTAATTTAGGCTCTTTAGACAAAGTTTGTGTCTATGTTTCTTTTTAGATTTAACAGTTGTAGAACCAGATGAAAAGGATTGTGAAAATAAATAAAATAAAACAACTAACAGATAACAGCCACTTGAATCAATTAATCAGTTTGTCAATAGGTGTTCTAACAAGGGCAATTACTATTACTTTTCAGGGGCCACGCAATCTGAGCAGATAATGGAACTGGATATAGATCCAGTGACTATCAAAGCTTTCTAAAAAGATCACTTGGGAGTAAGAAATGTCATGATTGTAACACACTGCTTAAAGACGGCAGCAAATATGGATTCATTGTAGTTGGACAACATACCTAACCAGGACGCAGGAAACAAGCAAGCTGAATGGCAAGGGTGATCTATTGCACCCACCACAGAACAGACCTACGTTCCAAGATCTTTACAAGTCACGAAGGACATTGGACTTGGATGTGCAAGAACTCATATCAAAGATAGAGCCAGAGACTACAAAGCAATCAAACAAAAAAAAAAATCTGTATGAGTGCAAATAATATTCACCTGCGACAAAACTAATGCCAAAATGGCTACACTTCTGGAGCTGGGCATCATCATCAACAGAGATTGTATTTGGAAGGCAAGTAAGGAGAATCCTGCCAAGACATAACCTGTCCACGTTCTGAGAGATACAGGACAAGTTTATTTTAGAAAAACACAAAAAAAATGAAGATGGTGCATGACTAATACACAGGTGTGGATAAGGCCTAATCGACCCTTACAACAGAAGGTCAGAGACATATACCCTGCCTAAGGAGTGTAATTACCTACGGAAGGCAGTGAATGTGCAGTGAGTGTGAATCTTTTGAAGTCATAAACCTAATGGTGTAACATTAAGGAGAAACAGAAGCCAATTCTGGGAACTGTCGAATACTCCAATCATGTACAAGACACACACAAGAGCAAGCTTGGGAAACGAAGGTGTGAAAAGTCATCAGAATACCAAATCACCACAGAAGATTCCAAAAGTCTCTTGGCCCAGCACGATAGTCGGCCAGCCCAGCACAAAGTCCTCTCGGCCTGGCTTGGCGATCTCCCAGCGGTCTCTTGGCCTGGCATGGCCTTGGTGTGGAATTCTGACCTCAAGGTGATTCCAGAACAGTCCCCCAGACTCATGAACCCTGAGGTGAAGCCTGGCACAGTCTGGAGTCAATTCCCAGCATGGACTGGGTCAGAAAACTGTTGTTTTGAACTTTATTTTGTCTTCCGTTTTATCGTTTATTCCTAAAATCTGCAATGCTGGACTTTTTCCACTCCTCTATTTTTCCAAAAAAACTGTAACTGAAAAAGCTGTACCGAGGGTCCTTTGTACCTAAGATGCCGCCATAAGCAGCGATCTGTACACTTTTTACTGGACTCATTTGAGTATAGGTCACAATAAAGCTAATTCTAATAACACCTACAAGTTGAGAGCACCAAAGTGTGAAGCCTAAATTTCTGGATGGTTATACCATGACAGAATTGTCAAACCACCTACAGATGACTAATTCAAAAACTGAACAGTTGGAGTCTATTTCTGTATAAATATTTTGCAACAATCCTATTTGTCCACCGATCAAGATCACAAATTTTTCCTAAAAAAGGGGCAAAAAGGACCCTGTATGATAACAGCAGTGTTATATTCAGATCTGGATATGGTAATAACCAAAGACCCCAATAAAACCACATGACTCCTTTTACTCATTCACAGGATGAGGGCGTCGTTGGCTAGGCAGCATTTATTGCCCATCCCTAATTGCCCAGACGGCAGTTAAGAGTCACCCACATTGTTGTGGGTCTGGAGTCACATGTTGGATACACAAGGATTGCAGTTTCCTTCCCTAAAGGATGTTAGTAAAACAGGTGGGTTTTTCCCGACAATCGATTCGTGGTCAACATTAGATTGTTAATTCCAGATATCTTATTGAATTCAAATTCCACCATCTGCCATGGTGGGATTCGAACCTAGAGACCCAGAACGTTATCTGGGTCTCTGGATTTACAGTCCAGCGATAATACCACTAGGCCATCGACTCCCCTTAGGGCTATAGGACCATAAGATACAGGAGCAGAATTAGGCCTTTCGGCCCAGCGTTGGCTCTGCCATTCAATCATGGCTGTTTTGTTTCTCAAGCCCATTCTGTCTTTTCCCCATAACGCTCGATTCCCTTACTAATCAAGAACCTGTCTGTCTTAAACATGCTCAATGACTCTACCTCCGCAATGAATTCCACAGAATCACTGCTACGTGGCTGAAGAAATTCCTCCTCAGCTCAGTTCTAAAGGGTCATCCCTTCTCTCTGAAGCCGTGCCCTCAAGTCCTAGCGTCTCCTAACTGTGTAGTCCCGCAGAACTAGGACAGTGCCTTGATGCATGCACACGTACCTGTAGCTGCAAGCTGTCGGCTAAAGTATTAAATAAACCTTTGAGATTTGCGAGTTATCTAAACCCATGTTACTTTCCAAGATCAAGAAACACAACATGATCTAACAGATTCATGAAATTTATTTTCATGAGTCCTCACACCCCTTGTCATTTAACTCTCAGGAGAACCCACTATTCCTATCCCAATTGTTAATCTCAATTAACCATCAATGCAATGCTATTTACCTAACTATTCCATGTTGTACTGAGTTCCACACTCACAGCATGAGTAAATACATTCCTGCTGAATTCTTGTTGAATTTATTAATGACCATCTTGCATTTATGACTAGCCTGAATCACACCAAAGTGAGTACATGATCTCTACATTCCATCCAGTCAAATCTTTTCACGTCAAGGCACTACTTCAGGAAATAGAAATGCTATTTCCTAACAATATTTATCCACTGATCAATATCACAAAAAAAAATTCTGGTCATTCCCACATGGATTTTTAGGACAGTCTATTGAACACAAACTAGTTGGGGCATTTACTGCATCTCACACACAAAAAATGGCTGTAAAGAGCTCTGAGTATTCATTGGTCATAAAATGCTGTACATTTTACACATTACACATTACATATATCCCTCAGCGTGTTCACTTCATACACTAATATTAAAGACAATTTCATACTCTAAGTAACTAAACAAAAAGTTTTGACTACTGTTGCAAATTGCTGACCAAATGCAATTTTAACTCCAGTTCCAAATGCCTTCTGGATAAAGATGCATCCGGGATATCACCAAAGCCATATGGAGCACAAGGTGTCAAGTTCAACACCAACAAGCATGGCAAAGAGCTTGGGAAGGTGCTATTCTGCTGAGGCACCATAGATCCACGTCTAACTTAAGTCACTTACTAGCAATTCTGTCATCCATTTAAAGCACTGACAGTCAAACATTGCTTTGCATTCATTTCTGTTACTGATATTTTAACCTCTTCCTCTGAAGAGTATTAATTTTGCTCATTATAGGCTCAACTGCATCAGGTAACATATACAACTTTTATCTGCATAACCAACGTGACGACATTATTCTTCATTTCATACAGAGCAAAACATTCTCACCTATATTACAGAAACATGACTGGTTGGAACTCTCCTCCCCCAAAATTAGCTGAAATCCAAGAAAGACCCAAACACATTGCAAGTGTATAAGTTCATCATATGACATGTAGAAGTTGTCAAAACCTTAAACACACGTACATCATGTCCCATTTGCTTTAGCAGTAGGTTTTCAGTAAACATTTGCTGCCACTTCTATAAATCTATAGATGTTTAATTACTTCCAACATAATTACCAACTACAGTAAGAAGCTAAGTACTCCCAAGGTTAGAAATAGTTGTCAATCACTTGTTATGAGGAAACAGGTCCACTTATTGCACCCACTTGTATGGGACCTGTTCAGAAAATCTGACCGAAATGTCGTTTCCTTATTGCCAGTGTTTTATGATTTTGTAAGCGCTGTAGTGAAAACTTATTAGGGCGTTGTTCAAGCACTACAACAAATGGGGGGGGGGTCCATCTTTCAACCAGAAATGTTTTTGAAGCAATTATACAGCGCGTGTGTGAACGTTTTAAATGTCCCTGTAATGAACATGACCCACACGACACGATTCGCAGTTGCTCAGAAGCGATGATAACATTCGGATGCATGAACAAGGTAACAATTCCCAAGCCTGCACGGTCACCACACCGGTGTGTCCATACCGCCCTAAGAAATGCTTACCACGAATCGTATTCGTTACAAACTACACCAAAAAGGGTAAACGCTCCCGCCGAACAATGAAGCTTGCAGTAAAATCGCGGGCTGGCTGCGACTAGGCGAACTTAAATTTGCAACGCGTGTGCCTCTGTGTGTGTGTGTGTGTCTTCTCTAACAGTTAGAACACACGGTTAAAAGGTTACACTGAATTACAGGACATCCTTTCCAGGGGATACCGCCCCTACAATGTACCTGTGCCAAACTGGACACTTCACTCACTCAAGTTTGACAGCATCAGTCAACAGGTCCCACTGACTTCCGCGTCTCCCTCGCTGCCTTTGCACTGGCTTCACAAGCGCTACACGCAGTAACAATGTCTTCACTGCCGGGACTCGGGCTCCTCCCACTCCGTGCGCGTATCCGTGCTTCCCCTTCCCCGTGCGCGACCCCATGTCAACCTTCCTGATGCCAGCCAGTGCTCACTGTCCCTCCCTGGCGTTATTTTCTTAGAAGTTCATAAGTTTCAGAGTCCTTGCCTGACATTGCTGTGCAAAGCGCAAAATCGAGGGGGGCTGTTTGTAGGAACACTCAGCACACTCTGGTGTTTTGCCATCTTTATGTGCCGCCTGCTGGGAGTTTGCTTTCATTTCAGATCCGAGGAGCCACACTCGAAATAACCCTGGTGTTCGAAGTGTGCAGCTAAATGTCTGTGACTTTTTAGAGCTCTGACAGGGCCAACCACTATAGGAGACAGCCAAGAGTAGAGGATGAGTCTGGTCTTGGTGCAGCCCAATGCTCCAATTGGTTGGATCATTCAGCATCACCTTGTCCTTTTAGGAAAAAAAAATTGAAAAGAAAAACACCTTTGACCGCAAAGTCTGCCAGGAATTGGCCAGCACGCAGCCGTCCTCGAGACCCTGAGGAAAAAGGAGAGAGCGGATCCTGTCACATGGTTCCCTAAGCAGACTGTCAAAGTCACTTGTCAGAATGCCTCATCGCCAGAACTTTCAACAGTCACCACAATATCGCTTGTCTGGTGGTGAGAAGGGCACTGCCTATCATATCTTTAAAGTATGCCTAGTCTCTGTGTACCACCACACGTTGCTGTCAAAGCAGAAAGTCTGGAGAGAGATGCAGTAGTTTCTGTCGAGTTTCATTCCAAGCAGCCCCACGACGCAGGACTGTGTTGTACGGGCTGTTCCCCTGGACGCACACCAAGACAAACACTGACTGCTCCTGGGATTTGGCGAAAGACGTTCTTTGGTCTGTCCGAAACTTGTTGGTCTTCCAGTGTAAAGAGTTGACCTCATCCAAGTGGTGCAGACTGGCACATTACAAGGTTCCAAAGTGACATGCTGAGGGACACACTGCCACGAAGGTGCAGTGGGGAAAGACCATTGTCTAAAGTCTTTCTGCAAAAGTACAACGGGGGTCAGTTCAGTTATGAGACCCTCTCAATGCATGTAAATATAGTCCTGTATAAGAAATGCCTTGAGTTTTTTGGAATGCAGGGATTGCCAAATTCCAATATTTGTTAATCAAAGACTGTACAGACTGTTTCTGTAACATTGTATGTATTCATAAAAATTCTTTCAATAAAGTATATTTTTGCAAGTTAAAAAAAAATTAGAACTGTAGTCCACAAACTTGACTCACTCTGGTTGGCTGTGAATTTTCCAGTCTTGGGGAAGTGAAAGGCAGCATGAAACAGTTGGAATTTATTTAAATCTGTATGGCAAAACTGTGAGATAGCTACAAAACTAAACAAGAAACCTGAACAACTAAGAGTAGTGACTTCATTATCAGTGCTGGAAAAGAGTTTTACAAGCTGTATTACACCACAGATGTCACTGAGGAGTGATAAAGATTGGAGAAAGTTTGAAGACCTTGAAGACACAGGATATGGGTTGTTACTCATGTTATTTATGAACAGTATTTGTTGAATATCTGGACTTAAGGGAAATATGGATCAATATATGACAGCACTGACACATCTAGCTGAATCATGAGATTCTGGTTAGCTGAAATATGATTTCATTAAGCTCGGATTGTCTCAGGCATAAGAAATCCTGCCATGAGAGCACATCTTTTGAGAGAGGAGAAACTATGTGAAGAAGTTCCAAAACAAAAGAAATAAATGTTTACAGAAGTGTCTGCTTGTTTATGAAGAGGGGCATGTTTGGAGAAATGCATTTCTAAAGACACTGTACTTGTGACTTGCTGTAATCATGTGACCTCAGTTATAAGTTGCTTTCACTTTAGAATGAATAGGGCTTATCATGGTACATAAAGGAGGTGCCATTGACTTAATTTCTGGAGGGAAATAATTGAAATGGACACTTTAATTTTACAGTTTAACTTTATTTGTAACAATGGGATGTTTTATGACATTGGAGGTGCTTCATAAATTGACATTTCTAGAATGTGATATGCAACTTATGGTTGAAGGCTGATAGTTCAATTAGTCTTCGTTATCTCAAAACCAGAAGAACTTGAAAGGAGTTGTTGATCCATTAAGCTAGGAGATTGTTGCAAGATTGACAATGTGAGTATAATGTTATATACTGATCCACAGTGATTAACAATTCACTCTATGGCACATGACAAATAAAATAGTCATAGAATCCCTGAAGTGTGGAAGCAGGCCATTCAGCCCATCAAGTCCACACTGACCCTCTGGTAAGCATCCACCCAGACTCTCACCATTCTTGTAACCCTGAATTTCTCAGGGTTAATCCATGCAGCTGTGCATTCCTGGTCATTATGGGCAATTTAGCATGGCCAATCCACCTAACATGAACATCTTTGGGCTGTGGGAGCAAACTGGTGCACCCAGAGGAAGCCCACACAGACGTGGGAAAAGGCTGGAATTGAACCCAGGTCCCTGGCACGATGAGGCAGCAGTGCTAACCACTGAGCCACCGTGCCACCCTTTTGCAAGTTTGACATACAAGTGTTCACATTCACCAGACACAGCAGTATGAATACCAATAACATGCAGCATATATTCCAACTAAAATAATGCATTCATTTTTCACATTATAAAAGGAGAAACAAACAATCCATTCACGATTGCAAAATTTCATTACCTTGGTTGCAAATGATCCAAAACACCATTAGTTTAACTTCCATGTGGGCCTGGGCCTGAATTTGGAAAGTAATGGAGAGGAATTCTCTGAAGCTGAACACCAAGGATACTCCAGTCTGTTTTCTGTCACTTTCCTTTTTGGCATGTTAGTAATATTTTTGATGAGTGCTTCAAAAAAGCATAAATAAAGACTACAACACACATTTTAAAGTTGATATACTAACCCTTGAAAGGGACCTTTAATATCCCAAACTCCAGGTTTGTACACCATATTTAAAAAACACTGAAAAACACTGTGATTCTGCACAATAAATGGTCAGTGAGTCCAACCTTTACTCGCAAAGAGTGGAGAGACATAGCAGATAATACTCCACCATTACCAATCCTAGTTAAAGTGCTAACTACATATCCTACATATTATTCATTTGAATGCAAAAAAAAGGAGAAATGTTAGGTGAAAACAAGGAGAAAAGTATGGCATTAAAGTAATGGAACAGGAAGCCTTCCATTGTTCTATTCCAGGCAAGGGGAGCTCACTTCGTTTTGTCAAGTTTTGAACTAGTAAGAACACTGGCTTTTTGAATGCTCACTCTAAAGGTATGAGATTTGTGAAGGGCTTAAAGAGTATGCATCTGACCAGATTGTAAATTGTAAAGTAGCACCCAGGCAAAAAAAGAAGGAAGACGTGAGGAACAGGAAGTACTACCAAAAAGAACAAGGATTAAACTTGCTCAGAAACGAGTGAATATAGTTCTCAAGTAAATTTAATTACATCCAATGTGACAATGCAATTTACATTTATAATTGGCCTATCGTACTTCTCTGCTACACAGTGAGGATTATGAATAGTGCAGCAAGTTCAGAGATTTCAGTCTATGGGAAACGTGCCCAAATCTTTATTTTTAAAATTTGATCGAGAAGCAGGGACAAACACCAAGAGACAGTTTTTATCCTATTGTGATTCATCCGAAACAAACTTTTTCTCCAATAAAGAATTCAGAGCACTCTATATTCTCTAGCCATTGTTTCTTCCCTCAACCACATCAAGCAACATTCATACCAATATCAGTGTAGGGGCCAACTCTGTGCAGTGACTAGTAAAAGAAGGACTTTTTTTTGTTTCGTTTATAAGGATAAAGAGCTTGTGGAGTCAGCAAGAAATCCTGATGTGTGAACAGATCAAATGCAGGTGTGATAATGGGTGATCAGAGTTTTAGATGAGATGGAGTTTATAAAGCTTGTGCAATATTTGTGAAGTGATGTTTGAAGGCAATGGAATGTCGGTAAGGCAATGTTGCAGTATTTTTCATTGAAGTTTTGTAGCTTTTAATTTTCACATTTGAGAAATAGCAGATGAAAATAAATAAATAAAGTGATGATGAATTGTTTTTGTTTTAATAATTAGAGAATAGAAATAATAGAACATTTCAAATGCCTACTTTTGACATCAAGTGCTTCCAGTTCACATCTGGGGCAATCAGTAAACCTTCTGAAGAAGTCATATGCAACTCAAAATGTTAACTCTGTTTGTCTCAATGCAGATGTTGCTAGACCTGTTGAGTTTCCCCAGCACTCTGAAGATAATTTATTGAAGTTCCACTAGTCTGCTCTTATAGAAATGACTTAGTATTGCGATGAAATCCTCTGGTTAAATTCTTTAATTGTCTTCAGCAAGGTAACATTCTCCCGTAAAATGTAATATTCAGAGTACACTCCGTTCCAGAATTGCCAGATGGTGGCATTCAATTTCCCAAGAAATGAAGGAGGGGCTTATGCAAAGTGTTCAGTAGGTCATTCAGGACAATTCAAAGGTCACAATGCAGGAATACAAAGGCAAAAATCAGAGACTGAAATCAGTGAATGTGCGCGAGGGAGGAAGAGACAGAGCTTCCATGTTAGACAGAGTTGTTACTAACTGTACTGCTAAAGGCAGCTGAATGACACAAATTCTGCATTGAGTGCTCGGGGAATGCCAGGAGCAACTGAATAGTTCAGTGTATAGCTGGGGCTCAGGCAATCCTAAAAGGAAAAAAGCAACCTCCAAGCAGAAATGAGTTGTCGAGCTGTAATGTTGAAAAGAAAACAAACACAGAGAGTCCATGAACTTGGGGACCCAGTGAGAAGTCAAGAGCAAATAGGTATATCTGTGCAGTTAGAATTCAAGCTAAGTTTTAGGAGATATTATACAGCTCAATGTTACAGTGAGGGCTTAGGAAAAGGCCTGGATGTTATGGTGGCTCAGAAGAATCTCGGTGCCACGAATAGGTCAGTACAACTGTGCGTGGTGGTTGAAAAGTGACAAATAGTATCTGCTTGACCCAGCTAAGTAAGTTGGGGTTTGTGGAACAAACACAAAGAAAAACCTAGCTTGGGATCTGTCTGTCAACAAAAAGCTGAAGCCAGATTAATGATTGGAGTGCAGTTTTCACAGTCCAGAAACAGAGGGTGATCAGGTAGAACAGCTGAAGTCATAGAGGGACTCCATTCATTGAGGCACTCCATGACAGAACAACTCTTGAGAGGGAGTTTCAGGCGAGATCAGCAAAATTGAAGAATTATAATTCTTGGTGAAATTTAATGAGCATTGATGACCCACGCTATCATTAACAACAGGGGGAGTTACTAAGAAATTCATGGGGTGTGTCCTGATTGCATTTGTTATGTGCTATGAGGTACATGATAACAGCATATTTATATTTATATATTTTTATACTATTTAGTATAGTATAACAGTAAGTTTTCTACATGTTAATTTTGGGTGTTAAAAATAAGTTGTACATGTATTTTTGATTGTGTTCTAACTTTTATAGTAAAGTTTATTATTGTTGTTCAAAACTACAAAATCTCGTGGCATTATTCACTTAGTAAATCTCGTGGATCCCATTTTTTATCTATTCAAAAACAAAAAAACAAAAAATATCAAGTTGGTGGCTTGATTTGGAATCACAATAGTATCCACATCAGAACATCACCTCCACTCTAGCATTTGCTGTTTCCATTTCCCAAACAAGCCAACTACGTAGGTTCTGCAAATTAAAATGCCCGTTTATTGTCATATTAGGGTTGGTTTTACACAACTGATCTATCCAAAGTAGGATCTGTGTTGAAAACATATTTCATGCAAGTGCTTAACGCAGAGAGAAAAAGTTTTTTTCAAGAAAGGCCTGGACACGAAGCAACACCTGAAACGTAAATGTCCTGAATGCTCATGAGTTTTAACATCTTTTACTATATTTCACAAACTTCAAGCTTGTACAGTCTGGTGGGCTTTTTTTTGGTGGAGGAGAAAGAAACCTCCTACTATTATTCCAGCAAGATTAGGCCGTTCAGTCCCTCAAGTCTGCTCTCTTCTTGGTAAGATCATGATCAATCTGATTGTGACTTCAAGTCCATCTTTGTGTCTACCCGCTACACTTTGACTCCTTCACAGTCAGGAATCTAATTGAGCCTTAAAAATAATAAATGACCCAACTCCCAGGATTATCTGAGGAAAAGCATCCCAGAGATATTCAGGCCTGTTGAAAGGAGATCTTTCACCTCATCTTCATCTTGAATGGGGGACTCATAATTTTTAAACCCCATGTTCTTGTCTCTCCGAACAAAGAAGAACATCCTTCCAGGACACATTCTGCCAAATTCCCTCAGGATCTTATATGTTTCAATAAGACCATTTCTCAATCTTCCAAATTCCATTGGACACAGACTCAACCTGTCCGACGTTTCCCCATCCATCATCCAGGAATCTGTTGAGTGAAGATTCTGTGAACATTGAATGGAACTATGTTTTATAAAAACCTTGTGACATGGGCTAAAGGACTGGCACAGATGTCAACGGCATTCTTCTTAACACTGCATACTGTTATGAAATGCTAAAGCAATAGTACACATGACACCGGTTGTTTAGAGGTCTCATGAGCTAGGATTTGCTTCTGGTGGTCAACTGATCAACAGACAACATGGCATGTCTTTGGAGCAAGCTGATCCACCAGCCGTGTTAAATAAAAACTGAAAGAACTGCAGGTGCTATAAATCAGGAACAAAAACAGAAGTTGCTGGAAAAGCGCAGAAGGTCTGGCAGCATCTGTGAAGAAAAAAATCAGAGTTAACATTTTGGGTCCAGTGACCCTTCCTCAGAACAGTTCTGAGGCCTGAACAGTTCCAGACCTGCTGAGCTTTTCCAGCAACTTCTGGTTTTGTTTTTCTACCAGCTGTGTTGCTCTCCAAGCTTTTTCTTTATCCCTTTTCCTTGCTGTGACTGTGTGCCATACAATGCAATACTATTTTTGATCTGTCTCATTGAT
>JAHRHZ010000031.1:11485464-11503951 GCA_024137785.1 Ginglymostoma cirratum
TCTCATTGATCTTTAAGTACATCACTGTCCTGTTTGAGGCCATTACCAGATGTATTTTCTCTGGCCTTTTGCTTTCCCTAAGGTTACGCTTGAAGAAACACAGGCAACTGTCTCAGATATTATTGTTAGCCTTTCCATCGATCCTTAACACTAGAGACACAAGTATGGTCACAGAAACAATGAGACCACAGTGATATGCAGATACCATATCACAGAAAATTAAAGTTCCATTTGCTATACGTATAATCAAGAGAGTTTTCCTCTACTTAACTGACTGTATTACATGTAGTAATAGAACTCTTTTCCTGCCTCAGAGAGAATCCATTTTCTGGTTGATTTTAGCTGCTTCAACCAAAGCCTGTCACCTTCTTGACATCATCAACTCAGATTCTCAAAGACGGCCACGTTAAGGTGGTTGTCATCCTCTTGGTAGCCTGGTCAGTGACCCAGATTCTAGGATCTAGTCCTAGTCTTTAACTTTCCTCTGAAATTCTGGACAACCCTTTACCATTTGAGGGCAGGGCAGGAAGATCGTGGTCACTTGTGAGGAACAGCTCAAATTGTGACTGTGGCCATCCAAGTTAGAACATCACGCAGATATTGAGTTTCTGTCCCTGGTGGCATCACAATCATTCACAGCGTCACCTGAAACCATTGAGTGGATTGCTAACCTCAACACTGAACTGCAATACCAGCCATAAAAATAAAATATACCATCAAATAGGATTATAAAGTGCTGGTAGTTTTGTGTTACAGATCGCAGGTCAAAATAATTTCATCACAGCACACATTTCCCATTCATTCCTCATCACAGGCAATATAATTGGCGAACAATGCAAAAGCTGGAAGTAGTGCGGGCATCGAGGAAGATAGTATGGAACTTCAAAACAGCTTAGACAGGTTGGTTGGAATGTGTGGATGAGAGGCAACTGAGATTTAATGCAGACAAGCGTGAAGTCATTAAGTTTGAAAGAATGTGGAAATACAATACAAAACAGAATGAACAATTATAAAAAGAAGTACAGAAGCAGAAGAACCTGGACGTATATGGGCATAAGTCATTAAAGGTGACAGGGAGGTTGAGAAAGTGGTTAATAAAGCAGACAGCATCTTGGGCTTTATCAGTAGGGGTAAAGAGTACCAAAGCTAGGAAAATCATGTTAAATCAGTGTAAAACACTGGTTCAGTTTCAACTGGAGTATTCACTTCTGGGCATCACACTCATGAAAGATCTGAAGGGTAGAGTTCATAGGAATGAGGAACTTCAGTTATGTAAATAAATTGGAGAATTTATCTACAATTCTACTGTTCTACTTAAAAAAACAGAAGTTTGAGAGGAGAACTGAGAAAGACATTCAAAATCATGATGGGTCTGGACACAGGAGATACGTAATGAAAAACCTCACTGATGGAAGCATTGAGAACCAGAGAGCACAGGTTTAGTATAATTGGATTTGTGAGGAGAAATCTTTATGAGCAACAAGTCATCAGGATTTGGAATGTGCTACCCGAGAATGTGGTGTAGACACATTCAAATGAGGCTTTCAAAGTGGAATTAAAGTATTATCTGAAAAAGAAGAATATGCAAAGAGAAGGTAGGGGAGTGGCTGAAAATGAATTGCTCCTTAACAGAGCCAGCACTGACATGATGGGCCCAATATCCTCTTCGGTGCTGTGACCATTCTGTGGTTCCATCATTAATCTCCCAAGAACTGACAATCACAAATAATCTTTTTCCAATTTTATGGTATATTCACAAATCTGTAAAGTTTCAGGAGATAAAACAATATTTCAGTTCACTATGTAAATGTATATATTAAGTGAAAAGTCACAGAAGTTCCTTTGAGTAGAATCAGCTTTTTAAAAGCAAGTATGTCCAAAACTACTGAGAAATAGACTAACAAAGCATTGGGAACAAATTACAAGATTCTCAGAGATACTAAGTAATCACAGGACCTGCCTCAGTGGCAGAATAAGCAGGACTGGGGCAGGGTTAGACAAAAACAATCACTATCAATGTAATACGATGAAGCTAAATTTCAATGTGTCATACTTTATTTTACATATACGTTTCAAGTATGTTTTTGTGATTAAAAGGGTACAGCTTTGATTAGGCTCACCTTGCATTTATAACATGCAGGAGGATGATATTTCTCCTTTGTTATTTACATGTGCAAATTTCTCAGTGGTAGAGCATCATCTTGCGATAACTTCAAAGTTATCCATTGTACCCATCATGTGCTGATTTCACAAATCAATATTATATTTCATCTATTTGCTCCAGAACTTCTGATATTCCCAAGCCTTGTGCATTCACTTAGAAACTGCAAAATCTCTAACATTTTCCAGCTTTGATGAAAGGTCTTCAACATGAAATATTAACTCTAATTTCACACTCTTCACAAATGTTGCCTGACCTGCTGAAGGCCTCGAGTATTTAACTTTTGTCTTTTTATCACATTTTTGACATCCTTAGCATTTTATCTTCTGTTTTCTCCTAAAGAATTTTGATTGTTTTTTTTTTTAAGAAATGAAAAGTGGTGTGAATGTTGCAGGCTTATCTTGCTTATTTGTTTCAGCTGATGGACTCAAATGGTTTGAATTTGGGTTTAGAGTGCTGTAAAATTCCAGCATAATGCTACAGGGCTGATCCTGCTTTTGAGGTCACAATCAATGTATAATTCCAAGGGAACTTGATTTTGTTTAAGATTGTGCAAATAATCAGTTACATTGAAATGCATAACCCTGTTCTTGAATACACTGTGATGGAGCTCACTATTGCATGCAACTTCTGTCGTGATACAAACTTCTGACATGACCACATAGTGCAAATCTAATGCTTCTAAATACCTTTCAGTTAATGTTATGGTGGCCAGGTATAAGCAAGCTATCTCACCTTTTTGTGTAGCAAAGCTTTGGAGATGAGACCTTCTTCACTGTGCAAAATAGTCGCATCAGGATATTTTACACACTTACACAGTCCCAGTTGAGTTACAACAATTGCTGCTATAACGTTAAATCAAATCAACAGCTGTCATGGAAATTTTGTGTGTAATGTGATATTGTTGTAAGTACCGCAGCAGCTTTAGTGAGGACACCCTTCAAAGCCATGCCTGCAAAGCTCAATTAGGTGGGGCATGATGCCAATTTTTTTTTTAAAACTCATTCGGCTATGTTAAAACAGAGGACGCCTTAGATAGAAATGTGTGAGGAATGGAGACAGCAAAAGTAATCTTCCAACTTTTAAACAGGAGGATAAGTTAGTCTCAGTATTGTACAACAGTTAAAGTCAGTAACAGAAAAGATACTGGAAACTTTGCTAAGCAGTGGCACAACAACGCTTCCAGATGCAATGAAGAAGTCAACGTGGACTTTGAAAAGAAAGCTGATGTTTAACAAACCTCAGCAAGTTTTACGAACAAGGAACAAAAAGAATGCAGAAGCAAATGTGGTGAATCTTCAAAAAGGTCTTCAATAAGACCACTTATCTAACTTCACAAATTCAGGACGTGAGGAGTTAGGCCCAGGTTATAAAGTAGAATAATACCTCCAGACTGCAGGAAGGATATTTGAAGCAATGAGGAAATATAGAACTGAGAGCATGCAATGATTAGGGAAGATTGAGCAGGCTAGACAGCACGTTTTTCCCCTGGAAAACTGATGAAACAGTTCAACTGGATGGGCATTAGGAAATACTTCCCATTGAAGTTCGACCAAAATAAAATAAAGGTATATTTATAAGCTGACCATGAACAAATTAAATGAAAAAATTACAAAGAACCTTTTGCACAGATAGGTGAGAATGTGAAACTCGCAATCATATGGAGTGATTGAAGCAGACAGTTCAATTCATGCAAGGAGAGTCTTGACGTATAGATGATGAAGTAAAGAGTAGAGGGACACAGTGGCATGCTAGGAAGGAGTAACCAGAGTGGGAGAAGTCTTATGTGGAGGAGAAGCACCAGCCTATAACAGTTGGGCTGAGTGGCATTTTCTGCACATTGGGCTCTATGTAATGGCTGTCTAGAGGCTATATTCATGTCTTCAATATATGGATCATTAACGTTGTAAATGCAATCATCATGGTTTGCCATATAAAGTATGGCCATATGCACAGACAGAATGAATTGTATATCATTCAGACAGATTCAGATCCATAATCTGTTAAGCAACTGATTTCCAGATCCAGTGAGTGAACATATCTAATTCTGCTCTAAAATATTAGCTCCTCAATTACAATGGATAATTAGTCATGTACTTTGGCTGATACAATTACACAAGCCATGTAAGACCAAGGCTTTCACCAATTGTCGCTGAATTGCTGGGAATTCCAAATGAATAGGTAGTAATCAGTATTCTTATTGTTTCCGTGTTGTTTTCAAATACAAGAATCATAGAATATGAACAACTAGCACCGTCCTTGAGACAAATGCAAAAAAAAAACAATCTAAGTGCCAACATGAATTATAATTCAAACATATGGTTATGGAGTTCACGTTTAAAGACGACACAGCAGAGTTATCCTAAAACGTCAAATCTGTTCTCAGGTGATTTGAACAGCAATTTCGGTCAACATTTCCTCAATCAGAAACTGCAGCTGAAATAAATCATTTGTTAGCTTTTATCAAGAAATTCAAGTTCACTAGATTTCAAGGACACAAGGTTTCTTTAGGCATGTCTGGAATAGGAAAATTTTCCATGTCACCCAACAAAATAGGCGAAATGAAGCATTTTGCAATGGTTGGTACTCAGTTGATTTGGTCTGAGGGTATTACTTGCTCTTCATAAAGTGAGAACTGAGGATCCTCCAATGCACAGACCTATTCCTGACTAAATCTTCCACAACTGCCTACAGGCGTAATTTAAAACTCCTTTGGAATAAGAGTTAATTATTTTCAAAGGAGTCTCCTTAAAATAAAAGATCAGAAAGGAGGATGTTCACCAATCTGAGCATTACTCACTGTTCAGCGGAATTCATGACACCTCAGATAGTGAAGCAGTCCACGTCCAAATGCAGCAAGACCTGGACAATAACCAGACTTGGTCTGAAAAGTGGCAAGTAACATTTGCACTTCAGACATGCAAGACCACGACCACCTTCAATGAGACACAATCTAACCACCACACATTGCCATTCCGAGGCAGTAAGGACTGTAGATGCTGGAAGCCAGAGTCTACAGGTGTGAGGATGGAAAAACACAACGGGTCAGACAGCATCTGAGGAGCAGGAAAGTCAACATTTCGGGCCAAAATACTTTGTCAGAACTGGGGAGGAGGCGGGGAGCCCAGAGGTAAGTAGAAGGAGGCAGGTAGGGCTAGGGGTAGGGTAGGTGGGATAGTGATAGGTAGATGCAGGTAGAGGGTTATTGTGATTTGTCAGTGGGAATGGAGGAGTGGATAGGTGAGTAGGAAGGTGGATAGATTAGGTTAGGTCAGGTCAGGAGGGGGAGGGTGAACATGGGATAAGGTTGAGGGTGGAGAGGTTTTGAAGCTGGTGAAATCAACATTGAGGCCATTGGGCTGTAAGGTCCCAAGGCAAAATATCAGGTATTGTTCCTCCAGTTTATTTTTAGCCTCACTTTGACAGTGGAGGAGGCCAAGGATGGGCATGTCGCCAGGGGAGTGGGAGGCAGAATTAAATTGGATGACAACCAGAAAGTCGGGTTGGTTGGTGCGTGCAGAGCACAGATGCTCTGCGAACCTGTTCCCAAGTCTGCGTTTAGTCTCCCCGATAAAGAAGAGACTACATTGGGTGCAACAGATCAGGTTGATTAAAGTGCAGGTGAATCTCTGCCATATCTGGAAGGATTGTTTAGGGCTTTGGATGGAGGTGAGAGGGGAAGGTGTAGGGGCAGGTATTGCACCTCTTGCAGTTACAGAGAAAGGTACTGGGTGTGGCGGAGAAATTGGTTCGGAGTGTAGAGCTGACAAGGGAGTAGCAGAATGAACAGTCCCTGTGGAAAGCGGACAGAGGTGAGGAAGGAAATATCTTTTTGGTGGTGGGATCCGATTGTAGGAAGATAATACGTTGTATTTGGAGGTTGGTGGTGGTACATGAATACTAAAGGGACTCTATCCTTATTGTTGTTGGGAGAGGGGGTTTGAGGGCAGAAGTGTGGGCAATGGAGGAGATGTGGTTAAAGGCATCCTTAATTACAGAGGAGGGGAAATTATGGTCTCTAAAGTAGGAGGATATCTGGGATGTCCTGGAGGAAAATGCCTCATTCTGGGAGCAGATGCAATGGAGGTAGAGGAATTGAGAGTATGGGATAGCATTTTTGCAGGAGGGTGGGTGAGAGGAGATGTAGTTGAGGTAGTTGTGGTACTCAGTGGGTTTGAAATGGATGTCAGTGGTGAGTTGGTTTGCGGAGATGGAGACTGAGAGGTCCAGAAAGGGGAGGGAGGTGTCAGAAACAGTCCAGGTGAATTCGAGGGTGGGGTGGAATGTGTTGGCAAAGTTGATGAACTGCTCGAGCTCCTCGCAGGAGCACAAGGCAGCACCGATACAGTCATCAATGTAACGAAGAAAGAGGTGAGGGATTGTGCTGGTGTAGTTGTGGAAGAGAGACTGTTCCACATATCCTACAAAGATGCAGGCATAGGTCAGGCACATGCAGGTCCCATGGCCACCACTTTGGTTTGTAGGAAGTGGGAGGAATCAAAGGAAAAACTGTTGAGGGTGAGGACCAGTTCTGCCAAGCGAATGCCAGTGTCGGTGGAGGGGGAATGGTTGGGCCTATGGGAGAGGAAGAAGCGGAGGGCTTTTAGGCCTTCCTTGTGGGGAATGCAGGTGTACAGGGACTGTACGTCCATGGTGATGATGAGGTGTTGGGGCCTGGGGAATTGAAAGTTTTGGAAAAAGGTGGAAGGTGTGGGTTATGTCATAAATGTAGGAGGGGAGTTCCTGGATCAAAGGGGAAAGAATGGAGTCGAGGGAGGAGGAGATGAGCTCAGTGGGGCAGGAACAGGTAGAGACACTGGGTAGATTGGGGCAGTCAGTCTTATGGATTCTGGGAAGGAGATAGAAATGGGCAGTGAGGGCTTGGGGAACTATCAGGTTGGAGGCTGTGGACGGGAGATATCCCAAAGTGATGAGGTTGTTGACAGTCTGAGAGACGGTGGCTTGGTGATGTCTTGATATTTCGCCTTGGGAGCTTACAGCCCAGAATCCTCAATACTGACTTCACCTGCTTCAAAACTACTTCACTCCCAGCCTTATCTCACGTCCAGTCCTCCCTCTCCTCCTCGCCTCCCTGACCAGACCTAACCTGTCCATCTTCTTACTCATCTATCTGTTCCACTCTTCCCACTGACCAATCGCAATAACACCCTACCTGCATCCACCCATCACCATCCCACTTACCCTTCCCCTGGCCCCCTCCCTCTATTTACCTCTGGGATCCCCACTGCACCCCCTCCCACCACCACCCCCCCCACTCCTCCGCACCCCGAGTCCTGACGAAGGGTTTCAGCCCGAAACATTGACTTCCCTGCACCTCAGATGCTGTCTGACCTACTGTGCTTTTCCATCTCCACATTTATTGACACCTTGATGTTCACTGGTATTACCATCATTGAATCCCCATTATTGATATCTGGGGGGAGTTACCATTGTCCAGAAAATAAGCTGGATTTTCCAAATAAATACAGGTCAGGTGCTAGAAATACTGTGGCAAGTAACTCACCTGACTCTCCAAAGCCTGTCCAACATCTACAAGGCACAGATGAGGAGTGTGATGGGATACTCCCAGCTTGCTTGGATGAGGGGAGTTCCAAGAAACTTGATGCTATCCATCACAAAGCAGTTCCCTTGATTGCCATCCCATCCACAAGCATCCACTCTCTCCATCACTGACGTTCAGTAGCGGCAGTGTGTACTATCTACAAGATGCAGTGTAGAAATTCACCAAAGATCCTTAGACTGCACCTTCCAATCCCATAACAGATACCATAGAGGAGGTCAAGGGCATCTGATGTAAGGGAACAATGCCACCTCCAAGTTCCCTTCCAAGCCAAGCACCATTCTGACTTAGAAATATATCACCACACCATCAATGTCACTGCATTAAAATTCTGGAATTCCCTTCCGAAGGCATGTGAATTGCAGCAGTTCAAGTTGGCAGCTCACCACCACCTTCTCAAGGGCAACTTGGGACGGGCAATAAACGCCAGCCCAGCCAACTGGCCTAGCCAGCATTTATTCACCCACAAGTGAATAAAAAAAATTCTGTTCTGACCATAATCTCCTCAGATTTGCTTTCTCTCTCTTCCTCTCTTTGACAATTCACTAAAGCTGAAACATTCTCCCTAAGCTACTCAGCCTGGTCATTTCTTTTCTATGAAAGGTTCCTTAAAACCTACCTTTTAAATAGAAACCTCTGTAACCACTCCTCAACTCTTGTTCTGTCACTGTTTGTTGTCATATTCTTTTTGTTTCTATGAAGCACTTCAGGACATTTTACTACTTTACAGTGCAAGTTGTTATCTTCCACTGAAAATCACACAGCAGTGCCAATTCACAAGCTCAGCTTGGCTGGCTGAAACCTCCTATCTTGTAGATAACAAATGTCTAGCAGTAGCAGAACCACCAGTATGCACAAATCTCAGTGTATAGTCACAGTCCGTGAGACTCAAACCTCACCCACTGTCACGAAACAAAACTCACACGATGTCTTGAGTCTGTCAACGACCAGCAAAGGTATGACTTTGAAGTGAGATATAAGCCAGGTGTCAGGACACTTTGAGCAGCTTACCTAACCCACACAAAAAGATCAAGATACTCCTCTCAACCAAGGCACTGATGTTCTAAGCCACGAAGTTGAAGATATTCAAGGTCAATCAAAGACAGAGGAGAATGACAGAGAATAAACAGTAACCAGCAAGCCGATGGAGAACGATCAAAACTGCACAGTGGGTAGAGAGTGTGAGTTCGAAGATCAAACACTTGGATAGCAGCAAAAGCTTCTCAAGTATGCAAATAACCCAGATTGTACGTAGTCATGACTAATCATAGTGTCACATTGTGAAGGAACAGAACCCAGTTCAACCCAATATAACACGTACTGATTGGGCAGCATTGCTAAGTGACAGCAATCAACAGCAATATAAACAGATGTTAAACAATGAACAGAGCACAATGTGTACTACCCCAGAGAAACATGTGTACTACCCCAGAGAAACATGTGTACTACCCCAGAGAAACATGTGCACCACCCCAGAGAAATATGTGCCTTTGGAATATAATGTTTGTAAATAATAATTGGAATGAATATCTTAATTGTAAAATATGTCTGTTGGATTCTTCATATCCCAATATGCACACACAATTTCTTAGATAATAGGAGCTAACATAAGCATCGTCACATCAGATGAAGCAATCTATCAAAGGCAACTGACATCAGTGATTGCATGTATAGCCTGGGGAAAATAATTCGCTTGTACCCAGAGAATCATTCTGATACATTCAGGAAAGTTCTCAGCAATGCACGTGCTCAAAGCTACGGAATCCTGAGAGTTACATTCTCAGATAAATATCAGATGTCAGCCTGCATCAGCACCAGTGAAGATATCACTCTCTTGTGACTGTGAGACTGTGTCACTGCAGGGAAGGGTAGAATCATCACAAACTGAACTGGTACTGAGAGTTTGCAAATATTTCCCAGAAGCTGACGTTAAAACATGACGCTGGTAGAAATTAACAAAAGCAGTCATTTGGAATATGCAGGGAAACTCTCGTGGAGCAGAAAATCCAATAGCCATATGGCCATTGATGACTGTTGTATGAGAGTGAAAATGGTGCATGGGGTGGGGGTTGGGGCTTAACGGGTAGTGCACATGAGCAAAGGCATTGGAGTGAGACACAAGTGATTTTTGAAAGCTACGTCTCATTATTACATGACTGGTCAGCGAGCTGGCTGAGTTGGCAGCAGGCCATACAACCACTTCTTTCAGACAAGAGTGATGAACCTTTTCTGGAGAGATTGCAGTCACTGAATACAATTGCTATTTTAATTTCTGGTTGTTGCTGGGCATTGGAAATAGTTTAAAGGAGGAAAATAGTTGAATACCATTTTCAGAATCCCCGATTTAACACTATTATTCTTTGTTCTGGGCTCACTCTAAACAGGAAATCGTAACTCTCATTCTGTTCTATCAAATCCTTACATCATTTTAGACGTTGCAACTAGATCATGTTTATTTTAAGAAATAAAAAATGATTTGCAACTTTCACAATCACAGGAAGCCCCAAGTTCTTTACAGTTGATGAAGTACACTGAATTCTAGTTACTGTTGTACTGTAGGATACACACCAGCCAATTTATACACAGCAAGCACACAAATAATTTTCTGATAGTGACCAGATAATCTGTTGTGATGAGTGTTAATTGTGAAGTAAAATCAGCCAGGACATCAGCGATAACTCGGCTACTCTTTTTTGTAATATCATGATGGGATCTTTACATCCACCTGAGAAAGTAGCAGGAACTCAAGATCACTTTTCATCCAAAAGACAGCAGCTCTGTCATCTCAACCTTAACTCTGATATTCAAGTTTGAAGTGGCACCTAAAACCCACAGCTTCTGACTCGAAGCAAAACGTTAGCAATTGAACAACCCTTCTAGACCTGCAATACTAAAGGGAAACAGTCTACATCCAGTCTATGTAACCATTGCTTATAATTTAACCATTTTAATTTTGGTTATTTTGATGAACATTTATAGCACGCCCTCCCAGGCTAACATATCTGTCCTGTTGTGATGTCCAGAGCGCATAACTTCAACCTATTCCAGATCTATTGAGATAAAGGCTACACAGACATTGACTATTTGCTGATTCACTGATTTTAATTATAATATGCTCTTCTCACCAGGCATCCATTGTTGAAGACATCGGTGTGCCTCCCTTCTCATGACTCTTTCCTCAATTCCCATTCAAGCCACTTACCTCTTATTCAAAACAGAGAGACTGAGATCAGAACAATACTGTAGGTCGGGTGGATGGTCACAGCATGAGGCTCAGCAGTCATTCCTTTACAGTGCAGCACCTTCCGACATGCCATTTTTAGTATCCTAGGGATCTGCCAAAGAACAAACAGTATTGAGGAATATTACAGTGTGACTGTTAAACAGAAGGCAAACCATATGAAACAGATGCTGCAGGGGAGTAGGATGCTACAAGGATACAAACTCTTGGAAGAATTTCAAGGAACAAGGAGCTCTGTGGCAGCCAAAGTTAATGCTAATGCATCAAAGTACATTTTGTTTGAAAAATATGGAAATTCCACAGACAAGAAGAAGTCTAGAAAGATTTATTTCCCTGGAGAAAGTCATTTTGAAATGATGTATTTTCACAATTATGGTTTGTTTTCTAATGTAATTTTATAGTAGCTACAATACTCTCACGCTAGTTAAATTCAGTTTCCGTGCAGCTTTCAGTAATCATCTTAGCAAAATGAAAATATAATTTTACAGGATTTGCAATTAATAACATTTCAGTAAGGTTCGATGTTTGAGTTTAACACGCATGAATTTTTGTCAGTATTCAAATTTGAATTCTCTTATTTTAAAAATAAATGTTTCTCTTCATAATTAACACAATTCCCTTGTACCTACCATTTTACAATGGAGAGTCAACTACATATCACAAAGTCTCTGCCAGTTTTATTTTGAATATTCTTTAAGAAAGGTGCAAAAGTTGTAGTGAACATCGCATGATCTCCCTTCCTGACGGAACATTTGTTTGATACTCCTGAGGATGTGGGGTGTCATATTTTCAGATGTTAAAAGAATGATAATTGTATTTGATAGGTGCCTGCGTCTGACACCAAATGCACCTAGACAGGTCAGTGAGCAGGTCCTAGGCTTACCTACATTGCTTTCAAAATTGATGATGCAATGTGTGCAGTCATGCCCCGGGAGAATCTCTGCTCCACAGTTCTAATCGATTGTCCTATTTTGGTACACACCTTTGCCGTGCACCCCTATTTGGCAACTGAATATTCACTCTCACTTTGTTCTGAAGAATTGTGACAATTCTGCAACGAAAATTTGGTTCCCCTATTTGACGGCATCTGTCCTGAGATCTCCATGACAACAGAGGAATAGCAACAAATAGTAAAGACATTCTTTCTGGTACCTGACCTGGATGCAACCCAGTCTTTGTGCTACTTCAATAAAACCAATTGAAGGACACTGTTATTTGAGGTATAGGGTGCTTGCATTGCTAGAAGCCTGCTTCACGAAAAGAGTTGGGGCTTGCCACCACCTTCTCTAGAGCGACAATGCTCCACACGTTGCATGAATTAAAACTACAATAAGTGCTCCTGTGGATGAACGAGGATCTTCCACTACAGCTCGCTGTTCTGAACAGAGGTTACTCTTTGGACATATGATGCCATTTTCACCATCTCTCCATAGGCTTCCTGTCACAGTGGCAATTAGCAGATGGGTGATCTGTATCAGGAGTCACAAGAAACAGATGTGCTCGATAACATTTTGCTTGTAAAAAAATCTTTGATTTTCGAACAGTGGTAATAGAATCAAATGGCACTGCACACAGTATGTCTGGCTGAGTAGTCAGCTTCAATATGGGTGGTACGGTGGCACAGTGGTTAGCACTGGTGATGCACCCGGGTTCGCTTCCACCCTTAGACGACTGTCTATGTGGAGTTGGCACATTCTCCCCTGTCTGTGTGGGCTTCCTCTGTGTGCTCCAGTTTCCTCCCACAGTCCAAAGATATGCAGGCTAGGTGGATTGGCCATGCTAAATGGCCCATAGTGTTCAGCGATGGGTGGGTTACAGGGGGACGGGTCTGGGTGGAATGCTCTGAGGGTTTCCGTGGACTTGTTGGGCCGAAGGACCTGTTTCCACACTGTAGGGATTCCATGATGATTGACCTGCAGCAGTGCAATAGAAAGTGTGCGTCCATCTAGTGTGAGGATCCTTGCAACATCTCCTTTAGTGGATGCAGTGATTATACTTCTCCATGTCCTATTGGGGAAAATGGTGCATTCTGTACGGTGTGAAAAATCAGCCAAAGTTACTTGGAAAGAATTATAATACTGAGGATGCTGCAAACTTGAATTATAAACAGAAAATACAGGAAATTCTCAACAGGCTCTGGTAGTAACTGTGAAGAGAGACACAGAATTAATGTTTCAGGTCTGTGCCTTTTGAATTAGGCATGTAGCAGTTTTTCAGTATTTGAATAAGGGAAAGCTGGGAAGAATAACGAATGGTTTGTGATAAGGCGCAGGGGCAGAAGACATTTAATGACAAAAGGTTTCGTGGTCCAAGGCAAAGGGAGTAGTAATGAGACAAGTTTAAAAAAGTGTCGTTAGAGAAGGTGTAAATGGTCGGACAGTGAATGGCTACAAACCAAAAAGCAAAGGCAATTAGAAAGAAACAATAAAGAGAAAAAAAAACCAAAATCAATGAATAAAAACAAAGCAAAATGGGGCAGAAGTAATAATATTGTTGAACTTACTGTTGAGCTCGGAAGGTATTAGAGGCTAAAGATGAAGTGCTCCACACGTTTGCATTAAATTCTATTGGAGCAAACAGTATCAAAAATCAGAGTCTGGAGAATTAAACTAGCAAGAGACGCGAAGCTCAGGGCCACGCTTACTAACTACGTTTAGTCTTTCCATTATAGAGAAGATCCCATTGTGAGCAGTGAACACAGTATACGAAGTTGTAAGAAGTACAAATAAATGTCTGTTTTACCCAGAAGGAGTGTTTAGGGTCTTGGGATGGTAAGAAAAAGTTGTATTTCCTTTACTTTGCATAGAAAGGCACTGCAGCTGAACGTATTTTTCCTTCTATTAATACATACATTTCAGGATCATTGAAACTGTAGGAAAAATTCTGACATCCATTGACGTAATATTCTCCTAAATACTCTATAACCACCATCAATTTACAGTTCACGTTGACAAAACTTTTTGATTATTGCATATTAATGCTGTGATACTGTCACGTTACCAACAAACAGTTTAATTTGTGAAAATAAACAACAGATTCTGGAAAGCACACAGATCAAAACTGATGAAAGGTACAAATGTTGCATGTGGTTCATCAACCTGAGCCTCAATGTTGTCCACATCTTGCTGCAGTTAGTCCCTGAAAAATCATGAAAAATCACTTATCTTAGGACTGTCACTAGTACAAAAGAATAATACCATGGATGCTGAAAATAAGATAGAGGGTATGCTACAAGTACTCACCATCTTTGAAGAGAAACAGAATTAATCTTTCAGATCACACAACCTTTCACCAGAGTAGAAATAGAACATAGAACATAGAACAATACAGCGCAGAACAGGCCCTTCGGCCCTCGATGTTGCCCCGACCTGTGAACTAATCTAAGCCCATCCCCCTACACTATCCCATCATCATCCATATGCTTATCCAAGGACTGTTGAAATGCCCCTAATGTGGCTGAGTTAACTACATTGGCAGGCAGGGCATTCCACGCCCTTACCAGTCTCTGAGTAAGGAACCTGCCTCTGACATCTGTCTTAAATCTATCACCCCTCAATTTGCAGCTATGCCCCCTCGTACTAGCCGACGTCATCATCCTAGGAAAAAGACTCTCACTGTCCACCCTATCTAATCCTCTGATCATTTTGTATGTCTCTATTAAATCCCCTCTTAGCCTTCTTCTCTCCAATGAGAACAGACCCAAGTCCCTCAGTCTTTCCTCATAAGACCTTCGCTCCAGACCAGGCAACATCCTGGTAAATCTCCTCTGCACCTTTTCCAATGCTTCCACATCCTTCCTGTAATGGGACGACCAGAACTGTACGCAATATTCCAAGTTTTGTACAGCTGCAGCACGACATCACGGCTCCGGAACTCAATCCCTCTACCAATGAAACCTAATACACCGTATGCCTTCTTAACAGCACTATCAACCTGGGTGGCAACTTTCAGGGATCTACGTACGTGGACACCAAGATCCCTCTGCACATCCACACTACCAAGAATCTTTCCATTGACCCAGTATTCTGCCTTCCTATTATTCTTCCCAAAGTGCATCACCTCACATTTGTCTGCATTGAACTCCATTTGCCACCTTTCAGCCCAATTCTGCAGTTTATCCAAGTCTCCCTGCAACCTGCAACATTCCTCCACAAAGATTTCAAGCTTGTGGGAGAGAGAGAGAGAGGGTGGAAGAATAAAAGTGAAGCCCTATTGTGGGTTGGAAATAAGGAAAGATTACATAGTAAAAGGTTTCTGAATAGAAGAGGAAAAGCAACAAAGGTTTCGCCCAAATGAGGTGTGAATAGTTAAACAGTAACATAAAAAAATCTAACTGAAAGACAAGACCAATACAGCAAATAAAAATGAGGAGAAAAATAAACACAGAGTAAGACAGAGGTGATAGTATCAATTTGTTGCGCTTGATGTTAATTCCAGAAAACTGTACATTGTCAAGTTGAAGGTTAAGGTGTTGTTCCTCAAACTTCACTGGAAGACTGCATCAGAACATGGACAAAAAGGTCAACATGGGAACCAGGTGGAGAATTAAAATGATCGGATTGAATGGTTAGAGTGGGCTCAAGGGCTGAGTGGTATTCTCCTGTTCCTGGTCCTTATGTTTGCATGCCATGACACAGCAAGCTAAGGGTCATACTTGCAGACTTAATGGAGATGTTTCTGCAAAGTGGCCGCCATGTCTGCATTTGGTCTCCCCAGCGTAAAGGAGACCATATCGTGAGCAGCAAATACAATATATTAAATTCAAAGAAGTGCAAGTAAAAGGGGTTTTTGGGGTTTTGGATGCTGAGAAGTTAAAAGGTTAAAAATCTCTAAAGTCCTACTGGATCATAGGGCTGCTCTCTCATTAGAGAGTGTTGACTGGTGGCAGTTTAACCTGAGGGTCAGCATGACTCAGGCAAGGGGAGACGTTTAGAAGGAGAAGCCTTCAAGATAATCTTAGCAAGTGTGGGTTGGACACTGGGGAGGGAGGAGGTGAAATGATAATTCTGCTTGATTCAATTATGTATTTCCAAATGCTCTGCTCAGACATGATTTATAATAGTCTCTAATATTTTCCCAATAATACATGTTAAGCTAACTAGCTGTATAGCTGCCCTCTAATGCAGTCATATACTTTTGCTTTGAAAGTGAAAAAAACTCTACAGAGGCTGGTAACCCGTCACCAAGTCTCCCTTTATTTACATGTGGAGTGTCCTTGACACTGATCCAGCTCCCAGAGTGAACAGAGCCTCGGACAATTCTGTTCATATCTGTCTACCAGATTAACAGCCCCAATAAGGGAACACTATATTCTATGACGTCCACCTGGCTGACCTCATGACAATCACGACAGTAAGCCCACATTTCCCCTCTCCTAAATCCTGCTCCCCTGCAATTAGTTTAAAGCCCTCTCTGCAACCCAAGTCATTTGATTCACCAAAACACTGGCTTCAGCTTGGTTCAAGTGAAGCCCATTCTACCAGAACATCTTCCTTCAACCCCAGTACTGGTGCCCGTGCCCAATGAACCGAAACCCATTCCACCCACTCCAATCTTTGAGCCATGCATTTAACTCCATGACTCTATTTACGGTTTGCCTGTGGCTCAGGGTGCAATTGAGATTGTCACCTTGGAGGTTCTGATTTCTAATTTAGCTGTTAACTGTTTGACTTTTTTCAGCAGAATCTGCTTTCTAGTCTTTTCGTTGTTAGTTGTACCAACGTGGAGGCCAATAATCAATCCTTCCTCTCCCACTCCAAGTTTATCTCCAGCCCTGAGGAGATGCGTTTAACCCCAGCACTAGGCTGACAGCACAGCCGTCTGGACTCACTCTTTGTTGTGGAGAACAATGCCAATCCTCCTCAGCACACTGAGCTCTATGATCACCACATTCCTTCTTATTCACCCCCATGGCCAGTTAGCTCATCTACACTGCAGCCCTCTCTCCCATCCAACCAAACTGAGAAAGCCTCAACCCGTAGGACAAATGCAAAGGCTGAGACTCTGTGTTTCTACCACAGTTACAAACATATCCTCCTGTCCCTGACCACTGACCAAATCAGAACACCCTATCCTAAGGAAGTGGCTATCCCTTGGAATAAAGTGACAATGTAACTTCCCTCTTGCCTGCACTTCAACTTCAGCAACAGGCAATTCTCTTGACAGCTTGTGGATCTGCAACATTTTCAGTTATTAGGAGCCTCAGTTTCCCTGAGGTATCAGATACTAAAACCTTTCAAGCATTGATGAATTTCATGAAGGAATGATGATCCCAAACCTCCTTTAATTCTGAGACACTATCGGTTTTGCGTGGCAATTCGAGAACCAGAGGAATACATATTGGGGTTTTTGATTAGGTTAAGATGACGGGCAGAGGCATGTGACCTTGGTTTAACCCTTAATGAGATGCTGAGAGACCATTTGGAGTGTGGGATTAATGATGTAACTGTGCAAAAGCGCCTACTAGCTGGCGAACAACCGGACTTCAAACTGGCCCTGCAACTGTCTTTATCATTAGAAAATGCAGCAAGGGGAGGATATGAGCTGCAGGGTATTCCGACGGAAGTGGACATCTCGCCAGTCCGACTGTGCTTGTGAAACATCACTTAAGTGAAGGCAATTACATATGCCCACTAAGGACATATTCTGAACACAGGGACTCTAGGTCAGCCCGCAGTAAAACCTCAAAACAAAGCCAAGCCTCGGCCAAGATAACAAGGTGTGGAGCTTGATGATCACAGCAGGCCAAGCAGCATCATAGGAGCAGGAAAACTTGACGTTTCGGGCCTAAACCCTTCATCAGAAATGGGGGAGGGGAAGAGGGTTCTGAAATAAATAGGGAGAGAGGGGGAGGCAGATAGAGGATGGATAGAGGAGAGGATAGGTGGAGAGGAGGCAGACAAGTCGAAGAGGCGGGGATGGAGCCAGTAAAGGTGAGTGTAGGTAAGGGGGTAGGGAGGAGATAGGTCAGTCCAGGGAGGACGGACAGGTCAAGGGGGCGGGATGATGTTAGTAGATAGGCGATGGGGGTGTGGCTTGGGGTGAGAGGAAAAACAGGTTAGGGAGGTGGAGATGAGCTGGGCTGGTTTTGGGATGCGGTTGGCGGGAGGGGAGATTTTGAAGCTTGTGAAATCTACATTGATGCCATTGGGCTGCAGGGTTCCCAGGCTGAATATGATTTGCTGTTCCTGCAGCCTTCGGGTGGCATCACTGTGGCATTGTAGGAGGCCAAGGATGGACATGTCATCTGAGGAATGGGAGGGGGAGTTGAAATGGTTCGCGACTGGGAGGTGCAGTTGTTTGTTGCGAACTGAGCGCAGGTGTTCTGCAAAGCGGTCCCCAAGCCTCCGCTTGGTTTCCCCGATGTAGAGGAAGCCACAACGGGTACAGCGGATGCAGTATACCACATTGGCAGATGTGCAGGTGAACCTCTGCCTGATGTGGAAAGTCTTCTTGGGGCCTGGGATTGGGGTGAGGGAGGAGGTGTGGGGGCAGGTGTAGCACT
>JAHRHZ010000031.1:11508951-11543597 GCA_024137785.1 Ginglymostoma cirratum
TCCTCCCTACCCCCCTACCTACACTCACCTTTACTGGCTCCATCCCCGCCTCTTCGACTTGTCTGCCTCCTCTCCACCTATCCTCTCCTCTATCCATCCTCTATCCGCCTCCCCCTCTCTCCCTATTTATTTCAGAACCCTCTTCCCCTCCCCCATTTCTGATGAAGGGTTTAGGCCCGAAACGTCAAGTTTTCCTGCTCCTATGATGCTGCTTGACCTGCTGTGTTCATCCAGCCCCATGCTTGTTATCTCGGATTCTCCAGCATCTGCAGTACCTTTTATCTCAGCCAAGCCTCGGCCAAATGATTAACATTTTCTTCAGAGTCTGGGCTTGCAAGCCATTGTAGTTGCTGCCAGTATGCTTACTCACGACAGCAACAGTATCCCACTAGACCCAAACAGAATAAGAGAACTCATAGGCTGGTATTTAGGAGAGTGCACACCCTGGAAAGTCCACCCACATTTGTTTTGGACAATTAATTTGCTTAGCAACATACAAATCAGAACCAAACAAATGTCTGGTTAAATGGTCACCCAGTTCTAATGGCAGTCAATACTGGCGCAGCTGTTTCGGTGATCACAGAACCAGTCTTTAAAAAAATCTGCTCCAGACTCCAACCCTTAAGTTTGCGCAAGAGCTCAGCTAAACTGAGAACCTATACTGGGGAACATTTACAGATTAAGGCTACAACTTTGCTTCCAGTCTCTTATGAAAAGCAGCTGGTTCAGTTATCACTGACTGTACTACAAGGCTCGGGCCCAAACCTGGCAGGGCAACATTGGTTGAGAAAAATTCACCTGGATTGGCTCAACGTTTTTCAATTAGAAAATGGCTGCCTGAATGAAGTCCTAATGAAAAACCCGGACTTTTTTCAGGAATGTCTAGGGGCTGTCAAAGGAGACAAGCCCACCTTGACCAGGAAGCAGGTCCACGATTCTGCAAGGCCTGCCCAGTGCCTTTTGCCTAACTGGCAGAAATCAGAAGGGTGGAGAGCAAAGGAATCATCAAGAGGTTTGCAGAATGGGCAGCACCGATTGTGAAGCCTGACGGGTCGGTTTGCCTTGCAAATGGTAAACTGCTTTTTGCAGCTGAATAAATTCCCAATCCCTTGCAGTGAGGATTTATAAGCAAAGCTGCAGGGGGGCTGCTGTCCTTCATGAAGCTGGACATGAACCATGTGTACTTGTAATTGTGGTTAGATGAGGATTTCCAGACGTATGCTACAATTAATACCCATAACGGTTTATACCAATATACGAGACTGCCATTTGGAGTATCGTCATCCTGTGCAATTCTTCAGCAGACAATGAAGAACATTTTACAAGGTCTACCCCACATCGCCATTTATTTTGATGATGTGCTAATAACAGGGAAGACCAATAAAGAGCATTTAGAAAACCTGGACAGAGACCTCAGATGTTTCTTTCAGGTGCCATATGCCTTAGAAGGGGAAATGAGTTGGCCAGGCATATCAAGTGACCTACTTAGGCTACAGAGATGACAAGACCGGGTTACACCCATTTGAAGATAAAGTGAGGGTGATCAAAGGTGCCTTGGTTCCCATGTCTGTACTGGAGATTAGGTCTTTAGTTTCATAGTGAACTATTACAGAAAGTTCATATATCACCTTGGTCTCCATTCTGGCACATTTGAATCAACTCTTAAAAAAAAAGTCAGCCATGGAAATAGCCAAGCTATGGCTTTCAGGGAAGTGAAGAAGCTGCTATCATCCTCTAAGATGTTGGCACACCATGATCCCAAGCGAAATCTGGTATTAACATGCCTCCCCGAACAGCATCGGAGTAGTATTAACTCATCGGTGGCCCAAGGGAGAGGAATGCCCAATAGTGTATGCCTCCAGAACATTGGCTAATGCAGAATATAAATAGGCCAGATACAGAAGGAAGGTTTGGCAGTCATATTTGGACTCAGGATGTTCTACCTATACCTTTACGGACATAAACTTGTATTAAAAATGGACCACAAACCCCGGCTAGGTCAACTTAAAAAGGACAAGGTAGCGCCGCCCTTAGCTTCAGGCAGAGTTCAGCGATGGGCTCTAAAAAGAAGTGCATAAGATTACAAGTTGGAACACCATCCAGGAGGCCAAGTAGCAAATGCGGATGCATTGAGCTGCCTCATGCTGGCAGATACACAAACAGTGGTACTGCCACTGGAAGGTCTGTAATGGTTTTAAATTTCCTGGACTCATTACCAGTCACAGCTGACAATATCAGACTTTAGATGCAGAAAGAGCTGGTCCTGGCAGAACTGAAATAGCTGGTGGTGATGGTAGAAACCAAAGGGCAGTCACAACCAGAGTTGAAACCTTTTTGGACCCAGAGAGACCTGATCACCATAAAGGACACCATATTATTATGGGGAGTAAGAGTGATTGTCCTGAGCAAAGGTCGTCGCCAGATAGTGGCTGAACCCCACCAGGGGTTTCCAAGATGAAGATGTAGGCAAAAAGTTATGTCTGGCAGCCAGGATTGGGTGAAGACATAGCTGCATTGGGGGGAGGGGGCAGCGCCCAGCGTGCCAACAAGGACAAAACCTACCGGCAGCAGCCCACCCCACATTCGTGGGAGTGGCCGGGTATTCCCTGGGCTCGGTTCTGCATTGATTATGCAGCTCCTTTCATGGGTTCAATGTTCTTAGTCACTGTGGACGCTCACTCAAAGTGGCTGGCCATGCACAGAGTTCATTTGACAAACATGTGGACAACAATAGAAGAACTGCACACATCCTTCGCAGTACAAGGACACCTGGAAATATTGGCTACAGATAACAGGCCATCATTTACCAGGAGGGAATTTGAGTATTTCCTAGTCGAATGGTATTCGTCATATAAGGACAGATCCGTACCATCCATTATCCAATAGTCTGGCAGAAAGAGCTGTCCAAACTTTGAACGCAGACTTAAAGAAACAACCTCCGATTCACAAGATACCAAGATGTCCCGGTTCCTATTTGATTATAGGACCAACCCTCATGCAACTACAGGTATAGCTCCAGCAGAGTTGTTGGAGGACCCTGCACCAGGTTAAATCTGATCTTCTTGGACCTTGGGGTAAGGGTGAAACAGCATCAGGAACGCCAATGCCAGACACAAGGCTAGCGAGAGAGACAGTTTACTTCAGGTGAGAAAGTTTGGGGTAGGGTCCACAGGAATGGCCCTGCATGAGTAAAAGGCATGGCCAACGTGAGGTCAGGTCCACCAACATATAAAGTTCGGGTAGGTGTGACAGTCCTGAACAAGCACGTGGACCAGATGAGAGCTACAAACTCATAAACAGCATAGGAGCAAAACATGCCCAGCTCCTCTACAGTCTTTCTAACTGTTCCAGAACATGTGGGTTCTCCCTCTCTGTCAAGGATTGAAGATACCTTGGAATCTGAGATGGACACGGCATGATGTTGTTGCCTTGACACATTTGCCACCTGAACAGGAGGATGAATTTCTTTCAAGACACTCTAGGCACAAGAGGTG
The DNA here is from genome assembly GCA_024137785.1 of Ginglymostoma cirratum. Classification (NCBI taxonomy): domain Eukaryota; kingdom Metazoa; phylum Chordata; class Chondrichthyes; order Orectolobiformes; family Ginglymostomatidae; genus Ginglymostoma; species Ginglymostoma cirratum. The sequence continues at coordinate 11,512,446 of JAHRHZ010000031.1, forward strand.
AGCTACAGTGCGTTACACGTTGCCTGTATCAGAGGCAGAGCTGTAGGAACCTGACCCAGTGCGAAAACACCCCAGGAGGAGCTACAAAAAAAAACCAGCTCACGTCCTCAGACTCAGAGCAGGAGGGATGTAGTGATTATAAGGAGGTCAGCCAGGTGGACCTCATAGAATAGGAGTTCCCTGAATGGACCAAGGTTAACAGCCCCAATCAGGGAGCCCTGCCTGATGATATAAACGGGTTCTGTTTATTCTGAGGAAGCTGGATCAGTGTCAAGGACATGCCACATGGAAATAAAGGTGGCTTGGTGATGGATTACCAGCCTCTGTAAAGTTATTTCAGTCTACACACACATTACTCCTCAGATATTATTCTGTATGATGTCCTCTGCACATTCACCCTCTGGGGTGAGTAAGTGATTCTTGATACACTCTATCAAACATGTTGCTGGTCTCTCATTTGATGGTCTCTGCTTCGAGTCCTCAAGATAAACAATGCAACGACATTGATCGAAGACTGGGAAAGGAGGTGGCAAACATGTCTCCTGCCATTTCAATGCTCAAAGTATTCGGGACTACTTGTTAAAAGTGATAGAGAACATCAACTTACAGTTCACTTGCAAATATTACATGTCAGCTTGTACACAGGGAATTACAAAATGCTGCAGAACTCATCATGTTTCAAATATGATATTTCTAAAACAGTTATAAAGATCAACATGACAGACACTCTTAGCACTAAAATATGTCATGCAGCATCAGAGCAACATTGCATTAAAAGTTCAAACTTACATAGCACAATGGCAGAAGCCAGCTAAAAGGCAATGCAAATACACACCCTTTAAAGAGCTGATGAGGGCAACCTTTAAAAAAAAGACATTTTAAAGAACAAACATTTGAATTGCCTTTAAAATACTAATGTCCTTTAGGGAAGGAAATTGCCATCCTTACCTGGTCTGGCCTACATGTGACTCCAGACCCACAGCAATGTGGTTGACTCTTAACTGCCCTCTGGGCAATTAGGGACGGGTAATAAATGCTGGGCCAGCCAGCGACACCCTCATCCAGTGAAAGAATATGGGGGGAAAAAAGCTTAAAAATAAACATTTTAGCACATGCTGTAGTTTCAGACCATTTCAGCAACTTTTAACCACCTTTACAGGCTCGCCCTGATGAAGCTGCTGCCAGTCCCAAATCCTCCTAAACTAGCAATGGAAAGATTTTTAAAAATCCCTCCAGTCACCATTGTTTCTATGGGGCATCCATTTGCAGTCCGACATAGTAGAATGATTTAAATAGCAACGCTTGAAATCCTCTTTGCAAATAGGGAGTGCAAACACTCAAAACAAACATGCAGAACTTCAGAAGTGAACCCGAGTCATGTTGGAGTCACAATGTTAAGTCTGTTTCTGTCTTGCTGCCATAATTTGTTGAGTTTCTCCAGCATTCTCTGTGTTTGTTTCAGATTTCCAGCACCCACGGTATTTTTTCTTTCATTTAAGCTTAATGTCCGGTTTGGTAATTCAAATCCAGAGCACTTCTTCTGTGTAGGTATTTGGTACTCTCAATTCCACGTCCTCCAGCACACACCGATTCAAATCGGGAGATTGGAGCCCCTATATCTCAAAGGGTCAATCCCCATGAGTTTTGAGGAGATGCTGCATGCCGCGTCGCCACTAGATGGGGATGTTGCAACGCCTACAATTGCCATTTTCAGAATATGAAAACCAAAATGAAAGCGCCACTAAATTATTTCCACGTTAAAAAAAAACTTATAATAATTGCAAAATAGTTTATGTTGTGTTTGTTAAAAGAAATATCGTAATTATTTAAATAAAGCAAAACACAAATCCTTCCACAAACTAAAGAAAGACGTGAATCACCCCCCACCTTCATTGGTTTAATTGAACAGTGTCAAAAACCACACAGCACCAGTGGGGAGGTGTATAATAGTTATCAGAGATAAAAGGTACTGCAGATGCTGGAGAATCCGAGATAACAAGCATGGGGCTGGATGAACACAGCAGGTCAAGCAGCATCATAGGAGCAGGAAAACTTGACGTTTCGGGCCTAAACCCTTCATCAGAAATAATAGGGCAGTTTATTACACCAGTTCTTTCTTTTGACCTCTACTTTGTTGCATTTCCCAGTCACTCTGGATAGTAGCTTTCTGGAGAGCAGCCTTTATGAGGAGCAAAGTGTGTGAACACAATGGTTGGCTGATAGCTGTTTGACTGCTGGAATACATGAGGATCCACAATGTCAGATGACCTCACACACTCTGATCAAGTCCAGTGTGCCTGAATGAGTCTGTCCAATGTTCCTGAACCAGGCAAGTCTAATGCAGGTACCATGGCTATACCGGGTTCCTCCGCCACTTCCTCAGTAAAGGACGTCAGTGGATCTGCACCTTCTCCTTGCCGCAGTTGCATTCTTCTCCACAACATGATGTTATGAAGGACAGTGTTTTAGAGACCCCACCAGGCACAAAGAAGAACACCTCAGGATTGGTTGAGGCACCTGGAGTACATCTGAAGGAATCTATTCGTTTGTTCTACACCCTTTTCAATGATGTGCATCATGTTACAGCTCTCCTCTAGATCACTGCTTGGTTTCCTTACAGGAGTCGTATTCTCATCGGAGGCCATTTGTTCCATTAAGTCCATATGAGCTGTCTACAGACCAATCTAATCACTCATGCTCTCTTCTCTATCTCTTTCGGCTTATTTGCCTCAAGTAAGCCACAGCTCTTCCTGACAGTACAGGGTCGTACAGGGAGTGCAATCGTCAAGAGGCTCCTTCTATGGTTTATAATTCATTGAATTGGTGACAAAGTAATAAAATAAATGATTTTTAAAAATTAAGCCTTCTTTTATGTGATCAAGAATAAAGTAATAAAGAATGAATCAGTACTCCACCACCTTGAACACAAATTAGAAAAAGCTTTGAGGGTGACCAGGGAGTACACTGAGTGAGAGTCTTTAATGTCCAAGAGTAACTCATTGCACCAATACTGACTGAGCTGATCAATGACATTGCTGTTGGGACAGGTGGTAAGGAATCAACAAGAAGGAAAACCTACTTGACCTCATCCTCAACCATCTATGTGTTGCAAATGTTTCTGTGCACGAAAGTATTTGAAGGAGTGGCCAGTCCTCCGACAAAGCCCTACCTTCACAATAATAACACCCTCCGTCATGTTGTGTGCTCATATCAACTTTCAAAAGTTGATTAGAGTAGATTATTTGCAGGTAAAGGGATGACTGACGAGTGGAAGGCTTTCAAAACAGTGATAACTAGGGTTCAGAGGCATTATGTTCCTGTTAGAGTGAGGGGTAAGGCTGATAAAATTAGGGAACAATGGATAAATAAAGATATGGAGGTTCTAGTCAAGAATAAGAAAGAATCATGAATTAGATATAGACAACTGGGATCAAATGAATGTCTTGAAGAGTACAGAGTGTAGGGGCATTCCTAAGAGGGAAATCAAGAGGGCAAAGAAGTGATATGAGGTAGTCTTGACTGATAAGGTTAAGGATAATCCAAAGAGATTCTATAAATACATTAAAAGAAAAGGAGCAACTAGAGAGAGAAAGACCCCCTAAGGATCAACAAGGTCATCCACGTGTTGAACCTCAGGTGATGGGAGAGATATTAATTGAACATTTCATGTCAGTTTTTACTGTGGAGAAAGAACTGGAGGCTAGAGAACTCAGGGAAATAAGTATCAGTGTTTTGAAAACAGTATACATTGCAGAAGAGGAAGTGCTGGAGGTCTTAGAAATATAAAAATGAATAAATCAGGGACCGGATCAAGTGTATCCCAGGATGTTGTGAAAGTCAGGGAAGAAATTGTGGGACCCCTAGCAGAGTTGTTTTATCATCTATAACCACAGGTGAGGTGCCAGCAGCTAATATTGTACATTTATTTATGAAAGGCTGTAAGGAGAAGCCTGGGAGCTATAGACTATGAGCCCTACATCAGTGGTGGGTAAGTTGTTAGAGGTGATTCTGAAAGATAGGATTTGCATGCATTTGGAGAGTGAAGAGCTGATTATGGATAATCAGCTTCGTTTTGAGTGAAGGAAATTCTGTCCCACAAACTTGATTGACTTTTTTGAAGCAGTAACCAAAAAGAGCAACAAGGGCACAGTGGTAGATATTGTTTACATGGACTAGTAAAACCTTTAACAAGCTTCTGCATGGCAGACTAATTAGTAAAGTTAGATCACTGGGATTCAGGGTGAGCTTGCCAGTTGGATACAAAATTGGTTTGACAGTTTATAAGGTTTTAGAGTAGATTTGTAACTTGGGTTGTGGTTGGTTGGCTCTCTGAGCTGGTTCATTGTTTTTCCGCAGAGATTTCATTACCCTGCTGGGTAACATCATCAGTGCAGCCTCCGATGAAGCACTGTTGTGTTTTCCCGCCTGTTATTTGCACTCTGGAGTCCGTTGTTCTGGATTACCTCACTTCTGGTTTTCCTTCACAATGGAGTGTACATGGGGTCGAGCTCTATGTGTATATGACACTGGATGGATATATGAATAGGAAGGGATATGAACCAAATGCTGGCAAATGGGACTAGATCAGCTTAGGATATCTGGTCAGCATGAACAAGCTGGACTGAAGGGTCTGCTTCCATGCTGTACAACTTTATGACTCTATCTCTATGACTCTATATATTTATTCATTATTATCTTGAAAGGTGTGTAGCATACACTGCAAGTGTCCTTTCCTCAAGAACACCATGACATTTAAAGCATATTGCAGAGTGCAGTCCAGACCTTGCGTTAAATTTAACAGATGTTAACTACATTCCTCCGAGCATGGGGAGTTAGCAGTGAAATGGAGGGTGAAGGAGGCTCCAGAAGTTAACTTTGTCTTTAGCCCAATTTCTGGGCTTTTGCATATGGTGAATATGGTGGTTTTGATAAATATCCCTGGCATATCCCATTTTGCACTTTTCACCAGACTCTACAAACCGTAACCATTCATGAGTCTCTTGTGTGACATATTATTAACTGCCTAACTTACAAAACAGATTTTCTTGTCGTTATCATATTGCTCTTCATGGGATCTTGCTGCATGCAAATTGGCTGCTGCATCTCCTACATTTCGTGAGACAATGTTTCAAAAGGTATTACATTGTTTTCCATTGATTTGGGATATAACGTGGTTGCAAAAGGCACTATATAAATGTAAGATTTTCCTTTCTTCATAATCAGCCATGTTTTTTCTGACACCAGAATATTGTCTGGTTCTGGGTAATTAAAACTGCATTCTTCTATTCCTCTATGTTAAATATTATTACTTGATTGATCAGCACTAATACTACACTTTGGCACTGATGCAATTGTATATTATTGAAAGAGTTTGCCAATTATTAAAGTAACAGGTTGGAACTGTAATACATTTTATGTTTTATTGCTTCCATGATCCATGTGTGCATGCAAATCCAATGAACTGGAATATTTCAAGCTACACTATTATGAACACCACAGCCATTTAAATTGATGAGATTTTGAATGCGGTGAGCAGCAGCAGGTCTGTACTGGGCATGAAATAATTACCATATTGACTGTGAAAATCCACAAACCACAGTTTTTTGATGCATCCATGTACTTTCAGCAGGTTAAAACCCTAACCTGACAAGACCCCTTGCATAAAGCCAAAATTATTACTTAAATTTAAGTGACAACACCGGCTGAGGCATTGGAGTGACAGCACAAACTATTCATTGTTAAACTTCCAACAGTTGCTCTCTGATTATCCAAATTTTTTTAAAGAAACATTCATGGGGTTTAGGCATCAGTGGCAAGGCCAGCATTTGTACCCCTCTCCAACTGTCTTTGAGAAAGCGGCAGTGAGCCAATTTCTTGAACCACTGCAGTCTGTGCAGTGAAGGTACTGCAACAAAGCCATTGGCTAAGGAGCTCCAAAAGGAACAGTGTTACGTTTCCAAGTCAGGGTGGAGTGTGACTTGAAGGAGAACTCCTTTTTGATTGTCTTTGATTATATGAAGATTCAAGGACAAAAGAAGTTATACCTACACTTTATTAACTCAAAACATATCAAGGTAGACCCTTCATTTTGTGTCAGGACGTTTTCTTTAATGTTTTACAATACACTGTCAAACAAAGTCAAGGTCTACTCCATTCATCACATAACTGCAGTGGTTTATCAACTGTATAAAAGCAGATCTGCAGTTTGTGGTTGGAATCTTGTTGGGCTACAAGATGGGAGCCATAAATCCCAATGTACATTGTGACTATGGTTTGTTATTAGCACACGATGCTCTATGCAAGACGAGGAATCACCATGAGAGCTTTCAATTCTCCTTTTGTCAAGTTTTATTAGCATTCTTTGGACTTAAATATAGACACATCTTTTTTTTAAATTAATTCTTGGAATGTGACTGTATTAGTCTTCATCAGTATGTAAAGTGAGTACTGCGCTTAACAACTCCTGTAAAAAACCAAAAAGAGTGAGCATCGAATATAGGGCTCCTGTAAATTTTAAGTGATCATTTGGCTGGTCAGCTGAGGAAAATAGAAAACTTAAAATATGGCACATGCAATGTTTTTGCAAATGTCATTTTCTTAGAATATTGTGCTATGTCCTCATAAGAGAGAAAACCCAGGGTAATTCTGAAACATAATGTCAGTCAAAATGACATGATAATCATAAAATGCTTCTCACTGCAAAGATGTCCTACCGTATCTAGCATTTGAATAGCCTTGTTTCACATTTGAATGCATTAACAGCAATCTACTACTGAAAATAAATTTCTTACTCTGCGTGAATGCACTTGATGCATATTAAAGGGTAATTTTCCGGGAAAAAGCTTTCAGCATTTCAACTGTTTCAATCTTTCAAAAGTTTTTTCTTAAAAATGCAACTATGGAGTTTGAATAATTGTGAAGGAGCAAGGTTCTACGAGTTTCTATGAAATGCATTTTAGGAACAATAGAAACTGATTCTATTTAAATAGCAATCGCGACACATCCATTTTGTAAACAGAATATATAAACTTTACAATTTTACACAAGGTGTTACACATATTCTGTAATATTTCCCATGAATACATAATCTCAATTAGGTCAAATTTAATTTTACTTTTTAATTTGCATGTAGGCTGTATTCAGTAGTTCAGTGAAATCAAATCAGCAGTTGATACTGTAGACACATGGTCCTGCTCTGAAATCAATTTTCATATCTTTGCAGAGTTTACTCCTGATCTTAAAGACGGGGTATTATGTTCATTAATCTGAAGATTTCCAGTTACATGAGCTATGAAACATCTCAGCAGATGAATCCCAGAATAATTCAAAGAGCTGCAGGAATAAATGTTGCAATTTTTAAAAATAATACCTTACATTTTGCAAGAGAATGCTGCATTATGCAACCTGTGAAAATTTTGATCTAAAGTTTAACAGTATGGTGTTTAAATTCGAAGCTACCACTAACCATATATGGATGAAACAGTAAAGAACACCATACTGCTTGCTCAATGAGCTAATTTATGATTTTAGCCACGTACCAAATTCTTCATTTAAGCTATAGAGAGAAACGGATTCATGGTCGGGTAATTTTCCATAGGAAGCAAATACAAAATGTATATACACACAGCAGTAATTATAAAACAATTCCTTGTCTGGAAAATGGAGCTCCTCCACGTACAGACTTTCAACATGACATTTGTTTCATTGTTTGTTTTTCAGGTTAAAATGGTTTCATCAGTGATGTCTTGAGGCTGAGACAACTGATCTCAAACAACCTCCAATATCTGCATTTGAGCTGGGTATGTCTCCAACCAGGAGAGATCTTTCCTCCTGATTGCCATTTATTTAAATATTGCTATGACTCTTTGATGCCTCACTTAGTTAAAAGCTGCCTTGATGTCAAGGCCAATCACTCTCACCTCACCTCTTGACGTCAATTCTTGTGTTTATGTCTGGATTGAGGCTGTAAAGAGGTCTGGAGATAAACAGTCTTGGCATTACACAGAAAAATGTTTGCTCCAGTGCAGATAGCATGCTGAGCAAGACAAAGAAGCTTGTAATTCTAAAGAATCTGGTATTCTGATAAGTTACGTGTGGGTGAATATAACACTTTTCAGTTTAAATGTAGATTTGGACTCTAGTTGACTTATGGATATTTATTTCTGCAGAAATCCACTGAGCATCAATTTTGGGAGAGGGTTTCATGGAGGGTATCCCTCTGTGAGTGCTGGAGACTTTTCTCATGAAATTTTATGCTGTTCGTCTCATTAATAATGCATACCACCTCTGTGATGCTGCTCTCCTGCTGTCGAGCACTCAGCAGTGGTAAAGTGTTTGCCTGTTCTGGGGCCCTTCTGACATTCACACGACAGGCACCATATTCAAACCCCAGCTGCATTCGCTGGCAGCCTGGTTTGAAGTTGCCAGCTGGGTCAGCACAGCATCCACAGGCTGCAGGAAGGTTAACAGCCTTCTGCATTCTGCAAGGGTAAGTGCTGTCATTTTCTCTCTGCTACCTCTCACTCTTCATTCTGTAATTGCACCTATCTCCCCCCAAGGCTTATGGTCCCTGACTCTCATTATTGCACGTAGCATGTTTTCCTTCAATGGCTTTCACCCGCACCCAAACTAGTTAATTTTCTTACTCTCTCTGCTTCCTACTTACTCAGGAAACCTTCACATTCTTCCCGACTGACAAAGAACCAGGCCCCTTATTAACCATTATCTTCCTCGACTGTTCATTGTTGGCAAACATGATAAGTTGGCTTACCACCTATCTGTACTGAAAGGCAAAGCAGAGTTGCTGTGAGCATCCAGGTAGGCACAAAGTGAGTGGGCACGAAGAAAGCGAGCTAAGAGCTTAGAGCATGCTGCTCTGATGTACGAGATGGGTACTGCGTGCAATGATACGTGGCAGCAGCATTGCAATGTAGGGTGTTGACAAACTCCACAGTGCATACTGAGGAGGTGAGTTGTATCAGAGGTCAATCCCAAATGCATCAGGATGATTTATGGAGGCTGGTGCTTTGCCAACATCAACCTCCATGGACGGAGGCTTCAGGCAGTCACTGCCCATGCAGCACACTCTGAGTGTTGGGGAAAGCTGGCCAAAGTAGGCACCTGGAGAAGACAGCAGCAAGCCGCGGCCTCTGGGCACCCGCTCACACTTTCACATCAGGACTGTCGTCATCTAGTTCCTCCCCATGCCTGGGAAATAGCAAACTGCATACAAATGAGGAAAGATTACATGATAATGAGATGTAATGCATGCATACAAGCTTGTTACTGCTCACTAGTAAGGATCTCATCTAGCCATTAAAACTTTGAGTGGAAAATTGGACTATTTTTCTCGAAATTGAGAATCTCATTTTTATGTTCTTGCCATATCTTCCCTATTGACTTACCTGGATGGGTGCAACTCCAGTAGCACTCAAAAACTTGACAGCATCCAGGCCAAAGCAGCCCACTTGATTGGTACTACATCTACTAGCATCCACTCCCTTCATCACCAACACTCAGTAATAGCAGTGTGTACCATCCACAAGATACACTGCAGAAATTCACCAAAGCTCCTTAGACAGCACCTTCCAAACACACAAACACTTCTCTCTAAATGGACAAGGGCAGCAGATACCACCAGCTGCAAGTTCAAAACCACTCACCATTTTGACTTGGAATATATCACTGTTCTTTCACTGTGGCTGGGTCAAAATCCTGGAACACCCTCCTTAATAGCATTGTGGGTCCACTAACAGCACACAATCTCCAGCACTTCTGCAGGACTGCTGACTGTCACCTTCTCAAGGACCACTAGAGATGGGCAATAAATACTGGCCAAGCATGTGACGTCCCATCCCATGAATAAGTCTTTTAGTTTAGAAAGGAAACAGTTAACAACAGAACTAATTTCAGCATCCATAGCTTCTTCCTACCTATTATCTTAGCAATTTTTTCATGGAGTTTTAAAGAAATACATTTTAACATACCTCACAAGGAACAGCTGAGGAAAGCACCCCAACGATTGTTTTTCTATCACTTCTTGTACTCCTAGAATTATCTTCAGCAGATTGCCTTGCTGAGGTCTGTCAATCTTTGTTAATACAAGCTGTAGCAAACATAACAGAAGAAGGCAATTACTGATTACACTAAGGATGTAATTTTACCAGCTCCATCATTATTATTTCACATGATGTGCAAAACAATTTTTTGTGAAGTGGCCCATTAGCCTGCCAACTTGCCGATTTTATTGGCTTTCTGCAAAGCAAATGTGCAATTTTATAATGCAAGTAAAAACATATCTGCATTTTATGTTGCTTGCAATCAAAAATCAGAAAGCATATTGACAGCTGGTGTTACATGTTCAGAATTCTTCAATAAATATTGCTGTAGAGAGACATGATAGACTGTCTAATTTCCCACTCAATGGTTCTTAAGTTACAATGAAGCTCTTAATTGAACTACAGAGCAATAAGAAACAATATTTAAAATGTATTCATTTTCATTTTTTTTAAAAGCATTAACTTGGATTATTTTGCACATATAACAGACTTGTATATATGTGAGGGAGGTAACAGTAAAATGGTAATGTCACTGCACTAGTTCATAAATCCAGAGTCGACAGTAATGTTTTTGGGGTATTCATTGGAATCCCATTATGTCAGATGGTGAAATCCGAATTCAGTGACAAATCTGGAATAAAAGGTTGGCCTAATAGCAAACTCTCTCCAAACATAATCCTGGCTTCCCAGGAATCAGTCGGGTAAACTTTGGTTACACTCTAGAATGCCATTCCTCAAGTAAGGAGACCAAACTGTATACAATACTTCAAGTGTGGTGTCACCAAGGCCCTGTACAACTGCAGCAAGACAGCCCTGCTCCAGTTCTTGAATTCTCTTGCTATGAACACCAACATAGCATTTGCCTTCTTACTGCCAGATGCACCAACACGCTTAATCTCACAGCTAATCTTCAAGAACACTCAGGTCTCATTGCACTTCAAATTATCAGTCATAGGACAGAAATAGCTCATTTGGCCCAACTTGTCCATGCCGACCTGGTTTCCCACATTGAGCTAGTCCCATTTGCCTGCACTTGACCCATATCCCTCTCAGCCTTTCTTATCCAGTTACCTGTCTAAATGTCTTTTAAATGTTGTATGTGTACTAGCCACTACCACTTCCTCTATCACTTTCTTGAATATATTCACTGACTTGGCCTCCATGGCATTATGATAGGGAATTTTACCGGTTCACTACACTTTGAACGAGGAAGATTTTCCTCACCTCAGTCCCAAATTGTCTATTCTGTATTCTGAGATGTCCCCTTGTTCTCAACTCCCAAATCTCCCCATGGAAAGCATCTCTCTGCATCCAGTCTGTCCAGCTCAATTAGAATGTGAACTGAATCCCCACTTATCCTTCTAAACTCTAGTGAATACAGGCCCAGTTGAACCAATCTCTCCTCTTAGGACAGTCCTGCTCTCCCTAGTATCAGCCTAAGGAACCTCTGCTGTATGCCTTCTACGACAAGTATATCTTTCTATGGTAGGGAGATCAAACCAAAAACTCAAGTCCTCTTGCAATGAAACGCAATGTACAATTTGCCTTCCAAATTGCTTGCTGCACCTGCTTGCTTACTTTCATAGACCACCATAGAAGATCACTCAGATTACTTGTACATCCACACTTCCCAATATATCGCCATTTAAATAATATTTTTCCTTTCTGCTTGTCACTTCAAAGCGATTTACTTCACATTTAGCCACACTGTGTTGCATCTGCCATGTGTTTGCCCGTCACTTCCTCAAAATCACCTCGAAGCGTCCTTTCATCCTCCTCACAACTAACAATCCTGTCCAGTTTTGTGTCGTCAGCAAACCTGGAAATGTTGATTTTTAATTCCCTCATCCAAGTTATTTATATATATATCGTGAAAAACTGAAGCATGCCAATCTTCACGGTACTCCATCGGTCACTGAGTGCCACTCCATTGTGGCATTGGGCCCCACAAACCTTTACACTTGTCTTTTTAACCATGTTAGTCATCTCAGCTTTATGTTGCACTAATGCCCCATTTTTCACCCTTGATTTTTCTGCCTTCCATTTCTGCTTCTTACTTGGCCTTTTGTTTCTCTCCTTGATTCTCCCTCTGTGTCTTTGCTCAGGTTTCCACCAACACCTGAGGACATCAGTCCTGGTCCTACGCAGATGTGTCCGGAAACTGTCCCACCTACCCCCAACAACAGTGTTCCAGGAAGCTGAATTCCCTCCCTCCAACACCACATCCCCAGCCATGAATTTGTCTGATGTGTCATTTTTACTCTTGCCAGCATGTGGTATTGGAAGTAATCCGGAGATTACTAGCCGAACACGAAATAGTTTATTCAGTGGGAGAAAGATATTTTCATCATTAGTTTAATATAAAAATGTATGTTTTGCTCATAATCTAATGAGCATTTTTGTAACTTTAAATGTGTTTTGGATCTCTAAAAACTTTTAATTCAGTGTTTTATGACAATAAATAAAGATACAGGATTTGATTGTTGTTAACTAGATGCCAAGCTGTCACAAAAAGGGAACAGAATTCATTATATCAAGGATTGTTAGACACAGATTTCCAAGGTTTTCTCAACTACACCAAGGATGGGCTCAGACTCATCAATGTGGTTTCAGTGAATGGGGCAAGGCAGTTGTTTCTTCATTATGATGCCTGGAATTACATTTGGAGCCTGACCGTTTTATGTCATGAAGCAGGGCATTGTGAAAAAGCTGCCATTGTGCTTACACCTGGAACTCCTCTTAGGGCGAGCATGTCTGTCGCATACTCACGGATCATTGTAATGACCCAGGACATACACATCCAAATACAGAAACCATATCCACAACTGGGACATAGGGACTGGTTGTACGAACATATGTAATGTGTTGATTCACCTATACAGGGATGCAGATACAAAGGGTTAAACCTCAAATTAGACTGAGTTGAACACTGATGGATTCTTGGCAATCTCGAAATGACTCTCTTCTCACATAGAAGAGATAAACAATGGTGAGAACATCAGCCTCAGTTGGAATTAATGTCCAAATTGCAGGACAGTCTGCTAACTTATTGTGCTACGTAACTGAGTAATATAGGCAGCTCATTATCAGATATGCCAAATCTATTGTACGGGATTTCAAATGGGAGTTCAGAAAAAGAAGAGATTTCCTGAGAGGCGAGGTTGCAGAGTAAGTCAACCTGTAGCACTTGGATTCAACTGCAAACCGACTCAAGCTTTGGCAGAAGTCTGCAAACAGGCCAGTCATATGTTCTTGCAGTAAAGAACGTAATGGGGATGAAATCCAAAGGGAATAGGAGTAATCCGTAAAATTAAGCAACTGGATTTTAATACTTACAACGTACGGAATACCAAACTCTTCACACATTTCAATTGCTATTCGATCTGCTTCCTGGATTCCAATTGATGCATCCAATAGCAAAAATGTTCTCTTTAAACTATGGAGAAAACAAACAATCTAATCAAGTTTCACTCACAGATAGTACAAATTCCCATGTTTAGGCACTCGATATTGGAACTATTCATTTCATGATTGTCATGAGGTGTCAGAAGTAAACACTTCTACATCTTGGAAAGGTGGCCATAAAACCAACACAAACTGAAAGATGAGGAAGGCCATTCAGCCCATGCAATTATCCACCGAGACAGACCTAGCATCCACCGCATTGTGTCAACTAATTGTTAATCAAATTATATTTATTTTTCATTTACAGCAGGAGGTCTGGCATAGTCAGCATTTATTGACCTGCCTTAATTGTCTTGACACTGGCCCAGATTCCTTAGAGCCAGCTCTCAGAGTGAACAAAACCTCTGACACTCATGTTTTTATCTGTCAGGCAGGACTCCCTGATTGGACTAGATTAGCAGCCCAATCAGGGAACTCATAGTCTATGAAGTCCACCTGGCTGACCTCATTACAATCAATACATCCCTCCCCCTCTATGTCCAGGGACATAGGCCTATTCTTGCTCTCGTAGCCTCTCCTGGGGCATTTTCTCACCAGGTCCAGTTCCACCGACTCAGCCTCAAATATAGGCGGCATGTCCCAGAACACAGCCCGCCTCCTGCACCCGGTGTGTCTCGGAAGAAATTCACGCAGTATGGGCGTCGAGGCTGCGACATTCACTGTGTCCATCTCAGACTCCGAGTTTAGTTTGACGCTAAACAGAGAGGGAGAACCCATGAGTTCCGTCAGCCTTTCCGTCTGTTCTGGTTATGTTTTGCTCCTGCCCAGTTTGCGAATTTGCAGCTTTCACATGGTCTATGTGCTTGTTCAGGGCCATCTCATATACCCAATCTTTGCCATCAGACCTGACATCTCATCCACCATGCCTCTTACCCATGCAGGGCCATTCCTGTAGTTCTTACCCCAAACTTCCTCCGCTGAAGTAAACAGTCTCCCTTGCTTAGAGGAGTCTCGTATCTGATATTGGCGTTCCTGATGCCATTTCGCTTTCCCGCTCAGATCTGGGAAGGTCAAATTTAACCTGGTGTGGAGTCTTCTCCCCATTAGCAACACTGCTGGAGCTATCCCTGTAGTTACATGATGGGAGGTCCGATAATCAAATAGAAACGGCGACAGTTTGGTATCTAGTGAAACTGTAGGCTGTTTCTTTAAGCCTGCCTTCAAAGTTTGGACTGGTTTTCCCGCCTGGCCATTGGATGATGGATGGTATGGAGCTGTCCTTACATGTTGAATACCATTCGACTTTAGGAAATACTCAAAGTATCTGCTGGTAAATGATGGCTCATTGTCTGTGACTAACACTTCCTGGAGCCTGTGTATTGCAAAAGATGCTCTTGCATATTTCCTGTTTGATAAATGGACTCTATGCATGTCTAACCACTTTGAATGGGTGTCCACAATGACTAAGGATGTTGATCCCATGAAAGGGCAGGCAGAGTTGACGTGAAAGTGAGTCCAGCGCTTACCCAGCCATTCCCATGAACGTGGGGAATCTGCTGGCAGTAATTTTTGTTAAAGGCTGGTTTTACAATCACTGATACAGCTGCGCAGGTATCAACCTCATTAGAACCGGGTGGCCATTTAACCAGCTGTTTATTTTGATTGGTTCTGATTAGGATGGCACTAAATGCTAACTGTTCCAAGCCAGATGTAGGTAAACTTTCCAGGGTGCGCACTCCCCTGGATTCCGGCCTAAGACTTCTCTTGATCAACTCAGGCCTAGTGGGGCTCTTTTGCTGTCTCGAGTCCACATACCAGCAGCAACTACAATGGCTGGCTGACCCGGATCCTGAAGAAAATGTTAACCTGTTGAGGTTGGTTGGCTCACCGAGCTGGTTTGTTGTTCCGCAGATGTTTCGTTACCGTGCTTGGTAACATCCTCAGTGCAGCCTCTGCTGAAGCGTTGGTGTGTGCAACAGTACGTACACCAAAAAGCCACACACACAGACCAGGTATTGGACTTCAATAGTAACCATCCCAGCACACACAAACAAAGCTGTGTGCGAACACCATTTAAAAGGGCAACAACACACTGCAGTAACATGGAACTATGCCAAGAGGAGGAGGAACACCTCTTCCAAGTGTTCAAGGATAATGGATATCCAAGGAACTGGGTCCGGAGATGCATAAGGGAACAGCATCAGAAAGATTCTACACGCCCCGACACACTCATCACACTACCCTACATCAGGAACACGTCAGAACTCACCACAAGACTCCTACGACTGCTGGGCATCAGAGTGGCACACAAGCCTACATCAACCCTACGACAAGGGCTCACCCAAACTAAAGACCCACTCCCCGCCATGGACAGGACCAATGTCACCTACAAGATTCCCTGCAGAGACTGCGAGAAACACTACATCGGACAAACAGGAAGGAAACTAACAACAAGAGTACATGAACACCAACTGGCTACAAAAAGACACGACCAATACTCACTCATCTCAATCCACACGGACAAGGAGAACTTCCACTTCTACTGGGACAACACCAAGATCCTGGGACAGGCTAGGCAGAGACAAGCACAAGAATTCCTAGAAGCCTGGCACTCCACGAAGCAGGCTATTAATAAACACATTGAACTCGACCCCATATACATTCCACGACAGAGGAAACCCGGAAGTAAGGCAATCCACCGCAACGGACCCCACAGTTTAAAAACCAGGTGGGAAAACACACCGACGCTTCATCAGAGGCTGCACTAAGGATGTTACCCAGCATGGTAACGAAACATCTGCGGAACAACAAACCAGCTCAGCGAGACAACCAACCTCAACACCCACAACCCGAGCTACAAATCTACTCCAAAACCTTAGAAAATATTAACCGTTCGGCCAAGGCTTGGCTTTGTTTTTGGGGTTTTGCTGTGGGCTAACCTTGAGTCCCTATATTGTGGATATGTCCTGAGTGAAACTATGCAATTGCCTTCACTCAAGTGATGTTCCCCAAGCACAATCAGACTGGTGAGAGTGTCCACTTCCATTGGAATACCCTGCAACTCATATGCTCCATTTGCTGCGTTTTCTAATGACAAAGCCATTTGTAGTGCTCATTTGGACTTCAGCTAGTAGTGGTTTTTGCATAATTACATTATCAATCCCACTCTTGTCATGGCAAGAAATAACTGCACAGAGGCCGGTATCCCATCACCAAGTCACCCTTTATTTACATGTCAATGGTACTTGGCACAATTACTGGAATATTATCCATTTATACAAAATTAAGGGGAAAATAAGTGATCAAACAGAAGCCACGTGGCACTTACTTCTGTCTTGCCTCAAGATATCTCTCTACCATTTCCACAAAATCAGAAGGCGCTCTGTATCCATAGCCAGGCATGTCAACAACAGTAAAGGCCTTACCTACTTTAAAGAAATTCATCTTTTTTGTATGTCCCTAAAATAACAGAAAACAAAAGCAAAAGTCAACTCATGAATTAAAGGAAGCTCCTTTAGTGCAATGATACCTTAGTTCAAGCTTGGTGTTTTTCTTACAGTTTACAAACATGGTCAAGCATCAGCTACCCAGGAAACATGTTTCTGAATTATATTGTTCTGCTACAAACATAATGCTGTTCTGATTAACACAAACAAATCACTTCTACTTCGTAGAAAAATTGGAAATGATGCATGAAGAAATGTTACACCAAATTATGAGTTAACTTTCAAAATATAATTGGGAGTTTGGATAATCATTCACAAAGTATTTGGAAGCATTAATCACAGGAATTAGTGAAACCCAAGAAGCAGCCAATGAAGATTCTGTCCCTCATTCTTCTCAGAACCAACTTGCAGCAGTACGCTGCCACCCCAGTGATTTATTCTTCCAGTCTCACAAAGAGAAATATTCCAATGCCCTTAAGACACTGTGGGTTCTTTTCCTTAAAGCAGTGGACCAACTTTCCTCAGCATATAGTCTGGCAGCTAACAGGAAAAGCAGCTTTTTCTCTCTGCATGCTGCAAGAACCACTGTTCCTTGTCTCCTGTTCCTCTTCTCCGAGACAGAGAATCTTCAATAACAAGAACATCTACCTTTGTTTCCAGGTGTTAAGCCTCGCATGTGCATTTCAATAAAATCTGAACCAGGTCCACATGTCTGCTGCATTAGCCACATAGGCTTGTTGTGCAGAACACATGACAGGTTCCATGACTCTCTTTGTTGAAGAAATGGAGAAAATTTCACAGAGTTATTCAATATTACGAGGGGACTGTACAGAGTAGTGAGGGAGAAATTGTCCCATTTGTGAAAGCATTAAGAACAAGGTGGCACAGATTTAAAGTGAAAAAAGCAAAAGCGTAATGAGAAAAAAATATTTTGTAAGGGAGTGGTTAGGATCCAAGATGCCAGAAAGAGTGGCACAGGTAGGATCAATTACAACAATCAAAAGGGAATTAGACAGTTATCTGAAAAGCAAGAATGTGCAAGGTTACTGGGAGAAGATGGGAGAATGATACTAAGAAAGTTGTTCATTTGGAAAGTTGGTGCAGACACGATGTGTGAAATGACCTCCTTCAATGCTTTAATGGTTATGTGATTGTGCCATTTTACCTTGAGTTAATGAGACAGTCCAAAACATAATCACCTTATGAAACCTCATGTTCAGAACATTTTTTAACCAGAGGGGAAAGAGGAACTAACAAAGTATTTTTTGAAGTACATTTTTTAAAATTATGACAGCAGCGTTACCGGCTAAAGAACATTGGCTGGATGTCATCTACAAAATCAGAATCCTGGGCAAAGAATTCTGTAGGGGCTTCAGTGTAACAGAGCATGAGTCTTCTGGAAGAAATAAAAGAGATGGGGAGGTAGACAGAAGAAGCAAGAAAAGCACAGTTAGAATTAATGTTTCGGGCTGAATGACACAAGGGTCACTTGACCCGAAACGTTGACTGATTTCTCTCCATAGATGCTGCCAGACCTGCTGAGCTTTTCCAGCAATTTCTATTTTTGTCTCTGATTTACAGCATCCACAGTTCTTTCGTTTTTACAAAAGTACAGTGTATGGGCGATCAAGTTAAGGTTAGCAGGAGTGCTATAAGGATAGAGAGGGGAAAGAAGAGGAGGTACCTGAAGAACCTCTGACTTTGGAGACAGGACACTGAGGACAACACAGATGATGTCAGTAAATTATGGTACGTTTTGATTACCTAAGACAAAGTAAATGTGAATTTCCCCCAAAAGTCCAAAATGCACATACTTACAGGATTTTTTGAAACTCTGACTTCAATACCAGGGACCATGGAAAACAAGGCTTTTATCAATGAAGACTTTCCCACATTACTCCTGCCTATAAAACACACCTGCAAGGCAAACAAATATACCGTTCATATCAAAGACCTCAATTCCATGATATTTTAATGGGGTAGTGAAGGTGTTTGGCACTTCTAGCCTCAACTGCACGTATATAATTCTGCATCAAATTGGTGGAAACACCATCACCTGGAAGTTTCCTTCCAAGCCACTCAGCATCCTGTCTTTCAGTGTCACTGGGTCGAAATTCTGGAATTCCTCTGTAAGAGCATTGTGAGTCAAACTACAGCACACGGACTACAGCAGTTCATGAAGGCAACTCAACACCTTCCCAAGGGCAACTAGGGAAGGGCAATAAATGCTGGGCAACCAGCAATGCTCACATACATGACAGAATTTTTAAAAAAAACTCTCCATCCTATGACCATCACTTTCATGGGTTTAGTCAAAATTAACTTTATTCTCCAATCCACATTCAATAGTTTGAAGCTCTTCTGAAAGTTGATAGTTGACAACAATTCCAGTGCCAACATGATCACAACATGAAAAACAAAGAGATGTAATGGGTTACTCACTGTACCAGGACTCCCCTTGGGAGTCACAATTGTTCTGCTTTCTCCTTGGGTAAATTATATGTCTTATCAGGTTTCCAGATTTCAATATACCTTCCATTTAGTATTTTGCTTTCTGCTGTGACTATATTCCCTACTGAACTGCCTCTATTCCCACATCTGCCCTCACTTTTGTTTCAATCCTCCTCTGGCAGCTTTCACTTACTTTGTGCTCCTTCAGTTTCACTTCTAGGGATTCTTATCATTCGCTGGATTTGACTCCCAAATGATCTCTTCTTACTGTGCCCGCCATACTGTTGAAAAAAAACCTCGTCAATGCCTTTGTTAATCCCATGCTCAATATCTTCAAAGATCTCTTTGCTGTGGACTTTTGCCACCTGTATCCTATCTTCCCCTGATAACAGTTTGCCTCCACAGGTCACCTCCACAGGTTTTCCATCGTGCAACACGTTGATTTCAAATCCTCATCACCTTTACAAGCTGCACTTCGTATTATTTGGTTCTGTCATTTCCAGTTTCTCCAACCCACTGATGCTCACACCCTGACCAGCGTCAACCTGCCTTGTTTGAAATCTAAAAACAAAGCCTGCTGGTTAACTGACAATCACCTTCAACTGCCACATTCTCCATGGCAATGCCTCTGATAATCAGAGTACACTGCCATTCAGCACTCCACCAATCTTTGCCCCTTTATTGGTATTCTAATGGCTTGTCCTGATGAGTATAAGACAAAAGAAAATTGATGAAATGTCTCTATTTTCAACAACAGAAGCAGTTATTGCTTGGTGTTAAATGACTGAGAGATAATAAATCATAAATAAACTATGGAGAAAAGTAGTACTAACCTCGGGCTGAACTGTTGTTGGAGCATGATCAATCCTGACAGCAGAAGTGAAATAATCGATATGGTGTTTATGGGAAGGTGTGAAGAGTCGTTCTGCATTTCCAATATCTTCAAAACTTGGAGCAAATATTTGAAAATTCATTTTATTTACAGTTTTGACCAGGTACCTTTCCAAGTCTTTGAATGGAAAAATAATACTGTTTTGCTTCTTTTCACTAAATTTGAAGACACTCTGGACAGAAGCTAACTTGTGAGAATTTCTATGCACCGTGCAGACTGAAACAACCCTCTCGTGCACTGTTTTTGCTTTGAATGCGTGTGACAACTGTAGAAAACATGTTCGTATTGTGAGCATTCTTCCAATTTGTTGCTTTATTTAATTGCAGATTAATCTGAAATGGAAAACGGCAATTTAAAATAAAAAGGCAGAAGAAGCATCAAACAGACTAAACATTTCACAGCAAAATTCAGAATATGTCTAAATTGCTCATCTGAAGTTGGAACACTTAGTTTTCCTTAACATTGGACTGAAAAGATTTTAAAGTGAATTCTGGAGGGTGGAGGTCTGCCTTTCAAGATTTCAAAAGAGAAGGAAATTGTTGAAGAGAAGTTAGTAGAATTATGGTCATGGAAGATGATGCAGCCAGGTTGTATGTGTGTTGGAGGCTGTGTGTGTGTGTGTAGGAGTGTGTGTGTGTGTAGGAGTGTGTAGGTGTGTAGGGGTGTGTGTGTGTAGGGGTGTGTGTGTGTAGGAGTGTGTGTGTGTAGGAGTGTGTGTGTGTAGGAGTGTGTGTGTGAATAAAAATGCACATCTACACATTTCTCTTCTCTCCTTTCTCCTTTAACTTGCTCTTTAGTACATCCGTTACCTTCCTCAAAAATGTCACAATTCTAGCAATTAACTGATAAAACTATGCCACAAAACTTCACACTTTTACACAAAAATTCTATGTTTATAAAATTAAACTAAACAAAAGAAGCACCATTAACTTAAAACTATAGCATATAAAGATCTGTACTATAAACTCAGCTCTACTTTTTCCTTCTCGTCAACAGTTTCCTTCTCTTATGAAATTTTGAAAGGTAGACCACCACCCTTTGAATTCTCTTCAGTTCCCCCTTTGTTTGCCAAAGTAGCAAATTTCCTGGTTAAGCAACCCTCAAACTTTGCTTTAAAATCTCATGATTCTAGATGCTACAGCTCCAGCCCAGACCACCCTGCAACTCCTATGCAATGACTTAAAATGATGGAAAATACTCCTTATTTCTAACAGCCCACTGCTATGATATCAAATGGCAACCAAGTTGTTGACTTTCAAGACTTCAAGTGCAACAAGGTTAACTGTATTTCACTGAGAGGATAACTGGATTGTTCTCCTTGAAGAATCTTCCATTTGTTTCACATTTTTTCCCCATACCAATTTTGTTTTATACTAAATACCAGCTACCAATCACAGACTGCATCATAGATCTAGCTTAAAATGATCTAGCATTGACTCTATTTCATGGGTAGATCTAACTTGATCTCTTGACTTCCAAGGAGCTTTAAGCTAATAAGGCCCAAAGCTGACACAGTCTCTGAGCATCTTTCTGCATACCAAACAGCTTTCTTGCTGGTTGTCTCTCTTTTTTTAAAAAATCAACCTATTCAGAAAAGTTACTACACACCTCTGGGGCAGTTGGGACTTGAACCCAAGCCTCTGGGCTCAGAGGGAGGGACACTACTATTGCACCACAATAGCCCCCAACACACTTTGACATAACTTAGTCTCTACGGCCAATTCCAAGGTTGAAATGCAAATTAACTGGTTTCTAATTCCAAAGTTTTCCTTACCATATTCTTATGGTAAACCATAAGAATAACTTACATTTCTAAGAAGATACAGAATGGTTCTTCCAGAATTACCAGCACTGAGTGCAAGCTCACTGCTGTTTAGGATTTGATTTTCTAGCTATTGACCTCTTCACATGGCCCCAATCTTTTAAATGCAACAAACTCCAGCTTGTTTTGATTGCATTTACTTCCATGATGTTCATCAGTTTCTCAATCAGATGCACCATTTTCTACAGGTACGTGATTACTTCTTAAAACCTAAAAAAATTATATTCTAAAACACCAACTCTGCACTAGATTTTTGCAACAGGTGCAAAATATATTTTTACTTGAAATATCAACTCTTATATTTTCTTGACAGAAGCATTTTCCACTTTTGTTTCAGATCTTCAGAAGCTGAGGCATTTATTTTTTGTTCAGGGAATTGTTTACAGCATCAACAGATATAATAGTTAACTGAGGAAGGAATAAAGGCATGAACACCCAGATTCCTCAGAAGGATCGCTGGCCTACTTGTATTTCTGTGTTCCACAGAGTTTAACTAGATCTGCTTTTTCTTGTTTATGAAGCATTACGCTAGTGACAGCCTTGTGGCACATCACTTGACTTTTAAAGGAGGAAGTGAGGGGCAGTTATTCCAGAGACTATATCAGAGATAAAGCAAAGGCCATAGTCCTCTCCTAATGGAAGAATAGGAGAAGCTAATCCTACACTCAGTCATTTCACAACTGCCGTGGTAAAGTAATTTGATTAATGAGCAGGAGGAATTCCAGCCCATATCATGGTGGAAAAAATAAGTGGCAATGGGTATTCTAGGCAACAAGAAGAACATACATCCACGTGTTTTCTATAAAAGATAGTCATGCCCAATTCTGGTTGCCAACTCTCCAGGAGTGACCAGGAGTTTACACAAGTTAGAGATTGGAGGCGATGGCCTAGTGGTATTATCGCTGGACTATTAATCCAGAGACTCGGATAATGTTTTGGGGACCCGGGTTCAAATCCCGCAATTGCAGATGTTGGAATCTGAATTCAATAGATATCTGGAATTAACAATCTAATGATAACTGTGAATCCATTGTCAATTGTCAGGAAAAACCCATCTGGTTCACTAATGTCCTTTAGGGAAGGAAACTGTCATCCTTTCCTGGTTTGGCCTACATGTGATTCCAGACCCACAGCAATGTGGTTGACTCATAACTGCCCTCTGGGCAATTAAGGATGGACAATAAATGCTGCCTGGTCAGTGACATCCTCATCCCATGAACGAATGAATAAAGAATTAATCTCCTTTACATTGCTTTTGAGCAAACTGGGAGAGAATGCAAAAAACGAAAAAAAAAATCACTGACCAAAGGAAAGTTGTCTGTACTTATTACAGTACTAAGAAAAAAGAACAGATTGTTCTGAGAATGTATCTCCAAGGCACCACATTTTATTGCAGCACTTTCATGATCCAAGTAACAGCATCAGTGCACCAGCCACATGGAGAGCTGAAAGAAATACTGTATACTCAATGAAGCTCCAGCAATGAGGCCAAAGAGTGATTGTTTCCAATGTACAGGAACCAGAAGGCTTAATGTGGCAGCAATGGCTGTCTGTGAGCAAAAACATAAACATTTTAAATAAATGTAGTGCTGAATTAAATTAAAAAATTAACTTATATGTGTCAGAAAGAGAAAGTGGAGTGAATCATTCAAAATCAATATGAGCGCTGCAGCAATGAACACACAGATCCACGATGGAATGGGAAGCTGATGATGCTGTCAGAGCATTTGGGAAGTTTAAACAAAATCCTGATATTCAGTCAGTTGCTACAGGGCATGGATGAAGAGGAAATGTTCAGTGACGTCATTTTGGGACTGGTGGGCAAGGGTTTAATTTGTTTAATAGCTGGAAGTTGAGTCAAGCTGACAGCAAAACGTCAGACAACAGTTTTGAAAAATTCAGCACACACATTCCAATCAAAATCAAAATATAGGAGCTACCAATACAAATTTCAAAGACCAAAGCAGGAACCAGCTGAGCCTTTTGGCCATTTCTTAACAAAGTGATAAATGCAGCCAGAAGACAGAAATTCAAGGACATAAATGAAAGACAACTCGATCAGCTGATTGGAGATAGTTCCTACTATCTCCAGATCAGCTGATTTTGGGCTTTGCACAGTGGAAAATGCAATACCTCGCATCAGAAAGAACAAGCTCACAATATCACAAATTGCAGGTGTTACCAGAGCACATAAAGTCATGAGTGGACAGGTAAACATACTGCCTATCCAAACAATTAATTTTCAGTGACATCAAGAGTAACTCAGCAGGGTGGATGCAGTGAAATACCAGCAAAATAATGCACAGCTGAGAAAGAGAAAGAAGTGCAGAAGCTGTAGACAACCACAAGTTCAGTCTGAGGAACTGACTCACATAAATTAAACTGCAGAATTTGTACAAAGCCAAGTTGTTGGGAAAACATACAAAGAAAGAAGATGGTTGATGGGTTATCCGAAAAAAAATCAGGGAGTTATCTGGAACAATCAGCTAAAGACTGCCTTTCTAAGAAATCATGGGAGTTCAGCAAAATGACTCAACAAGCTACCTGGAGAGATAATTGCTGCTTTGTTGTTGACTTGCGTTTTTAAGATTTACAGAAGGAGAAGTCAGGGGCTGGACATAGGTGGCAGTTCAGAAGAAAAGATCCACATTCGCAGATATGCTGTTTAGCAGCTTAAGAGTAGGCAAAGCATTTTTGCTTAGTTCTCAGTGAGTTAACCTGGTCACTGGGCGCTTTGGATAGAGGACTGTAATCCAGACAATCACATCTGGCAAATGTGCAGAAAGTCATGGAAAGAAAACACTTGTAACCTTATCAGTTCAGTAAGAAATTTTGAAATGAAGATAGCAGTTATACTTCATTGGGATTAAGTTATAGTTTATTAATGTCAGCATTTTCTTCAGTAATCAAAGATCTGGGCAATAGTGAGAATAAGGATAACATCCGGCATTCTCTCAAGATGAGATAACAAGGCATAGACCCTTGGGTCTAGGCCCGAAACGTCAGCTTTCCTGCTCCTATGATGCTGCTTGGCCTGCCGTGTTCATCCAGCTCTACACCTTGTTATCTCAGATTCTCCAGCATCTGCAGTTCCTACTATCTCTCAAGATGACCTTCTTCACAAATGTTGTGGGAGCGCCTGAGATGTTAGAAATGCTATGAATATCTTGTTTTTCAATTGGACCTGGGGTCAGTCACGTTTAGGTCCATGACATTCACATCTTAAGGAACTCCAGTACAGTTGCAATCTCACTGTATAACATTCCTGCCTTTTCTTGATGTCCTGGAGTGGGTCTCCTTGCACAAG
The DNA here is from genome assembly GCA_024137785.1 of Ginglymostoma cirratum. Classification (NCBI taxonomy): domain Eukaryota; kingdom Metazoa; phylum Chordata; class Chondrichthyes; order Orectolobiformes; family Ginglymostomatidae; genus Ginglymostoma; species Ginglymostoma cirratum. Next base: position 11,537,827 of record JAHRHZ010000031.1, read on the forward strand.
ATGTTCCCTGAGATTTCATGACACACAGGGTCTGGCATTCAATGCCACTATCCGACTCTCTGTCACATGAGCCACTGCTAGCTTACACTTTAGGTCTGGTTACATTACTGGGTGTCCTGCTATTCTCATACCGTAAATGAGGCTTTTGGCACTAAGCATCTCCCTTCTGTGAACCATCTTCTGAGGTTGCCTCCAGCTACAAGTTCAATTACGACATTCAGTGTGAAGATGTTTGATGACTTTGTGGGACTGAAGATCACAGACACCTTATTTCTTATTTTAGTCCTTTAGCCATGTGGTTCTGGAATGGTTTACTCTAAGAGGACCCAATCTCAAAAGCGTGGGTAGCCTTGAATGATGCTCAGCTATCTAATCATTAACTTAGTCAACAGCTTCAGAGCACATAAATTAGAAGAGAAGGCCATTTGACCCCTTGTACCTGCTCCACCAATCAATGGGATCTGGCTGTTCTGACTGGAACCTCAACTCCACATTCCCACCTATTTCCGACAACCTTTGACTCATTAGTCAAGAATCCTTGTGACCAAACAAAAAGGGGATGCAGAAATTAGTCTGTTGATGGATGTGGGTTTCTGTTGTATGCATAAGCCAGGTCTAGTGGGCACTCAAGCCACTTTTAGAATCATAGAATCCCTACAGTGTAGTAGCTGGCCATTTGGCCCAATCATGTCCACAGAAACCCTCTGAACAGCAACTCATCTATACCCACCCACCTACCCTATCCCTGTAACCCTGCATTTCCCATGGCTAATCCCCTTAGAATGCATATCCCTGGACACCACAAGGCAATTTAGCATGACCAATTGTACATCTTTGGGTTGTGGGAGGAAATTGGAGCATTTGGAGGAAAGCCAAGCAGACGTGGGGAGAATTTGCAAACTGCATGTGGACGGTCACCCAAGGCTGGAATTGAACCCAGACTCCTTGTGCTGTGAGGAAGCAATGCTAACCGCTGAGCCACTGTGACACTTTTATTTGCTCTCAATGTGCCAAACTGGTAGGAGTGGCAACCCTGGCAACAACAAAATCGTGTTTCGTGCCTATCTTTTGGAATTCTGCTGACTACAATAAATGTAACATCAGGAGAAAGAAGCCTGATGTAATGCATAAAGGTACCAGTCAACTATTTATTATTCCACTGACTCAAAACATATGCAGTTTTTAAAAAAGTTATCTTAAGCATACAACAAAACAAACAATTCCGGAATCCAGCACTGAAGAGGCAACCTTCACCATCTGCTATGTGCTCACAACCTTGGTTCGACCCATACACCCCGACCTTAACTCACTCCCAAACCTTGACTCTGTCCCTATCAAACCCCAAGTCCTGGCTCCGCCCCCACAACATTGGCCACGCCCCAACATACCCTGACCACGCCCACCAAACGCACAGTCCCATCCATGGGCCCCGCCCACCAGTCACGGCCCCGCCCCTTTCCATCACGGCTCCGCCCTCTCCAGTCATGGCGCCGCCTCCAAAACCGAGGCTCTGCACCATTCTCCCCAATAGCCCGCCCGGCGCCCTCCGCCATTATCGTCACCAAGCGATAGGCTGCGTAGAAGCAGCCGACATTCCGCAAACTACAACCGACCTGCCCCTCTCTCCCGCCCCTGGGGTCTCAATCACAGGGCTTATCCTCTTTGTGGCGGCTGCCCGAGGCCCGGGCGTTCTCTTGTCGGCCTGAGTGACGGCGCTGCCTGGTCCGCGGGACTGTAGTGTCCCCCCAGGAAACAACGAGCAGGAGTAGCAGGGCCGGAGAAAACCTCACACAGCTCTGAATCCTCAAGTGAGCAGGGCATCGCTCAAAACCGCAGGGACGAATGACTGAAGATAACGAGTTGATATTGTTGCTTGTTCTACCACCAGTTTTCACATATTTACAATAAATTCCTTTGTCTTAAATGGTGTGCTGGAAATTTGACTACTTGAAGACGAATTTGATATATCAAAGACATGAGTGAAATGTACGCCAAACTTAAAAGTTAAAAGATCACACTTATTCTGAAAGCAGCTTGGAATAGTGGGAGAATAGATCTGGTAATTTGACTCTTGTAGGTCAAGCTATTCCCTGGAAAAGAATGGTTTAAACTCCAGAGCCTCTTTGACATTGTGTTGGAGCAGTAACTTTGAACTCTCACTCGCAAGAAACATCGCAGAACGAATGGTCGTGGCCAAAAATTTCATGTTTCATTAAAACCTTTATTTATTGAAATCATCACAACTATTCCCAAGTAATAACAAAACAAGGGAAAACAATATTTATTCTGTATGAGAGGAGAGTGGTTAGCAAGTTGGCTGCATTGGTCAAGGCATTTCCTTGAGGAATTAACCAAAGAATGGATGTGACCTACTTTCTCGCACTAGGCCCATAGCCTTAAAACTTATGACATTTCAAGTGCTTATCCAAATGCTTTTTAAAGATTGTGAGGTTACCCACATTAATTACCCACCCTTGTAGTGCTTTTCAGATCCCCACCACTCTCTGGGTGATTTTTTCCCTTAAATCGCCTCAAAGTTTTATGCTCTTCACCTTAAAAGTATGCCCCTTGTCATTGACCCTTTGACTAAGCTGCTTTCCATTAATTCTGTCCATGCCTCTCATAATGTTATACACATTTATCTGGTAACTTCATTGCAAAGTAAACAACCCAACCTTATTCAGCATCTCTTCATAGATAAAGTGCTCCATCCCAGGCAACATCCTTGTGAATCTCCCCTGCATCCCTTCCAGTGCAATCCCATCCCATAGTTTGAAAACTGGAACAACAGACAGTACTCCAGTTGTGGTCCAATCAAAGACCTGTACAGTTCCAACATAACCTCTCTGCTCTTATATTAGAGGTAAGTATGCAATATGCCTTCTTAACTACCCTATTAACCTGCTACGTACATGTTCTTTCTGTCTTCTATCTTTCTGGTTGCTCACAACAATCGAGGTACTGTCCATACCCAGCATTTCCTCAGAGTTGTAGGAGCAAATTACTGCAGATGCTGGAATCTGTCCTGAAAACAGCCAATGCTGGAAATCACAGCAGGTCAGACAGCATACTGTGGAGAGGGCAAGCTGATGGAACTACTCCAAGGTGGATTGTGAAGTGCTTATGCCCTCTGCCAATGTAGCATTTGCATCTAAGGGAGGTTTGAACAAGCAAATGGCATGCTGGGATGCCATCACACAAGTACTCATGTCGGAAATTCCAGGCATCTAGTTTCTATTGGTGGCAGGGGGGAGTGCGTGGGGTGGTTCGTGTGTGAGAAAGTGAGCCTGCATATTAATGATGTGAAATGAATTTGTTATTAGTGTGATAATGGGCAATAATCCCTGTTAATAGGCCTCACATCACTCACAGGCAAGAATCCTGTCTCACCTACCCCCACCTCATCCCAAGTCCAGCACCCCCTCTCGTCCCCGCCTCCTTAACCTGTCCGTCTTTTCTCCCACCTATCTGACCCTCCCTCCTCACTGACCAACCCCCATCCCAACTCCCTACCTACACTCACTTTTACTCACTTCATCCCCGCTTCCATGACCTGTCCATCTTCTCCCCCACCTATCTGCTCCACTATCCACCTTCTATCACCGCCTGCCCCCCTCTCTATTTATTTCAGAGCCACATTCCCCTCCCCATTTCTGAAGAAGGGTCCAGACCTGAAATGTCAGCTTTCCTGCTCCTCTGATGCTGCCTGGCCTGCTGTGTTCATCCAGCTCCACACTGTGTTATCTCAGACTCCAGCATCGGCAGTTCCTACTATCTCATGGTGGAAAATATGACATTTTCATCTCAATGTCAAGAAGGACTTTGCATCCATAGAGTTTGAAAAGGAGAATTGCAAAACAGCGACCAAGATCCTAGATTTAGTAAAGACTGAAATTAGTATGATTAGTCTGAACCTGCTAACAGTAAGATGGGCAAGTGTATTCATTGGAAAAACATCATGAGATTGATGGGAATTATTTTAAAGAAAATTAAATACCAGGGTCCGAATAATGGTGCAGAGGGCAGGGATGAGGTGAGTGAGAGGCGTTGAGTGAACATGGTGCATAGTTGTTATCCATGAACTTTGATGAGAAGTGTGCTCAATGGTAGAGTCAGTGTGAGCAATAGCCCTTTGAGTGTGAAATAGCAAGGAGAAGATAGGGACACTTACCCTTGCAGAGCACAGAAGATCACTTACCTTCATCCTGCACTGTTAGACATTTCAAGGGACACAGTACAGACCCAGGCTACAATTTGTGAGCAGGCTGCCTTAGTCGAATAGTGTGGACTCCTGCGGCCTTGGGATGGAAAACTGACTGCCCTCCTTTCCATCTCCCCATCAATTAATGCCTCCAGGTCCTTATCAACGAAGCGACAAGTAAGCCTTCCTTGTCTCCAGGCTGTGTCCTGAATCTGGAGGCTCAAGTGTAAGGAGTCATTCCTGGCTTGCAGGATTTGAAGTAGTGGACAGCTGGGCTTTAAATACGGTGCCAGAGGCATGAAAGCTGGAAGATCTCAGCAGTAGTGAGCGATCCTGCCCCTGAGGCTGAACGAAAGGCACAGAAAAGCCTGGTTGCATATATAAGGTGAACAGTGAAAGGTAATGTGAGGTAGATCACTCTGAGCCATGGCAGACACAGGTGTAATGTATCCCACTCAACAAAACACCGAGAATGGGGAAGTTCTGCTAATAGTGTTTGCAGAGACAGCATCTTCATAATCTTTCAAAACTATAAGATCTTATCTAGTCATAACCTTAGTGTTCATGATCTAAGTAGTTTTATGTGTGGAGTTAAGGTGGTTTGTTCCAATTTAGATAATTTCCAGCAGCATGTTTTTATCAATTTAAAAATAAAGAAGAGAATTTGTTATCATTCATGTGCCTCAGACATTTTAATGAAATGCCTCATACATTATCATCACACGAAAATTAGCTGCAGAGGAGAAAAAATGTACAATTTCAATCTCTTTAAAAGCAAGCTTTAGCTGAATTAATGTTTTAGTTGAGTTGAAGATCTGGTAAAAGCAAAGGATTCTTAGTAAACTGTGAGGTTTCTTGTCGTTGAATTGCCGAGAGCTTAATACTCAAGTGAATTTGCCTCAAAGTCTTCCTTTCAAATGAGGCAATAGGTTGGCCTTACACTTTCTCTGTTGATCCTTTCACAATTTTGGAGACAGCAAAATTCTTTGTGTTTGAGATAAGGACCCATCACAATACGATGAAAGTACACAATACACTGTGACTTATTTTGTAATTGTCTAACACCCATCGAGTTTCAATTTCACTATTGTCCTTGGTGAAGTGAGATGGCTGGAGTAATCCTACCTGTTTACAGCTCATCCTTAACAAAAAGACTTGTGAATTTCACAAGTAGTTGGGAATTGCTCATTATTAATGAAATATTTTCTTGACTTTCAGGTCTCGTCTGGAGCTGATACCGCCAAAGTCACATGCCGTGTTGGCAGCCATTGTAAAAGCTGTTGTGTCCATTTTAAAAACAGTTTTTAAAAATATTGTAACACTTCATGCCTGCACTGAACATGGCATTATAAATATACAAATGATAAGAGATCATAGAAATATGATAATGATTATGTCCCAATTGGCAGGTCTGCCTCTCTGTCATTTCTGCCGAGCTGCAACGAGTTGATATTTTAGATGTAGTAGGAACTGCAGATGCTGGAGAATCTGAGATAACAAGGTGTGGGGCTGGATGAACACAGCAGGCCAAGCAGGTTCAGAGGAGCAGGAACGCTGACATTTCGGGCCT
>JAHRHZ010000031.1:11543997-11561952 GCA_024137785.1 Ginglymostoma cirratum
GAAGGGTCAGCGTTCCTGCTCCTCTGATCCTGCTTGGCCTGCTGTGTTCATCCAGCCCCACACCTTGTTATCTTTGATATTTTAGATGGCTGGATTTTGTCAGATTAGTTGCCATTTGTAGCCTGGCTCATGACAACAAGAAGGAGATGCAACAAGTCTCATATCAACCAGAGTTACTGTTGTGCCCACCACAGATACCATATTTTTCTGGATTATTTGTTCATTTTACAATGGGGAGGACTTAGACATGAGTATTTGTCTCATAGGAAGCAGTTTCTAAGGAGAGCTGTTAAATGAGCTGTGAACTCAAAGTCATTTGCAAAATGGTCAGTATCTGAGCAGGAGGCTATTATCCCAGAGTACAATAAGCAATTTAGTAGCATGAATTTGAAAGCAACTTGCAACCATCATGTTGGTTTAATCTTTTCCTGATCATGAGTAGTCTGGAATGATATAGAATTATACGAATACAAACTTGAAAGATAATCTGATTTATGAAAAATACATCCATTAGGTGACAAAGTGAAAGAAATGACTCAAATTTTCTGAGGAAGGGTCACCGGACCCAAAACATTAACTCTAAAACTCTAAAACTCAAAAACGTTAAAGCCATTTCTGATGAAGGGTTTAGGCCCGAAACGTCAAGTTTTCCTGCTCCTATGATGCTGCTTGACCTGCTGTGTTCATCCAGCCCCATGCTTGTTATCTCGTTAACTCTATAGATGCTGCCAGACCTGCTGAGCTTTTCCAGCAACTTTGTTTTTGTTTCAAATTTATAAGATGTGTTTTACCATTCCAGGATATCTCAATGCATTTGATATACACCTCTGTTTTAATACAAAAACATGACAGCCATCTAGTGCATGCTAAGTAAGAGTAAACTACTGCAGATGCCGGAATCTGTACTGAAAAGAACAAATGCTGGAGATCACAGCAGGTCAGACAGTATCCATAGAGAGCAAGCAAGCTAACATTTCAAGTCTAGGTGACAAAGATGAAGCTCTGATGAAGGGTCATCCAGACTTGAAACGTTAGCTTGCTCTGTCTCCATAGATGCTGTGTGACCTGCTGTGATCTCCAGCACTTGATGTTTTCACTGCCCACTGAGATTCCACATACAACAATGAAAAGATGGCTATTTAGATTTCTGAAGAAGGGTCCCGACCCGAAACATCAACTTTCCTGCTCCTCTGATGCTGCCTGGCCTGCTGTGTTCTTCCAGCTCCACACTGAGTTGTCTCTATTTCAGTGCTGTTGGTTAAGGAAGAAGATATTGGAGAAAACTCCCATGTTCTTCTTTGAAACAGTTCAATGGAATCTTTTTCATCCACCTGAGAGGATAGACAGGGCCTTGGTTTCAAGGCTCAGCCAAAATACAGTTTTGACAGTTCAGGAGCTGCTCGGTACATAGCAATGAATCAGATTAGATTATGAGCTCAGGTCTGTATACTCGGGCTTGAACCCCCTGCCTTCTGATACAAACATATAACGAAAGTTCGTAAATTCCGCAGGATGATTAATAACGGACAAGAGACTGTAGAGGCAAAGGATCTGCTCGGAGCTATAAGGCTGGAAGATGTAAGATTATTCTGTTAAGTGTGATGACTAATTGGTGTATGGGTGTTTTGTGTTTTAATTTTATTTTGCATTGTTGCACAAATATAAGTTAAACCAATTTAACCAAGTGACTCCAGCCATACCAATTGCTGGAGGCCAAAAGTAGAAATTTCAGACATCCAAAGTCCATTACATGCATTGCTAAACATACAGTGTGCCAAAGCTGGACCTCAATACTCAAATAATGGCATTATCACTACAAATAAACAGTGAATATATTGTCATATTACCACTGGCTCATGATGTGCAGTATGAGAATGACTGCAGAGTCAATACCACACTCCACCAGACTTGCAAGCCACTTCCAATCTCTTCAATTGTGCATACTAGTGTCTTGGCCTGTTCTTGAATGTTGCCAAAACACAACTTGTAGATCAACCCAGACCTGGTCAAGCTGATCCAAATCAAGATTCTACATTATGGGATCACTTTGACTTAGAAGCATTCTGGCATTTAGATGTTAATTTCAATTTGACTTTCACCCAGAAATACCTACTTCTTCCAAAATGATAATTGCATCTGTTTTAAGGATTAGTTTATGGTGTGGCTTCTCTATAAAAAGATCTTTTAATGTTATGCTATAAAGACAGCAACTTGCATTCATATTACCTTTACCAGTGTAAAGTATTCCAAACCGCTTTTACAGAGGCATTATCAAATTAAATCTGATACTAAGCCAAAAAAGGCAATACGTTTGGGATTAAAAGCTTCTTTGATAAGTTAAGGTTTAGAACATAGAACATAGAACATTACAGCGCAGTACAGGCCCTTTGGCCCTCGATGTTGCACCAACCTGTGAAACCAATCTGAAGCCCATCTAACCTACACTATTCCATTATCATCCATATGTTTATCCAATGACCATTTAAATGCCCTTAACGTTGGTGAGTCTACTACTGTTGCAGGCAGGGCATTCCACGCCTTTACTACTCTCTGAGTAAAGAACCGACCTCTGACATCTGTCCTATATCTATCACCCCTCAATTTAAAGCTACGTCCCCGCGTGCTAGCCATCACAACCCAAGGAAAAAGGCTCTCACTATCCACCCTATCTAATCCTCTGATCATCTTGTATGTCTCTATAAAGTCACCTCTTAACCTTCTTCTCTCTAATGAAAACAGCCTCAAGTCCCTCAGCCTTTCCCCATAAGACCTTCCCTCCAGACCAGGCAACATCCTGGTAAATCTCCTCTGCACCCTTTCCAATGCTTCCACATCCTTCCTATAACGCGGCGACCAGAACTGTACGCAATACTCCAAGTGCGGCCGCACCAGAGTTTTGTACAGCTGCAACTTGACCTCATGGCTCCGAAACTCAATCCCTCTACCAATAAAACCTAACACACTGTACGCCTTCCTAACAACCCTATCAACCTGGGTGGCAACTTTCAGGGACCTATGCACATGGACACCGAGATCTCTCTGGTCATCCAGACTACCAAGAATCTTACCATTAGCCCAGTACTCTGTATTCCTGTTACTCCTTCCAAAGTGAATCACCTCACACTTTTCCGCATTAAACTCCATTTGCCACCTCTGGGCTCAGCTCTGCAGCTTATCTATGTCCGTCTGTAACCTGTAACATCCTTCCGCACTATCCACAACTCCACCGACTTTAGTGTCATCTGCAAATTTACTAACCCATCCTTCTACGCCCTCATCCAGGTCATTTACAAAAATGACAAACAGCAGTAGCCCCAAAACAGATCCTTGCTGTACACCACTAGTAACTGAACTCCAGGATGAACATTTCCCATCAACCACCACCCTCTGTCTTCTTACAGCTAGCCAATTTCTGATCCAAACCACTAAATTACCCTCAATCCCATGCCTCTGTATTTTCTGCAATAGCCTACCATGGGGAACCTTATCAAATGCTTTACTGAAATCCATATACACCACATCAACCACTTTATCCTCATCCACCTTAAGGACAGCATTAAGGAGTAGAGAGTGTCAGAGACTTTGTAGTGTTTAACAAGAAAGTTCCAGGCTTGGCACCCAGGCTGCCGAAAATCATCAGCAACAAGATAAAAGATACACAAGAGACCAGGTTTGAGGGAACACAGAGGGCTTAAAACATTATAAAGCAAGAGGATGTTACAGAGATGAAATGGCAGAAAGCCATGCAGAAACTTGAACAAAATTAAGATTCTTAAATTTGAGGAATTGCCAGACCAGGAGTTTATGTGGTTAGTGAGAACAGGAATCAGTCTGAACAAGAAGCTATCGAAATGACCATATCCCTGGTAAGGTGTGCACAAACAAGAGAAGCATATTCTGTGTCTTATCGAGAAACAACTGATCTCAAAATTCTCTGCTGATATACAGCCATACGATGTAACAGCTGATAGTCAGCTTTGTGGAGTTGATGCATCAGGGGAGAATAGTTTACCATAGGCGTAATGCACTAAGCATGTGTGTTCCCTTTTACAACTCACCTTTAACACAGGTAGAAATAACCTTGACCTTAGGTCAAAACAATGCTGTGTTGCAACATCTGCTGGCAGTTGCCTGAAGCATGCAAATAGTTTGACATTTCACCCTATATTTCTTATTGACTGGATCACCAATCCTCACCATCCCTTAATCCTCATCCACTTTATTCATCGCCATTACTTCAGACTGAAAATTCAGCTTTATCTTCATATTGAAACATCAGAATCCTGCTTTCAGTTTGGGTTACTGTGATTGTTCAGAGCATTCTTAGTAAGTTGTGAAAACATTAAAAAAAAATACTGAATAATGCAGTTTGAATAAGAGAGGTTTAATGACAACACATGGCTTCCTGATAAGACCTGGTTCAATGAGGTTTGACCCATACACATTTGACCCTTCCACTCAAAAGGGCAAATACTAACATGGAAAAAGAAGCCTCTGCCTATCAGGCGCTATTTTTAGTTGGAACAACTGACAGCCACGTCAGGAATCCTTTCATAATCTGCCTCCAAACTAAACTGATGCACAGTCTTCTTCGATCGACTTCTGTCCAGCCTTAAAAAAATCTCAGTCATTTCAACCCTCAACGACCCCACTACCGGCAAAAGTTAACACCCTAACATCCCGCCAGCCTGGGTTGGGGGGGGGAAAAAAACAGCAAAGAAAAAAGCCAGCAGCAGTGCCAAAGGTGTTCACCCAATTCCAGGTAAGGCTCGGCAAAGTTTCTCCTGCGATCCACTGTCTAATGGAGTGGCCGAGAACTTAAAGGCTTGTCTGAGAAGCCAACTTGATGATTCCGGCTGAGTTGTTGTCCCGTTTGTTGGGAGCCAGCGTGAAAGGGGACACTTGAAACAGCTCAAGGAGAAAGTGAGCTGGTATGGACGGAAGGCCCGTTCTAATTGGGGAGCTGCTTTTGGAAAGGTGACCCTTTCCGCTTGTCTTTGTCGCTAGTCCTGGATTTGTGTGTATTTGTTGGACCGGTTTAACCTCTCGGAGTTGGACTGGGGACCTCGCTCATCGTGACAGAGCCACAGAACCCAGCTCCAGTCCTATGACCGTGACGTGTCTGGCCCAAGAAAGGACATTGACCTTTTCAGTCCCACTGTTCCGCTCTTCCAGCTGCCAGGGGACCGTAACTTTGAAACTTTGAGGCCGTGACTCATCCCCATGCTATCCACTCTCGCCTCCAATGCTTATTCTTAGGAGATGATTCTCCTGCTTATACCACATGCATGACCCAGTCTGGTCCCTCTGCTCCGCGTAACACAGTACATTTAACACCGTTTAAGAATTAACGCACGCGGAAAAATGCTGGAAAATCTCTGCAACATCTATGGGGAGAAGGAGAGAGAAAGGGGGCAGAGTTAACGTTTCGAGTCCCAGTATGACTCTTTTTCAGAAGGAGAAGTTTAGTGAAAGTTAACATTGTTCAGTGGAAGTTATTTGGAATTGTTGATTTCTTTATTACGTGCCATGTTTTTAATAAATGCCATACCAGGGATAAAATTCCTAAGATCTGTCTGGGATTTGAGTAATAGGATGGATGTGAACTGCTATAGAATTTGATGCCCCCGTTTAATCATGTCTACATTGACATTTTTGACATAACTGTAGATTCAACACGCGAACTCCCGCTGAAAGGAAAATGTGTTATGGGTTCTTGTTCACTGGTGTAGCGATTTAACTAAGGGAAGACATTCTTTCAAATGTTCTCAGCACTGAGAATATAATTTCAGTGTCTATTAAAGATTCACTCAGATCTGAGCGAACAGAGGCTCAAGTGTTTATGTTCGATGTCCCTGGAAGAGGTATCCAGGCAACATTGAAATGGACACTGAAAGATTATCTTTGGTGGGGCCGCTAACAAAGTTACAGCTACAGAGTTAGTTCCAGCTCTCTCCGCCGTTCCAGCTCCTACATTCTGGATGTTTGGGTTTAACTGTCTTTTCTCGTTTCCAGCGGGAAATCCAGCTTCCCTCTACGCAATGTCCAAGCGAAGCTCCAATGTCAAATCCATCCAGGTGAGATGAAAACACCTCTGATCTTAGCTGTCGGTATACCGCTGGATACTGTGAGTGACACTGTGACTACACTATATGTCACTACCCTGTCTTGGGGTGACGGTCTCTAGCGACGCTAACAGCTTGTTCTGTTTGATTCATTTTGCAGGCTAACATAAACATCCCCATGGGCGCTTTCCTGCCCGGAGCTGGACATCCCAGCAAAAGAAAAGAGGGTACCTTAGAACCTGATGAGGTGAGTGAGAAACTGGAGAATGAAAGTCAAGGTAAAGTCGCCATCGTCCTACCAGACCGCACCGCTGCCCTTTCATGAGAGACAGAGAGGACTGGTAATGGTTCAGGCCTCAGGCAAAGGGAGAGATTGAGAAGAAGAGTCCATTCCTCTGCTGGTACGGGAATTGAACCCACCCTGCTTCGCAAAACAGCCGTCCTGCCAACTGAGCTGACTGACCCCTCTCCCCCTCCTACTGGTTAACAGGAATAAAAGAAATAACTTAAAAAGAAAGTGTCAGACCAGACTCCAAACCTTAACTTTTTCCACCACAGATGCTGCCAGTCTGTTGACTTTCTCCAGCACTTCCTATTTTTTTTCCTGCCTTATATGGCTTTCATTAAAGAAACAGTTTGTGTTCATTTAGCACTTTTTAATGACGTAAGGATGTTCCAAAGTGTTTAACATATAAGTAAGTATTCTGTTTTGAAGTGCCGTAGGTAAATCCATAGCCAATTTAACGCATCATGGATAACAAGCATGGGGCTGGATGAACACAGCAGGTCAAGCAGCATCATAGGAGCAGGAAAATTTGACGTTTCATGGTTCCACAAACAGCAAAGTGATAATGATCAAGTGATCTGTTTTCATCAGTTTTGGTAAATGGATCATTACTATTGGTTGCGAGCAATTGCACCCCTTTTTAAATTATTTGAAAAATCTTTTGCATTTTTGGTTGCATGTCAGCCCGATACTCCTGATCTTTAGGCACCTGCTGTGGAGAGGTGTGGGCAGATGGGAGGACCTCCTCATAGGTCTGTTCCTGGGCCTGGCCAGGTTGGCTTTGAACAGACCCAAGCAGCGGGCTGTAGAGTGTGTCTGCCAACTGTCTGACCCTCTCCCACAGTTAACTTCATGCCAAGGTGTCCTTGGAGATGGAGTAAGCGGTATCCATCAATGTTTTTGATGCCTTTAGAGACAAGTGGGCACTGTGGGAGAACACAGTACTTTATTTCCCCCTCCAACTCCATTTGATGGTTTGCATTGCCCTAAATGGGCTTTCCTTCTGAATAAACTAATTGGCTGCACTGGTGATTTGCTGGTGATGGTTAGTGTTTAAAAAGGGAAGTGAAAAACAAAAAAAAAGTCACAGTGATTTTGGGGATAGGAAAGTTGAGTGTGATAGCACTTCAAATATAAATCATTATTACCAGGCAGATCTGTCCTGGGCTTCCTCCAATGGAGGACGTTAACACCCAACTGGGAACAGAGACAAGGTCTCATTTTAACGTCTCACCCAAATGACAGCATGTCTGAAAGTGCAGCACTCCCCCAGTATTGCTGTGAATTGTCAGCCTACATTGTGCACTCAATGTCTCAAACTCACAGCCTTCTAACTCAAAGGCAGAGTGAATCATACAGACAACTAAATACTGATCATGGAACTATAACAACAACTAGAAAGTCGTGAAAGATTCGGAGTTGAATGTGGTATGTTTTGGAATTCATTTCAACTGCTAACTCAGTGCCCAAGAAGAAGAAAAAGGAAGATTTTACATCATCCTATTATTTACCAGTGTTAAAAAAAAGACAATGGAACTGTGTCCCTGTCTCCACACCAGGATTGTGTAGAGTTAACTTGTTGGAAAAGTTTTATCCCTTTGATAAATACTGTCTTGTGAAATTTTGTGTAAGACCATGTCACACTTCACAGAATGAAGCATCATGCCAGGACAGAGTACTTGTGCATCAGTACAGAAGAAAGATTTGCATTTAAAGAGCATTGTCCTTGGGCTCACAATGGCCCAAATTGGTTTTATAGACAATGGAGTATTTTTAAAGTGTGATCACCACTGTAACACTAGAAACATGGCAGGCAATTCGTTCACTGTAAGTTTCCACCGACAGAAATCAGATCTTCTGTTCTAACAACAAGAATTTGTATCAGTATAATATCCTTAATGTAATAAAACCAAATTACCAACTAACTTCACAGGAGCACGAAAAAACATAACTTGACACTGAGTCACATAAAAAGATACTAGAATAGATTATCCAAAACTCATGGTAAAATATATCGGTTTTAAGGAGTCTTTCTTGCAGGAAAGAGATGGAAAACTTTAGAGAGGCAGTTGCGGAGCTTAAGGTCTTGATGGCTTATTGTCACCAAAGGTGGAACAATTAAAATGTGGAATGTTCAAGATGCCAGGTTTCACTGGGAGAACAGATATGTGAAAAGGTTTTAGTCTGGAAGAGAGCACAAAGCAGCATGGAACAGTGCTGGGGGCATAGGTGTCTGTGGAAACAAGTACTAGAGGAGAATTTTAAAATTGAAATGATACTTAACTGCTAGACAATGCAGATTTGTGAGCATGTGTGATAAGTGAACAGGACTTGGTGCACATTAGGCTATAGGCAGCATCATATAGGATGTCTAATACAGCAAAACAGAATATGGGAAGTCAGTCAGTGGAGCAATAGAATGGTCAACCTGCAGACCTAACAAAGGCTACAAATAAGGGTTTATACAGTAGATGAGCTTAGCTGGAAACTGAGTAGAGTAGAGTTACAGAGATGGAAATGGGTGGTCAATGACGGTGTGGATATGTAGTTGGAAGCTCATCTAAGGGTTAAATATGACACCAAGATTATGAACAATTTGGCTGAGCTTCAGACAGTTGCCAAAGAGAAGGTTGGAAATGTGACAAGGGAATTAAGTTTGTGGCACAGACCAAAGATAGTTAGTAGAAATTTATGGCTATCTGATACTGGATGTTCACTAAGCAATCTGATCATTTAGAGACAGTGAAGAGGTTGAGAGAGGTAATGGTGATGTAGAGCTGGGTGTCAGCGGTGGTTATGCTTGACAATGTGTTTTTAGATGATGGATCAAGTTGAAGATGACAAATAGGAGGGAGCCGAGAAATGTTCCTTGGGAGACAACAATGTAATGGTGTGGGCATTGGAAGAGAAGCCAAAGCAGGTAATTCTCTGGCTATAAATAAATAGATTTGAACCAGGAAAGCAGAGTCCCACTCAGGTTAACAATTGTGAGAAGATGTTGAAGAAAGACAGGATAATAGCACAGCTCCATTCAATATCATTTGTGACTTTCAATAACTTCATTTTTACATCATGGCAGGGTGTAAAACTGATTGGCAGGATTCACGTATGAGGTGTCTAGAAAGAAGGGAGGGGATTTGTAAGGCAACCAATGTTTCAAAGGCTTTGGAGGGGTAAGGGACATCAAAGATGGGGCTGATGTTTGCAAAGATAGAGGGGGTAGAGGGTTGTCTTTGATTGGAAGCAGGTTGATGATCTTGCAATTGTCATGTCGGGAGTTAGGTAGAAAATTAGCGAGCAGCACCTGTAAAGTAATAATCTCAGATTATTTCCTGTGTAATTATAAAAGGTACTATTCTAAAGGATATGCAGGGGCAGATAGACCTGGGGTATACGTACCTAAGTCATTAAAGATGACAGGATAGGAAGAGAAACATGATAATAAAGCATAAACTATTCTAGCTTTCATTAACAGGGGAATGGAGTACACGAGCAGCTGATTATGATGAACTTATATCAGACACTGGTTAGACCTCAGATGGAGTGTTGTGCATAGCTATAGATGCCACATTAATGGAAGGAAGTGAATGCATTGGAGACAGTGTAGAGAGATTTAGAAGAGTTGTTCCAAGGATGAGACACTTCAGGCCTGAAGATAGCCTGGAGAAGTTGGGATTTCTTTCCCTAGAGAGGAGAAGGCCAAGGAGAGATTTGATAATAGCTGTCAAAATAATAGTGAGTCTGAGCAGAGCGGAGAGGGAGAAACCTGTTTCCATTTATAAATGGATTAAAATCAGACAGCACAGTTTTAAAGTGTTTTGCAAAAGAAGGAAAAATGAGATGAAGAAACTGTTTTTACATAGTGACTACTTAGGGTATAGGATGCACTGCTTGGAAATGTGGTGGAAACAGGTTCAATGGAAGCAATGAGAAGGCTGTTGCACAATTACCTAAGTGGAAACAAAGTGCAAAAATGCAGTAGATTGGCACAAAGTTAAAATGCTCAGAGAGCCACTACAGACATGGTGGACTGACTAACCTCCTCCTGCACTGTGATGATTTTTTTGATTTTGTGATCTCATCTCATTTGAAAAGCGCATATCTGAAAATTGAGAACAATCACCGTTTTGGACTGAAATGTGAGCTTTGTGCTCAGACTGTGTTTCTCTGGAGAGGGAGACCTGCTGTGACTCAGAGGTGAGAGTGCAACCACAGAGTACAGGTTTGCACTATTCCAAGATGAAAAAATTTGATTGGACTCATAACTTTTTGACTCACTGATGAGAGTGCTATCACTGCCAAAGTAGAGCTCTGAGTACAATTCACAGTTTGACATTGAGACCAAGATAAAAACAAGGTGTGAGCTAAGGCATTGCTGTATATTTTTATGAAATTTAGTAATTGTTTAATCTGATACAGGGGACATGCATTAAATCAGAAGAAAAAAAAGAGCTGCCTGGAGCAGTGAAGTTACCAGGACCAGCAGTCAACCTCAAGCAACTTCAGAATGCCAAGAGTGAGTTGAAATTTGTCCCCAAGTTCGAGTAAAAGTGAGTTGGGTTCAGATTCAGAAATGTCGATAGCACTGACTTTCACTTTTGATCCACCTCTGCTCCTGCAGAATGGCAATGGGCATCTCATACAGCCCAACAATTTATACAGGTCTATATACTGGTATTGATAGAATAAACATACCATTTGTATAATGGTTGTATAATGAAACTTTGCTACTGATACTTCTGTTACTGTAAAATCAATGTTTGCCTGCCATTTGTACTGTTTTCTTAAAAATGTAAGTATAAAATATTGTATTATAAAATAACTACAATTTATTAAACAATAAATCTTATTAATTCAAAGCTTCACTGTTTGATAAATAATGTTTTAATAGAACACATGGTGTTAAATAAGTGAATGTTTTAATTAAAGATATTGAAAAATTACACTGTCTTGCCTTAGAGATAGTAGGAACAGCAGATGCTGGAGAACTGTTCGAACAGTTCATCCACTTCACCAACACCTTCCACCCCAACATTAAGTTCACCTGGACCATCTCTGATACCTCTCTCTCCTTCCTGGACCTGTCTGTTTCCATCTCTGGCAACCACCTGGAAACAGATGTCCATTTCAAGCCCACTGACTCCCACAGCTACCTAGAATACACCTCCTCCCACCCAACTTCCGGCAAAAATGCTATCCTCTATTCCCAATTCATTCACCTCTGCTGCATCTGCTCCCAGGATGAGGCATTCCACTCCCGAACATGTCAGATGTCCTCGTTTTTCAAGGACCGCAAATTTCCCCCCTCAGTGGTCGAGAACGCCCTGGACCGTGTCTCCTGCATTTCCTGCAACTCATCCCTCACACCCCCTCCCCACAATAACAACCAAAACAGAATCCCTCTCGTCCTCACATACCACCTCACCAACCTCCGGATCCAACGCATCATCCTCTTGACACTTCTGCCATCTGCAATCTGACCCCACCACCAAAGACATTTTTCCGTCCCCACCCTTATCTGCTTTCTGGAGGGACCACTCTCTCCGTGACTACCTTGTCCGCTCCACACTCCCCTCCAGCCCCACCACACCCAGCACTTTTCCCTGCAACCGCAGGAAGTGCTACACCTGCCACCACACCTCCTCCCTCACCCCAATCCCAGGCCCCAAGAAGACTTTCCACATCAGGCAGATGTTCACCTGCACATCTGCTAATGTGGTATACTGTATCTGCTGTTCCCGTTGTGGCCTCCTCTACATCGGGGAAACCAAGCAGACGCTTGGGGACCGCTTTGGAGAACACTTACGCTCAGTTTGCACTAAACAACTGCACCTCCCAGTCGCGAACCATTTCAACTCCCCCTCCCACTCCTTAGATGACATGTCCATCCTGGGCCTCCTGCAGTGCCACAACGATGCCACCCGAAGGTTGCAGGAACAACACCTCATTTTGCTTGGGAACCCTGCAGCCCAATGGTATCAATGTGGACATCACAAGCTTCAAAATCTCCCCTCCCCCAACTGCATCCCAAAACCAGTCCAGCTTGTCCCCATCTCCGTAACCTGTCCTTCCTCCCACCTATCCCCTCCTCCCACCTCACGCCCCACCCCCATCTCCTACCTACTAGCCTCATCCCGCCCCCTTGACCTGTCCGTCCTCCCTGGACTGACCTATCCCCTCCCTATCTCCCCACCTAAACTCACCTTTACTGGCTCCATCCCTGCCTCTTTGACCTGTCTGTCTCCTCGCCACCTATCTTCTCCTCTATCCATCTTTTACCTGCCTCCCCCTCTGTCCCTATTTATTTCAGTACCCCCCTTCCCCTCCCCCATTTCTGAAGAAGGGTCTAGGCCCAAAACGTCAGCCTTCCTGCTTCTCTGATGCTGCTTGGCCTGCTGTGTTCATCCAGCTCTACGCCTTGTTATCTCACTGTCTTGCCTTGTGTAGTTCCAAGAACCTGTTGTCAGCTGTGGACTGATTCCTGGCCCACTACTGGTTTCACTGTTGCAAATCTGCTGAATAATGCCTCAGCAAAACCCAATACAAGCACTCAAAGCCCATCTCCTAGTTACATACTAAATGTTTGTTGTTCAATGCGATGTGTGTAGACACAGCTCACATTACAAGACAGCCTGGTCCTTCAGATTGAACCATGCATTATCACCAATATGCTTGTTTATGACTGTAACATTTATTTAAGGACATGAGGTGTTCCAAAAAAAAAATCCCAGACTATCAGTACAAGCTTACCGAATTCTGTTAGAGTCCATAGGGCTAACTTTAATTCAGCTTGCCAAGCAAATAGATGGGCAGCAGCAGCATTAGAATAGTGAGCTGGCACAACTCTGTTCCACTCCACCTATTTATTGGAGCCTTCACTGGACAGTCTTAGCACTGGCCCAAATTATGAGATCCTGATGCAACCTTGAGGGTCAAGCAGGCGGAGTGTTGGTCATACACATTCCCCAAATGATTTAAGAGACGATAGTTCAATAAAAGGTAAGTGAGAAAATTTTGCGGAAGCTGGAGAAACTGGGTTGGGTGTATGCTGAGCGCCTGTTCTGATAATTCTGAGATTATACCCTGCTGAAAGTGAATTTTAATCCCAGCACATACTAGGTGTAGCTTATATTTCAGGGCATTTTGTTGATTATTCATAAATATTTATATAAGCACAAGCCATAGTGCCACTTTCATAAAGGTGAGAGGCCAATACGTTTAAAAATTATTGTGGGTGACAGGTATTGTAGTTTTCTGGAAACAGGTTTAGGTGGAATAGTGTCCTTCCTTTGTGCTCAACTTTTGCACCTTGTCAATTAATATGCAAAAGATGTGAAAATCATTGCTTAAGTGAACATATCATGTAGAATTTATGATGGAAAATTAAATGAAATGCAGCAACGACATTATGAAGAGTTTGTATGCCAACACAAAAGGGTTGAAGGTTTGAGTTTATTAAATAATTTTAATTTCATGTGTATTTGTTGACAGCAAACTAAGGAAGAACAAAGTCATTTTTTAAAAAAGTTTGAAATAGACGTGTTTCTTATCGGCTATTTTCCAGAACATTGATAAGGAACTGAAGAATTTTCTTGTCCTCTCTGAAACAGCATCTTTTTGATAGTCAGCTTTTCTCTTTAAGAAAAAGTATGCATAGGTAATTTTTAATGTTTGGGGACATCTACCCCTTAGATAAAACATTTCAAACATTAGCGCAGTTGAAATGAAGATAAAAAATATTTTTCCTCTAATATATGCCTTTTGCAATAGCTTAAAGAACTTTACAATCACTGAACTATTTTTGAAGTGTAGTCACTGTTGTAATATAGAAAATCATTTCGGACATTCCAGTACCAGGATTCCGACATGATTTGGCAGATCCATAAAGACTGTTATAACTCTTTAAATACTTCTTTGCTTTCACACACGACATACCACAAACACATCTGAAGTTATTGGACTTGAAACATTAACTCTGCTTTGCCATACACAGATACTACTAGACTTGCCTTCATTGCTCAGACCTTTGAGTATAGGAGTTGGGACATCATGTTGAGGTTGTACAGGACATTGGTGAGGCCTCTACTGAAGGACTGTGTGCAGCTGTCGTCGCCCTGCATTAGGAACGATATTATTAAATTGGAGAGAATTCAGAAATGACTTACCAGGATGTTGCCGGGAATGGCGGGTTTGAGTCATGGAAATAAGCTGGATAGACTGGGACCTTTTTCACTGGAGCATAAGAAATTAAAGGGTGAGCTAATAGAGGTTTATAAAATCATGAGGGGCATAGATAAGGTGAATAGCAAGGGTCTTTTCCCCAGGGCAGGTGAGTTCAAAACTAGGGGGCATATTTTTAAGGCGAGTGGAGAAAGTTTTAAAAAGAACATGAGGGGCAACTTTTTTACGCAGAGTGTGGAAATGAACTGCCAGAGGAAGTGGTGGATGTGGGTA
Source organism: Ginglymostoma cirratum (assembly GCA_024137785.1). Classification (NCBI taxonomy): domain Eukaryota; kingdom Metazoa; phylum Chordata; class Chondrichthyes; order Orectolobiformes; family Ginglymostomatidae; genus Ginglymostoma; species Ginglymostoma cirratum. Next base: position 11,558,803 of record JAHRHZ010000031.1, read on the forward strand.
CAGTTGTAACAGTTAAAAGACATTTGGATAAGTACATGAATAGGAAAGGTTTGGAGGGATATGGGCCAAACACAGACGGATGGGACTAGTTTAAATTGAGAACATAGTGTGGACTTCAGCAAGGTGTTCAACAAGGTTTTGCATGGTTAGACTGGTTAGCAAGGTTAGATCACATGGAATCCGGGGCAGCTATCCATTTGAATACAAATTTGGCTTGAAAGTAGGAAACAGAAAGTGGTGGTGGAGCATTGTTTTTTGGACTGGAGGCCTGTGACCAGTGGTGTGCCGCAAGGATCAGTGCTGGGTCCACTGCTTTTTGTCATTTATACAAATGATTTAAATGTGAATATAGGAGGAATAGTTAGTAAGTTTGCAGTTGACACCACAACAGGACCATTATCAGATGGGCCGATGAGCTGGGGAGTTGCATTCCAGTAAGGCAAATCAAGGCAGGACTTATACACTTAATGATAGGGCCCTGGGGAGTGTTGCCAAGCAAAGAGAGCTTGGGGTGCAGGTTTATTGTTCCTTGAAGATGGAATCACAGATAGACAGGGTAATGAAAAAGGCATTTGGTACGCTTGCCTATATTAGTATTTGATTGATTTGAGTCTAGGAGTTAGGATGGCATGTTGCGGATGTGCAGGACATTGGTTAGGCCATTTTTAGAATGCTGCAGTCAATTCTGGTCTCCCTGCTATAGGAAGGATGTTTTTAAACTTGAAAGGATGCAGAACAGATTTACAAAGATGTTACCAGGGTTGGAGTGTTTGAACTCTACGGAGACACTGAATAGGCTAGGATTATTTTCCCTGGAGCATTGGAGGCTGAGAGGTGGCCTTATTGAGGTTTATAAAATCATGAAGGGCCTGGATAGTGTAAACAGCCAAGATCATTTTCTGAGGGGAGGAAGTCCAAAAATAGAGGGCATAGGTTTAAGGTAAGAGGGGTAAGATTTAAAAGGAAACTAAGGGGCAACATTTTCATGCAGGGGGTGGTGCGTGTATGTAATGAACTGCTAGAGAAAGTGGCGGAGGCTGGTACAATTACAACATTTAGAGTCATAGAGATATCCAACACAGAAACAGGCCTTTCAGTCCAACTTGTCCATGCCAAGCAGATATCCTATGTAAGTCCAGTCTCATGTGGCAGCATTTGGCCCATTTCCCTCTAAAGCCTTCCTATTCATATTCCCATCTAGATGCCTAAATGTTGTAATTGTACCAGCCTCCACCACTTCCTCTGGCAACTCACACCACCCTCTGTGTGAAAAAGTTGCCCCTTAGGTCCCTTTTATATCTTTCTCCTCTCACCTTAAACCTATGCCTTCTTGTTGTGTACTTCCCCATCCTGGGAGTAAGACTTTGGCTATTCACCCTATCCATGCCCCTGGTGATTTTATAAACCTCTATAAGGTCACCCCTCAGCCTCTGACATTCCAGAGAAAATAGCCCCAGCCTATTCAGCCTCTCCCTTTCGCTCAAACCCTCCAACCCTGGCAACATCCTTGTGAATCTTTTCTGAACCCATCCAAGTTTGACAACATCCTTCCCATTGAAGGGAGACCAGAATTGCATGCAGTATTCCAAAAGTGGCCCAGCCAATGACCTGTACAGCCGCAACCTGACCACCTAACTGCTATACTCAATGTATAGACCAACAAAGGCAAGCATGCAAAAAGCCTTCTTCAATATCCTATCTACCTGTGACTTCACTTTCAAGGAACTATGAGCTGCCTTTCCAAAATACAGCACCTCACATTTATCTAAATTACAATCTATCTGACACTTCTCGGCGCATTGGCCCATCTGATCCCATTGTACTCTGAGATAACCTTTGTGCTGTCCACTACACCTCCAAATTTGGTGTCCACTGCACACTTACAAACCATACCTCTGAGGTTCACATCCAAATCATTTATATAAATGACAAAAAGTAGTGGATCCAGCATCGATCCTTGTGGCACACTGCTGGTCACAGGCCTCCAGTCTGAAAAGCAACACTCCACCACTACCCTCTACCTTTTACCTTCGAGCCAGTTCCATAACCAAATGGCTAGTTCTCCCTGTATTCCATGTGATCTAACCTTGCTAATTAGTCTACCATGAGGTACCTCGTCAAACACCTTATTGAAGTCCATGTAGATCATGTCCACCGCTCTGCCATCATCATTCGTCTTTGTTACTTCGTCAAAAAACTTGATCAAGTTAGTGAGAAACGATATCCCACGCACAAAGCCATGTTGATTATCTCTAATCAGTCCTTGCCTTGCCAAATACATGTAATTCCTGTCCCTCAGGATTCCCTCCAACAACTTACCCACCACAGATGTCGGGCTCACCGTTCTACATTTCCCTGGCTTTTCCATACCTTTCTTAAATAGTGGCACCATGTTAGATAAAAGGCATCTGGATGGGTACATGAATAGAAAGGGTTTAGGGGGATATGGCCCAAATTCTGGAAAATGGGACTAGACTAATTTAGGATATCTGGTTGGCATGGGCGATTTGGTCCGAAGGGTCTGTTTCCATGCTGTACATCCCTATGCCTCTATGACTAGTTGGACGGAAGAGTCTGTTTCCATGCTGTATGAACTGCTGAATTTCTCCAGCAGGTTTTGTTTTTATGTTACTCCTAATGCTAAACAAGATTTAATGCTCATAGGGTAGATTTCTGAAAAATATAATAAGTAACATACTGCATAAATTGAGGGAATAAAATGTCAAAGATATTTTGCTTGTTTCTTTCACTTCCCTTCTGTGGCTGTGACTCTTGTTTGAGAAGCAGTTCAATGAATGATGATCACCATTTACTAACTTGCTTTTGTTCATATGTGAATTATGACAATGGATACCAGCAGCCTCTTTGGTGTGAATGGAGACATCATGTATAATTCAGATCTTCTTGTCACTCAATGTCCACAAAAGTGTCATTGGATAACAATCAAGCTAAAAAATCAGCACAGACTGTCACTGAACCATTGCATTTCCCCCAGTCGACAGAAGTCCATGATTTGTTAACTAAACTTACTGGGGTTGGTGTAGAATAGGTTTGTTTTGGATGGCATTGCAAAATGGGTAATCATGGAAAGCAGCACATTTTATATCTATCCGTCCTCCCTGGACTGACCTATCTCCTCCCTACCCCCCC
>JAHRHZ010000031.1:11566952-11584461 GCA_024137785.1 Ginglymostoma cirratum
TGTGGAGCTGGAGGAACATAGCAGGCTAGTCAGCATTAGAGGAACAGAAAAGCTGATGTTTTTCTTCAGAAAAATGGGTCCTGACCTGAAACGTCAGCTTTCTTGTTCCTCTGATGCTGCCTGGCCTGCTGTGTTCATCCAGCTCTACACCTTGTTATCTCAGATTCTCCAGCATCGGCTAGTTCCTACTATCTCAAGGTTTTAGACCAGTATCTGACACTGTATGCCATTGACTCGTCTCTGTTTTAGAGCTGGGCTGGAACATTAGTTACTGAAAAGTTACCATTATGAGGAATCCTTTCTTATATGAACTGGCAGATCACTACAATGCTGAAGTAGCTGTGGTTTTCTGAGAAGGGTGCAGGTTAGACCCAAATTAATCAGGTTTTTAGTTATCATGTAAGTTTCAGACAGATTCAATTAGAAGTGTATTGTTTGTACTCAATTCTACGGAAGAACGCAGAATGCATCTCCAGCTGCAGGTCTGAACAGCTGTGGGAGCATATGGTTACAGCTCAATTACATTTAAAAAGATATAAAGAAAAGTGGCTGAATAGGGGTAGAAAATTGTGAAAAAAGCTTAAAGAAACAGCTTTTACCAAAAATGAAGAACAATGGACCAAGTAACAGTTAAAATAAAAGGAAAGGAAATGCAAGGTTTAGGGAAAGGATAATCAAAGAATAAGAAGATCAAAATTTCACACAGTAATCAAGACATGGGCTCACCCATGAGCCAAAAAACTGAAGCATAAAATTCTCATTTTTATTTTCAATTCCTTTCACAATAAAAGATGGCATCCCATTAGCCTTGAGAGATTACATGTTGTGACTGCATATTAACCTTCTGTCACTCATAAACTAGAACACCTAGATCCCTCTGCACCTTGAATTCTGCATTAGTTCTCTCTTTAAATAACATTCTCCTTTTTTACTAGTTCTGCCAAAGTGAACAATTTCATATTTTCCCACATTATCCTCCATCTGCCAGATTGTTGCCCACTAACTCAACACATCTATATCCATCTGCTACTTCCTCACATCGTCTTCACAACACACTTTGCCACATGGCTTGGTGTATTCTGTGAACTTAACTACCCAGGACACCTATGTTGTGTCTGCAAAACAGACCCTGAGCTTCTAGTTGCCTGCCACTTCAACACACCACCTCATTCATTGGCCAACATCTCTGTCTTATGCGTGCTGCAGCACTCTAGCAAAGCTCAGCGGAAGCTGGAAGAACAGCACCTCATTTTCCACTTGAGAACACTATAGCCTTCTGGACTCAATTGTGAGTTCAACAATTTTATGGCTTGAAGCACCTTCTCCATGTCCTACCCCCATAATGCCAGGCCTTGTTATCTGCTGTTACACACAATCCATTGTTTGCCACTTATAGTCCCTATTAACAGTTATTCATTCTCCTAGGCTGACCATTATGCATTCCCTTGTCAGTCCACCTGTTCTCCTCTCTCTTTAGGCTCTATCTCCACCCCTTCTTCTGTATAAAAAAAATTTTCCTAGCAAACATCAGTTCTGAAGAAGGGTCGCTGGACCCAAAGTTTTACTCTGATTTCACTCCACAGGTGCTGCCAGACCTACTGACATTTTCCGGCAATTCCTGGTTTTGTTTCTGATTTCCAGAATCCGCAGTTCTTTTGTTTATTTTAACTACCGTGCCTGTGCTCTCCTCATCTCAGTCATTGATGTCAATTATAAGAATATGAGGCCCTAGAACGGACCCCAGCAGGACTCCACTTGTCACATCCTATGATCAAACAACGACCCATTTATACGTACTCTCTAATTTCTACCAACCATGCAACCTTCTATCTATGCCAGTATATTACTCCTTATAGCATGAGCTTATATTTCCGCAATAATCTTTGATTTGGCAACTGAACAAATACCTTCTGGAAATTCACATACAACATGTTTAGAGATAATAGGTACTGCAGATGCTGGAGAATCCGAGATAACAAGGTGTGGAGCTGGATGAACACAACAGGGCAAGCAGCATCAGAGGAGCAGGAAAGCTTGACGTTTCGGGCCTAGACCCTTCATCAGAAAAATCCATGTTTAGAGGCTCTTTTTTATCTGCATGTGTATTACTTCTTCAAACAATTCCAATAAATAGTTGAAACCTTATTTCCCTTTGACTCTTCCTGATTGCTTTGAGTTTTTCGAAATACACAGCTATAATCTGATTAACAATTGATTCTAAGAATTTCCTCATGACAGATGTCACACTAACTGGCCTATAGTTTCTTGTTTTATGCCTCCCTCTCTTCTTGAATAAAGGGGTTATATCTGCTACTTGCCAGTCCAACAAGAGCGTTCCTGAATCTAAGGAATTTTGGAAAATCTCTATAGGACCACTCTCACTTTAGTTATTCCTATCCTTTTTTAAAATGCCTGTAGTAACTCTTCCTCTCTGTTTTTATATTCCTAACTATCTTCCTCTCATACCCTAATTCTAGCTGAAGAGGACTGTTTTACTAGGCTAGGAGACAGATCACTAAAGACATGTTTTCAGATATTTAAAGTGTTACTTAAGTATAGAAAAGTTCTCAAGGGAGGATCCGCCACCTGTGAATAACGAAAGGAGTTAGGGAAAGTCTCAGATTCATAATATCCTTTATTGTCACATGTATTCCATTGTAGAAATACAATGAAAAGTTTTTGCGATGTCTTCCTTTTACAGTGCCAGCTTAGGTACAAGTACTGAGGTACAAATCACGGATACAAAAGAGGAATAAAAAATAATTGCAATACTTTACAGAGTTTAAAAGTAAGATAGAAATAAGACATCGTTAGAGGATTGACATTACAATCGGGTAAAACAGTTCAAGTAAAAATTACATTGTAGCAACTCAGCACAGTGCCATTGCAAATGGTCTGGCTGCCCACACCAGACCCCATTCCAATAGCCGTCCCCGCTCTGCTCCAAGCCTCCAGTCCGCTCCATACCAGCACTCAGCTGCTCCAGGACTGCCTCCCTCGTGCTGGTCCCTACCTGGGACTCGCTGCCTGCACGCTGCTCCAGCACTTGCTGCCTGTGTAGTTCTGGGGCTCGCTGCCTGCGCCTACTGCTGCTCAAGGTTTCACCTCCGGGGTTAAGGGAAGTGAAAAACAGAGAATAAAAGAAAAAGAATGAAAAAGAACAGGTGGAGCAGAGGAGCTCCAGCAGGAACATCTTACTCTGCTGTCATCTTGCCTGCCTTCTGTATCAAACAGAGTGTAAAAACAGATAGTCAGCAATTAAAAAAGGAAAGGTGTAAATAAAATGATTGTTGGTCCTCTAGAGATTGCAGACCATTACATTATTGAAGATGGGATGTCTGTGGAATCTCATCTTTCTCTGTTAATTGTGCATTACTATCATGACAGGAAGTTGCAGGACTGCTGAGCTTTGACCTGATCACTTTGCCCTTTCATTTTTTGCTATTTTGTATGCAATTAGTCCTATTGTAGTTTAATCAGGTTGATACCTCATTTGTAAATATGCCTGGCATTGCTCTTTGGAATGCTGTCTAAGAACGTTGATGATATTGATGGTAATCATACAGTAATGAATATACTGGTCATGAGGTTACAGCTTGTGGTTGAATACAATTCTGTTCCTGATGAACCACAGCACTTTATGGACGACCAGTTCTGAGTTGTTAAATATGTTCTAGTTTGCATGGTGGGAATGTCATGCAATTTGATAGAGGATACCCTCAATGTGAACATGGGACTTAGTCTTTGTAAGGGCAGTTGTAATGTCTAGATGCACCTAAGACAACTAGATTAGTGAGTGTGCCGTGAAGTGGTTTTTCCCATTATTCTTTCTCTCAACAAACTCCCATAGGCCAAACTAGCAGATAAGCTTTTCAGGCCTTGGCTAGTTTGATCAGTGGTCATAGCACCAACTGACTCATGGTGATAGACACCGAATTACTTCATTGTGCCTTTACTTCTTTATACATCTTTCATGTGGCTTTCTGATATGGCTGAACATTTGATCCATCAGCTGAAGGAGGGTATTGAGGAAGGATGTTTGCTCACTCCTGTTCGACCTGATACCACCAGAGTTCATGGGGATCAAACCATTACCTCTTCCTGCTAGTACGTCATTGTGCCACCACTGTTGGTGGACAGGACATAGCTAGGGATCACGCTGTAAGAATCTAGGCCTTTGATTGTAATGTATGATTCAGTGAGTATGACAGTGTCAGGTTATTGCTTGACTAATCTATGCAACACCTTTCCCAATTTTGGCACAAGTCCTCTGATATTAATGAGGATGACTTGCAATATCTGACATTGTCATTTCCACTGACTGGGTTGATGCTAGGTGGTCTGCCTGGCTTTATTCTTGGACAGCTCTTCTATCACAGTTTAATACATTGAGTGGCAGAGGGCAATTAAGAGTCAATCATGTTGCTGGAGTCACAGGTAGGCCAGGTCAGGTAGGTATGGCAATTTTTTTCCCCCAGAAAGATAGTAGTGGATAAGACGGACATTTATGACAATCTGGTAGCTTTATAATGATCACTTGGCAAATAGGGTTAACGAGAGTCTGAAGAGATTCTACAAATACATTAGGGGCAAAAAAGTAACTTGAGAGAGAATAGGGCCCCGTAAAGATCAGCAAAGCTGTTTATGTGTGGAATTGCTGGATATGGGTGAGATACTAAACACATCGATATTTACTGTGGAGAAGGATATGGAAGCTGGAGAACATGGAGAAATAAACAATGATATCCTGAAAAGTGTCCATATTACAGAGGAGGAGGTTCAGAACATCTTAAAATGCATAAAGGTGGATAAATCCCTAGGACCTGATCAGGTATATTCCAGATAGCAACTTAGTTGGTTTTCAAAAATCAAGCTATATTAACTGTTGCTCATCTTCATTCATAGATGACCACTGAAAATGACCGTTGTCATTAGGTATTTGATATTTAAACATTCACAGTTCTAACTGATGCTATAAATTGCACAGATTCTTTTGGAGGGAATAGGAATCTCTGTCTGTACTTAGCGTCATACAGCATTAAACAGAACCTTTGGTCTAACTCGTCCATGCTGACCAGATATACTAAATTAATCTAGTCCCTTTTGCCAGCATAGAACTGAGAACACAGAACACAGAACATTACAGCGCAGTACAGGCCCTTCCGCCCTCGATGTTGCGCCGACCTGTGAAACTAATCTGAAGCCCATCTAACCTACACTATTCCATTAGCATCCATATGTTTATCCAACAACCATTTAAATGCCCTTAAAGTTGGCGAGTCTACTACTGCTGCAGTCAGGGCATTCCACGCCCTTACTACTCTCTGAGTAAAGAATCTACCTCTGACATCTGTCCTATATCTTTCACCCTTCAATTTAAAGCTATGTCCCCTCATGCTAGCCATCACCATCCGAGGAAAAATCTCTCACTGTCTACCCTATCTAATCCTCTGATCATCTTGTAATTTGGCCCATATCCCTCTAAACCCTTCCTGTTCATAACTCATCCTGATGCTTTTTCAATGTTGTAATTGTGCCAGTCTCTACCACTTCCTTTGGCAGCTCATTCCATTCAAACACCACCCTCTGTGTGAAAAAGTTGCCCCTTAGGTCCCTTTTTATATCTCTCCCCTCTCAACCAAAACTATACCCTCTAGTTTTGGACTTCCCTACCCTGGACAAAAGGCCTTGACTATTCAAACTATCCATGCCCCTCAAGATTTTTAAAAACTCTGTAAGGTCCCCCCTCAGCCTCTGATGCTCCAGGGAAAATAGCCCTAGCCTATCCAGCCTCTCCATATATCTCAAACCCTCCACCGGGCAACATCCTTGCAAATCTTTTCTGAATCTGTTCAAGTTTAACAACATCTTTCCTCTAACAGGGGGCAAGAATTGAATACAGTATTACAAAAGTGGCCTAACCAATGCCCTGTGGAGCTGCAAGATGACCTCTCAACTCCTACACACAATGCACTGACCAATAAAAGCAAGCATACCGAACACCTTCTTCACTATCCTATCCACCTGTGACTCCACTTTCAGGGAACTATGAACCTGCACTCCAAGGTCCCTTTGTTTGTCAACACTCCCCAGGACCTTATCATTAAGTGTGTAGTTCTGCCCTGATATGCCTTTCCAAAATGTTGCACCTGACATTTATCCAGATTAAACTCCAACTGCGACTCCTGGTCCATCGGCCCATCTGAACTAGGTCCCATTGTACTCTGAGGTAACCTTCTTCAATGTCTACTACACCAACAATTTTGGTGTCATCTGAAACTTACTAACCATACCTCCTATATTCACATCCAAATCATTTATATAAATGACTGAAAGCAGTGGACCCAGCACTGATCCCTGCGGCTCACCACTGCTCACAGGCCTCCCGTCCAAAAAGCAATCCTCCACCACTACCTTCCGTCTCCTACCTTCTGGACAATTTTGTACCCAATTGTACCCATGTTGATTACCCTTAATCAATTCTTGCCTTTCCAAATACATGTAAATCCTGTGCAAGGATTCACTCCAACAACTTGCCAACCACTGATGTCAGGCTCACCGGTCTATAGTTCCCTGGCTGTTCCTTACCACTCTTCTTAAATATGGCATCACGTTAGCCAACCTCCAGTCATCCAGCACCTCATCTGTGGCTATTGATGATACAAATATGTCAGTTAATGGCCCAGCAATCATTTCCCTAGCTTCCCACTAAGTTTTGGGGTTTACCCGATGCAGTCCTGGGGAATTATCCACCTTTATACATTTTAAGACGTCCAGCACTTTCTCCTCTGTAATACAGACACTTTTGAAGATACCGCTATATATTTCCCCAAGCTCCGTAGCTTCCATATCCTCTTCCACAGTGAACATTGATGCAGAATATTTGTTGAGTATCTCCCCCATCTCCTGTGGTTCCAAGCGTAAGTGGCCTTGCTGATCTTCAAGGGGTACTATTCTCTCCCTAGTTACTCTTTTATCTTTAATGTATTCATAGAGTCCCTTTGGATTCTCCTCAACTCTATTTGAAAAAGGAATCTCATGTCCCATTTTTGCCCTCGTGATTTCCCTCTTGTGTATACTCGTATTGCCCTTATACTCCTCTTGGGTTTCACTTGATCCCTGCTGTCGATACCTGACAAATACTTCCTTCTTTTTCTTGATCAGAACCTCAATTTCTCCAGTCATCGACACTCCCTATACATATCAGCCTTGCTCTTCACCCTAACAGGCATGTACTGTCCCTGGACTCGCCTTATCTCATTTTTGAAAGCTTTCCGCTCTCCAGCCATCCGTTTACCTGCGAATTTCCACCCCCAATGAACTTTTGAAAGGTCTTGGCCTTCTTCCAATCTTGAACGTTAACTTTAAATTGGATCTATCTTTTCACATAACTATTTTAAAACTAATAGAATTATGATCACTTGCCTCAAAGGGCTCTCCCACTGACATCTCAATCACTTGTCCTGCCTTATTTCCCAAACTCCTTATCTACGAAAGTTGTATTTACCTCACTCCATATGTGGGTTTGTGAGTGCTGAGTGATGGACACAAAGCATCACTTTCAAATTCAGCCTTGTTCCCATCTATCTGTGGACTTTCCTCCTCTTCTGAAAAGGTTAGATACTGGGAATCTGATTGAGAAAATTATTCATGAGGTCATGACACTGGGAACAAAAGAACAACTGATGCAATTGTTGCTGAGAATCAAAGTTTCAATAAAAAAGGGGAAGAGAAACAATCAAGATATAACTAATAGAAATTTACTCTAGCATTGATATATCCTTTAAATGACTTTCTGTAGAAAGCCATTGCCAAGTATCCTAGGCTCATCTCACATGAGCATGATTAAGACCTGATGTACTGCATGGAGTGTAGCCCCCTCAAATTAATTGTAACTAAAATCAGTTTAACACTTCACCTCAAAGCTTTTACTTCTTGACAATGGTGCTGTTCACTGTAGAATCAGAAACTCCAGCTTATTATATGTTGAAATCCTAGAGTAGAGGTATAGCTATATTCTTCTGGTTCAGAGGCTGGATAATTGAAATAGGGCCAAGATCACAATCATTGTATTAAAAGAAAAGTTGCAAACCTTGAGCAACATTTTTGCATTTAATATTGAATGTTACATGGCAAGACCATTTGACTGCGATGTGTTTCAACTGTTGTCTAGTTTTGAGATGAAATGGTGTTCAGACAACAGAGTTCTGAATAAGGGTCACTGGATCCAAAATGTTAACTCTACTTTCTCTCTACAGACTCTGCCAGGCCTGCTGAGTTTGTTCAGTAATTGCTGCTTTTGTATGTATAGATTCTACACTTGGGAAACTGGGAGCAGGCTCTAACATCACGTATTGGCACCTGAGCAACACATGTACAAAGATCCAATGCTGTGACACAGCTGAAGAATCAAGTTCTGGATTAGGGATCAAATAGTTTGAAGTGGACTTGTTTGAAAATTTGATGGATATGTTTATAGGTGGGAATTATTATGCTTTGTTTACAGTTATTGAATATTATGTGTGCTTATAAAATGACACCAGACACAATGGCACTCTGCAGTATCCACTTAAAGTCACAAAGTGTTATAGCATAGGAGGCCAGTTGGCCCATCATGCCTGCAACAGCTCTTCAAATGAGTCTCAGTCCTAAGAGCCATTCTCCTGTTTGTCTCCCATATCCTTGCATATTACTACTGTCCAACTAACTAAGTAATCAACTAATACCCTCCTGAAGCTCTCAATTGAACCTGCCTTCACGATACATCCAGGCAGCACAATTCAAACTTAACTACTCGCTGTGTGAAAGAACTTTTTCTCATATCAATTTGCACCTTTTGCAAATCTATGTCATCGCCGTTTTGTTACGTTTGCAAGCAGGAACAACTTCTCCCTGTCTAATTTATCCAGCCCATTTATGAATTTGAAAATCACTATCAATTCTCCTTAGTTTGCTTCTTTACAAAGAGAATAGTCCCAATTTCTTCAATCTACATGCATAACTAAAATTCCACATCTCTGAAGCTATGCTTCTGCACCCTTTCCAATGCATTCATATCTTTCCTATAATATAGCACCCACATCTGTATACAATGCTCCAGCTGAGGTTTATAAAGTGTTTTTTACAAGTTCAACGTCACCTCCTTACTTTAGTACTTTGTTCCTATCAATAGAGCCAAGGATGCTGTATGACCTAAGAAGTGTTCTCTCTACCTGCCCCGCCAGCTTCAATGACCTGTACACATATACACTCTCCTACACTCTCTTTAGACTTGTATTCCCTATATATGTCTTTCATTGTTCTTTCTATTAAAATGCATCACCCCACACTTCTTTGTATTGAACCTTATCTGCTACCTATCTACATACTCCACCTACTTGTCTGTCCTTTTGGAGTTCTATACTGTCTTCCTGGCAGTTTACAATTCTTTGTTTTATGCCATCTGCAAACTTTGAAAGTGTACCCTGAACTCCAAGAACATTAATAAATGTCACTAAAAGGAAAGGTTCCAATGCTGACCCCTGGGGAACTACTGTGCCTTTTATTCCGTGGTATACAACTTTCTTCCTTTGAGGTTTAGTAGTACAAGCCAAAAGGCAGACTATTAAATAAATGGAGGCAGACTCCAAACAATGCAGCACAGGGGGATTTGGGTGTTATCATTAATGAAACACAAAACATTAGCATGCAGGTGCAGTAAGTAATCAAGAAGGCCAATGGAATTTTGGCTTTTATTGCTGGTTGGAGTTTAAAAGCAGGGAAGTCTTGTTATAATTGTTCAGGGTCTTGGTGAAGCTGCATCTGAAGTAATATGCGCAGATTTGGTCCATGTATTTAAAAAGGATTGGATGCAGTTCACAGAGAGATTCACTGGGCTGATTCCTGGGATGGAAGGGTCAAGGACAGCTAAACAGATCAGGCATTTATTCATTAGAGTTATAAATGAGGTGTGACCTTATTGAAACAGTCAAGATTCTGAGGGGCATTACATGGTTTATATTGAGAAGATGTGGGGATTCTCTAACGGAATTACAGAATAAGTAAACACTTATTCTCCCAGGGGGCAGTGATTATCTGGAATCTTTACCACAGAGAACTGTGGAGACTAGATCAATGATCGGGTGAATAGTCAAGGTGTTTTCCCCACGTAGTGGAGTCCAAAACTAGGGGGCATAGGTTTAAAGTGAGAGGGGAAAGATTTAAAAGGAACCTAAGGGGCAACTTTTTCACACAGAGGGTGGTGCGTGTATGGATTGAGCTGCCGGAGGATGTGGTGGAAGCTCATAAAATTACATTTAAAAGGCATTTGGATGGGTGCATGAATAGGAAGGGTTTAGAGGGATATGGACCAAATGCTGGCAATGGGACTAGATTAATTTAGGATATCTGGTTGGCATGAATGAGTTCGACAAAAGGGTCTGTTTCCATGCTGACTTTTCTGACTTACAACTAAGTTACCAGCAGTGCTTTTGGCAACTGCGATTCACAGAGGTGGTCACAGAACTTTGCCATGCCCTGGAATCGGACCTGCAGCCTCAGAAGAGGGTGAGCACATTGCTGCCAATGGCCCTCCAGGTGGCCATGGCTTTGAAATGTTTCATGAACAAATCCTTCCTGGCTGGACTGGAGACATGGTGAACATCTGTCAGTTCACTGGGCAATGCTACACCTAAGAGATAGCAGGAACTCTATGCCAGCACAGAATTTATCCTTAGTTCTGAAGGACCTAATTTGAGATGTATTTATACCGCAAAAAGTATTTATCACTCACTTACCATATAGTTGATGTATAACAATGTTTCCTTTAACTGTTGCTGAGTGTGGCTGACCTGTTGCATTGTGTAACTCCATAAAGGATAAAGCAGCAGTACATTCTCAAGTAAAATCTATTTGTGCGTGATCTGTTTGCTCCATGCACAGCACATTCCCACTCACTACATGAAATGTGAATGAGCTGTGGATGCTGTAAATCAGAAATTGCTGGAAAAGCTCAGCAGGTCTAGCAGCATCTGTGAAGAGAAATCAGGTTCGGTGACCCTTCATCAGAACCTGGGTCACTCCACCTGAAACTCTAACTCTGATTTCTGTCCTGGACATCTTCACAGATGCTGCTAGACCTGCTGAGCTTTTCCAGCAGCTTCTGTTTCTTGTTTCCTAATCACTACATAGTTGTGCACCAGAGTAGCTTAAAGGGAACACTGGTGTGACCATGCCCATCCCACCCTCATCTTGGCATCATTCATAGTCCATTTATTCCAAGCCAGTTTGCTGATTCAGCAATCTCTCCACCACTATGTTAAACCAGAGGTACAGCAGCTCATCGTCAAGACTACACATGGTGCTAACTCCTCTCCACACTCCAACACATGGCCAGCATTCACGAGACAGCAATGCTGCCTTGGGTAAATTTGAGGAAAATTTCAGGTGGGGTTATATATGAACAATTCTATTTCCTCAATGTTTTTGAAGGAAGCCATTAGTATTCAGTGAAGCAAAAATCTTGCTCTGTGGTGGTCTGTTGCATTCTCCACAACCGGGCAATTAAGACAGTCCAGTACCTGCCAACAATGCAAGTGGTACAGGGAGGAGGAACAGGAGGAGAAGAAAGGTACAAGACAGCCAGCACATGCACACTGTACATGAGGATTGGTTAGATCCCAGTTCTACTGAATGGAACACCACTACGCAACAGTTCTAAACATTACCAGTCCTCTCTGATGGACGAGTCTAGTGTCCTTTTAGCTACTATCCCGAAATAAAAGCCACCATGAAGAAACCATTTAATACCAACCCAATCCAACACTAACGTTACAGTATAGTGCTCAACTTCTTATTACTTATTCGCTGTCCTTCTTGTGCCTTTGCCTAGCCTGATGCTTCTGTGAGGTCACTAGGGTAGCACTGCAGGCATAGCTCTTCAGCAGAACAGGATGCAAATGGAGGATGACCTGAGGCACCTCTGAGCCTTGAAGGCCTGGGTTTGAACTGCTCCAACTTGCATAGATTTCAGCATCTGGGCTGGCTGACTCACTGGCAATAACACGAGTACTAGCACAAGAGGCTGTCATGAGAATTTGAATACCATCACCCTTTCAGAGGATACAGCAGTACACCAGAGAAGGAAATGAGAGATTTAGTAAATTAGCTCCAGACAAATTTATTGGAATGAAAACCTGGAAGTATTTATTTAAGTGAAGTATATTGAAGCCCAGGTGTGGTAGCCCCAGGAAGATGCTATCGAAGTTCCAGTTTAAAAGTTGAATTCGCAAGTGACTTAAACTTACCGTGGTGTTAGATACAAGGATTCCAGAGTGAGCATTATAGGAGTCATGTTTTTGGGAACTGTAACAGGAGTGGAATTTTAGGAACTTACCAAGGTGGTGTTTTTGAAAGCTGTTAAGTTTCTTTTCAATTTAGAAAGTAGTGTTCAGGGATTAATGGGATTACACTTTTACTGTAAGCTTAAAACCTTTCCATTTGTATTGGAAGTAGAAAGCTTGGATTATTCTGTTATGTCCTCCTTTCTTTCATAATAAACATTGATTTTGTTGTTAAAGCAAAATCTGCCACATTGCCTATTTATACTTCAGCGCTATAAATACCAGTAAAATAATGATCTCTGAAGCTGGGTTCTGACTTGTCTAGTGATAACCCAACTGCGATCATACCATGGTCTCAGCACCCTGTGTCTACTGACTCACTGTGTCTATATTAGTCTCAGTTGGGATCCTCCGAGGTTTCCCAAGTGCCTGTGATAATGTTTCTGCTGTATCAGCCCACTTCACATTAGCTTGTCAGGCAGCAATTCTTTCATATTTTGGAAGTATAAATTCAGAAGATGCAGATCAATGTGATTGAAGGGAGGGGAAGTTACTTAGAGTTATACAGCTCACAAACAGACATTTGGTTGATCCCATCAATGCCAACCAAGCTTCCCAAACTAGTCTCACCTACCTGCATTTGGCCCTTATCCCTCTAAAGCTTTCTTTTTCATGCACCTGTCCAAATGTCTATTAATGTTGTACCTGTACTTGCATCTACCATTACTTCTGACAATTCATTCCAAATACGAACCACCCTCTGTGTGAAAACATTGCCATTCAGGTTCCTTTTAAATCTTTCTCTGACCTTAAAAATATGCCCTCCAGTTTTGAACTCCCCTACTCTGGGGAAAAGGCCTTGGCTATTCACCTTATCTATGCCCCTCATGATTTCATAAACCTCTATAAGGTTACTCCTCAACCTCCTACGCTCTAGAGAAAACAAATCCCTGCCTTTCATAGTGACATAGAGCACAGAAACTGAACTTTTAGTCCAAATGTCCATGCTGACCAAGTGTCGCAAACTGAACTGGTCCCACTTGTCTGCTCCTCCAGTCCTGGTAATGTCCTAGGAAATCTTTTTTACACTCTATAAATTATTAACATCCTTCCTATGCAGGATGACCAGAATTGTACACAGCACTCAAAGTGGCCTCACCAACGTATTGTACAACTGCAACAGAATGTCCCAGTTTCTGTACTTAATGCTCTGGGCGATGGAAGTTGGAAATCAGAGCGGCACAAGGCCAGTTCAGCATTTCCTTACAAACAAAACCAACATTCAATGGCACGGGGGCAGACGTGAGTCAGTAAGAACAAACGACCGTGGGCATATTCTGGGTGAAAAAAAAGACACATATGAAGGGTTCACCGTTAGCAATCCATGGAGAGCCATTCATTTTTTTTTCATTGAACCCATTTTTTCTAACCAACCTGTTGAGCGATGTTATTACACACCCTCTGTCTGTAGGGTTTAGCACATGTCGTCATGCCTGCCCTCCTGGTTAACTGGTGCCATTTGTTTGGGGCTTTGAAATTTTGCATAATCTTACCTGGAAAACACGACGAATTAAAGAGACATCCTTATTCTAACCTGTTGTGTTACCAATGCCTCATTCACGCTGCATTTTTTTGGTCCCACACCTACTTTTATCCCGTTAAGTGATGTTTCATCTCAACGACTCATCAAGTGCTGCCATTAAGACTGCACCTTAACACGTGTATCCAAGACAAATCAACAGGCAAAAAAGGCAGAACGTTCTTTACTGGCAAAATACTCTCCCATTTCCACAGGGAGTTTTACTAACGTGAAAAGATCCAGCCCCAAAATGTAAAGTAAGGTTTGAGTGAGGGACCATTGCCAGACAGTTATTTTTACATGGCTCTCATCAACAGTTACTGCCGAATCATCTTAAATTGCGAAAATACGCACACTACTGAATATTGGTCTCTTTGAGGCTCATACCTGTTATTTAGGACTTTTTTTTGCAGGTCTCGAACCGTAAAAGCCAAGCTCATATTATTAAACAGTAAAAATACATTTGAAGAAACACTCATCACCCGCAGTTAAACATTGTTCAATCTGATTCTAAAATGAACAAAGCTTAGCAACAGGAGATGAGTGTTTCTTTAAATGTTTCTAAAATGGTATCGTCGTTGTATTGGAAAAAGAGAAACGCAGAAATCATTGTACCAAGTATTACAAGATAAACTTTCAGATGAACGATGAAGATCTGTATATTGATAGTTCCACGGGACTGGATTGTTCCAGAGAAAATCGGCACGCATGTAACGTCGGAGATTTTCCTGTGCGTTAAGTGCAGCGAAATTCCAAACCAGCTTTCGTTATGCAGCGGGGAGCTGCAACTTTTCTCCGACTGAAGGACATATGCATTTGGACACAGAACCTTTCAGAAAACTAAAAAAAATCTTCCGCACAGAAATAATTTGGATTACTCAAGGGTATTGTTATTTCTGATAGAGGGGCTTATTTATAACCTTCCTTATGAGATGTCAGATTCAGTTCCAGTATGAGGATGGTACACATTAGCGCCCTCGTTGTGTCAGGATATATGCCAACATCCCCGTGTGCATTACATCGAGTCTACAGCATGGAGACAGGCCATTCAGTCCCACAGGTCATTGATGGGGTTTCTACTGCACACAAACCAGCCTCCTTCATTTTATCCCATCAACAACTTCTCGGTGTCCGTTGACATAGCATCAAGCAGCGAGAACAAGAGGTAAGGGTCGGAGAAAATCATCCCCAGTGCGGACCTCAACTAACTGGACCCTTGACTTCTTTTTATTGTTGTTTGTATTCCAGTCCGGAACAACATAAGGAGAGGTTTAAGACGGAGTCTACTATCGGAAAGTTTTCCTGCCGGGGAGCCTACTACGAAGGGGCGAGATCACCCTGTTGGAGAGGGACAGCGATAATGCAGGAAAAGGACCTCAGGATTCGCGATCAAAACTTATTGGCGAGATTGGTTATTTATTGACAAGACTGCGTACTGGGACTGAGAACCCGTTCTTCACTAAAACGCGTGGACCAGGCAACGCGTCACTTGCAGGATGTTTTAGCGAGGATGGTCTTTCGGAGGCGATGACGAACGGGAATGGCTTCGTGTGGATTTGAAACCTTTGATACGTGCAAAGGGGGTGCTGCACCCCCAACCTGAATTGGCGAACCCCACCCACCCCACTCCCCCTCTCCCATGGTGTACTGTGCCGGAGCTTCTCGTCTCCCCTCCGGGCTGTCAGCAGGAGTTGGATGTCGATTCGAGAGCAGGCTGTGAGCTATTTCCTGGCGCTGTCCCCCACACACGGAGAGTCGGTGCTGTCGCAGTACCAGAGCCTCCGCAATGACAAGCTGCTGTGCGACATCGTGCTGGTGGCCGAAGGCAGCGAGTTCATGGCGCACAGGTCGCTGCTGGCGTGCGCCAGCGACTACTTCAGGTCCATGTTCAAGGAGTACACCCGCGAGTCCAAGGCCCGGGTGGTGCACCTGCAGGCGGTGTCGGCCAGCGGCCTGCGCCACGTCCTCGACTTCATCTACAACTCGTGCCTGGCGCTGTCCGCCGACAGCCTGCCGCAGACCCTGGAGACGGCCCGCTACTTGCAGGTGCCAGAGGCGGTGCAGCTCTGCTCCCGCTACCTGGTCAGCAGCCTGAGCCCCGGCGGCTGCTGCCAGGCGGCGAACGTGGCGGCCCGCTTCGCCCTGGCCGACGCTCAGAGGGAGGCCGAGCTCTACATCGCCTCGCAGCTGCGGCGGCTGCTGGCGGCGGGCGCCGAGCGCAGCGGCCTGCTGGAGCTGAACGCCGAGTCCCTGCGGGCGGTGCTGGAGTGCGAGCGGCTGGCCGGCCTCCGGGAGAGCCAGCTACTGGAGCTGCTGCTGGCCTGGCTGGACTGGGAGGAGCCGAGATGGCAGGCCCAGGCCCAGCGCCTGCTGCCCGCCCTCCGTTACTGCCTGCTGTCCCCCGGCACGCTCAGCCTCCTGCAGGGCGAACCACGGCTCGACCCCGCCGTCCGGCTCCTCGTCTCCGGCGCCTTGGACTACCACCGGGACGAGGCGGCGCAGCCGGCCCGCCAGAGCCGCCACAGCACGCTGAGGGGCCGGGAGAGGCAGCTGCTAGCGGTCGGGGGCTTGGTGCTGCCCGAGCCCCCCGGGGAAAGAGGGGACCGCGAGAGCCCGGAGCCCCGGCCAGCAGCTGTCGACCGCCTCTGGGCCCTGAAGCCCAGCACCGGCGAGTGGAGGGAGTTAGGCCGCTGCCCCAGGCTCCAGCACCATTGCGTGTGCGTCCTCGCCGACTTCCTGTTCGTGCTGGGCGGCGAGGAGCTGGACGCCGGCGCCGGTGGAGAGGCCAAACGCTCCGGCGTCAGGCGGCAGGTCGAGCGTTACGACCCGCGCTTCGACCGCTGGAGCCCGGTGAGCTCCATGGAGAGCCCCCGGGCCCAGTTCGCTTGCTGCGTGCTGGAAGGCCGCATCCTGGCGCTGGGGGGCCGGGGGGCCTCCTGGTCCTCGTCGTCACCCGAGGCCTCGCTCTCCTCGGCCGAGATGTACGACCCGAGCAGCGGCGTGTGGCAGGCCTTGCCCCCGTTGCCGGTGCCTGTGCACGGCCACGCGTGTGCGGTGCACGAAGGCCGCACCGTGTACGTGTCCGGGGGCCGCCAGGGAGGCCAGGCGGAGAGCAGCCCGGACATGTTCTCATACCAGGCCGGCGGAGAGGCGTGGGCAAGCTGCCCGCCCATGACCATCGCCCGCTTCGGCCATCAGATGGCGGCGGTCGGGCAGCGCCTCTACTCGTTCGTCGGCACCTACGAGCCCTTCTGCGACATCGAGTGCTACGAGCCCCGGCGCCGCCACTGGCGCCGCCTCAGGCCCCTGCTCGGCTTCGACCGCTCCTGCTACGGCCTGGCCGTCCTGGGCACCCGCGTCTACCTGGTCGGCGGCAAGAGGTGGCACGACTCGCGGGAGGTGGCGGCCCCCGAGGCGGTGCTGTACGACACCCGCACCGACAGCTGGAGCGAGGCCGGCAAGCTGCCGCTGCCCCTGTGTGGCACTCAGTGCGCCATGCTGCAGCTCCTCGACCTACCCCTCGGCCAGGGCAACGACCTGGACCTGCACGCTTTGTAATGTTCCCCCACACTACACACCCCAATCCCCCACACCACGTATCCACTCCTCC
>JAHRHZ010000031.1:11587765-11621410 GCA_024137785.1 Ginglymostoma cirratum
GCTTGGGGACCGCTTTGCAGAACACCTGCGCTCAGTTCGCAACAAACAATTGCACCTCCCAGTCACGAACCATTTCAACTCCACCTCCCATTCCCCAGACGACATGTCCATCCTGGGCCTCCTGTAGTGCCACAATGATGCCAATCGAAGGCTGCAGGAATGGCAACTCATATTCAGCCTGGGAACCCAGCAGCCCAATGGTATCAATGTGGATTTCACAAGCTTCAAAATCTCCCCTCCCCCAACTGCATCCCAAAACCAGCCCAGCTCGTCCCCCACTCCCTCACCTATTCTTCCTCTCACCTATCCCCTCCTCCCACCTCAAGCTGCACCCCCATCTCCTACCTACTAACGTCATCCCGCCCCCTTTACCTGTCCGTCCTCCCTGGACTGACCTATCTCCTCCCTACCTCCCCACCTACACTCACCTTTACGGGCTCCATCCCCGCCTGTTTGACTTGTCTGTCTCCTCTCCACCTATCCTCTCCTCTACCCATCTTCTATCCACCTCCCCCTCTCACCCTACTTATTTCAGAACCCTCTTCCCCTCCCCCCTTTCTGATGAAGGGTCTAGGCCCGAAACGTCAAGCTTTCCTGCTCCTGCGATGCTGCTTGTCCTGCTGTGTTCATCCAGCCCCACGCCTTGTTATCTCGGATTCTCCAGCATCTGCAGTTCCTATTATCTCTGAGTTAATTTCTGTTGATGGATTTGATTGAGCAACCAATTTTGCTTGGATTCTGGGAGCACTGATCCGAGCAGAAAGAGATGACCTGGTTTAAGTTCTCATCTGAAATGTATCTATTTGTTTTCAGTACAAAAGGTGGAGTTTTACAACTATGCATGCTTCAATCAGGCTTTGTTTCAGTAGGTTTGTTAGTACCAGGCAAAGAAACAGCAGAAAGGAAGTTGGGTGGTTGCTGATCAGGACTAGCTGAGGTTGCCATGGGTGTTATGATGTTTTATGTCAACAGCCGTGGGTGTTGATTTTAAAAAAAACTAGATTTAGAAAATCTGAGCAGAACAAAACAAACCCTCAGTCAATCTAAATGCTCGTAATTAGCACATGCAAAGTTCATGTGACCACACTGCCTAAGAAATGGCCTGACATGATTTCACATGCAATGTTCTTCAAGAATCCTTTGAGCTTAGGACATTGACTTCCCAAATTGCACCACATCGCTTCTATTTTTCAAACATAAAGAGGGCAAGATCAGTTCCAATTTCTATCTCAATAACCGAAGCGATACAGCACTCCTTCTGTACTGCTCAAGAATGTCAGTTGAAGCACAATGTGCTTGAACAAAAGACCTAACTTCAGGGTAAGAGTATTACCACTGAGCTAAATTGATATTTAAAACTACATTGTTTTAAAAATTGAAAATGCAGATGTTATGAGGAGTGGTGGTAGGTTTTTTTCATCAACATTACGAGTTGTGCAGATTTGAAAGTTGGGATGTCTTAGTAACTTCTACATATTTGATTCCTTCCACAGGTAGGTAACCATTGTCCATCTGCATTTTGAATGTGAGCCTGCTTATTTTGTTTGTTTTGTGCCAAAGTTTGGTCAAAGGTTCCAGAATATACACATTATTTAAAGGAGTATCTGTCATAAATTTCTGACTGTCGTTTGAGATTGAATTTTTTATGAATATACCCCATTCTGAATTAGATGGAATTTTCAAATAGGAACAGATCTTGGATTGTTTTTGTTTCAATGTTTAAGGTACTATTATTGCATATTCAAAAATTCTAAAATACTTGTTAATATAAATTTGGATTATCTGAGGGAGATATTTTTAGATATTCTTTACAATAAGTTTGTTTTAAGTATTATCCAGAGGAGGTTCTTAGCTTTGGGAAAATCAGCTAGGGAGCTTCAGCAGAAGAAAAATGGGGGTGAGAAATGAACTTTTCCACGAAAACATAGAAACATAGCCCATTTAGTGTGCTTAGCCATTCAGTATGATCATGGCTCACATGCTTCTGTCACCCTCAGGCTCTTGATATCTCCTCATTCTCTTTGACATCTTTACTATTCAGATATCTATTTCTATACAAATAGTCAGTGACTTGTTTGCACTGTTTTCCGTGGTAGAGAATTGCACTTTCACCTCAGTACTAAATAGTTTACCCTGTATCCTGAGATCATGACATTTTGTTGAAGACCAATGAACAAGAGAAATATCATCCCTGCATCCAGTCTGTCTGAACTTTTTGTTTCAATGAAATCTTAAGTCATCTGAACTCCAAAAAATATAGGAGTTCTGAGGAAGGGTCACCGGACCCGAAACATTAATTATGTTTTTGCCTTCACAGATGCTGCCAGACCTGCTGAGCTTTTCCAGCAACTTTGTTTTTGTTTTGGTCCAATAAATATAGATCTAGTCAATCTAATCTTTCTCCATAGAACAATCCTACCATCCAAAGATTCAGTCTCGTAAAACTTTGTTGCAGTCCCTCTGTGGCAATATCATCCTTGGAGATCAAAAATACCAAAATGGCATACGATACACCGGATGTTTTCTTGCCAATGCCCTGTACTGCTACATTCAGACATTCTTGCTTCTGTACTCAAAAAGCTTTGCAATAAAGGCAACATACTATTTGCCTTCCTAGCTGCTTGTTTTCAGTGACTGGTGTACAAGGACACCCAGGTCCCTTTGTACATTAACACCTCTCAATCTACAAACATTTAAATAATACTGTGCCATTTTTTCCCATTGAAGTGGTGTCCTTCAAGAGGTATGCTTGGCCAATACGTCACTTTTATGTATGACTGATTAACATTTATTACATAAATGAAATGTCTGAAATTGAAATTTAATCGAGTGAGTTTTCAAATTACTTGCAACTACAATTCAGAAAAGGTTCTTCTGAGGAAAATGAGATACAGATATTCAAGTTCCCGGGCTTGTTCTGGTAAAAATGATCTTTCAGAGTTTATCAGTTGTGAATTTTGAAGCTTTTAAAACTTCCTTTTGCTCCAATTTTGATTTTATACCCAATTTCATCAAGTGCCATTTCCTGATGTAAAGAACAAGCAAGGAAGCTTTACTAAGTTCACTGTTGCTTTTGACCTTAGTGGCACAACATTCTTCAGAGCGTTCGAAGATGACTCCCTAATGATTTTTTTTCCCTACCTTCTGGGAGGTTTCTCATTGCTAATACAGCATTTACTGCTGGCACTCCTTGCACTCAACAACATAGCACGTTCCAGCCATAAAGTTAATGATGGATCAGTGTAGAAAAAAATGCACATCTTCTAAGTCAACCAGTGATTTGCACAAAATCTTCCAGATTACAAACTTCCCCTGAACTGAACTTAGACTGAGTGCACACTATGTACTCATGGATTAGATAAAAATAAAATATATAAAAATTTCAAGAACTTTATTTGACTACAGATTACCATATTCATTGTGATCTTTGCCTTTAAGCTAAGAACAATAAAATATACACAACAAATAACATACATTATTGTTGAAAGATTCATGTAGGTATCACAAGTAGACTTCATGCTACACTTGCCACTTAGGAATAATGCAGTCTTTGAGAAACATCTTTCAAAATTTAAAACATTGAATGCAGTTCTTTACTAAGTAAAGTGCAAACCATAAAGCTGTTGCACAGCAACAGATCTTTATTCTTCAAAACAAGGTTATAACTACATCATCTTTAAAGCCTGTAAACTACACTCAAAGTAGAAATAATTTTCCTTATATCAATACACTTTATTTTTTTGGTCCATTACAAAAAAAAATCTGTCACAATGTACAGTACAACAGAGGCATAATGCTTGGTGTAAGTGCCACAACTTGATATCCTTACTCAAGTATTTTTCTTTGAAATAATGACAATTATATAAAACTTCACAATTCATTTGTCAGTACCCATGCAGTACATATACTTTTTTTTAGTTTATACAAATATTTCTTTTTAGATTTCAGCCTTGATTTGGAATCTATCCAAATCAAAGGGCATTATTGTTTGCCTGTCTTTCATGGAGTGAATTCATATTCCATGTTCTGAAAGAAGGCCACTTTCTTGTTCACTTGCAGTGAACAGTTAGGAAAATGATCAGAATTAGAATATACTCTGGTTCAAAAAATGGTCTTTTGAAATATTATGTTTTATAAAGCTCCTCCCTCCCTGTTGCAGATATAACCTCTAAAATAAGCTTGATTCACACACAAAAAGTATATAATTCTTAAACTGATGATGCATTTTTTGTGTTTTTTTTGTTTTTTAAAGCATTAGATTCCTGCATATATACACAAGTAACTGGTCATTACAATGTGCGAAAAGATCTGTTAGCATACGTGGTCATTTGAGTTCATTATTTACTTTTCAGCAGTAATGTTGGAATAATACTAGACAATGCTCAAGTATAAACTACAGGCTTGCAATAGCAGCAACAGTAGAGCTTGTGATCATGAGTACATCGATCTGTAATTTGACGTTAGGTTAAAAAATCTGCAAAGACAACCTAGTCTCACTGTGCTTGGCACAAATTTAATTTTTTCTTTGAAAGTCAGATTAAATTGCTACTGTTGGAAAAATCTTCATTTTACTATCAAGATACTCATTCAATGTAACTCATGTTTGACTGTATCAAGTTTACTTAATTTGTATAATATCTTGACAAGTCTTTGCCAAGTCCCAGTTTAATTCTAAATCAGTCCTGATGTCACATAATCATTTGTGTTAAATGCAAATGCTCTGCCTTTCCAAAACCAACTACCTACTGTACTGCACAATTCTAATATTTCCAATAATACATTAAGTGTATTTGTTATATTTAATTTTAGTTGAAATTTGCTTCTAAAATATAAAAATGTTCCCTATTTCTGGCTTTGAGTGATTGGATTATTGTAAATACGTAGAAAGTGCAATTTTTGTTTCCTTTGGTACATTATTATCATGTGCAAACAACTTCATTGTATATCATTGTAACAATAATTTTTTTGTGAGAATAGTAAATCTTTGAGTTTTTTTGCCATTACTAAGTGTTCATAGTTTTGACAGGTATTGAAAAAGAAATTATGGTGTATTAAATTTCACTGTAGGCACAAAAGTGGTTGAGTGACCATGAAGCTGTTAGATTGTAATAAAAGTCCAACTGGTTCACTAATGCCCTTAGGACTGGAAACTTACTGTCCTTACCCAGACTGGACGATGTGTGAATCTACACTCTTGCAAGCATGGCTTACTATCGTCTGAAATAGTCAAGCAAACCACCCACTTGCATCAAACCTCTACTGTGGCTCAGGAGCAAGACCCAACACTAGTGTAAATATGAATAAGCAAAATGTTTGGGCTTGCCAATGATTCACGCAGCCTGAGAATTAAATTTAAAACAAAAATCATCCCAGAATTTAAAAGCCCATCTTCATCATAAATGAATGCAAATTTATAACATCTGGCTGAAACTGGCACCCAGCTTACTGGAGTCCAAACCTCACACTACAGGAATGACAGTGAACAAAACAAAATTATTGGTCAAGGTTCACAGTAACTGTTGCAGTGGAAGCTAAGAATGAAAAGGTGTGCACAGTTGAGATCCAACTATGGAAATCTCCATATGAAATAATTGAGTTTTGAATTCTGTTAATAGATCGCGAAAACTGTACTGACCATCAGTGGTCCTGAGCTGTTTACAATAACGTACATCAAAAAAAAAAGTGAAATTTACATATCTAGGTTATGTGCACAAACATGATGAGGTGATAAAATAATGATGAACTATGCACACCTGTTTAAAGCAACATAGAAAACTAGAAATTAGGTAGTAAAATACAAAGTAAGTTATAACAAAACAGAATGAAGAAATTAGCAGAGATGGGTGCTGTAGAGTCAGGGTTCAAATTAAGATATTAACAGTTTATCCTGCTGAATGTTTGCACCATTTGGAGGTACTTTTCACCTTAATATTTGGGCAATAAAGTGACAGAGTGCATTACTCATTCATTATAGAAACTAGATTTTTTTATTTCAGTGGAAATGAATAGAGTCACAGAGATCTACAGCTCATAAAAAGGCCCATTATGTCTGTGCTGGTCAAAAACAACCAGCTAACTATTCTAATCCCATTTCCGAGCACTTGTCCTATAGTCTTGTATGTCTTGGCATCAGATGTGCACCTCTAAATACTTTTTAAATGTTATGAGGATTTTTGCCTCTCCTATCCTTACAGGCATTGAGTTCCAGATTCCCACCAAACTCTAAGTGAACAACCTCACATCTCCATTAAACCTTTTGCTCCTTCCCTTAAATCTATGCCTGGTCATTGATCACTTCATCAAGCGGAAATGTTTATCCTCTCCACCGTGCCTATGCCCCTCATAATTTTATACATCTCAATCATATCCCCTTTCAATCTCTTCTGCTTTCAGGAAGACAACCTTGGTCTGTCCAATCTTTCTTTATAGCTAAAATACTCTAGCCTGGGCAACACCCAGGTATATCTCCTCTGCACACACTCCAGTGCTATCACATCCCTATCAGATAGCTATCAATTCAACAATCTGCTCTGTCAATTTATTTGGCTATATGGTCAAGGTCAAAATTACCTCTGTTATATTCCTAATTGATTCTTAAGTGGCATTTGTCTTTAAACAAGTGGCATGTGTAATATATGCATTCCGAATTTTGACAAGGATCTTTTGACTCCTCTTCTTTCCCCTTGATCTTCGATTTATTTGCTAATGCATTTTCCAATTTGGTTCTAAAAGTCCACAGCCATAGTCATTGACATCTGTGCCTCATTGGAAGTCTGCAAGAATTATTAAAATTACATCAGGCCTAGGATATCCTGGATGCCAGTCTTGTGGCTGTATTTTGGGGATCATCTTGTGGTCACAGAATTTGTACGCAGCCTTTACATGAACATTATTATGGAGTGGAGGTAAGATGGACATCCTATACATCAGGAATTCTAGACTCTTGAATCTTGAAACAAACAGTGTAAATGTATCTTGTAAAATGATTTATGACTGACCTGGTAGATTTGGGAACCACTTAGGGCCCATGTTGGGATAATGCAGGTGGGCCCCAGATATTTCGGCAAAAACTCTTAGGGCTTTCTGACCTTGTGTAAACATTCCAAGGTACGACACAGGGAAGCAGTAGATATCACACTGTACGTAAATTAAAAGAGGTGACCAAAGATACAGCCAATGAGGGAAATTTCTTAAAACTGAATGTGATCTTTCTTCTATCTCTATGTGATGCATTCCAAATGGATTGTCTACTATTGTTCATGCCTGGGAGACTCTTGTTTACACAGAATCCTTGGAGTCTACAAAAATTCCCTCAGTACCTACCACATCATTCACTATACAGATGTGCAACATGAAACAGCTATGGAAAGCTTTAAACACTTGTAGAATCATAACAACAGGCAGAACAAAATCAGCTATAGTTACCCTAAAGGGAGCTAACGATTTCTTTAGTAGTGCAAGGTTTTGGTGGTGGTGGGTGTATACTGCCAGGAGATGTTCAATGCATGCTTGCCAATGCCTAGAATATGCATATCTGCCACAGATGCCATGGTGGAGCTCTAAGGAGCGCATGTAGCACCCAAAGAATGGGAACAATATTTCAAATGGTTACAATTAGCATGCAAGTCCAACCCTTTCACAATTTGGTTTGACTCTAAAATAGCATGCATGGCCAATCAAGTAATTGTCCTCCAGGCTGCTGAGACATTTTCACTGTATACTGTTCAATTGTGTGGTGTGATTGAATGTTCCATATCATCATTAGACGTGACTTAGGTAATGTTGGTTATTATTTTACATTGGATGATTGGATGTTTCATGTAACACAAATGGCTACTTTCTATATCCTGGATCAGGTTTCAAGTTGATATGTTCAATTCAAACAAGAAATGCTATTTGCTGTTTAACAGCAATTTTTGATTGGGGAAATCTTATGAAGGAATAGTAAATATACAGTGCATGGCAAAATTCATAATTTTGTAATCCAGTACAGCAGAAGATAATTACCCTACTTTCAAAAGGGATGTCTTAGTAACCATCGTTCTGCAAACAAATGGACCTTTCTAAACTGCGGACTGTCCAAATAAAGTGAGGTTAATGGAATTTTTCTGCCTGCAAAATGTTTGTGTCTTCACTTGACTGCAAAAATACACCACAATGAAACCATTCATAAATCAAAGATTACATGACAGAATTTAGCTCAACCTGTTCAAGACTTTCAGAATAAGAACACTATAATTTTAGTCATAAATGTAAAGGACTGCACAGAGGACAAACTGTTACTGAGATATGAGTACCCTTCAGGCTTTCTGCTATTTGCACTGCTTCCATGATGGTTGATTTAATCACTGGTCTCAGCCATTCATCAACTGGTCACCAGTTAGAACACAATAGCAACCGGTTATAACTCTCCTCTACGTGATAGTTCCCCATGATACTGTAGGTGAGACAGGAGTTCAGTGAAATGGAGAAATGACCACTGTGCATTGCTACACTTCTACATTTCATGATGCTGAGCCATTCTTGTACTGTGGTGTGCTAAAGTTTCAATAGTTAGATCTCTTTCAAATTCCACTGTGCACAGAATTTATGGGGGCGTATGAGGGTTACTGAACTAGTTGTACATGATTGACTATTTTATGCATGTCTCCATTAAATAGTTAACTTTGTTTAAAAAACCAAGGGACAAATGATAGTTTAAGTGGTGAGTCAATTTTTTTTTGTACTATGATGAGAACGAATGCAGGTGCATGAAGAACAGAAATAAACCATAAAGATACAGTCACATAGACCTAGAATATTTTTGCAGAAGGGCCAAAAGCTAATTTTACAAATTTGCTTAAAATTATGGCAAATTATTGTGACAGTTTTAAAAATTGAAGATTCCTTAATTATACATAAATCACACATTCGCATAATGCAATCATGATTTTATTGCTGATCCGATTGCAGACTTGAAGACAGCTTGATCTGAAGCTTATTCTTTCCAGGCCAGACTAAAACATCATTAATATAAATATCTTAAGGCTGACTTTGACATCAGGCGCAGCATGGACATGGTGTGGGTGGAGACTGGGCAGGTAGCAGGTGAAGACTGGGTGGGCATGAGCACAGGTCAGAACGCCTGCTGGCAGAGGACAAGATGCAAGTGGGTGCTGCATGCAGAGCTCGAGGGGTCAGTGGGTGCGGCACAGGCAAGCAGTGGGTGAAATGTAGATGGATAACTAGTGGAATGCAGTTAAGCAATGATGGGCAGGTTGTGGATGAAGTGTACTGGCTAATTGTACTGGTGCGAGGGTCAAGCCATTAACAGGCCTGATTTACATTCTGCCAGTGAGCTAATGGTACCCTGATGCAGACCATATGCAGATAATAGAAGAGTGAGAATCTGGGCGTGGTAGAAGGGGTGTCAGGGAACTGAGAGGCGATGCTGGAAAGCTTTAGAAAGTGCAAAAACCAACCTGTTTCTCTTGATGGGTCAGAAAGAATGTTCTGTTCCTCTTGGCCCCACACTAAAGGCCACGTCTTGAGAGAAGTTTCGTATTTTGCTGCTTTGACTGCATATCTCCCAATATAAAAAGGTGCCTGGTACAATCTGTCCAATTTAACCTTGTAACTGCAGAATGCACATCATAGAATCTCAATTTGCATTCTGCTACAAGTCTCTGTCATGCTGCAGATAAGCTTTCATGTGAGAACTCTGGGGAAAAAATGGTAGCTGGTAGCGGCAATAGCAGCACGGTGATTTTACTTCTAATGTCTCATTCCACCGGGCAGAGTCTGTAAAGCTGGTCTTATTGGTTTATGGGGATGGAAACTATGGCTGTATCGATGTACTGCACTGTAATGTGGCAGTTTTCAGAAGAGGAGGAGAGGGAGGGAGAGAGAGTGAGAGAGAGAGGGATATTCCACTTATCTAAGTGCCGAACATATATGAGCTAGAGGGGACTTGATAGTACAAAGCAGGTCCAATTTCAGGCCATTCCTCATAACCTGCTACATCTGTGTTCAGAGAATCATGTGCAACATGTGTGCAGAAGGAAAAAGGAAATACAATATAAAACCTATGAGCTCAAATTCTTCATAGGTTCTTTTCATGCTAACTTATTTATATCAGTCAACTTGCAAGGGCACGACTGCCATTCTGGTAGGGAAAAAAACTCAATGTCATTTTTATCATTGGCACATCACAATAACATCACATGTAAGCCACAGAACGATGTTATCATGATCCGAGTGGCATCATCAAGACATCTATTTATAAGGAGGGACAAAGCTTGCCCAAGAATCTTACAAAGACATAGTGTCCCTTCAGTCAAACTACAACACCTCCCCATTTGTATCCAGAATCTAATGCAAAGTCAACATACATTTGAATTAAATTGGAGTCTCTGTACTAAGAAAATACTTACATCATGACTCACCAGTATAAAGTAAGCAGTCAAAAAATGATTATATTTAATACAAGGCCTGCTGAGAAACTGTTCATACATGGGTTTCAATGTATGAATGGGTGTGCATCAGAGGTGGTGTAGGTGTGGATGCAGCTTGTTCAGTTGCCGCGTTTACTGGTTCTGTGGCTGCATTGTTCTGACAGATTTCCATGAACAGCTCTACATAGGTTTGTTTCCATCCCTGAAACTCTTTGGATGTCAAGCTGGGATTGTCTAGAATCTTGTCTATAATCGCTACTTCTCCTTCTTTTGCCTGAGGGTGATAAACAGAAAACAAAATTTTGCACTATTAAAGCAGTAAAAATAAATGTACAACAGTGTTTGGAAATGCAATACTTTATCCGAATTCAAGTGTTTATTACAACATGCAATCATAGACTTATTTTCAGTAACTGTGCTATATTTTATAAATAGAAATTTGTAATTGTTTGAATTACCTTTAACACCTATGCTGTTTCAATACACCTATGTTTTGAAAATACATTTTATATATGAAATCCTGGGAAATATGTAGAATGGAAGGTTAAACTGTGAAGGTAATAGAATTTTAACCTCAGGACAATTGGCTGCTGGCTAGAGAAAGTTGTTACAGAATTTTGAAAGTAAAGCAAGCGGATTTATGGTTCACTGTATTCAATCCTTTTGCGTTAATTATGATATAAAGTTATTTTTAACATCTGTACTCATTGGCAGGCTAGCTAGAAAAAAACGTTTACAGCAAATCATTTTAGCAGCTGATTAGTTAGTCACGTTGTACTTGCCGATTTGTGAACAGCTGTGTTGAAAAATAAATGAGCAATTTGACGGGGTCAGTCTTGTGCTGGTTGTTGGTTGGTAGGTTTTTCTATCTGAAGGGCATTATTTTTGAAGAACTCAAATATAAACTTGATGTGACCCAAGATTCAAGTCAGGCATGTTCTTTATAACTATGCATGACTACTTTGAGGATGATTGTCTTTCAGAGGCATGTGTGTAATTATAGATAGGTGAAATGAAGTATAAATAAAAGAATTCACATCTAATTGAGAAGATGGATTAAAAGGTAGAAAAAGCTGTTGCACTTGTGAAGGAAGAGATGTGGGCACTAAAAAGAAATGCGATATTTTGGGCATTCAGCAGCAAACATTCAACGATTTTATATTTCACCCTGTATTTGACGCACATATCAGGAAGTGGGTTACTTGTTGACCTGCAAAGGCCATAACTTATTTAAGCATAAATAGAAATCTCAGTTCATAGGAAGAGCATGGATGTTCTGCAAATGCTTGCTTTGAAGACCAACAAATAGCATTCTAAAATTACCCAGATCATAATATTACACAGCAAGAAAAATAAGGTAGCCTTTTTAACAGGCTAAATTCACAAGAAAATATAAACTCAAAGGCAAGATGTTGATTACATTTTCCTCAACTTGTAACATTATGTTGAAAATAGATGGATGAGAAAATCTAATCAACTTTTGTCAATCTATTAAAACGAACAAATATAATCACAGAGTAAGGTGATCTGAATTGAACAGTGCACCTGAATAGGGAAAAAAATGAAAGAAATATAACTGGACACACCAAAATTAAATAAACATTTTCTATTTCAACAATTCTTGTCCTAAGTTTGTACATTTGTTGACTAGAGTGCAGGAACACAAAGGTGATCATGAGAGTTGCTGGACCATCAGCATCAACTGCCAGGTTTTCCATTATCTGAGGCAGTCGTTACTTGGTCATCTCTATTCTTGATGACACATGGGAGCTTTTGCAGGATTCGCAGCAGTTGAAGCTGCCTGCACTTTCTAAAATTTCAGAGCCTAACTTTCCTGCTGCCATGGTTAACAGGCATCGCATGGTTAATAAATCAGGTGATCTGCTGGCTTGTGGTTCTCCAGGAATCTAGCTGAAGACATATCTGCTGGATTAGATATAGACCCAAAGCTATGCCAAAACTGCTTCTCTAGTGCCAAACATAATCTCCCAACTAAAAGGCTGGAACTACAGTCAAACTCACTCATCACTGCATTGCAACCGAATGTCAAGAACATTACTTCCATCTCCACAGTCTCTCTAGTTTTAATTCCTAACTCATTCTTGTCTTGCTAAAAACCATTATCCATACCTTTGTTAACTCCACATTTAGTTTCTCCAATGTTTTGTAACATTGCCCTTTACTGCCCCTGTCAAGTTGAGACCCTCATTCATGCCTATATTACCCTATGTTTGACCGTTCCAACTCTCTTCCAGCTGGCTGACAATCCTCTATACTTTTCACAAACCTTAGCTCAAATAAAATGTTGTTATATCATTTCTAACTTGCGCCAAATCCCATTTATTCATCAACTCTGTGTTCGCTGACTTAAGTTGGGTGTTCGGTCTGTCAACTCCTCAATTTTAAAATTCCCAAATTCTCAAATTCCTCCATGGCTTTGTAACATTTCCCTGTCTTAAAAAGTTCTGCAATTTCGATGCTTCTTCAGTTCTGGACTTTCTTGCCTCCTCAACATTAAATGCTCAACAACTGGCAAGCTTGCATTTAGCTGCCTCAAGCGGGATCAATCCAGCACTCTTAACTATTCAGAACTGTACAACTTGATGCTTATTCTGTATAACGTTCTGCCCTTTGTGATTCCCAGTGTCTTGCTATTGTCCAATACATTGACATAAAAATCCTTATAATTGCTTATAGAATTTTCCAAGAACTCACTCTATGCTATGTCTGGAGCAGTCTCCAACCCGATACCTCAGCCTCTAGTCTAAATCTGTAGAACTTTCTACCAGTGGGGGCAGACCATTTTGGCATCCTGTCTGTACTCTGCCTCCTTTGCTAAAATGCATTGCTTTATTTTTTCTGACCAATTCAACAGATCACTCAAAACTGACGTATTTGACCTCTTTGGCCAAAGCTCTTCAAGTTCCTGATGATATCTAAAGTATATCCTTTTCTTTGAACCTTAACATACAGTACAAACATGAGGAGATCATGTTACCCTCAAAGTGATAAACGGGTGTAACTTGTTGCTGAGTTTAGCCCAGCTAAGAATTATTTCCCTGTTCTAACCTGGACTAATTGAAGCATCTTTCATGGTGCTCAGGTCCAAAGTCTTAGTTTAATCCTGTAACCAAACCAGTATAGCTTTGAGCGATATACTGCATAAATTTGTTGATCCACTGGGGATCGTATACCTTTAAAGATTTAATACTATTACAGAGTAAAGCAAAACAATAAGGAACTACATTTACATTATTTATTTAAATAGGAAAACATCCCAAAGCATATCATAGTTCAGGCTCGTAACTTGGGATGGCATCTCATCATAGAATCATCTTGTTAAAGCACGAAAAGGTGCCATTTCGCTCAGTTTTGAGAAACTCACTCATTCTCCACTTTAAGACAGCGCAGTGATAGTCATGAAATTGAGGCTGGCACTCTTGTCAACTCAGTGAAGAACAGGAGAATGTTGAGGATAGATCTTTGGGGAATAGCAGAGATGACTTTGCAAGTGTGGGTAGAAATGCCACTGCTGGGCTTTGTTGGATTTGGTAGTACAGGTAGTTACAGAACCACGTAATGAGAGCATTACAGAAGTGAATTACAGAGATGAGACAGAGTAGAATGCCATGGTTGACTGGATCAAAAGTGACAAAGGAGAACTTGGAGACCTAATGCTTTGTGGACAACATCATAAAGAATATCCTTAGTGTGTATAAACTTGTGTGTCGACTGCTTGTCTAAACAATCTGGTCTCAGAGTTGTGTAGAAGAGGCACTTAACTTAAGGGATTTGATTTTTGAATTAAATTAAAAAAAAAATGCTGGATATCAAGTAGTGTGGTGGTAATGCATTCCAGACCCTTAGAAAGAAAGGGTAGGATGAAGAAAAACACAGTGAAGTTACAGCCAGTTAATTCTAACTAACTTAACAATAATTATTTATTTTTTAAAAAAAGGGAATATCCTACCTTAATTGTGCTCTTTAGAATTCTAAGCTTGTGCAATTTTTCATTGATAACTGGATTGTCGCATCTCTTTACAAAGGACCTCTTGAATTCCTGTTTGGTGGAAAGTCGATGCTCTCCTAATGGAGACACACTGGCGTTCTCCAATGCCTTGTACAAATCCTGCAAAGAGTCCCCTGTTTTCTCTGGTGTGGGTTCTGGTAAAGAATTAAATTCAATAAGTCTAGGATACGTGATTGACTCAGAGCAGCATTTTCACTTCATAAAGTGCCTGATATAATCCTAGTTGGAAAGAAACGAGAGACTGAATGCTGAATTAGCTTACTGACTTTAATAAAACAGGTATCTCTTGACAAATCAACTTCTAGCATGGAAAACCTATTTAACAGCTGAGTTAATTTATATTAACTTTGTTTCATCTGGAGCACATGATTTGACCAAGGATTAATTGTTTTCAAGCTAATTACAGAATTAATAAACTGATTTAGAATTTCACGAGGAAACTCTACAATAAGATTGAGGCAAAAACTATCTTATCTAAAGACTTTTTCAAGTGATTCATAGACAAGGCCACTTATGGTTTTCACTAACAACATCTCGACAAACTTCCTAAGCAACTTACAGTACACTTTAAGCGTCCTTTATTTAGAAAGAATCTTAGTTCTCGTCATAAAGACTACCTGCTCCTGAGTTGTATATGTATAGTTTGATCACATCAAAGAATACATGACCTCTTAAATTTTACAAAATGAACACCTAAAGAACTGCACATGTTGGAAATCAGAAACAAAAATGGAAATTGCTGCCTGAGTTCTGATTTGTCTCCACAGATGCTGCACGACCTGCTTTTTGTCTCTTAAATTTTACATTTGCTGACTGTGAACTGATATCTTCCTTGGTTCCATATAACCTGGAATTAATTCTTTACCATACTTTCATTGTGACCCACTGAGACAAGAATGTGGACTAAAGTGCAAACAGCCATATTGATAGGGTCATTCAGAACTTCCAAACAAATTATTTTTTGGCCAATATGAAATAATGTCAGTAAAACCAAATACTTACAGCACTGCAAGGGCAACCACAAATCGAAAGTGGTTGAGGAGATAATCTAAAAACTAAATGGTAATGGGGCAAACTCAGTATATCACCTTCTCTAAGGCTAAGCATTTATTTCGCTGGGGAACAGGGATATGTAGCAGGTTAATATAATTGGCACTCTTAACTCAGAGGGTCCCAAGAGACATTTTAAAGTGAAAAAACAATTTGATAAAAAAACCAAGTATCAGTGTCTGATTAAAGCAGATAGTCGATGATGGTACAAGTAATAGGAATGGGGGAGAGATAAACAACAGGATTGTATTTAACACCAATGTTAGATGAAGTAGGGGAAGAAAAAACACCAGTATGAGGTAACAGCAACAAGATACAAAGGTTACAGGATCTTTAAGTACCCCAATTACCTTCAACCAGGATTTGAGCCTAAACTTTTTAATTATATTGCAGAAGTGGGATCAAACTTGAGAAGATGCCAGCCCCCTTTCAGCATATCAGGCAGCTGATGACAAGTCAGACAACTTATACATGTCACATAGTAATTATTTCTGATCATTCAGCTAATATGATAGATCTTCAGCAGGTTGGGTCACCACAAGTAAGACAGGAAAATTCTTCTTTTCTGTGCTAGGTTGGTAGAAGCATTAGAAGTTGGTAGTAGCCGCAAAACTACTTTAAGAGTAATTCTCCCCTCAAACAGTACCAATTTCCTTTGAAACTGTGCCAAAGAATGCTCAATATCTAATAATAAGATGTTCCAATGGTAAGAAATACCATCAACTTTGTTTGATTACAAAAGCAATTTGCATTGTATACTACCTCGAAGGTAGAGGAACCAATGCACAAAGCATAACAGGAACAATAGGTAAAAAAATGCATGGTGAGCCAAAGAAGAATTCGGGTGAAGTGACTGAAAAAGTCTTGTGGCACAGTGGTAGTGTCCCTACCCCTGGACTGGGAGACCCAGGTTCAAGTCCCACCTACTGCAGAGGTGTGTAATAATATCTCTGAACAGGTTGATTAGAGGGGAAAAAAAAAGATTAAATTAAAAAAAGGAAAAAAATAAGCAAAGTTGTTGAAGAGGTGGTTTTACAGAGGGCACTAAAGATGAAAAGGAAAGTTTCAGAGGGATGTAGCTACTGAATTCGAAAACATTGGGCCTAGCTGGTTGAAAGCACAGCTGTAAAGGACACAGGGAGGGCTGGAGGTGTGGAGAAGACACTAAAGTTAGAAGAAAGGAGAGTTCTAAGAGATTTTCGGGCAATTTTTAGAGATAGGCATAAGCGCATTTAAACACAAGGGCATAATTTTAAATTATAGGCACTTGGGACCAGGATTCAGTGTAGGTCGGCTGGGACCTGAATTATTGGGTGAATCAGATATGGTGTGGGACTGAATTCAGGCAGCAGAACTTTTGATGAGTTGAACAGAGTGAGGAAGATGTGCAGTTGAACAAGAGACGTAAGAATAGTTGAGTCTGAAGATGGATGAAAAGTTTCTGTAACAAATGAACTAAAGTGGAGCAGAGAAAGATGATGTTGCAGAGATGTAAGTAGGCAGTCTTTGTGTTAGAGACTATGACTCTAAGTTTGCCAAGAGTTTCGATCCAGCTGATATGATGGTCAGGAAATGGTACCGAATGAGTGGCAGAAGTGTAGAATTAAGATGATGGCTTCAGATCGTCTCGAACTTGCGGGAACAAATGTTAAGTGTTCACACCAGGGGGAACAATCAAAGTGGGTGAAAATAAATGTTTTACTGGGGACAGAAGTTTAAAGTTTGAAGTCATAGAGTGGAACAGCACAGAAACAATCCCTTCGGTCCAACTCATCCATACTTCCAACGTTTCCCCAAACTAAAATAATCTCACTTGTTTGCATTTGGCCCATATCCCTCTAAACCTTTCCTATTCACATTCCTGTCCAAATGTCTTTTAAGTGTTGTAACTGTACCTGCATCTACCACTGCCTCCGGCAGTTTATTCCACACACAAAACACTCTGAGTGAAAAAGTTGACCCTCAGGTCCCTTTTAAATCTTTCTCCTCTCACTTTAAAAATATGCCCCCTTGTTTTGAACTCCCCTACCCTAGCGAAAAAGATCTTTACTATTCACCTTTTCTATGCACATCATGATAAGTGATTGTGCATATTGGCAAACTCTGTAAATATTGCTAACATTTTATGAGATATTCCTGACATGTCATTAAAATCTTCATCCAGAATACCATATTGAAAATATTTTAAAATGGAAACATAAAAAATTGCAAATGCCAATGATTATCATCCATTTATCATCCAGCTACTGAGTTGAATAGCAGAGTAGGTGCAATTTGTTTGGTTAGGGCCAATTCTTGCAAGGTCAACTCGTATTAATGAGTTGTAAATTTAGGATACTTACACACACATCAGTTATCTATCATCCCAGGCATGTGCAGAACCTGAGTAGAATTAAACATCTCACAGTGATGACATGACAACTGTAGCAAGCAACCTGACATAAGCTGTCAAAGTGGCAGATTATCCAGAGCACAGTCAGGGACTACACAAGCATATGATCAACAAAATTCTTTACCCAGGTCAGAGAAGCAAATTGTCTGTTTCAATGAAATAACCAAATTAAAAGAGTATTAAATCAGACCTCAAATTAAAATATTTTCAAATGAACAAAAAAAAAATTTGATAGTGATGAAATTTAAAGTTAAAAATCTACACTGACCCTCCTGTTTGATAATTTTGGTTAAAAAAGAGACTATTTTCTGGTGGACATTGTATGAGGCATTAGCATTTTGTTCGAAGAGATACCTCAGCCAAAGTTAAAAGTCAAAACGACACAAGCTTTTGGACTAGTCTGATCCAATACTAGAAGATGGTTTTGCATTCATAGTTATTAGTTACAGAAAACCATCAACGTCGCCCTGTTATGGGTCAATGTCAACACGAAGGAACAGCTGCACACAGAAAAGGTGATGTGCCAAAAAAAAGGAAGTGGATTATCAACGTATCTAAGGTCAGAACCCCTTACAAAATACTTGTCATTTGTGGTGCTTTTCAGACACAAGCCCATTTGAAAACATTGGGAACGAGGAATTATTTCTCTCCAAGATCGTTCCAGGATAATAACATAACAGATTAATTAAAGATGGAGTTTGGAAGCTGCCAAATTGATTATTTAGTTGAATAAATCACGATGACTTTAGTCTCTCCAGGTTTGCTACCTGTGACAGACAAGTTAGCCTGAAATGGGTAATATATGAATGGTGCCTAGTGATAAAAAGTACGAGAATATGTGCCCCTCTTTATGAGCTGACTCCACTGCACTATGCAATAGCTTATTCTTGGCAAACTCCATTTAATCCTCACGAGACTGTAATTGAGACACTTGATTACCTTAATCCACCCAACAAAAATTCACAGCAAGCCCAAGGCATAAAGTTGCTAATATTGACATTTACATCCACTGATGGCCAAAATACCCATATTCTGTCACCCTGTTATTAAACATATTATCATTTGTCCACGGCAGACCTTAACTTTTTTCTGCATGTTGGTGCCTAAATGTAAACAACTCTATTCATAACCTGTCTCTATATATCTATGAATACCATGTGCCCCTAAATTTGTCTTGACCAACTTTAGTCTGAAAAATCCCACACCTGATGAAGGAACAGTGTTCCAAAAGCTTGTGATTTCAAATAAACCTATCGGACTAAAACCTGGTCTCATGTGACTTCTGACTTTGTCTACCCCAGTCCAACACCAGCACCTTCGCATCATGAAAAATTCTTGTTTACAAAAATGCCACAGACTTGAACATGTACCATGACTCTACAATTATGTTGGAGATATACCAGAACGTTGTCACCTTATAGGTACCAACTATCAGGAAAGATAGATTTTTCAGATTACAAGATTAACTTGTTAAAAAAAAAGACTGTCACACACTGGTTCTTGAAATTTAAAACACAGATACATCTGTACAAGCAGTATTACTGAGAAAGGTCCTCGTTAGCTCATTTATCTCTGTCCTTTCATCACATTCCACACCATTCATGGTATTAGAGCAACTATATTGTAGCCACCCTTGATCTTTCACACGACAACCCTGTGAACTACAGGTAGAACCCTGTACATTATGGTACTACAGCTAATTCCATGGATGGTAGATGCTGTAACTTCATCTTGTACTGATTAGTTCTCAAAGTCTCTACATGTAGCTCTAAACTGTCTTGTAAGTGTGCATGAAGCATGCCTTGTAAATATGCAAAAGATTCCGCCATCTGCAATCTGACCCCACCACCAAAGACATTTTTCCCTCCCCACCCTTGTCTGCTTTCCGGAGGGACCACTCCCTCCGTGACTCCCGTGTCTGCTCCACACCCCTCTCCAGCCCCACCACACCCGGCATTTTTCCCTGCAACCGCAGGAAGTGATACATATGCCCCCACACCTCCTCCCTCACCCCAATCCCAGGCCCCAAGAAGATGTTCCACATCAAGCAGATGTTCACCTGCACATCTGCCAATGTGGTATACTGCATCTGCCGTACCCGTTGTGGCCTTCTCTACATCGGGGAAACCAAGCGGAGGCTTG
Source organism: Ginglymostoma cirratum (assembly GCA_024137785.1). Classification (NCBI taxonomy): domain Eukaryota; kingdom Metazoa; phylum Chordata; class Chondrichthyes; order Orectolobiformes; family Ginglymostomatidae; genus Ginglymostoma; species Ginglymostoma cirratum. The sequence goes on from JAHRHZ010000031.1 coordinate 11,607,813, forward strand.
GGGACCGCTTTGCAGAACACCTGCGCTCAGTTCGCAACAAACAACTGCACCTCCCAGTCGCGAACCATTTCAACTCCCCCTCCCATTCCTCAGACGACATGTCCATCCTGGGCCTCCTGTAGTGCCACAATGATGCCACCCGAAGGCTGCAGGAACAGCAAATCATATTCAGCCTGTGAACCCTGCAGCCCAATGGTATCAATGTGAATTTCACAAGCTTCAAAATCTCCCCTCCCCCAACTGCATCCCAAAACCAGCCCAGCTCATCCCCCACTCCCTAACCTGTTCTTCCTCTCACCTATCCCCTCCTCCCACCTCAAGCTGCACCCCCATCTCCTATCTACTAACCTCATGTGCCCCCTTGACCTGTCCGTCCTCCCTGGACTGACCTATCTCCTCCGTACCCCCCCACCTACAATTACCTTTACTGGCTCCATCCCCGCCTCTTTGACTTGTCTGCCTCCTCTCCACCTATCCTCTCCTCTATCCATCTTTTACCTGCCTCCCCCTCTGTCCCTATTTATTTCAGAACCCTCTTCCCCTCCCCCATTTCTGATGAAGGGTCTCGGCCCGAAACGTCAAGCTTTCCTGCTCCTATGATGCTGCTTGGCCTGCTGTGTTCATCCAGCTCCACGCCTTATTATCCCAGCCATATAGTTTATTAGTTTCCCTCATAACACATTGAAGTACTATAATTTTTCAATCACATGGCATTTCCGTTTCACTTATTGCTCCAATATAGAACTAAGCACTGCTAATCTTATGAACCTTTTATATAATTGAACAATCTAGTTAAATTTTAGCTCTCAGTAATTAACAGTACAGGGGTCTGTCAGGCACTTGATTGAAGCTTGCTATTCCAAGTGATTTTCTGACTCATTTAAAAAAAAGACGTACCTTCATAGAACTGACCCACATCTATCTGCCTCTATTTTAATACCTCAATCTTCAAATATAATAATACTATCTACATTTCATCACAGAGGTTAATTATCAATCTGACTAGCGATAGAGATGGAATGGTAACACCAAGGTTTTCAAAATCATTCAGTAAGTGCAAAATTACAAGACCATCAAGTTTATCAAGTGCCTTTAACAGAATTTGATTAAGGATGAATAGCACATTGCTGTGAAATCTGCAAATATTGTGCACATGGGATTTATTTGTACACAGTAGCACTTTACAGAAAAATGACAAAATAGCACAAGTGAAGCATTAGATTACGCTACTCAAATTCTAAATGATCAAATTGAACTTGAGGATTCATTATAGTACACATGGGGGTAATTTTATGGAGACATTATTGGTCTTGTCTGCCAATTCGAGAGCTGGCAAGAGACTTGCATTGTCTCTTCTGGACATGCCATCAGCATAAGTGGTCACTTATAGGTATTCCTTGGAATTAAGGATGGAAATGCTGCCCAACAGGAGTTGCTTGCCAAACAGAGGCCAGGAACCCTTCAACTCACTGGCTTCACCAGGGAGATGGTAGCTGCTGTGGGAATGACACCAACTCAAGGCTGAGGATCAGGAAGTTGCTCAGGACTGAGCTAAGTCATGGAGGAAGGGACTTCGTAGGGTGGACCTTGTAGGGGAGTGGAATCAGGAGCAATAGCAAGGGAGTTACTCTGCGGAGGCCATCAGCTTTCCTGATGCTGGGTTCCCAATCAGGCACTGAGTACCTTTGCACAAGGGAACACTTCCCCACTGTCCCCAACTTCATCCACACCCACTTCCAGCAGATGATAATCAACTAACACCAGTTTATTTGTCATAGTCCCTACATAACACAGATCTGCCTCCAGCTGGCTATACTAGCAGCAGTGAGATCAGGCCCTTCAGTGCTGGTTAATGAGTCACTTACAGACAACACTGGCTGGTGGGATGGAATATCCAACCACGGGCCTTTCCACCTCCAAACTAATTTTAACAGAGGCAGGAAAGACAGCAGGGAGCTTATACACCATCTTCCTCCATGAATAAATGCCCTCTCTGCTTCCAAACACACCACAACAGTGGCCATAAATCTGTCGGCACAAATTTTGAGGCCAAAAGCCCTAACTATTTCTTTGAATAAGTTTTAGGACCATACTTGTTTGTGCTTTAGGCTTGCACTTACCTGGATTTAGACTGAACTAACTGCCCAGTGATTCCTTACACTGAGCATAAACAGATATGTAGCCCATTAGTCTGGCTAGAATTGAATTCATATTCCAGAGGTAAAAAGTCTATGATCTGACGATCCTTCAGCTTAATTTCCACATACTTAATGATTCCAAACTGCAGATGATGGAAATCAGAAACAAAAACAGAAATTGCAAGAAAAATTCAGCAGGTCAGGCAGCATCTGTGGAGATCCTTTTTCAGTTCTGACTTGCTCCACAGATCTCCACAGATGCTGCCTGACCTGCTGAGTTTTCCAGCGATTTCTGATTTTGTAACTTCATTATTCCAAGTGCCATTAAAACACTGAATTCCTGTGTTCATGATATTTACCATTACACAACAGTTAATACTATCTTATTGCCAGCCTTATTATTGTTTCTGCACTTTCATCACCTCATATGAGGTTAATGCAACTTTTAAAGTATAAGTATGTAGTCCAGGAAAAAGTATCACAATGGCACACGACGTTACAGCACTAGCATGTTGTATTATGGATTCCGTTCACATGTGAAAGTCTTTACCTCAGCTGAACAACTGTGATGGGTTGTTCAGGGGAAGCTAGTCTCCTCCACACAAGGTGGAGGATGAGAATGTGAATGAATGTCAAAGCAAGATGCTCTTAATCTGATGGTGGACTTTTTCAGGACAGATCTGAAAGAGTCTCTGGAGAAGAAGTCTCTTACATCAGCAGTGTAGATGGGTGGATAGCAAGCCAATCTGTAACTGAGTTACAGCAGAACGTTTTACACTGCAAAACGCAACACTGTTTGTATTTCCCTTCAGTATTCCACAATGCTGCACTGGAGTTATGTTGTTTGCCTATTGCTAGCTGTGAAAACTGCAATATAAAAATTCCTTTAAAAGGTTAAAGTTTGCAGCTGCAAATGCATCTGCTGGAAGACGATGAAAAACTCCACAATATTTGCATGTTGGTTATACAAAGTTATGCAGAGAAATAGGAAAGGTTAAAAGGAGCAAGAGCTTAGAACCATTGCAACAGACGAATTGAGAGTTTAGACATGATCACTTATGACAGCAAAGTCAGCACACAGGACAGTGTTGTAGGTTCACGGCAAAGTTCACGGCAGAGAAATAAATTGTTGTTGTAACATAAGAAACTTGGGCAACAGCAGTGATATGTATGGCATAATTTTGAAAATTTCTAGAGATAGAAAGGATATGTGTGGATTAAGGAAGGCCAGTCGGGATGGATTTCTAAAATCAAATTGTTGAACAAATGTAGTAGAGATTTCAATACAAGCAACAAGAACAATTCTGAAAATAGCCCTAGAAGTCAAAACTTGAACTCTGCTTCTCTCATCACGGACGCTGCCAAAGCTGCTCAGTTTCTCCAGAATTTTTAAAATTGTTTTTATTTCAGATTTCCAGCTTCCACAGTATTTTGCCTCATTTGAGCAATTAGACAATAGACAATAGACAATAGGTGCAGGAGTAGGCCATTCGGCCCTTCGAGCCAGCACCACCATTATGATCATGGCTGATCATCCACAATCAGTATCCTGTTCCTGCCTTATCCCCATAACCCTTGATTCCATTATCTATAAGAGCTCTATCCATCTCTTTCTTGAAAGTACCCAAAGACTTGGCCTCCACTGCCTTCTGGGGCAGAGCATTCCATACATCCACCACTGTCTGGGTGAAGAAGTTTTTCCTCAACACTGTTCTGGCTAGATAGATAAAAGGAATGTAGTCAATATGAACTTCAAGAAGGGTTTTAATAAATTGTCCATAAGAGCTTTACTAGAAAAAGTCAGGCATACGTTATATCAGGAAATGCAGCAGCATAGATAGAAAGTGGCTGATATGAAACAAAGTCAAAGTATAGGACATAACTCAGACTTGGGAAAAGTTGAAAGTGGTAGAGTCTGGGAGTTGGGAGAGAGTGCAGAGGAGATTTACCAGGATGTGCCTGGGCTGGAGAGTTTCAGTGACAAGGAGAGATTGGATAGACTGGGGTTGTTTCTCTTAGAGCAGAGGAGACTGAGGTGAGACATGATTGAGATGTATAAAACTATGAGGCCAGAGATAAAGTAGACAGGAAAGAACTTTTTTCCCTTTGTGGAGGGATCAATGACCAGGGGACATAGATTTAAACTGAGGGGCAGATGTCATAGAAGGGATGTGAGAAAAGCATTTTCACTCAGATGGCAGGAAGAATCAGGAACGCACTGCCTGCATTGATAGTGCAGGCACAAACCCCCATAATATTTAAGAAGTGTTCAGATGTGTACTTGTGATCCCAAGGCATACAAGGCTATGTTGGAAAATGGGATGGAAATACTTTGGGCTTTTTTCTGTGCTGTGGACATCTATGTGTCTATGAATAATTTGGACTTGCATAGAATGAACTTGGGAGGAAAATGATCAATGCCGATAGAGTGAAACAAGTTCTTAGTGTGCCCTTTTTATTCACACTTGAATTGCTTTTTAATATGATTCAATATAAATTTGTTTACAAAATTTGCTGATAATAAAAGAGAGGGGATATCAGCAAACAACAAGGACGGCTGTAAAAAAGACTTGCGGATGATGACTAGGTTGGCAGAATGTGTACTTGATTGGAAAATGCAATTTTATGTGGATAAACCTGCGGCAATACATCTTGCGAGCAGAAAGAATGAGTGGAAATACTTAATGGAAGCTTGTTGATTAACGTAAATCGTCAAACATAAAATTGCATGACGGTGGAACTGCAGAATATAAAATCGGAAAATAAAAGCTACAGGACACATGATAGATGTGGAGTAAAAGCTTAACTATACCTTTACTCCAAGCATAACTAATTAGCAAAGAACTTTGGCACACAGGAGGTCTTTACTGGAAGTCACAGTGGCAGGGGAGATGCATGCACATCGGTACAATGGAAGGGAGATTGCAAAAACATGGTATTTTTTTTCTATTCGTTCACAGGATGAAGGCGTCGCTGGCTCGGCCAGCATTTATTGCCTATCCCTAATTTCCCAGAAGGTAGTTAAGAGTCAACTACATTGCTGTGGGTCTGGAGTCACATGTAGGCCAGACCAGGTAAGGAAGGCAGTTTTCTTCACTGAAGGACATTAGTGAACCAGATGGCTTTTTCGGACAATCGGCAATGGATTCATGGTCGTCGTTAGACTCTTAATTTTAGATGTTTATTGAATTCAAATTCTGCCATCTGCCATGATGTGATTCGAACTTGGGTCCCCAGAACATTTCTGGGTCTCTGGATTAACAATCCAGTGATAATACCACTAGACCTTTGCTTTCCCCTATGTTATTCCGAATAATTATTCTTGGAAAACAGTGGCAGGATTGGGCAGAGTCAGCATGGATTTATGAAAGGGAAATCATGCTTGATTACTTACTGGAATATTTTAAGCATGTAAGTAGGAGAGTTGATAAGGGGAAGCCAGTGGATGTGGTTTATTTGAACTTTTAGAAGGCTTTCAATAAGGTCCCAGTTAAAAGATTAGCATGTAAAATGAAAGCATATGGGATTAGAGGTTGTGTACTGACATAGATAGAGAATTGGCTGGCAGACTGGAAACAAAGAATAGGGATAAATGAATCTTTTTCTGAATGTCAGCCAGTGACTAGTAGAGTACTGCAACGATCAGTACTTAGCCCCAGGTATTCACAATGTAAGGGAACTAAATGTAATATTTCTGCAGATGACACAAAACTGAGTGGGAGGGTGAACTGTGAGGAGGATGCAGAGATGCTTCAGTATGACTGGGACAAGTTGAGCATGTGGGCGGATGCATGGCAGATGAAGTATGTGGGTAAATGTAAAGCTAGCCACTTTGGCAGCAAAAATAGGAAGGCAGATTATTAGCTGAATGGCAATAGATTAGGAAAGGAGGAGATAGCTAATGATATTTTTTAAAATGATACACCAGTTTGCAAAACTAAACGTGGAAAAATTATTTTATCTTGTCAGAGGGTCAGTGATAGGACAGAAATTGTTGTGTCTTCTAAAGGAAAATTCGATAACAATCTGAAGCAGAGAAAGGTCCGGGAGCAATGATAGACAACACATCAATTGCACCTTGAATTTCTACGTGCCAGATGATTTCCTTTTGTGCTTTATCTTATGTATACTGGCCAAAGACCATTGAAAAAAGACAAAGCTTAAAGTAATAAAATGGAAAAGGAATAGTTCGTTTTGAGGAAATGAGAATTGAATGAAGGAAAATAAATTGAAAAATGTTATTAACAGAAATAGAACAGAGATGGGAAACATTATAAATGGCGTTCAAGAGAGTCCTGGGGAAATATATTCTGCTGGAAGAAAAGACAGAACCAAGGATTATGATATACATAAATGAATACAAAAGTAAGGACAAAATTGAAATGAATAAAAATGCAAAATATTGAAGAGAGAAATAATAAAGCAGAAATGGCAAAAGGGAATAAACAGTTAGGAAAGAACATCAATTCAGAAGGCAGATGTCAAAGTTGAATTATCAAATAATTTAGAAAAAGGAATGTGAAATATTCTACTGACACATAAATAACAAAGGGAAAATCAAGAAAGAGATGTAGCTACGTAGGCTTAAACTTTATAAACTCACAGGTAATGATATAAATATTATGTAATTACTTTTGCCTGATATTTCCCAGTAAATCCAACATTTGAAGAAGAAATCACAAAATATATAAAAAAAGATATTCAGGTACCGATAGCAGAGGCAGTAGTATTATATTTTGTTTTCCAAGAAGGGTCAAATAATGATCCAGAACATTAGAGTCAGCAAAAGTAGCTGAATGGATAAGAAGAAATAAAAGAAACAGTTGGGGATTAAAAGTACTTGCTCAGATTGGCAGATGATGGGAAATATTGTTCCATAATCATTGGTATTGGTACCACTGTTGGCCACCAACATAAAAAATTTAGACTTGGAAAATGGAAGTATGATTTCAAAATTTGTGGACTTTAGTATAATTAATAGAGAGAAGGGAAGTGATACAATACTGTAAGACTTGAATAAACTTGCAGAATGGGTATGTATGGGAAAGGAACTTCAATATAGAAAATTATGAGGAAGTTCATTTTGATCCACGGAAGAAGGCAGTCAACTAACTCTTTGAAAAATAAGCAATTAACTTGGTAAAGGATCAGAGAAATCTGATGGCATTGTTATACAAATAATTAAAAGAAGCTAACGGTTTAAAAAGACACAAAGAAAGCAAACAAAGCATTGGGGCTTTCCAGAGGAACTGAATTAAGAAGGAGAGAAGTTACATTCAACTTGCAAGGAACCTTGGTTGGAACATACTTAGAAACGATGAACGGTTCTGGTCTCTCTACTAGGAAAAAACTATAGTCGTGAAGGTACTGAGGAAAAAATGATTTAGTAGAATAATACGAAAAGTGAGAGATGATGTCTAACAGGGGAAGATTGAACAAAGTGAGAATGATATCTCTAGGGAATTGACTGAGGGTGTGAACTAATAAATATCTCTAAGATGAAGAGTTTTATAAGGTAGACATGCATACTTGTGGGTGGCGTGAGAACAAGGGGTTATAAGAGACTCACCATTAAATCTAACAAGAGGATTCCGATGACAGACCTTTATCCAGAGGTTGGTTAGAATGTGCATGCTACCTCATCAAGTAATTGAGGTAAATAATGGAGAGACATTTTGGAGAAGTTAGATATGCATGAGAGAGAAAGAAATAGAAGGATATGTTAGTTGGATTAAATGAAGAAGGGTGTGCGGAGCTTTTGTGATTGGGATGCACCCATTAGAGCAAAGGGTATGACTCAGAGTCGTAAATACTTTATAATTTGGGATGAACAAAACAATGTTTCTACATTTTATAATGTGCTACTTTACAGTCATATATGTAGGAAAATATACTTGTACAGGCACCACTAATTGCTGCAACATTTCAGACAGGGCATGTTTTTTATATCAACAGTCTGGATTGAAACCCAATCCAAACTGATAGGGTTAGATTTCATCTGTGTGCTGGATAGGATATTAAATCTGTCTGCACAGTTTCAGTTAGTCCCAATGAAGTTAAATTAATTACACGAAACCCTCCACAAATTGGCGGTGCTCTTATTCAGGTAGGAAACAGGAATATTGCTGCACTATTAAATCTATGCTACAGCTCCAGATTTAATCCAGCAGAAAACCAATTGTCACCTTCCAACTTTTATCTTTCCACAATAATTATGATTCAGTGGAAAGAGGTTTGATATTTTTTTTCCTGCAAGTGAAATGAATCAATACTGTTACTCATTGAAACCAGATAATAAAGCAGATTGACAGAAATTTACCTCTTGGGACTGCATCACTGAAGTGGCTGTTCTTCAGGCTCAATTGCTGTCCCATAGATTTATGGCTCGGAAATGAACCATTCGGTCCAACTAGTCTATGCCAGTTTTATGATCCATATAACCCTCTTCCTATTTCATTTAATGCAATTCACAAATCTTTCCTTTTCTTTCTTCCACACGTATCTAGCTTTCACCTAATTGCTGCAATGCTATTTGCCTCAATTACACATATATTGTGTGATATGCAATAACAAGTCCCATAGTCTAACAAATCCCTGGGGTGTGAAGTTACTTACAATTTTTTTTCTCTTGGATTTAGTGGCTCTCTTGTATTTATGTCTCATCAACAAGTCACTTTGCAATGGAGAGTTTATGATTTAATCTGGTGTGCACATGAGTGTATCTCGCAGCAGCTGTTGCTGGATAGTAAACAGGAATTTGGTCTGATTTGTTCCTCTCTGGGCCCCTGAGGTGCTAAGTTTAGTCACACTGTGCCCACTTCTACCCACGCTCAGATCAGTGTACATCCTTATCTGTGTATAGCTCAATTCCACTCTGGCGGGCATTTCATAAACTGAACACAGCCATTAATGACTGAAATTTGACACTGCAAAGACAAACGTTTATGTACTTTCCCTTTACATTTCAGTTCCTGCTGATGAAAATAGAGACGAGCGCTTTTTATAAAATGCAAAGCGAATCACATTGGAAGCAGTAATCACAAGAAGTCAAAGTGGAAAGGCTCAATTAATGCAGCAGTTCAGTTTATATGAGATGTCCAGTGCCAGAAACCTCCCAGTGTGCATATGGCCCATTTACTAATCAAAATGACCAGGGATTTTAATATTGATTTGGGTACTTTCTTATTCATTCATGGGGTGAAAGCATGCCTGGTAAGGCCAGCAGTTATTGAGAAAATGGTATTGAGCTATCTTCTTGAACTATTTCAACTTTTATTGTGTAGGTACACTCACAATGGTGTTAACAACGGGTGTTTCAGGATTTCTACCCAAGAACATTAAAGGTACATTGATATATTTCCAAGTCAAAACGGTGGGTGATTGGAGGGAACTTGTAGGTGGTGAGTAACTCGGAGATATTGACAACTGCAGATACTAGAATTAGAGTCAATATAGTGTGGAGCTGGAGGAGCACAGCAGGTCAGGCAGTGTCAGAGGAGCAGGAAAGTCAATGTTTCGGGCCCAGACCCTCCATCAGGACTTGTCGACGTTTCGGGCCTGGACTCTTCTGACGAAGGGTCTATTCTGTTGATGCAACAAACTGCTGCCGAAGTGCAGTGCTGATGGAGGAAGTGAATATTTAAGATAATGGATCGGGTGCCAGTCACTTGTGCTGCTTTGTCCTAGATGGTTTCTTGAATATTGTTGGAGCAGCACTCATTCAGGTAACTGGGTAATATTTGAATATAACCTGTGCCTTGCAGATGGTGGGCAGGCTTAAGGGAGTCTGGTAGTGAGTTATTTCGTAAAGAATTCCCAGCCTTTAATCTGCACTTGTAGCCACAATATTTGTGTAACTGGTCCAATTCAGTTTCTGATCAGTGGTACTCCCTAGGATGTTGATGGTTGGCGATGCAGCACTGGAAATAATACTAAACAGGACATGGTCAGATCCTCTCTTGTTGAAGATGGTCATTGCCACGCAGTTGTACAATGTGATTGTTACTTATCACTTACCACACCAAGCTTAAATATTGTCCAGGTTCTGCTGCACATGAACTGCTTCTATATCATAGAAGTTACACATGAGAATGAGCACTCTTCAGTCATTAACAAACATATCCACTTTTGATCTTCCTTAGAGGGGAAGTTATTGATGAAGTACCTGATGATGTCTAGGCCAACGACACTACCCTGAGGAACTCCTGTATCAATTTCCTGAGGTGACTGTTCTCCAACAATCACAATCTCCTTTTGTGATAGCTGGGTATGATTTTGAACAGTGGACACCTTTCCATTTGATTCCAATTGACTGCAACTTTCCTTGGGCTCCTTTATCCTACAATCAGTCAAACTTTGCCTGATACCACGGACAGACAGTTTCACTCCTGTCCAATTCAGCTTCTCCGTCCATAATTAGATTTAGTCTGTAATGAGTTCTGTGGTTGCGTGTCTCTGGCAGAACGCAAACTGAGTAGTGCTGTCAATAACACCTTCCATCACTTTCGTGATACTTCTGAATAGGTTGGTAATTGGTCAATTTTGATTTGTTGTGATTTTTGTGAACAAAGCATGCCTGGGAAAATTTCAGTGTGGCTGGGTGGGTGCCAATGATGTAGTTGAGCTGGAACAGTTTATCAGGTGCATGTCTAGTTATGGAGCACAAATCTTCAGTACTATTGCCAGGGCATTGTCAGGGCCCATAGCCTTTGCAGTTATCAGTGTACACAGCCATTTCTTGGTATCATCTATCATCTGGATGAATTTAATTGGCTTAAAATTGGTGTCTGTGACATTATAGATCTCATGAAATGGCGCAAAACTCCATGCTAAATTTCATCTGCATTGTTGTAGGTTGTTCATTTAATTCTGAAGAAGCAATCAGACTCAGAAGGTAATGGCAAACCATGGCACTTTGACTGAAAGAGTTATCTTATAAACATTTGATACTGTGAAAAACAGCTTAAAAACCATGAATGACAGCCTATGTAAATGTCTTACTGAAGTCACTTTAGTGGTAATCTTTGCAATTTTCACAGCAATTAAACTTATAAAATTATTACAATATATCACGAAAAGTTTTGGTGTGGATCTATCACATTTCTTTCTTGCCCCTATTTTACAATTGTAACAGCAATATATCAGTATGGAAGTTACAAGAAGTTGTTGAATTAGTATGATTTCATGTTTTATAATAATGCTAGAATAAAAAATATGAAGTATTGTGGAGACAGTAACCTATTTCCCCTGAATTGAGGAAAACTTTACCACCATTACTACTCACACTACTACAGAAGATCTCAAGTTCACAGCAATGAAGAACAGTGTTTCCCCTTGTGAAATGCCTTCCATTTAACGATACAGAACAGATTGACGTTCTGAGGTCAGTTCAACCAGCCAGAGAAATACTGTCACTATAACTGCTGGTCAGAGGCTAGGGAAATTGCAGTCAATATCTCACCTTCTGACTCCCTGAAACCTGTCTGCCATCTACAAATGATAAGTCATGATGGAATATTCCCCAACTGCTTGGATGACTGCAACTCCAACAACATTGAAGAACCTCAGTATTCGTTCAGGACAAGGCTGCTCACTTGATTGGTACCCCAACCACCATCTTAAACATTCACTCCCACCAAGACCAATGAACAGTGGTGCCAAGTCTCATCCCAAACCCCTGACATCTACCATCTAGAAGGACAAGGTTAGCAGTCACATTGAGACACTACCACCTGCATGTTCTCCTCCAAGATACATACACTATATTGCTGTCCCTGAACTGTGTTGAGTTAAAAGCCAGGAACTTCCTTCCTAACAACACTGTGGATGTATCTACACACCATGAATGGCAGCAATTGAAGAAAGTGGCTCACCAACCACCTTCTCAAAGGCAATTAAGGGTAGACAATAAATACTGGCCTAGTTAGTGACACCCATATGCTGTGAATGTTTAAATGAAAAATTGAGTTTTTCAAAAATTGAGTGAATCTTCAGAATGTCAGACTGCTCAGATAATCATCTTTCTGAAAAGTTTTGTGATATATAACAACTCAACTGACTCCAAAACTAGACAAAATTATAAATTAGAGTAAAATTGTGGAAACTCTTCATTTGCATTAGCAAGAATAAGAGCTGGAAGGTATTTTTTAGTAATCAAGAATTTAACTCAAGGCACATACCACAGAACTGGAAATAGAGAGTGAACTGCAAACCGAGAAGAAAGAGATCAAGGAAATAGCATCGAACTAGGCTGAAGAAAATGGCCTGGATTTTGCGATAGAAATAAGGGTGAGATTAACAGCAGTCACTGATAGTCTCACCATTATTTAAGTGCAAATCAGACTAGTTGTGACAAGTGCACTTGCACAGTTATACCCAAAAATCGGCAGCTGACTGTATAATTGCCTTGCTCCTCACAAACTAATACCCGACTGACAGATTCAGCAACATGCGTCAAATTGCCACACCTACAGCCACTAGTTATTCTCTGGGCACTCTCACCATCTGTTGTACTTACTCCCCCTCTTGTTTATCAACCATATAAAAACCAACATTTTTCCAGCTCTGTGCAGTTCTGAAGAAGACATTGGACTTAAAACATTAACTGTTTCTCTTTTCTCAGACATGGCCAGACCTACTGAGTTTGTGCAGCACTTTCTGTTTTATTACACAAGAATCCTGAATCTGAAGTACATGCAATCAAGCACAGAAGCATCAGTTTATACTTCTGCTGCTAGGTAAATGATAACCAGTTGATAATCTTTAAGCTAATCAGTTCCTGATTTATTTCATGTTAGATTACCTATAAACTCTCACACATAGAAGGAAACATTGTGCAAAATTGCAAAATCTGACAGAATAGTTGCCAAGAAATAAAACACAAATGTGTAGAGACATGATCAGCTTAAAATAAAATGCACAATTAATTAGTAAATATTACACTAGTTACTGTTGGCTAATATGCCTTTCAAGCAGGGATATGTTGTACTCACGCACATCAATCAACAATGCTGAATTTATACTGACAGGTTTTTAGCACAAATCCGATTTACTTATATTATTAAAGATCAAGTTTATAACTTTGAAATAAAACCCAGGAGGTGCTGCTCTGTTGAACATGCCTGAGGTAGTTTCAGCAAACTGCATTTCGGTTTAGCTAAACATTCTTTTCAAATTCTTCAAGGACAGTTTCAATGATGTTCTTATGCCAGATTATCAACAAAGTAGAGATTAATAAAGTCTGAAAGCCAAAATAAATTCACAGTCAGAAGGCATTCATTGCATCGTAGAACTTCTAAAAAGAAATAATTACTTTGAAAGGTCAAGGAAAGATGAATAATGAACTCAAGTGAGATAACAAGGCGTGGGGCTGGATGAACACAGCAGGCCAAGCAGCATCATAGGAGCAGGAAAACTTGACGTTTCGGGCCTAGACCCTTCATCAGAAAACTGATGAAGGGT
>JAHRHZ010000031.1:11621810-11650482 GCA_024137785.1 Ginglymostoma cirratum
ACCCTTCATCAGAAAACTGATGAAGGGTCTAGGCCCGAAACGTCAAGTTTTCCTGCTCCTATGATGCTGCTTGGCCTGCTGTGTTCATCCAGCCCCACGCCTTGTTATCTCGGATTCTCCAGCATCTGCAGTACCTTTTATCTCTGATACAATTTATATCTAATGAACTCAAGTGAACTGGTATTCACTGGCGATCACAGGAATTGCTGGGGGGAGTGGGGTGGTGATAAACTGAAAGGGATAAAGTGGAGGAAGACAGTAATTTCAGAACAGTGGAAATGGCAGTACTTACAAAGCAGGTACCTGCTTTAATGGACAGTATCTCCTTGATGTTGTTCATAACCAGGGTTATGAGACCATCCGTATGTTTCATACCAACATGAGTTACAAGCTTGCTGGCAGGAGGTGTGCAATGGAAGGCAGCCTTTGTGCCTTTCATCAAATTAAAGGCAGTGGGTGGGTACCTGAGGTTGGAGGTCCAATAGAAGAGGCTACGGGAATTTGAATGACTACAGGAATGTGAGATAAATACATTTGTGTATGGAAACCAAACAAAATGCCATCAATTACCTCCAAACTCCATTTTTGTAATCTCATAACTACCAAGTTTATGCAAGAGTTGAAATTCACTGTTTTGCACGTCGAGAGATGGTCTTTTTGCAGTTTGACTAAGATGGCTGCACGAGCTTTAGTTACTTCAGGAAAACATCAAAAAAGGACATATATTAACATATTTTTAAGGAGAGCAAGAACAACATTGCTTTCTGGTGCTCACATAGAACCTCATATGGGTAAAGTTGTTAAACAAAATCTAATGGAATTCTGGGCTTTGCAGCAGTGGTATAGCATATAAAAGTTAAGAGGAGAATGTAAATCTATATAAAACATTGATAAAGTCACAATTTGTGTGCTGAGTGAAGTTTTGTGCTCCACACTATAGCAAAGATGTTGAGGCAATATGAAGCTCGTTGCGCAGGTTCAATAGGAATGATTTAAAAAAAACTGAGAATTCTTTTGAAAGAAGAGAGAAAATTATGGGATGATTTCATGAAGTTGTTTCAGAGATGACAAAACAGCATACAGAAACAGAACCACCACTTCCATCATTCACTCCCTTTGTCATTGATGCTCAATGATCCACAAGATGCAATGCAGCAAAATTACAAAGGCTCCTTTCAATAAGAACTTCCAAACCAATGACCTCTATCACCTAGACAGACAAGTGCAGCATATGCATGGGAACACCACTAACTACAAGTTACCCTTCTGACCTGGAATGATATCATTATCTTTGGGTCAAAATCCTGGAACTCCCTCCCTAACTCAGGATGTCAGTGCTCGGAAATGTAAAAGCCCAATAAGCCCACCTGGGGTGCACTGGGGTGATGTATGAGTTGCCAGAAAATCACACTATCATGTTATTCCTGACAAATTATTAGACTCCGTGCAGACTCAATTTTGTTCATCTCTTGTGCAAAGTCCTATTGAATGCTGTTTGGAAGTCCACATAGGTAACATCCATAAACACTACCTAACCCACCAAGCTTTTGATCTCTCAAAAATTTCAGTGAGATTAATCAAACCTGATCTATGTTTCACAGCTGATGCTGAATCTTTCTGATCAACTGCCCAAGTGCTCAGTTGTTCTGGCTTTGGTGACATATTCCAGTAGCTACCCACTGCCAGATCCATAGTTTCTGTCCTTACTCAAATTTCTATCAATGTTGTCATTGTTCCTTTCATTTATGAATACTGACTTTTACCCTGTTGAGCACTGTTGTTTACTTGAACAAGTGGAGACATTGCCGTTCACAAATATTTTTGTACTGGTTTTGTTGTGAGCAAATAACTCCTGTGTATACCTTCTATTGTTTCTCTGTCCACTTCCTCATTCACCTGATGAAGGGGCTATGCTCTGAAAGCTCGTGTTTTCAAATAAACCTGTTGGACTATAACCTGGTGTTGTGTGATTTCTGACCTTTTCCACCCCAGTCCAATACCAGCATCTCCACATCATTTCCTCATCAGCATTTCAAACCAGTTTAGTGTGGATAGTTTATTTCTAACCTTCGGAAGTTTGGGTTGTATAAATTTGAAGCAATGATTTAAATTTCTGACTCAAAGTCTTTCCTTTCTCCTTCCCAAACTCAATCAATTTCAAACATTTAATGGTCACAATGTACAGGATCCTGCATACTGTCAGACTGTTAACAACTGCTTCATTACTCATCAATAACTCTAGCAAGGCTGAGTGAGTCCATTGCTTGATTACTGCTCCTTACTGAAGTCCCTTCTTTCAGTGTCGGTTGCGTAGTTTATCAATATTATTCCTTTGCAATCTTATTCGGGTTATAATCTGGTCTCTATAATTTCTATTGTATCCTTTTGTTTGAACTGAATTTGCTTCTAACTCAAGATTTATTTTGTATTTCATTTATATTCATGTACATATTACTCACGATTAGATAAGAAGACTTTAATTCCATTTATTGGTTAGTGAGTTTGATGGTATTTTATTCACGGTGAACGAAGAAAGGGATACTGAGTGCACATGTTTTTGCAGTTGTTTTGCCTCCTCATATACCTGTATTGCCGCGTTATTTTATATTTTCAAAGAAATTGTGTGTGCTGGCAAGGCCAGCATTTAGTGCTGACTGAGAAAATGGTAGTGAGCCATCATCAGAACTGTTCAGATCTGTGCAGTAAAGGTACAGAGACAGTACAGTCAGTGGTGTTAGGAAGGAACTTTCAGGTTACTGACCCAACAAAGGTGACCCTGAAGGGATGGGGAGATAGTTGCAAGTCAGGGTGGCGTGTAGCTTGGAGGGAAACTCGCAGGTGGGGATATTCCGATGTATTTGTTGCCCTTGTACTTTCATTTGGTGGAGTCAGGGGTTTGAGAAGCTGTTTTGAAGTCGAATTGGTAAGGTACTGTGAGGTGTTTCTTGTAGACGGTAGATACAGCTGTTACTGTGTGTTAGTGTTGAAGGGAGTGAGCACTTAAGGCAGTTGATGGATGGCAATCAAATGGACTGCTCTGTCCTGAATGGGTTGGACTTTGTGAGTGTTATTGGAGCTGAATTTACACAAGCAAGTGTTGAATATTTCATCACACCCCGACTTGTACGTTGTAAACGGTGACAGGCTTTAGGAGTCAGGAGGTAATTTACTCACTCCAACACCCATAGTGAAGAAAGCATTTGGTATACTTGTCTTTATTGGATGGTGCATTGAGTGTAGGAGTTAGGAGGTCATGTTGCGGCTGTACAGGACATTGGTTAGGCCATTTTTGGAATGATGTGTGCAAATCTGGTCTCCCTGCTGTAGGAAAGACGTTGTGAAACTTGAAAGTGTTCAGAAAATATTTACAAGGATGTTGCCAGGGTTGGAGGGTTTTAGTTTTAGGGAGAGGCTGAATAGGCTGGGGCTATTTTCCCTGGATGCTGAGGGGTGACCTATTGGAGGTTTATAAAATCATGGGGGGTACGGATAGGGTAAGTAGGCAAAGTCTTTTCCCTGGGATATTTGTGAAGCCTCTACCTCTGGTTCACTGTTTAATTGTTCACCACTACTTGTGACTGGAAGTGGCAGGACTGCAGAACTTAGATCATATCTGTTGATTGTGTGATCACTTAGCTCTGTTTATTGCACGCTTCTTCTCTGTCTATCATTTGGGGAGTTGTGTGTTGTAGTTTTACCAGATTGACATCTGATTATTATGTCTGTCTGGTGCAGCTCCTAGCAAGTTCTCCTACACTATTCGGTGAATGAAGGCTGACCACTTTGCTTAGTGGTAATGGCAGAATGAGGGATACACCAGCCATTAAGTCACAGACAGTAGTTGAAAATACAATTCTGCCTTAAAGGTTGTCAGTGTTGAGCTTCTGCATTTTTGTGAATCCACCTGATTTGACTAAGTGATACTGACACTCAACTGAACGCGAAGGATCCTCAGTGTGAAGATGAAAATTCAAGGATTGGGTGATAGTCACTTCCATTATTGGAAAGTGGAATGTGTGAGAAGTGGCTTAGTGAGGGCAAGGTCAAGTAGGATTTTTACCCTTATTGGTTTGCTTGCCACTTGTGCTAGGCCCAGTCTGGAAAATACGTTCTTCAAGATTCGGACAGTTCTGTCTGTACTGGTGCTACTGAACATTTCTTTGTGATCGGCAATAAAAACCCAACACCGAGTATGTTCAGTGCCCTTGCTATTCTTAGTGCATCTTCTAAAACTGTTCAACAACGAGAAAGATAGATTCATTAGCTGAGTGAGGATTGTAGGTGGCAATTATCAGGAAGTTTCCTTACCCCCTGATTACTTTAGTTCTATGAGAGTTCATAAACTCTGATGAAATAAGAAACTTTGCTTGAAAAAAAGTTGTTTGTGCGATTGCTTTGACATGTTTTCCCCATCATCTGAGCTGGTTGTCTATAAATGTTAATACTGTTCACTTCTGAGGCATGAGTCAGAAGTAATCGTATTATTTTTAGTTGCTACTGTTTGGTAATGACTTGTTATGGTTTATAATCTCCAATCTGCAGGAAACAAAGATCTTGCCCTTTCAAATATTCTAAGCTGTGAAACATGTTTTACTTGCTCTCTGCTTATGACAAACACCAAATAGATTTATTGCATCAGGAGGTCAATGTTTATTTGAACAGCACAGCCAAGTCTTCAGGTGTGAAAGACATTTCCTGTCCCAGATCATTGTTCCAAATTGTAATATGGGCCCTCTTTAATGGTAGTCAGTTCCCAGAATCTGACAAGTAAGCAATGGTCCAGACTAATCAGCATATAATAATCATGCATTTCCAGTTTTTACTGAATAAAAATAACTGAGCAATTTGGGTCTTTTTCATTATCACAACACATTTTGAAGAAAAGCAGTGTCAGAACCCCAGATGTACTAATCAATGGTGTGAAAACTAGTTGGTAGAAAATGAGGAAATCACAGCTTCAGCACAAATCATTGCAGAACACTTCAATGAGTCTCAGCAAACCTCCATCTGCTGAAGTGTGTTCTTGGTAAAAGTACAAAGAATGTTTCCCGAATGTACACTGTCTCAGGAAGTCCCGTGGAAAACACTAGATGGCAACCTTATCACCTCTGACAACAAATGCATATATTTTATAAAACATCCTTAATTAAATATTGCAGCAAAACTTACATGTCCACAACGATCATACAAACAATATAAACTCAAAATCAAGCAAGTTGCCTTCATCTTATGAATACTTGATTGTATTTAGCTACCTATTTGCACATCAAACAAATCTCATCAACAGGAATGACAGTCTCAGTTAGGAAGTCAGTGCAAGATAATTGTTTGCATTGGTGCTCAACCTGCTCTGCTGAGAGATCTACAGTACCCTTTGGCTGTTTTCCTCTTTCGAAAGCCTGATTAATCAAAACCAACAGTCAATACGGATCCAATGACCTATCTGTTGCTGTACAATGTTAAGCTTTCAAGCCATATAGAATCCCTACACTGTGGAAACAGGCCATTTAGTCCAACAAGTCCACACCGACCCTCTGAACAGCATTCCACCCAGACCCACCCTTTCCCTGTAACCTGACATTTCCCATGGCTAATGCACCTAACCTACACATCCCTGGACACTATGGGCAATTTAGCACCTAACTTGCACAATTTTGGACTGTAGGAGGAAACCGGAGCACCCGGCAGAAACCCACGCAGACACGGGGAGAACATGCAAACTCCACAAAGTTGCCCGGGGGTGCAATTGAAGCTGGGTCCCTGGCGCTGTGAGGCAGCAGTGCTAGCTAACCACTGAGCTACTGTGCCATGTTTTCTCTTTCATGGGAAGTTGCCAAGCAAGTTGAATGATAACGGCAAAAAGTACTAGTGAGATCCCTGCTGCATGGGCCTTTTGGTAACCTCTGAGGATGAAAATGATTGGACATATGAAAATCAGAAATAAGAGATTTTTAGATTTGATCCCTTCTTTGTGCCAAATACTATAACATGGAGTCACACAACACGGAAACAGACCCTTTGGTCCAACTAGTCCACGCTGACCATATTTCCAAGATAAACTAGTCCCAACTACCTGCATTTGGCCCAATCCCCTCCAAACTTCTCCCATTTGTGTATTTTTCCAGATGTCTTTTAAATGTTATAACTGTACTTGAATTCACCATTTCCTCTGGCAGTTCATTCCACACATGAACCAGTCTCTGTGTAAAAATGTTGTCCCTTATGTCCTTTTTAGAACTTTCTTCTCACCATGAAAATGTGCCCTCTATTTTTGAATTCCCCTAGCCTTGGGAAAAGACCTTTGCTATTCACCTTATCTATGCCCCTCATGATTTTATAAACCTCCTCAAACTCCTACACTCCAGTGAAAAAAGTCTCAGCCCACGCATATATCTCAAACGCTCCATTCCTGGCAACAGCCTGGTAAAACCTTTTTGAACCTTCTCCAGTTTAATAATATCCTCCCTATAGCTGGACGAACAGAACTGCACACAATACCCCAGTAGAGGCCTCACCAATGTCCTGTACAACCTCAACATGATGTCCCAGCTCCTATATTCAAAGGTCTGAGCAATGAAGACAAGCATGTTAAAAGCCTTCTTGACCACCCTGTCTCCCTGTGATGCAAATTTCAAAGAATTATGTACCTGAACCCCTCGGTCTCTCTGTTCTACAACCTGTTTCCTTTCAAGTTGATATAAATTGCTGTATCAATGCTCCTTAATTAATTTTCTGTAAATATTTGACATTTACCTAAAGGTCCAAAAGTGTTTTTATCAAACAGCCTCCCCTCTCTTCCCCTAAATTTTCTGTCCTTCTGCAATTGAGGCAATTACTTCTGCTCTGTTATGATTGACAGATGTTAGCAGCCCTCTGGGACAAGGACAAAGTGGCCATTCATCAAGTTTATGTTTGACATGTTAGTGTTGGCAGGCTATTTGATCACGGGGATGTGGGAGTGACGTGACAGCTGAGCTCGATTCTGATCTCACCTCACCATGAGCCTTCGAGAAGGAGTGTCAGGAACCTAGATTTTATTCCCTCCCTGGTAAACACAGGCTTAGCCCAACTCAAGTATCAAAACAGCTGAAATTGGCTAAACTCAACATATACTAGAGATCACCTTTTCCTAGGCTGTACAGCTTAGTTGCAGATTAAAGGGTGCATGTACCAGACAGCTTACGAACGAGCAAGATAACACGTATGACATTCAGGATATGTCTCAGTAAGCAGATTTCAGTTGTTAAACATAAAAATCTTTCTTGGAAATTGATACAATTACAAATGCCAATTTGATTGTACACAGCAGATGGAATTTGGATGTGGCGTCTGAAAAGAATATTGAATCTTTCATCTTTGCATTTAACTTCAGCTCTTAATGTATTTTGATGAATATATTTTGCAGTCAAACATGGAGAAGGAAAGAGTTGCATTATTCTTGACCCCAGGATGTCCTAAAACACTTAACAGCTTTTATTTGAACAGCAGTCATTGCTTTAAGGCAGCCAATTTGCTCAAAGATAGATCCCCAAAACAGTAACACAATGTTATTTTACGGATAGACCAGGGAGAACAGCCGTTTTTTTTTTAAAAGATAGAGCCATAGGTTCGTCTATACCCACCTGAGAGGGTAGACAGTTCCTCAATTTAGCATCTCAACTGAAAAACGACACCTCTGACAGTGTAACAAGCCCTCAACACTGCACCAAAATGTCAGATCTCTAGAGGGAGATTTGAACCCACAACCTTCTTACTCAGAAGTGAGAATGTGACTACTGAGACACAGCTGACAGTTGTGAGTAAGTTGCATTCACATACTGCTGAAGATCATCAGAATTTTGCACAGTGCTACACTTTTCCTTTTTATATTTGGGTGTAAACATTTCAAACTTCAAAAATTTACACAGATCAAAACAATCAGCTGCCGACAACACATTTTCTTTGTGCTGCATTGTTCCTTTACATTGTTAAGGCAAAGCTAAAAATAAAATGAAAGATCTGCAGGGAGGACAGCAAAACAAAGTTAAATTATAGATACACTGTGAAAACAATTTCACACAATGTTAATACTGAATTCCAGAAACTAAATCAATATTTTATTCAGTGACAATAACCGACAGTCAAAAATTCTAATAGTCATTCCTTTGTCTTTTTTACTGCATTGTCTCTGCTTTGCCCCCATAATATTCACTAAAGAAATCATGTTACTTACATCAGTATGCATCATATTCACTGACCTCCATTACACTACAGAAACAAATAGGCAACTCTCAACATATTACTCGATGCAGCGCTCACAGTCAATGTTGCATGCTAATAGTTGTAAAGTAAACTGACTACAAATGTCACTTAGAATCAGTGATGTCAGAAATATGAATATTTGTGGGGGTGGTGGGGGGGGGGGCGGGAATGCGAGACTGAGGTAGCAAGTTTTATAATGTAGTTATTACACCACTATAATTTTGAAATGGAAATTAAACTGAGGCAGGGTGTCCATACCAGTGATGAATGAGGACTATTTTTCAGAGGCAGCTTAAAGGTGGAACAGCATTTAGAATGTTTGTCAGATACAGTAGTTTTATCAAGCATATTTCTGATTTCTCTAAACTTTCAGTGATGGAACTATCCGTATTTTTATGGCAGCTTTATTCTACATGGTTCACGGCTATCGAGGTACTGCATCAGGAATTGCTGCTTCAGCCATTCTAATTTCACTGTTCGATTGATAAGAAACATCCTTTCCTGGTGTATAATTGCACATCTACTACTGAGAACAAGATTCCAAGCAAACAAAGCTTTCTTTTATCGCATTTAGCCTCATGGATTCATGTCAGTTTTGTGCTCATTAAAGCAAGTGGCTCGATCAATGTTGCTCTCTACACTCTAAACAACTGCAGCAAATATTCACTCTCATAACTGACATAGAATTGCCCTTAGAAGTTCTGAAACAATTTTATTCCATCTCAATTCACATTTTAATTATTTATTGTTATGGCAAATTAAATACAGTGCTTTAATGTAGATTTCCAATTCAGATTACAAACAATGGCCATTTACAGTTCAATAGAAGTCAATGGAGATGCTTTTTCTGCCATTTTATTCTGAATTTTAAACCCATTTGAAAACAATGCAGATGTGCAACTTGTTACTATTTCAATGAATCTATCCTCACAGAAAAACTACATGGAATATGTGTTACTTCTCGCTACTAAGATTACATAAATTTAGGATATCAGAGCTTTGTGAATTACGACAGAAAGTTGTACAAACATAAGCAATCTGTTGCACTGCTTTTCAGTCTAAAACAGGCCAATGCATAAGAAGTCTGAGTAAGAGTTGCTCTCTGGGAATTCCACCTTCAATAACGTTCACACATTGATATTCTATTCCCAACAAAATTTTTTACATAAAAACAGATTACTTGCATCCTTTAGAATGACAAAGCAGGGCAGGAATAGCAAGGTTAAAAGACATTGCAATTATTCAATATTTAAAGACAAAAATATATTAAATTATGTTTTCTGGTGTCAATCATTGAATAATTATCTTGAACCTTCGACCAATCCATTATTCCGGGAGTGAAAGGTAAGTGGCTGTGCAGTGTAATTGTGTGTTCTTTGAATTCATGGAGCAGGAAGGCTTCAAATTTGATTAATACATTCAGCTGAACAGCTAAACTCCAATTACATAAGCTAGGCACGCTGCATTTAGGCTGTATCCTCTGTTGAAAATACAGAAAAGGACCTTCTGTGCTTAATTGCGACCATATGAACAAGGAACATGACTGGGGCATTTGGGCTTTCAAACCTGCCCCACCATTCATTAAGATCACAGTCGATCTGATTTTAACCTAAACTCTCCATTCCTGCATAGCCATAATAATCTTTCATCCACTTGGTAATCAAGAATCCATTTGCCTCTGCCTTAAAAATATTTAAAGATTCTGCATCCACTGCCTTTTAGGAAGGGAATTCCAAACACATGAACCTCTGAGACAAAATAATGTTCCCTCATCTATGTCTTAAATGGATGACCCATTATTTTTAAACTGTGAGTCCTAGTTCTAAATTCTCCCACAAGAGGAAACATCCTTTTCACTTCCACTTGGTCCAGAGCCCTTAGGACCTTATATGTTTTATTTAAGTCATCTCTTACTGTTCTGTACTTCAGAGGATACAGGCTCAGCC
This sequence comes from Ginglymostoma cirratum, assembly GCA_024137785.1. Lineage (NCBI taxonomy): Eukaryota > Metazoa > Chordata > Chondrichthyes > Orectolobiformes > Ginglymostomatidae > Ginglymostoma > Ginglymostoma cirratum. The sequence goes on from JAHRHZ010000031.1 coordinate 11,631,998, forward strand.
TGTCTAGCCTTTCCACATAAGGCAATCTGCTCATTCTGGATATTAGTTTAGTAAATCGTCACTGAACCACTCCCAATGCATTAACATCTTTGTGTTGGTACAGTGACCAGTATTTTACACAATACTCCAGGTGCAATTGCACACATATCATGTATCACAGAAGCAAAACTTCTACTCTAATACTTAATTCCCCTCATTAAAAAACTGAATATTCTATTAGCATTCCTGATTACTTGCTGTACCTGCATACTAACCATCTTTGAATCATGCGCAAGGTCACCCAGATCTCTGCATCTCAGAGCTGTGCAATCTTTCACCTTTCAGGTTTTTTTAATTTCTGCTGAATTGGACCATTTCACACTTTCCCACATTGTATTCCATTTGCCAGATCTATGCTCACTGACTTAGCCTATCCATATTCCTTTGTAGGCTTCCTATGTCCTCTTCACTTTCCTACCTACCTTTGTATCATCAGCAAACTTGGCAATTGTAGCTTTGGTCCCTTCATCCAAATCATTTACATAAATTGTAACAACCCAAGACCACAGCATTGACCTCTGTGGCATACCACTCATGAAAACCTGCAAGCCCAAAAAAGATTCAATTATTCCTACTCCCTGATCCCTGTTAGCCAGCTTATCTTCTATATATGCCAACATGTTATGCCCTATATGAACAGCTTTTATTTTTTGGAATAGTATCTGATGTGGCAGTTTATCAAATGCCTTCTGCAAATCTAAGTAAAATTTGTCCACTGGTTCCCTTTTGTCTACAGCATAAATTACTTGTTCAAAGAACTCTGGTAAATTAGTTAAATATGATTTCCCTTTGACCAAACCCGATTGCCTCTGCGTGATTACCTTCAACTTATCCTTAACAGGTGCAAGCTTGTGGGGGTTGGTCGAAAACACTCAGTCGAAAACACAGCAACACTATTGTTGTAAAAATAGTGATGTTGGTGAGGCACAGAGTTGTAAATATGATGATCGGCCAGCAAAAGATGTGCCACATGGTGGCTCAGCGGTTCGCACTGCTGCCTCACAGCGCCAGGGTCCCGGGTTTGATTCCAGCCTCAGTTGACTGTCTGCGTGGAGTTTGCACATTCTCCCCGTGTCTGCGTGGGTTTCCTCTGGGTGCTCCGGTTTCCTCCCACAATCCAAAGATGTGCAGGGTAGGTGGATTGGCTGTGCTAAATCGTTCAAAGTGCCCAGGGCTGTTTAGGTTAGGTGGGTTAGACATGGGGAGATACAAGGGTAGGGGAATGGGTCTGGGTGGGATGCTCTTCAGAGGGGCAGTATGGATTTGTTGGGCCAAATGGCCTGTTTCTACACTGTAGGGATTCTATGATTCCAGTACCTGCTGTTTGATTCATGCTGTTAAATCATAGAATCCCTACAATGCGGAGACCATTCAGCCCATTGCGTCTGCACTGACCATCTGAAGAGCACCCTACCCAGTCCCAGCTCCCCCTACACTATCCCCATAATCCTGCATTTCCCGTCGCTAATCTGCACATCCCTGGGCACTATGGGAAACATAGCATGGCAAATCCACCTAACCTGCAGATCTTTGGACTGTGGGAGGAAACCGGAGCACCCAGAGGAAACCCATGCAGTGATGAGGAGAACGTGCAAACTCTACACAGACAGTCATCCAAGGGTGGAATCAAACCCAGGTCCCTGGCGCTGTGAGGCAATAGTACTAACCACTGAGCCAATGTGTTCTGTCACTCACTTTGTACAAAGAGCATCTGGTCATTAGTTTCCCTGTTATTTTTAAGAGCTTGATGGATTTTCACACTAACTGCTTCTTAACCTCACCAGAAGTAGATAAATCTGCCGGTTAGAAGCATAGGTGCCCTTTTGATATTTTCTTCCTGCAATGACGTATGATCTCCAAAATCCAAAAAGGCAATGAATTAAACAGTGGCGTTGAAATTGTATTTTTTTTACAGATTTTAATGTGTCAAATGTTTATTTCCCTAAATTTTCCATCCTGTCTTTTCTCTTTTGCTCTTAATCAAATCTTTCTTTCCTTTTACTTCTCTTTTTGGACTTGGTTTTACTGCTTCTTGTGTGTTCTTCTGTTCCCTTCTCCATCCTTAAATCTCTGTCAAACTAATTGGATATGCTGTCAGACACCCTGCCCCAGCAAGATCTGGTCCAAGGTATTAAAAGAAAACAATATTTATAGAGAAATGGGTGCGGTGTAGCAGAGCTTCAGGCTGTAATATTTTCTGTTGCGGCATGTTAGCACGTTGAACAAAGCAGAAGAAGCATTAAGACCACCAGATAGGAACCCTGCAGTAAACACATCAGGAAGAGAAAATAACAGCCTGAACAAGAAATAGATTAACTTTGAGAATCAAAATTGTCTGACGTTCTCAGGGAATGAATGAGTACACCCTATCTTCATACAAACAAGTTCAATAGCACCTCAAAGCAAGGAAAGTTTTATCTCCTGCAGAGATGCTGCCACAGCATTGGTGAGAACATGGAGAACGAACATGGCAGTTCTATCTGGAACTTGTTTGATCTAATCTTGGTGCACTGTATTTACAATGCCAGCGTAGACTGCCAAACTTAGGTTTTAAACGGTTCAAGGGATTTTTCACAATACTTCATTGAGGCTTTTGTTACTTGAAGTTCATTGAATTTTAATTGAAGACCATCTTGGCTAAATTCACCTCAACAAGTTTATCATTTAATTCATCCTCCAAGTCCTCATTCAACCATTTTACTTTCTGTGACCGATGCTCGTGTTGTCACCACTTTCATTGGCAAACTCATCCTTCATGTGTGAAAATTGGTTCTCCACATGAATAATTTCATTTTAATAGAGTCTAATTCCTGATGATGCCTTTTATATTTTTACATTTCTGATATCAATTTCTCGTTGTCCTTCATTTGTTGTTTTTCCACTTTATCATGCCCTTTATCACAAGTTTGGGCTCCAGCTACCCATAAATCTCTACTTCTTTCACCACAATTGGCTCACTTGAATTTCTTGGGGCTGCCAATAATTTTATCCCTGCTAAATCATTCCCAAATATAAATGCCAGCCCTTCAATAAGTAAAATTGCCACAATAATAATTCAGTTTATCATATTAATTTGGAAAATAAATGTTCCTATCATTTTATTATTCCAATTCAAACAACTTTTTTAAAGTGCTTTGTCTTCTGGCAAGGAAAACACACTGGTTTTATATGGTTACTTTATCCATGTTATTCCTTCTATTTCCTACAGCAACTTCTCTAAAATCATGTAACCCACACTTTTCTTCAGCCAATTCGTGACTTCTGATTTCTTCCTGTTTTGAAGTTATTTTTCTTAGTTTATCTTTTTCATCCCTCACCAGCTCTGTCTCCAGAATTCAAGTTTAAACAGTTGCCTTTCTTTCTCATGATCATTTTTCCCATCTCTTTTTCCTTTTCCAGTCATGCTCCTTCAACTACATGTGCTATTACTTCTAATTACATCTGGTTTCTTCATCGCTGCTTTTAATTCTTTGACTTTTCTGCCAGTGCTGTTAGTCTAGCCTTGGTTATTTTGCCAGAGCAATCACAGATCAGTCTTCCCTCTCTAAGAAGGTTGTTACAACTGGCAAAGCCACTTTGGTTTTCAATATACATAGAGAAATTCATGATGAAATTCTGACCAGCCTTAGTCTCAAAACCCAGCAAAACAGTGGGAGAAAATGACAGAAAAGGTGGTTTTAACACTACCTGGCCAATGGAAACTAGGCTGTTAAAATCTTCCAGTTGCTTACCACATGCCCGTGAGTCACCAACTGAGATTTTCCATATTAGCTTCTGAATGGTAGGTCACTTGGCCAAAACTCACAATGATGCATTTAGAACCTATTGATGACACTGGGCCCTGACTATAATTTAAAGTTCAGCCAGACCTGAAAAGTTGCCAGGCTTCCATTCTGGCAAAATGAAAATGTGCAAGAGGTAATTGTGGAAATTTCCTGTGAGGGGCCTGGAAGAATGTTAGTGTTCCCTAAGGCCCAAGCCTTGTCTGCCTCAACCCTGCTTCTCATATTTTCTACATAACCTTTCTGGAATTCTATTCTCCTCACTTAGCCTAGCGTCAGTAGGAAATGAATTATTAATAAATTATGAAAGGAGCTGAAATATTCCAAGCCTGATATCTGCAGGAATAGTGATTTCTCAAACTTGACTGCCACACGCCAACAAGAGCACAGAGTTAAAGCTGAGGCCAAAGTCTCATTTGCTTGGGATGTAAAGTGTTTCATTTTTATTCAACAACTACTCTCACCACTAGCTTCCTCTCAAGTGTGCTGCTTCTTGTGAAACAGTTTCATAGATGTTTGCATCCTTCTGACATCTCACTGAAATGGCTGGTCATTCTCTCAGAGACCAGACACTGAGCCGTCTTGGGAGACTTTATCATTCAAAGTATTTGGTTGGAAGCTCAGCCGTGTCCACACATGCAATTTACACAATGAATACAATGCAGAGAGAGGAACCATAGTGACTGCCCCCTTCCCTAGGGGCAAGGATCAGTTGCTGTACTCCAATTGCTGCCATGTTGGAATTCATCGATCCAACACTTTTCCAGGAATTAAATTGTGAACTTTCCAGCCTGTGCAGCTGAAGCTATAATCAAATTGGTATTCAATCAGGCAGGATAGAAACTCCACCACCTTCCTGATTCCTCCTGGTCAAGTTGAAGGTGGAAAGGGTGAATGGGTGGCTTTCCTGCCCGGCGGCTAACTGAGTAGCCACTTGAGGGCCAGTTAAGTGCCTTTCCCTGCCAAAACATGTAGAAAAATAGATGTGCTGTTGGTATTCAACCAGCAGTGGGCTGGCAACCTGCTATTAGGGAAGACTGCCCAGCAAATCCCTTGTCGATTTTGCCTGAGGCCTAGTAATAAGGGGTCCTAGTATTCAGGTACGTTACGCTCTTTCGAGGGACTTGGTGTCGGGGGAATGGGAGTTACGGAAAGCCACACTCCTGCAATTTCTTTCAAAGGCCTCTTCCTCTTCTCTCCACAGCCACCTCCTTGTTGCTCCATCCTGCCCAAACTCGCCTCTCTCCAGGGCTATCAGCTATCCATCCAGTAGGCCCAACTGGAATAACAATACAGCTGTCACTGCCTGGACTGCAGAGTTACTGGTCTCTGATTGGTTTGCACCTCCTGGGACTGGGGAGCTGCCTGGGGTATAAATAGATGGGATTTCCATTACTGCCCAAGTGGAACAGTGCGGCTCTTCTGGAAGAAAACTGTGAGAGGTTCCAACCTGTTTTCCAGCTGGTGACAGGCCCACCCCCCCAACCTCCCACCGCTATTGTTAACATTAAAAATTGCCCATTACCTGATCCTATTTTCAGCAGTTGCAGCACTTTAAGAGATGGAACTAAGATCCCTCCTTGGTGGTTCAGTTGGTTAAGGCATTGCATGCAAGTCAGATGTGTGCTGAGATGCTCTCCACTTGCCTAGATGACAGCATTTCCAACAATATTCAAGAAAATTCACCTCATCCAGAATGAAGCTGCCAAACCTCCATCACTGTAAACATTCCTTTCCTCTACCATCAGTGCATATCACACTCCTTGATGCACTGCAGCAACTTGCAAAGGCTTCTGCTGCAGCACGTCCTAAATCCTCAACCTTTCACATCTAGGACAGGGAACATCATCACCTGCAAGTTACCCTCAAAGTCATACATGATGTGAGTCAAAAATCCACTGCAGCTGGGTCAAAGCTCCTATGGCTCCACCCCTAACAGTACTGCGGGCGGCTCTTCATCACATAGACTGAAGCTTTTTCCCAGGGTGGAAAGGTCAACTACAAGAGGGCACAGGTTTGAGGTGAGAGGGGGAAAGTTTAGGGGAGAAGTGTAGGGAAAGTTTTTCACACAGAGGGTGGCGGGTGCCTGGAATGCACTATCAATGGAGGTAGTAGACGCAGGCACGTTAGCAATGTTTAAGGCATATATTGATAGACACATGAATGGGAGACAAACACAGGGACAGAAAAGGTGAATGGGTAATAAGTAACTGGTCTAGGATTAGGTAAATATAATAACCCCACACCAGCAGGGGGAATCACGATAAAATGGAGTATGGATTGGAAAATGTTTACAGCAGGGCCATACGAGTTCTCAAAGGTGTTTCAGGTGGTTATAACACAAGGGACAAGCTACTCAGACAGAAGACATGAACATGTCATCTAACTTGCGAATAAGTATAAGGACCAGATTTCGGTGCAAGCTTAGTGGGCCAAAGGGCCTGTTCTGCGCTGTATCGTTTCCGTGCTATATGGGTCAGTTTTGTTCAGTTGGCTGAATGGTTGGTTTGCCAAGCAATGGGGTGCCAACAACGTTGGTTCAATTCCTGTCATGGGCTATCGTTACCATGAAGGACTCTCCTTCTCAAGCTCTCCCCTCGCCTGAGGTTATGGTCGCCTTAGGTTAAATCACTACAAGCAGCCTCTCTCCAATGAGAGAATAGCCCTATGATCTGGTGAGACAATGGTGACACAATACAGTACATTTGTTCTTTGTTCTTAATCCAAGAAGGCCATTCTCAAGGGAAATTAGGAATGGACGACATTGCCGAGCCAGTGACAAACACATCACTTTTGTGAATAAGAAAAATCAGCACAAAGTCAAGTGAATTTCTTTCTTTAACTACACAGACACTAGACTCTGTAACAAGGAATTCTCCTGTACACCACACAATATTAGCTGACTTGTTGAAATTAGTTCATACGATTTAGATTTTTCAAGAAACAAAGCATTCTGTTTGCTCTGAATAGCTTTCATGTTAACTCCCTTGACTTGCAATCATTAAACATAGCATTGATGTAGACTCTGGAACAAACAGGCAGTTATTCTGGGTTTGAAATTATCTCCTCCAAGCGAGGCTATTCTCAAACAATACCTCTTTGAGGCTGTTAATAGCCTGGTAAATGTTAACAAACCCACACCAGCAGACAGAATCACGATAAAATGGAGTATGGATTGGAAAATGTTTACAGCAGAACAATACGAGTTCTCAAAGGTCTTTCTGGTGGTTATAACACAAGGAACTAGCTACTCAGACAGAAGACATGAACAGAACATCTAACTTGCTAATAACTTCTGATTTTAAATCATAGACTTGTTATTAGATTTTGTTTTAGAAAACAGAACTAATGTCCCCTGTTCAGAAAGAACCAAGTCTTCAGGTGTTCTTTTATGATTTTGTGCTTCCCTTAAACATTCCATTTGCTGTCCGTGCAGGATCAGTGAATTCATCCAAGATTAAGGTAGATATGCAGGCAATTATCTGCTTAAACCATTGCAGAACACAGTACAGAGGCTTTCACGGATGAAAACATTTTCTGTTGTTGATTGACTGCAAAGATAAATGCTCAGTACCATCAATCAGTGATGTCAACTTTTGAGTGTGATGAAAATTCAGTGAAATGTTTTGTTGATTGCAGACAGCATCATTACAAAACACGTCCTTTTTCCAATAAAACAATGAAATTAATAAAGGCTGAATAATGTTCCTCAAAAGAACATGCTCTGAATACTTAATAGCTTGCGGATTATTACTAAACTGTACAGCGGTAATCAACTGCTGTCAGGGTCATATAAGCTCTAGAAAAAGATCAAAGAATTATCAAGTTGTCTGCCAAACAGTTTAAAAAGTACAAAAGAACATGTGCTGAAAATGATTCATCTTTCTTAACAATTTTACTTAAACTGTTCCTAAAAGAATTACATTAGAAGAGATTATTAAACAGTCAATCCTTCTGTCAACTGCCATGTAATTTGCTGATGGTTTTCCTAATGCATTTTAATGGAGTTTGGAGTAGATGGAATGTATGAACTAAATTTAGGAATACATGTCTCATATCAAAATGAATTAGTAAAGGAACTATGTGCAGAATGCAGATGCAAGGAGCGAAATGTTGCTGAACAACTTCTATTGATTCAAAGTTGTACAGTTCTGAAAAATTCAATGTTCATAATGATCGTTATCAGTTTGCATGTAATCTAAAAACGGTGCATGTCTTGTCAATGTATAATTTTGCCCAGCATGTCGAAAAAACGTTCAAAGATAAAATTTAAAAAATGTGGAAGATAGTTTTTTTCATGTTTGGTGAAAGCTTCAAAAATACAGTTCTGCAGCTGGAAGAACAATGAGATAGCTAATAAAAACTGTAATTACAGTAATACTCAGCAGGTCTGGCAGCACCAGTGGAGGAAGATACAAAGCGAGTGTTTCTCTCGAAATGCTGCCAGACCTGCTGAATACAACCAGCATTTTCAGTTTTATTTATTTCAGACGCTTAATAACTGCAATATTTTGCAATTGTAAAAACATCTATTTAGTAAATAATTCCAAGGGGTTTGTATATCAAAAAGTAAAGTCTACTTATTCCTGACACCAGTTCTAAATCTGCTATCTATCATATAATCTTATTCTTTTCTTGCAATTTGGTTTCAAGTAATTTTCCAGGTTTCTCTTTACTTTACTATTTACTCTCTTGGACAAACAATTAAAAACATAGAGCAAAATCTTAGAGAGGACTGAAAGACATTGGCTATGGTGAGAAATGTGGCTGAATTGTCTGACACATTCAGTGAAGCTGATCTCAATATCAGGAGTAACTCACAACATTTTTTAACTAGGTTCCAGGATCAAGATGAGACTCTCATTAAGCAACAATGATTTGCCTTTTAGGAATTTCTTGCTTGTTAAAAACCTTATTATCTGAAAATCTCACCTCATTAACATATAAATTCCTGTCCTAACACCCACTGCGAGCAAACTAGATGCCGAGAATTCTTGACACGTAAGGCACAGTGGGTACCTGGAGTCTTCAGATTGATGCTTATTCCAAAAGGACCTCCATGCTGGAAATAAGGCACCAACATCTAAGGGCACGTTCCATGGGCACTGGCCACATGCAGCCCACATTACGGGCATTGGGATCCAGTCGCTAAGCCCTCATGCCACATTTTTGATTCAGTTCCAGGACACTTTGACACTTTTTGATGCTGCATCTTTGGGTACACCAGCAATTATCATTGTAATGCTGCAGCAAGGACACTTTGGGGTCAGGGACACTTACCCAGCTCATGGACTGGACCTCACTCTGTCTACCAGGATGCGCACAGCATCCCTGCCTTGCCTTGCCTTGCTTTTTGGCTTTGCCCCTCAGCCAGAGATACCATTGCTGTGCCGTTTAGACACATAGCTAGGATGCCCGTCATGGTTGTCAGTGATCCTCTGAAAATCAAGGCATACAACTACAGTCGGGGTATCCCGGCGCAGTTATTCAAGGACAGCCTTTGAGTCCATTCCAGGGGCTTTGATGTAGTCAGCCATGCAGTCTGGGTAGTCAGAGCCAGGATCCGCTGCTCATAATGGGTGTGGAGCTGAATGTCAGGTAGGCCAACACTCACCTTGACTCTTTCTATCATATTATGAGTTGTTTCCTCCTTGAATGGGAAAGATGTAAGTAGGTGGCGCAGGTATTACTGCAGTGCAGGGAGGGAATTGTCCTGAGTGTGAAGGCAGCACAGAGGGCTTGCAGGCTGTAGTGGTGTCAGGGCTGGGGGACAATGAGCGAGGGAGATGTTGCAGGTGATAGTGAGAATGGTAGAGCAGGAAGGTTGGTGGAAGGTGGCACAGTGGCAGGGCTGGAGTGTGGGTACAGGGGAGAACATGGTGGCACCTACGCTGGCAGAGTGGAGAAGGTCATTGACCTTAAGACAGAGAGGAGCAGAAGCAGGCCATTCAGCCCACTGAGTGTGCTCCATCATTTAATGAGATCATGGCTGACCTGATATCCTCAGCTCCGCTCTCCTGCCTTTTACCCACAAACCCCAATTCCCTTACTGATTAAAAATCACTCTATCTCATCCTTGAATGTATTTAATGCATGAGTCCCCACAGCCCTCTGTGGCAAAGCATTCCACTGATTCATTACCTTCTGAGAGAAGATATTGTCCATCGCTGTCTTAGATGGGCAACTTTCTGAGATGATGCCTGTGGCCTGAGAATCTCACACAAGGTGAAACAACATTTTGATAACTACCCTGTCAGGTCCCCTGAGAACCTTGTACGTTTCAATAAGGGAACGTCCCATTCTTCTTCCTACATTGCTGCGTATTCCTCCTGAGAAGCACTGGCATGGCACCTGATTGGCATTGTCTAGTGTCATGCCCTCTCTTTTTGGTCCTGGGGCAACAGCATGTCCCACTTGCATTCACACCATCCTGCAGGACCACCATGCCCCCGCTCACAAAGTGGGGTACTGACTTCCCTTTCTCTGCCAAGTCCGGCAGCAAATATCAGGAACTGTGAGTGCCGCAGCAGAGTGATAGCACTTGTCTGGGTGCACGTTGGCCTTTTAGAGATGGCTTTGGCACCAGGATGCTGGTCAATATCAGGCTAGCCAGGCAGTGTCAAATAGTTCCAAGTATGGCGAGTGGTGGATTTTTTTGGTAAAAAAATCTGGAATTTTCATATATCTCATGTAAAAGTCAACCCTAGTTCTTCACAGATAACGGATCAACATATTTGAGTCAAGGTATTATCTTGTACGTAAATGTTATAATGAGGAATTGAATATTTTTTGCGCTATTTTATGCTTTGACGTACAATTCACACCAATGCTAGGCTATGAATTTCTTAAGTTCGTTATTGAATGAGCATGATAATTAGTATAACTAGTGTGACACAAAGTCTATCACACCATCATTTCCTACATAAGAAAGGCCTATATGCATTTATTTCACTATAATTACTAAATCGCTGATCGATTAGATGTGTAGCTGTTGACGATTTCTCACGGCTGCAATGATTGGTGAGACTGTATCAGAGTCAAATGTCTCATAACCTTTTTTTTAAATCAGAAATAAAAGCTTAAAATATTAGTTTGAAAAACTAAAACAATAGTAGCTCAGAGAAAACAGCGGGAAATGGAAGAGATAAAAGGTACTGCAGATGCTGGAGAATCCGAGATAACAAGCATGGGGCTGGATGAATACAGCAGGTCAAGCAGCATCATAGGAACAGGAAAACTTGACGTTTCGGGCCTAAACCCTTCATCAGAAATGGGGGAGGGGAAGAGGGTTCTGAAATAAATAGGGAGAGAGGGGGAGGTGGATAGAGGATGGATAGAGGAGAGGATAGGTGGAGAGGAGGCAGACAGGTCGAAGAGGCAGGGATTGAGGCAGTAAAGGTGAGTGTAGGTAGGGGGGTAGGGAGGAGATAGGTCAGTCCAGGGAGGATGGACAGGTCAAGGGGGCGGGATGATGTTAGTAGATAGGAGATGGGGGTGTGGCTTGAGGTGAGAGGAAAAACAGGTTAGGGAGGTGGAGATGAGCTGGGCTGGTTTTGGGATGCGGTTGGGGGAGGGGAGATTTTGAAGCATTTGGTACGAAACTTTAAGACACATCAAATCAACCTCCCTTGTATGCAGCTCATCTAAGCCCAGTTCCTCTATAGCACTCATAGAATTACCATAATTCATTGTGTATTTTCTTTCTTTATTCCACTGGGCATGAATTTCAGCCCCTCAAAAGCAGTCTCCATGTAATAGTCGATCCAGATATTTATTTCCCCACGTTTTCTATGTTCCAAATCCTTCTACACCGTAAACACTGATGCAAAATATTCATTTAGTATCTCCCCAGTTCTGCTCATAGGTGGCTTTGCTGATCTTTAAGGGCCCTATTCTCTCCCTAGTTACCCGTCTGTTCTTAATGTATTTGTAGAATCCCTTTGGATTCTTCTTAACTCCATTTGTCAAAGCTATCTCATGTCCCTTTTTTGCTCTCCTGATTTCCCTCTGAAGTATATTTCTACTGGCTTTATAGGGATTCATTCGATCTCTGCTGTCTATACCTGATATGTTTCCTTCTTATTCTTAACCAAAACCTTAATTTCTCTCGTCGTCCAGAATTCCTTACGTCTACCAGCCTTGCCCTTCACCCTATCAGGAACATACTGTCTTTGGACTCTCGTTATCTCATTTTTGAAGGCTTCCCATTTTCCAGTCATTCCTTTACTTGCAAACATCCACCCCCAATCAACCTTTGAAAGTTCTTGTTTAATACTGTCAAAATGGGTTTTCTTCCAAACTAGAACTTTAACTTTTACATCCGGTCTATCCTTTTCCATCACTGTTTTAATTAATAGAATTATGGTCACTGGTCCCAAAGTGCTCTCCCACTGACACCTCAGTCAACTGCCCTCCTTTATTTACTAAGAGTAGGTCATGTTTTGCACCTTCTCTAGTAGGTGCATCCATATAATGCATAAGAAATTTTTTTGTACACACTTAACAAATTCATCTCCATCCAAGCCCTTAACACAATGGCAGTCTCAGTCTATGTTTGGAAAGTTAAAATCCCCTCCCAGAACCACCCTATTATTCTTACAGATAACTGAAACCTCCTTACAAATTTGTTTCTCAACTTTCCACTGACGGTTTGGTGGGGTTCTATAGTACAATCCCTTCCTTAATTCTCAGTTCTAGCCAAATAAGTTCCCTGGACGTATTCCCAGGAATATCCTCCCTAAGTACAGCCATTATGTGATCCGTAATCAAAAACACCACACCCCTTTGTTTCTTGCCCCCCCGCCCCTTTCTATCCTTCCTATAGCTTTTATACCCCGGAGTATTAGGCTGCCAGTCCTGTCCATTCCTGAGCCGTGTCTCTATAATTGCTATATGTCCCAGTCCCATATTCCCAACCATGCCATGAATTCATCTGCCTTACCTGTTGGGCCTCTTGCATTGAAATAAATGCAGTTTGATACATCAACCCTACCTCATTCTTTGCTTTGTTCCTGCCTGCCCTAACTGTTTGACTTCTGGGTAATCCAAAGTGGAGGACAGGAAAATGTTGTGGCTGTAACAGCTGCTCCTTTTTTGAGGTATTTTCAGTGTTACAGCTGATTTCCTCGAATTCAAGGAGCAGTAATTACTGTTTTTTAAGCTGTTGCATTGCTTTGGAATTTTATGAGTTTTGCCAGCAATTTCTGTTTTGGTTTTGTTTCTGATTTCCAGCATCCACAGTTCTTTCAGTTTTTTTTTGTACAGCTAGTCTGATGTTTAGTGATTGGGTAACTTTGGATAAAATTCTGAACGATAGGAATAATCTGTGTTCGTAAAGGTTGGGATTGATCCGGGAGAATCAGCAAGGACTTATATGAGTGAGATCCTGTCTGACTAATTTAAGTTTTTTGAAAAGGTGACTAAATGTGTCGATGAGGGTAGTGCAGTTGATGTGGTTTATATGGACTTCAGTAAGGCTTTTGACAAGGTTCCAAATGGAAGGCTGATCTAGATTCCCATGGGATCCAAGGCAAGTTGGCAAATTGGATCCAAAATTGCCTTGCAAATAGTAGGCAAAGGGTAATGGTGTAGGGCTGTTTGTGTAATTGGAAGCCTGTGACCAGTGATGTACCACAGGGATCATTGCTGGAACCCTTGCTTATTTACATTAATGACTTGGATGTGAATATAGAAGGTTTAATTCGTAAGATGGCAGATGATACCAAACTTGGTGGTGGTATTGATACTGAGGAGGATAGTCTCAGTCCGACGGATCAGTTGGTGAATTGGGCAGATGGAGTTTAATTCCAATAAGTGCAAGGTGATGCATTTTGAAATAAGGGAAAGACATACACAATGAATGGTTGATCCGTAGGGAATATTGAGGAACAAACAGAGCTTGGTGCACGAGTCCATAAATCCCTGAAAGTGTCAGCACAGGTAGACAGAGTGGTGAAGAATGCATACGGAATGTTTGCCTTCATTACTTAGGCATCGAATATAGGAGCAAGGAAGTCTTGTTACAACTTTATCAAAAGTTGGCTAAGCTGTGTGTGATTCTGGTCGACACGCTATCTGAAGGATGTGATTTTACTGGAGGAGGTGCAAAGGTGATCGGCCAGGATGTTACATGCAATGAAAAGTCCCAGTTCTGAGAAGAGACTGGATAGGCTAGCTTTGTTTTCCTTAGAGCAAAGGCTCAGGGTGGATTGTGATTGAGGTATATAAAATTATGAGAGGTATATACAGAGTAGATTGTTAGAATCTTTTCTCCATCGTAAACGTGTGTAAGACCAGAGGGCATAAGCTTAGGTTGAGGAGGAAGTGATTTAGTGGAGACACGAGAAAGAATTATTTCTCTCGGAGTGTGATAGAAATATGGGGTGTGTTGCCTCAGAGAGTGGCAGAGACAGATAATCTCACAACATTTAAGAAGCATTTGAATGAGTTCTTAAAATGCCAGGGCATAGTAGGCTATGGATCAAATGCAGGTAAATGAGATTAATGTCATTTGGTGTTTGTTGATGGGGCATGGTGAGCCGAAGGACCTGTTTCTGCGTTGTATGACTCTACAAAGAATGGCTAAAACCAAGACAAAGTAAATACATTTACACTTGATGCTTACAAATCATTGAATCAACTTCACTCGTGAAGGTATTTGTTATAGCTCATTACAACAATTTCAGAGCCTTATCACTTACGAAGTAGAGTCATAATAATTATGCGGCTACAGTGAACATATACCTTCATAGCACTATACTTTCAAGAGCCCCCCATGCTTGCCAGCTTTTCTAAAGAGCTCAACTTATTGCAGTCATATACAAAACAGTGAAATCGTATCAACAATTGGGTGGACAATACCTTTTTACCTCAAACCTCACCACATGGTGACTACAAATGGACTATGACTATCGCCTTCGAATTATTCTGATTTATCCTCAATGTTTTTGAAGAAATAATTAAATTTATGTGCCTCTTATTTTCTGTAATACATCATATTAGCCATCTGTATCAATTGATTTCATAAAAGAATGCTTTGTAAAGATTATATGTAGCTAAATTGTAAAATTGCTAGAAGGGGCTCCCAATTTTTTTTCTTTAAAATATACCAGTGTGCATAGAGGAAGTGATCTACTTCATGTGATTTTGTCACTTAATCCGATGAAATTTCAATTCTGAATTTAATCTATCAGATTCTTTGCTGATTTAGCATCCTATTCAATCTTTCTTACTTTAACAACTACAATTTAGCTGAAAGTTCCATAAATTAAAATCCTACACTAGTTGAAAATTAGACGAACAGTTGAGAATCATAGCATGGTGTTTCTTTTTTAATTTGAACTGTTAAAGATTGTACATGCTCCTTACCATTTTCTTCTTGCTTTTCTTCTGCGATTTCTTGTTTCTGAGCCGATTCAGCCTGAACTCCAGGGACACAGATTGTGGAGTTTTGACAGGAATGACTGAAACCACCATCTCGAGGTAGAGTGAAACTGCGTGGTTTACCCCCACCACCACTTATTCCAGGCCATCTTTCACCCTCTGCTAATGGGAAGGGTCCATAGTGATCCTGGATCTGGCACCTTTGAGCTGGCAAGGTTGACTGCCTCCGATGTTCTGGTGTTGGTAAGCCTGCTTCACAAAACACAGAATCCTCAAGAGGAAGAGTCTGGAGATAGTGCAGCCCTGAGCTGGTCAGTGGAGTTTCTATTAGGTCTTGCCATGAACGCCGTTCCCAAGCCCCTGGTTTACGAACGGGTGACTCAGTACCTCCTGCAGGTTCTGGTCGGAATTCTTCATGGGATGAATGAGAATGAGAGGTTTCCGTAGACGACAGTCTGTTATGCTTAGGTTCAAGGTATGGACTAGCACAGTTCACCTTAAAATAATGATATAATGGTCAATATGAAATATAAACATTGATGGTGCTTTGCACACGATTAAAATGTTCAGGATAAGGACACATTGCTCAATTCTTGTTAACAGCTTTAATTTTTCAGATTAACCATGCTATTCTTTGATTCATCACCACTTGTAATATTTGATCTTGGAACATCTTTTCAGTTAAAAAGAAGTTGACATAGTTGATCCCTTCTGGAAAATGGACAATTGAAAAGCATAAATCAGAATTTGAACATAAATAAATAAATATGAAATATGTGAAATACAATTTATATACACTGGGTCCAATTTTTAGGTCAAAGCATAAAACTATAGGTAAAATTTTCCTAAAAATAGAAGGAAAAAATTTTCAGGATGAGCGAATGTTCATGACTTCAAGACTAATTAGGATGGGTAATAAATGCTGACCTAGCCAGCAGCATCCCATGCCTGAGTAGGACTAAATATAAATGAAAGCATTTCCATGTCTTGAAAAAATGAATCTTTATTGCTGTCGAAGGTTATTATTACATCATTAAAGTTATCCCCTAAGTTTGAGTACACCAATTACTGAATCAATGATCATAACCTTATTGGTTTTTCTCAGGGTCAAGCTGTTCAGAGTGAAAATTTACAAATTTAGTTGTTGTAAGGGAGGGAGAATTTCTCTTTAGGATCTTTTGGCAGATTAATGAACAATATGATATACAATACCCATGCATTTACTAATTTTTGTAAGTGATTTTGAAATAAGCATTTTGACCACAATATTCCTAAAATGTTTGCTCCATTTACTCATAACGGCTTGATTAACTTGAATTGCCAAAATGTGGACAGTCCACTTGAATCCGCTTGCCAACTGTGTACATTTCTTCGAAAATGGGATGTGGAAGTTGCTGTCAAGGCCAGTTGAAGAGCAATTGCACATCCCTAACTGTTCTTCAACTGATTGGATCTCTAGGCCAATGCAGAGAGCAGTTAAGAGTCAACCACATTTCTGCGTGGTCTGGGGTCATATGAAGCTTAGGCCAAGTATGTTCGGCAGGATTCCTTAAAGGACATTAATAAATCAATTTTTTAATGACAATCAACAACAATTACATAGTTGATCTTATTCATTCCAGATTTTTATTGAATTCAAATATCACCTTCCGCCTTGGTGAGATTTGAACACGTGCCCCCGAATATTAGCATGGGCTCTGGATTACAGTTCAGTGACATTAACATTAAGTCACTGATGTCCACTAATGAAAGCCAAAATTACTTTTTGTGGTTCTGCAGAATGTGAGCATGCAATTAAATAGGAAATTAACATGGTTTCCAAGTATTTTCTATTCTTTGTGACATCATCCAGTTTCTTTGATATCTCTGCTGTGATTAATGGAGATTTGTAACTGACTGATATTACCAACCAAGAGTTTGCCGAAGCAACTGATGTTCCAGACATAACAAAGATGCAAATGTAAACTCACTGAAGGTGCTCGGGGGTAGGTGTCATAAGGAGGTGGTGGACTCTCTTGCTTAGGGGTTGAAGGGGTATCTGCATCCTCTTGATCACTTTCACTCCAATAATCTATCACGATAAAATATTAGTGAGTAAAACACAGTGACATTTAGAATTTACCACACATCTAATGTGGTTTCTTGTATTGTTTATGGTACCACAGCTCAAATGTTTTACACATACATTTCAAAAGGAAGATGTTCAATCTAGTATAAAACCAGTGGGCTGAATGTTCCAAAGAGTAGATATTGCTGTCAGATGACTACTCCACCCCAAACGACTGAGCCTCATGATTCTGGCCAGCACACGTGAATGCTGTCTCTTCAGAAATGCACAGCAATCTTCCATCAGAGTCATACAGCATGGAAACAAACTCTTCAGTCCAACTTGTCCATGGCATCTTCTAATCTTGCAGAATTGATGGGTGGGGAGGCAGATCAGTCACCACAACCCTTTTATGCTGCTGGATTCTGATGCGCCTTCATTCAAAAGCTTTGGAAATTTTAAATAGCCTTTCAGTGTGTTAATGAATGACTGCAGTAAGTGGGCAGCATGGCAGAGTAGGCAGGGTGTCAGTTGGATATGGTGGGAGGGAAGATAGGGTGAAAAGTTAGTGGGGTACTTGGATTATGTGGTCGAGTCAGGGAGGAGGGAGGGTGAGGAGGTTCATATTGTCAGGAAGGGTCAGAGGGTTTAGGGGGAAGCCAGGGGGCATGGATTGTTGGAGGGTGGATAGCGAATGGTTATCATATGGTTTGAGGGTCAGGAGAGGAGTCAGAGGATCAGGAGTTTGGAGGGTCAGGAGTGGGGAATCAGTGGGGAGCAGGTTTTAGTTGTATAGCTATCCAGTAGACATAGTTTTAATCTGTCTTAATATTTCTTGGATAACTGAATAGGTCATTGAGTCAGACTAGGTTATTCATGATGCTTTCAGTCAAACTGACTGGTGTCATTTATAGGCTTAAATGTTCTTGCTTGTGTTCACAGAAGAGTAAATGGCCTTTTCCTTATTAGCTTTGTTTTTACTTGCTTTTCAATGGCAGATGCTCAAAGGTCTGTCATTCATATATTATAGATACACCTTTTTTTTTACTCCTTTCCACTCACTTTGACTCTGCACCACGCTTTATCTTTTAATCTTTCCTGGCTTGCTCCCTGTCACAGATCTTCCCTTTTGGTCTCTTTCTCACCTAAATCTCTTGCACCTTTTTCATGTCTATGACATCTCTGGACTTTTATCAGTTCTGCATAAAGATCGCTTATCTGAAATGTAAACTGGG
>JAHRHZ010000031.1:11655482-11696639 GCA_024137785.1 Ginglymostoma cirratum
GGCCCGAAACGTCAAGTTTTCCTGCTCCTATGATGCTGCTTGACCTGCTGTGTTCATCCAGCCCCATGCTTGTTATCTCGGATTCTCCAGCATCTGCAGTGCCTTTTATCTCTTATCTTGGAAATATTAGCGTTTGTTTCAGAACAAGCTTTTGAGGCAAACCTTCGTTTTCAGTTATTTTAACATTTCTCAGAAGTCATGTGCTGCATCATTCTCATAGTAGGCTTCCTCTCCCATCAAATTTTGATTATTCAAAGTTAGAATTCACCTTTTTTAATGCAAAAATTAGACATTTAACTCACACTGGAATGTAATGCCGTAATGCTTGAGCAAAGACATAAAAGGCTAAGTTTAACCTAAACCATCTGACAAAGAAAACCAATAAGGGAAATCTGAAACCCATTTATTAACCTGCCCAATTTTATTTTCAAAAGTTAAAAATTAAGACTGAACAGAGTGCAAAACAAATGAGCAATCTGATTGTCCCAGTGTTCTTGGACCAATAATCTGCATATATCTAGCACCTTTAATTTAGCAAAGCATCCCAAGGTGCTTCATACGTGTGTTATCAAACAAAATTTCGCATTGAGACACATGAAGAGATATTAGGATAGATGACCAACAGCTTAGATTCGATAAGGTTGGTTTGAAGAAGGATCCCAAAGGAGGAAAAAGAGGGAGAGAGATGCAGGGAAGGAATTCCTTAGGACCTTAACCGCTGAAGGCATAACCAACAAAGGCAGAGCACTTAAAATTGGGGATAAGCAAGATACCAGCAATACAGGAGTCCTGAGATCTCAGAGGGACTGGGGCTGTAGAAGGTTGCAAAGATAGAGAATGGTGAGGCTATGGAGGGATTTGTAAACAAGGATGAGAATTTTAAAACTGAGATGCTGCATTAGCACAGGAGTGATAGGTGAACGTTAGATTTCATGCATGACATTGTAGTGGTAATATTAATTGATGTTGGAAGGTTCATTGCGATTTAGTATAAAGTTACTTTGCATGGTGACATCAGTACCTTGATCTTGTTTGAGTCGCTGCTCTTTTTCTGCATATCCCACTGTTGCTAAGCCCAGCCTGCTCAGCCACCTGTCAATGTGAAAAGGTAAAAGTCTCATGATTACTTGTTCCTTTGAAAATCTCAGAATATTTCTTCATCTTGAGTACTCTGCCTGAAGGCATCTCTGGCCCACAGCACCAAGACTTCCACCATGGGTAAGGCAAGAAGGCAGAATCCATCCCAATCAGAGAGGAGATTCAACCCAGTGCTGTAGGCATCATTCTGATCCACGTTAGCCATTTAGTCCTCTGCAAAAGAATCTGACTGACTGAAGCAACTTACACTATTACATGCACGATACAGGATAGTCAGGACTTGTGGATAATGATGCTGGAGGATCCAGATTTTGTTTCACCACATTTTACCACTTGCCACTGGTATGCATTAGAAGGATTTGCAGGTTGATATTCAATCCATTTGATCACATTGCGAATGAAGCTTCCTAGACCATCAAGCCCAAAAGTGGGAATTGAACCCAGACTCCTGGCTCAGACGCAGGGATGTTACCCATTACACTACAAGACATCCTTTGAGAACAATGATGAAACAAGTGGTGTTTTGGCTGCTCTGCACTTTGGAGTCGAGGTTTGGACTTGCAAGATGAAAAACTTGCCAGTTGAAGTGAGTGATATTTTATTTCTTTAAAAAAAACTGCTCCCATCAAGTTCACAGCTTTAGATGCTTTTACCAGCCGACTGCTTGGTCTACATGTATTTAGTTTAATTATCTAGACAAGTCAGATATTGGCCATTTTATACCTACGGGCCTATCACTGAAAATGGAACAGACACTTTGTCCAAGCTGCAACATTCAGGTTTCACATTCTTTGCTGCATTGATATTACAAAGTTGTTCACCATTCAACTAATTTTGATAAAGCCCAATATTTGAGGTGTTTTGGAATCATCAAATTTATTTCACATGGCAGGTTCTAGGGTCTCTAGCTATCTTAGCTGCAATGAGTGTGAAATTGTTCAGATGCGGGACTAAACTGATTCCTGAACTCATCTTTGCTCTTTGCTATTGCAACCTTTAACTGGAGCTGATGTGTGGATGAGGATATGTACTCATCATATGTACTTACAATCACTGACTGATTACTCTCATTACAATAGAACAGATTTAATATATATTTTAATTAAAGCTTCTGTGAACAAGTAACATTTTTCTCTATTGTTGTTACTTATGTGTAATATTTTTAACAACTGAGCTATGCAATTACTATGTACTTCACCAGTGTCAGCACGGTTTCATTAAGGGCAAATCATGCTTGGCAAACTTGCTACAGGTCTTTGAAGATGTAACCAGCAAGGTAGATAATGGGGATCCAATGGATGCGGTATATCTAGGCTTCCAGAAGCATTTGACAAGATGCCGCATAAAAGACCAATTCAGAAGGTTAGATCACAGGAGGTAAGGGTAGAGTATCAGCTTTGGTAGAGGATCGGCTGGCTGATAGAAAGCAGAGGGCTGGGATAAATGCATCCTTCTCTAGATGGTGAACTGTAACTAGTGGGGTGCCGCAGGATTCAGTTCTCACACCTCAACTATTTACAATTAATATAAATGATCTGCAAGCAGGGACGGAGTATAACATAGCAAAGTTAGCAGATGATACTAAAACAGTATGAGGTAGTGATGAGGAGATAAAGAGTTTACAGATGGATATTGATAGGCAAGGATAGTGGGCCACAATCAGGCAGATGGAGTTTAATGTGGGTAAATGCAAGGTTATCCATTTTGGTTGGAAACATAAAAGGGCAAATTATTATTAAAATAGGAAGCAGTTCAAGATGTGTCAGTGCTGAGGCATCCGGGTGTCTTTGAACATTGATTGCAGACAGTGGGTTTGCAGGTGCCGCATATAATAAAGAGGGCAAATGGAATCCTGGCATTTATTGCAAGAGGATTGGATTATAAAAAATAAAGAAGTATTGTTACAATTATATAAGGCATCGGTGAGACCACACCTGGAATATTGTGTCCAGTTTTGGTCTCCTTATTTGAGGAAAGATGTGGTGGCACTGGAGCAGTTCAGAGGAAATTTACCAGGGATTCCAGGGATGAATCGGCTGTCATACGAGGAGCAATTGAACAGCTTGAGCTTGAACTTGCTGGAGTTCAGAAGCATGAGGGGGAATCCGACTGAGGTATATAAAATGCCAAAGGGGATTGATCAGTTGGACGTTGAACAGATGCTCCCCCTTGTGGGACAGTGTTGAACAAGAGGGCACAGATATACAGTGAGAAGGACTAGATTCAAAACTGCGATGAAGAGAAACTACTTTTCTCAGAGGGTCGAGAATCTGTGAGGCAGGATCAATCGAAAGATTCAAGAAAGAAATAGTTTCTGATGAAAAGCGGGATAAAGGGCAATGCGGAACAGGCAGCAAAGTGGAATTGAGACAGGATAAGATCAGCCATAATCATACTAAATGGCAGAGCCGATCGGCAGTGCTGAGTTGCCTACTCCTGCTCCTAATTCTGATGTTCCATTGAAATTTCTGAGATGACAATAAAGTGAAACTGATATGAAAGTGAAGGTCCCGCGTCAAGACATTATTTTGTTTCGAGAGACTTGCTTGATGACTCGAGGAAATAATGAGTGATTTGCTTGGAAATATGCTCAATGGGCTCAGTTATTCAGTCACCCAACGGGCAGAAAGAAATGGTGACATCTCTATTGTTTAATGTTGCTACCAGAACATTGTCAGAGAAGACCATGTTGCCTCAGTGTTTGTCATGCACTACTACTGATGTCTATATTTCACCTGATGAGGTTAGATGAATGTATGGAAAGGAGAAAAGCAATACTAACTTTACTACAAGCTGCAGTTTACTGCTGGATATGTCATTCATTATTACAGAGCTGTCATACCATGCTAACCCAACAATTATTTTAAAATAGATGATTGATGGTGGCAACGTTAATTGTTGGAAAGTTTAATAGGGCAATTTTACTCAACACAGGAGGCCAGAATTAGGTCAGATGTGAAAAAATTAAAAATCTCAAACTCAGCTCCACGGCACTTCCAAATCGAGTAAAGGCACTGGGGGCAGAGTGAGCAGAGTGGGTTAGCCTTCCTCAGAGTTAACCTCTCTTTTTTGCTTTTACACTGGCCATCTGGGTGTCCCTGGCTTTGGCAAACCTGGCAGCTGCAGCTAGGCAAAGGACAGTTTTGTGGGAAAGCTCATCGCTTTGCTGACACTTGTAGATCAAGAGAAACAGGAGTTCTTTGCCTTTGATTCCCAAAACTTACCCTTGTTCTGGCCAGCGGACCACTTTTGCTGCCTCCAATCAGGATCTGAAAGATTCACTGCATACCTCCAACACTAAAATGAATGCCTCACCTGTGACTGGTGCTTCTAGGGATGGGGGAGTGACTTACCTTTTCCAGGTTGGGAATTAGGTTTTCCCTCTGTGTTCCCATAGATGTAGCAAAAGGCTCCCTATCTGCTTCTGTGCCTATATCGCCCTCTGGAGCACTCCCCATCCAAGAGAGCTGTGCTTGTTATTTAGACTGGCATCCAGGTTAGCATCTCATTTCTTTAAAAACAAAGTTGCTAAGTTAGGATTTAAAATGCCACAGCATGTGGGGAATTGAGAATCGCCAGGATTCTTGATGAGAACTCTCCATCCCTTATCATCCCTGCTTTGAAGCTGTAGGTGCACAGCACCACTCAATATCGCAGATATGTTCAGATAGAGGAATACATATGGTTTCTGTTATGAAACTAACTCAGTCATGAAATAAGGATAATTACCTGCCTTCAATGGACAAGGAAATTCTTTTTATAAGCAGTATTTCCTTTAATTCATATAATGAACTGCAATTGCAAATCAAATATAAACGGTTTGTCAAGGGCCTACAGCACTTAAGATTCAGGCTTATGACTACGTTGAGAAATAAAACCCCTAAACCTGATTCTGCTTATCTGAAACACAATGTGAATCGATGACAGGTGATTTTTAAAGAGAGGAAAGAGCACTCATTTAGAAAAAAAAACTTCATTCCCCAAATTCATTTGCCACTCTATGGGTTTAGTGCATAGAGAAGGAACTGCAGTACACGCTAGCCTCCTTCAAAATCTTACTCAATTATCCTCCACAGAGCATGACTCATAGGAAACGTTCTCTTGGGTTTGCATGAAACCTATAACAAACTCCTGGAGAAATGATGTGAAGAGATATATACCTCATTTCTCTAGGTGTTTGCTGACCTTACTCTAATGTTGCAGTGAGAGGCTGAGGCAATCCTCAGGTGACCTAGTTCGGTTTAATTGATGTGGTAATGCTTATTAGGACTCAATATTACATTCACATGCCAGCTAATATGAAATCCCAATGCTAATACTAGCATAAACTCCCCGCCCTAAATGGATACTAACCAACTGATTCAGAAGAAAGACGGCAAAAATAAAGCAGTTTTATTTCTTTTTATTTGTAGAAATGACTAGTTCTGTGGCTAAAGTTGTATTCTATCTCTTACATATAATCAATCCATCTGTAGACAAGCTTATTTTACTACAAAACCAATTTAAACATGACTAGAGACTTCATGACTTCATTTCTGATGAAGGGTTTAGGCCCGAAACGTCAAGTTTTCCTGCTCCTATGATGCTGCTTGGCCTGCTGTGTTCATCCAGCCCCATGCTTGTTATCTCGGATTCTCCAGCATCTGCAGTACCTTTTATCTCTTAAACATGACTAGAGTTGGATGTAGGATTCTGATGAAAATTTATTGACCAGAAACATTAACTCTGTTTCTCTCTCCCATGGAATCCTGACCATGTTGGGATTTTCCAAAGCTTCCCAGCTAGGAAAGCAAAAATGTTTAGCAGTACTTCATTATTGCCAAATTAAACAGACAATGAAAGTGATTGGTCTGATATTCCATTTTTCTGGAATGCTGGTTTTCAGTGCCTATTAAGATTCCCATTGTGATACAGTGTGTCACAATATATGGAGGAAGACAGAATTCCACCATGCATTCAACTAATGCTTCAAACATCCCCAGTTCTACACCCACAATTCTACCTGACTGATGAAAGACATCAATGTTGTCCAGCCAAGATGTTTCTTTGGCAGATTACTGAGATTCCTGGTGAACACTGAGATATACCTCTGATCTCTGCAGGTAATTTCTTGAGAGTACAAGCACGGAAACTCAAAATATCACTCAAACAGATACTTCAATCAAAGCAAGATTACTGAAAATAAGGAAGAAATGATAATTGTGCACCTGACACATGCTCACAACTACCTTTCATGTCAAATTTTAGATATGCAAATCAACTTATGAGACATTTATTTTCTCTCTTACCCTTTTATCAGGAAGGTGATGACTTATGATGGTCACAATTTCACAGACATGGCAGCTCCAAAAGATTTTGCCTGAAATAGCTATTCACAATGTCTTAGTCTAGATCACAAGTATTAGCTGTTATCTGATTAGAAGGGGGAGCAGGCTCCAGTTTTACAAACATCCACAAATTTCATGACTTCTTAAAAAAGAATGCTCCTCATGCAAAAGCCAAACTGATTATTTTATTCATCTATGTGATGTGGGTGTCACTGTGGAGGTCAGAATTTATTGCCCATCTCTTTCTGAAAGATCTCTAACTGAAACTTTGAAAAATTGGCTTGCCAGGCCATTTCAGAGGATAGTTAGAAGTTCATCACATTACCTTGGCTTTGGAGTCATATCTGGACCAGATCAGATTAGGATGGTAGCTTTCTTTCCCCAAAGGACGTTAGCTATGCGCGTGTGTATGTGTGTGTTTGTGGGATGGAGGTGGGGATGTCTCTTAATGCCTGGAGTGGAAAACTGCTTTGCAAGGGAGTCTGGGAGGAAGCATTCTTGTCAGGTGTTACAGTACAGAAAATCTTCTCAACTCTTTCAAGCATCTTACTGGACTGGAAAATTCATGTGACCATTGCAGAAGTTGGAAGAGTGATAAAATCGGGCATGCAGACTGATTAATGTAAATAAACAAATAACTCACCTCTTGTGAATGGGTTAGTCACCTAGATCTCTCCTATTGTGTTCATTAAGTTTCCAAGTGGATTTATTGAGGCCAGGTGGGACAGGATTTGAGTCTTAAAAAAAAAATTAACATCCCATCCAACCCATGGTCGCCAATTTCATGGGTTAAAATGACTCCATTTTACATCTCATTGAAGAACCGATCAGTATCAACAACAATTTACATTCATACAGTGTCCTTAAGTTCTGAAAACACTCCGTGGTGTTAAACAACAGCATGATCAGACTAAAACTGACACCAGGAATAGAAGGAAATATCAGGAAGAAAGGCGAGGGCAAAAGTGTAGGCCTAAGGGTGGGGGGTGATGGATGGAGAGCTTTATTAAGGGAACTTCGGACCATACATGATTCCATTAAATCAGGACAATAGCTGTGTGGTTGCTCATAAATTTCCTTCAGCGTTGGTGATAATTATAAATGCAGGGGTCTTTTGTAACAAATTTTTAGTTCTTCATATTGAGAATATCACCTGAATCACCAAATAAATAAACAGGGCTTTGGACTCTCGTGGCATAGTGATAGTGTGCATTTTTTTTGTATCTCACAAAATGTCTAAACAGGTTGATTCACAATACTTACAAATAGGGCTTGATGGTGTAATCCACTATTGGTTTTTCAAATGGCATTTTAACTTAATTACTATAATACAGCTTTATAACTGTCTCCCATCTATTATTTTACACGTAAGAGGTATCTTATATAAATGTACGGGTATTTATGAACACAAAATTCTTGCAAATTAGATGCAGTTGCTATTTGTTGAATGTTAGGTAGTTTGATATTTAACAGATTGTTCTACAGGCTAGCTGACTGTTTTCATTTTCCTTTACTAGAATTATACTATACTCCTGGGAAAATAGCCAACGTAGTCATTATAAAATCTACACTGCCAAGCAGCAGCTCAGGCACTCTTCAAACAGTGATGAATGTAAGCACTGTACTTCCTTTCTGTTAATCACCTCACTAAAATTATCTGTCAAGCAGATGCTCTATTTGCCCTCAACTTTTGAAATAAGCCGTAAAAAAGATCAAAGAGGTTGCAAAAAGATATATCCAGGTTAATGAGGTGGGAAAGAGCATGGTCAATGGAATGTAATGTGGGAAATTGTGAAGTAAACCATATTAGTAGGAAATATAGCCAAGTAATTTTTTAGGTGGGCGAATCACTGGGAGCTGGGAATTCTTGTGTATATTTTACAGAGAGTTAATATGGACGTACAGCAAGCAATCGAGAAAGCACATGGTATGTTAGGACTGAGTCGTACTATGTTTTGGCAAAATGCAAGTTGGATGGAGTTTTTTTGGAGGGTTACTCACGACGAGGGCTAGCAGGATTACTCGCCATAACCTAGCAATTTCGCCTCATTAACTATTTACTCCACGATGGACATCCCTCATGTCCAATTCTAGCCCCATCTTACCATGTGCTATTTCTGGAACAACTTGCCACTCACCGGATATCCACTTGTGCCCACTTCATCTTGAAAAGTCCATTGTGCACCAGACAAACACTGTCAGTCCAGAGCTGCGCAGCATGGTTTCAGACCTTACCTTAGACATGGCAGAGAGGAAGCTGACATCTTGCTTTGTGGTAGGGACCTGGAGATCCTGCTGGATATGATGGTGCAGAGGACAGATGTCCTTTTCCCCTAGGACTACCAATGAAGGGTATGACAGTAGGCCATGCCAGCCTGGTCTGAGTTTGCTCACTGGGTCAGTGCAGTCTGAAGGAATGCACAGCTATGCAGGAAGTAGGTCAACGACGTTCTCCATTGTGTCAGCATAAGTGCCCACCAGCTTCTTGCTAATACCTCACACTCATTCCATTTCTGCTACTGCTACTATTTACTACTCTCACTATTGCCTGCAATATTTTTTTCTCACTTGCCATCACCCACCCCCCACACCATAAACCCTGCATGCCCTCTACTCATTCGCTCAGGACACCTGCCCACCTGCACCAGCACTAACAACTGTGCCACCCACTTTCACCTTCCTTATTATCTGCCTCTCTCTCATTTCACGAGGAAGGAAGGCCACAATTAGGCAAAAAAAGTCAAAAAGAATCCTGGCGTATCCCATATTTGACTCGTCACCCATAATGAGGATGCCGTTCTTACTCTGCTCTCCCAGAGTGGCTGACTGTCAATGTCCAAGTCTCTGGACTGTACTGGGGTCTGTGCATGACTTACTGAGCTCGGACCCCTTGAGCGAAGGCTACCCCCACCCCCCTCTTCACCAACTTGACTGAAGACTACTGACAACCAACTTTGTGCCTGCACGAAATGGCAAGGCAAGACAATAGTAATATGAGTCTGGTCTCTCTGGATGAGTAGGCAATGCACAAGAAGGAAAGGCAAGACAATGGAAGGCCAGGATGCTGTCACTGAGTGAGTGAGCGCTATGATAGCTATGAGCAGCCTGAGGATGCAGCCACTTTTTTCCTGGACAAGGCTGGACAGGCTAAGTCACAAAGTGTATTCGAGAGCGAAACAGATGGATTTTTAATCAGTAATGGAAGCTAGGGGAAAAAGCAGGAAAGTAGAATTGAGAATTATCAGATCAGCGATGACCTCACTCAGTGATGGATCATACTTGATGGGCCGAATGGGACTTCTCCTATGTCTTGTGGCCTTCATCTGAAAGCCAATCCACAGATATGGAAAATATGTTTTATGGTCTTGTGGCTTTTTCCTGTTCCTTATATCCTCACAATCCATATTACTTGTATTTCTTGTGGTCACCTGGCCCAAAGGAAAATAAATGACCTTTTCTAGTGCCTAATATCTAATAAGCACTATCCTGTCACTCCTGGCTGCAAAAGAAGTGGAGCCCAAATGGCAGATGTCTCTTTTTTTCACTTTGCATTGCAACAATTCATTATACGGACAGTGAACTAAAAATTCACTATTATGCAAGAGGTTATGCCAGCACAAAGTATAGTGTTGGGATTCTAAATGATTTCAAGTTATTTTAGCATTCTCATATTTATTCACAGTTCTTGTATCTTCCCTCACTGAACTCTCTCAAATCATTAAAGTTCCTGGTTGAGATACAAAATCTAAGTTAATTGAGTCACCCATTAACTCACTCACCCACTCCACTGTCAATCCCTTGCACCCCTGTCTCCCTTATTCCCAGTCTGGTCAGCCTATTCCTGATTCTTAACCACTTTGCTTGACTCTACAATTGTCGGCTTAACCCCAATCCCACACCGAGCGGTACAAGCAGTGGCCTATTCTGAAGCTTTAGGTCTGGCAAGTCTAGCGCTGCATCATTCATGTGCTGCAGCTCCCACATGACATATTGCAAGGCCAAAATTTTGGCAACAATGAGAAAATGGTCATTGCTTTGTTTGTACGTGTCTGAAGGTCTCTGAGCCAGTGCAATATATTGTCTATTCATAAAACCACTTTCACAGCAAATGCAAAACAAGATGACCAGCAGTTTCTTACACCACATTTTGCCACAGTCTGAACCAAGAGGAAATCCAAACAAGAGCTGCAAAATGAGCAATAGTTTTGCAGCTTCAAATATACTCTGCTTCCAAGCCTCTTCCTTTCTCACTGACCTTGGTGGTTTCTGGTGTTCTGACAAAATTTTGTTTCATATACTTTTCCGACAACGGTTTAACATTTGCTGTACAATGACTCATTTCCTATTGCTTATTGATCCGTCTGGCTACTTCTTACATGTTTTCCTTGAGGTCACAAGAATGCCAGCTTACTGCCCAGATGCCAAACGAACTATGTGATATGACTCAATGGTTCATTTGTAATTCAGTCTCTAGAGTCCCTCATGGCCAAGTGGATGTGTGCATTATTCAACATGTAATAGTAACACACAGGGCAGACACATTCCAGGCTGGGTCACTGGTTAAGCCATTACTTGACTGGAAGTCAATATGAGTCAGTGGGCACTCGGGATACAGGTGAACAGGATTTCCAGAGAAATTACTGACAAATACCATGTAGGAGCTGAAGGCCAACTCTGAGACACTTCCGCCTATCTGCCTTAGTACAATATTCCTACCACTGAACAGCATTCTGTTGTTTCCAGGACTGATATCGATCTCATTTCCGTTGCAAATCCTTAGGCCCCCCAACCCTGCGGAACTGACTTCTACCTTTGACACGGTGGCACAGTGGCTAGTACTGCTTCCTCACAGCCCTAGTAATCCAGGTTCAATTCCTGCCTCTGTGTGGAGTTTGCACATTCTCCCCTTGTCTGTGTGGGTTTCCTATGGGTGCTCTGGTTTCCTCCCATGATCCAAAAATATGCAGGCCAGTTGGATTGGCCATACTAAATTGCCCATAGTGTCCAGGGATGTGCAGACTAGGTGGATTATCCATAGGAAATGCAGGGATACAGGGACAGGATTGGGGCGGGGGGGAGTCTCGGTTAGATGCTCTTTGGAGGGTTGGTGTGGACTTGATGGGCTGAATGGCCTGCTTCCACACGGTATGGATTCTATGATTCTTCCCAAAATCCACTGTACTAGCAGACCCTGTCTCTTTGTGAGGTATCTGCAACACTCCTTGTTCCAGTCCCTCTTGGAGACTCCCCGCAACTCTTTTCCTGGTCCACTGGTGCTGCTTCCTGCTCTCACACAGAATTGGAAAGATGACTCAATTTTGTTTCAAATTTCCACCATTCCCTCACCTTCACTCATCCCATCTCTGAGTCTCTTCTTCAATTCCCTTCCTTGACTGCTCCGCTTCCATTTTTTGGCAGGAAGCTGTCTCGTAATATTGATTACATACCCACCAACTCCCACAGTTACTTTGATTACACTTGTTTACGCTTTGCCTCCTGTAAGGACGCCATTTCCCCAAGTTTCGCTGTCTCTATTGCATGCATTCCAATGATGCCACCTTCTACAGGAGAGCTTCCTTCGTATTTTCCTTTCAATCAGCCAAGTAATGCCCCAACCCTCAGCCATGTCTGATCCTTTCTCCTCCCTCCCAGAGCAACAATGGGGTGCCCCTTACCCTCACTTTCCACTTCACTAGTCTCTGTATTCAAGGGACCATCTTCTGCCAATTCCACCATTGCCAGAAGGATGCCACAACCAAACAGGTCTTCCCCTCCCCTTCCTTGTCATTCTGCAGATGCCATTCCCTGCAGGTTTCATGAATAGAAAAAACATCACAGCCCCTTACCCGGATTTCTGTTAAGGCCGTAGTGTCAATGCAACCATCCAAAACAAGTTCAACGGACTCATTCACGTTCATTAGTTAATGGATATTGTGGAGGTAGAAGCATTGAAGGCTGGTGAGAACTGATTAATCGGCAGATTCCATGCAGTCAGCAATGACAAGCCACAAGGTGAACAGGATGAAACTTGGCAAGGTTAGTTCCCATCTGAGTGAGTTGGAGCAACCGCATTGCTGCTCATGATGAGCCTGTACAAAGCCCTGATGAGCCCTTCAGAGGGTGTGAGAGAGATACAAGGGAAGCTTTAAGCTTACCTAAGAGCAAGTCAAGCCTGGGATGGCTGCAAGACAGCAGAACAATCTGACGGTTGGGCAATGAATAACTGGGTAGGGAATTCGGAAGGTAGAGCACTTGAGACAGAAGTGAAAGGAGGCATGACAATTACTATTCAATGCCTCAAGTCGAGAAGTCAAATAGAGAGTCACCTGTTTGGTAAGTGAAGTTCAACAGCATTGGATGTGGCTTCAGATATTCAGTGCATCCTTAATGTCTAGGGACACACAGCAAGGAAGACTACTTCAGTGATATACTCAAGTGCTGCTGTGCCAGCAAAATTACATCTCAGAATGAGGTGAAACTTCAAACAGACAGAAAACAACAGAGAAAATATTGATATGGAGAAGGAAAATATAAATTTTCTTGAGACCAGGACGATATAAATTTACACCTAATGTAAGTGACCAGGCACCACATATTCAGAACCACAGCACAGCCAGACGTACTCACTTATTTAAGACATCAAATCAATTGTACATCAGCAAATCTTCCGCTACTTCTGCGCCTACAATTACAGGATAAAGCCAATGAAGAATGAAAAGACCGCATTTATCCGCCTGCGTACACCTGAAAAAATACTTTAAAAATGTTCATGCAGTTGGATTAATTATCCAAGTAGCAAAACTAGTTTTCTGTTCCAAAATAATAATAAAAGCCCCAATAATAAAGTTAAATAACTCAAAGACATACAGCTCCCAGAACAGTTTCACAGCCTTGAGACAGATTAAACGATCTTGTAACATTACTTCATTTCCAATGAAACATTTAACTGCAGTCCTCAAAATGATTATTCCTAACTCGGTACTATAATAATTGCCTTTCTTTTAAACTGAATCTCTAGTAGGCAATTAGTTTGATAAAGGTTTCAGACAAGAATGAAGTACTTGCCTTATCACACCCAGTGTATTCATTATATCACCTACGTATTTTTGAAGTGCACATTTTCACACTCTCCAAAATCACGTACACTGTATTATTAGCGTAAAGACTTCACACACTCCAAACAAATGCATTCATTGTTGCACTCTTCCATTAGACTGCCTCTTATTGGCTCTCTTCCAAGTTTTTTTTCGCACAATCATGGAATTGTTACAGTGCAGAAGGGGCCATGTGGCCCATTGGGCCTACACAGGCTCTTCAAATGAACACAGTGGCTCCGTGGTTAGCACTGTTACCGCGTAGCACCAGGGACCCAGGTTCAATTCCACCCTCCGGTAACTGTGTGGTGTTTGCAAATTCTCTCTACGTCTGAGTTGGTTTCCTCCCACAGTCCAAAGGTGTGCAAATTAGGTGGATTGGCCGTGCTAAGCTACCCTGTAGTGTCCAGGGAGGTGTGGGTTATGTGTGTTAGGCATGGGCAAATGTCGGCTTACAGGGATAGCCTGGTGGGATGGTCTTTGAAGGATCAGTGTGGACTCTTTGGGCTGAATGGCCTGCTTCCACACTGTAGGGATTCTATGATGTTTTTAAAAAAGTGCTCTAATTACTTATTTGAAGAAATAAGCCAAGGTTTAAAAATTAGTATCAGTGCTAACTCAAAAATAATGGGCAGAATTTTCCCAGATGTTTGCCAGTCATTTCTGGGAATAGGGTGGGGGGGGGAAGGTGATGATTTTGTTGGTCGGGAGGATGACGGCAGGAGGTGAATGAGGTTGGAAACTCCCGAAAATTGACATCAGCTTGGGATCCTGATGTGTTGTCTCACTTTCCACAGGGTGGCACTGAAGGCAAGTAAGAAACTGCCCTTACATCTACTGGAAAGGAATTCAAGAGTATTTTAGGTAGCTAAGAGTCAGTAATGACTTGCTCAAGTCTTGAATCCTGAATTTCTTGGCTATAAAACCCTGTCAGCAACCAACCATATCTCTAAGCTGAATACACAACAGAAGGAGCTTCCTCAGTGAAACAGGCTGGGAAGATTTTGATCAGTTTCACTGACAAGCTCCAGACTCTCCTGGCCATGAGAGATGGCTGTTCAAATCACTTATTTATTGATTCACAGATGATTGTCAACTTCTTGGGAGCTACTTCACTAGCATAATATTTCACTCATTTCATACTTTCCTGCTGCTACTGTTCAGTTGGGCAAAACATTGTGTAGGCAGTTCCACTGTCCATTTCTGCTGAAGAGCAGAGGCAAAGGCAACAACAAACTGATAGCTCCAGCCACTAGAGCTGCAACACCAGCAGCATCTGCTGCCTGCTCAGGCCACATACCCCTCCAAGACACAGGGTGGATAAATATGGAGATCAAGTTGAAAGGAGGGAGAGTATCCAACACAAGGACCACAAGCACAGCTTCGGTTCCCTTGGCTTTTCTGAGAGTCAGTTCCGCAGGATCTGATGGCAGTCCTTTGCTAACATTTGGAGCATCTGTAGACAGGATCTCCTTCCCAGTGGAGCAGCTGGATACTCATTGTTGATGGTCAATAAGGTGCATTTCACTGGAGAGTCAAATATCCACCCTCTCACCCCTCCACCCTACCCCAACCTGGCTCTCTGCCTCTCACAAAGTTGTGTGTGTCCTTCTTTGCAAACAGAGAAAGCAGAGAGACATGAGAGGTCATAATCACTTCTATGGACAGGAGAGATGGACAGTGGGAATCACAGGGAAAACTCTCTTCTGATTGGAGTCACATCTTGGACAAAGGAAGATAGTTGCGCTTGTTAATCTATGTTCCTAGTCCTGGCATATCACCGTAGAAGTTCTTCAGGGTGTCTCTTCAGTTACTTCATCAATGACTTTCCCTCCATCATCAGGTCAGAAGTGGAGACATCTGCCGGTGATTTCACAATGTTCAACACCATTTATGACATCTTCCCAGATACTGAAACAATTGTGTCCATATGCAGGAAGATCGAGACAATATTCAGGCTCGGGCTGAAAAGTGACAAGTAACATTTGCAACATGCATGTGCCAGGCAATGACTATCTCCAACAAGAAGAATCCAACTATCACCCCTTGAGGTTCAATGGCATTACTACTGCTGTGGTCTGGAACCTCATGATGCCATTGTCTCTAGGTTGGAGGGACTGTGATCCTTCTTCTGACTTCCTCACCGACTTCTGTCGGTGCCTGCTTGGTTGGAGAGGATGTCATCTTCTTCCTGTCCCTGGGAAAGGTCACTTCACTGCAGTCCTTCAAATCCCACTGCTGACCTGCAGTAAGAGTGAGACACCTGGAGAACAGACTTTGCAGGAGTCCTTGCCAACCTTGGGGCTGCTGTCGTTTCAACAATTCAAGAGCTGATGAGCTTTTCAAACACAGGCCCTGCACTCTATGATTAGAAATCCTTGCTTTGACAGAACAGGCTGGTGATCCTGCCATGACTGCAAGGGGCCTACAGCACATTCTGGCAAACAACGATTTTCCAGCATACCATTCATTCAAAAATGGTCACACTAAAATAGAAAGATTCTGCCGCATGGGACAAAAAATAGAACTTTTGTTGTGACTGATATGCATTACAAAATGACATTTGAAGCTCAGATTCAAAAAGGTAGATCAGAGTTCACTAGGCTGTGTGAAATAAAGTTAAATGGGGTAGATTCCTTTTACGGAAGTATTAGTTAAGATCTTGATGCCTTTATTTGAGTCTGAGTTATGTCCTACTTAGATTGCAGCAAGCACTCTTGTGGCAGTGCCCCTACCTCTGGGATAGGAATCCAGGGTTCAAGTCAGGACACATCTGAACAGGTTGATTAGAAAATATCCATAGATTACAGCAAGTGCTTTCGTTTTTTGATACTGCAATATTGATGTTACCAGCGTCAGATCAATTGAACTTTGCATCAGGCTTTCATTAGCATCACTGTCTTAAAATGAATTCAACAGTAGGAGGCCTGAATATTTTTCAGCGCTTAGCTGTTCTGGGAATAGAAATGCTTTGCAATGCAGTTATGTAGACTCATGAATTTCACACGCTGAATCCCATCTATAAAGGCATGCCTGAACATTGGACAAATCAGGTAAATTGCACCCAAAAAGAAGATATTCCAGTAAAAGAAACAAGGAATTGTTGAAAATATAATTCAAACCATTCTCTGGCATTTACAAGTAGTCTTACACCTGAAGGATGATATTATGTAAAATTAACCTATCAAAACCATTTTCTTATATAACTGTCAAGAGCGCACATTATATAAATTTTCTTTATATTCCGCAATATATCATTTAGTAATTTTTCTGCATTCTTATTGATCTGTGAATATTTGTTAGTAGGGTTGATCAAGGTATTTGTACAAAATAGACTATGTGCGCTCTTGACAGTTGTATAAGAAAATGGTTTTGATAGGTTAATTTTGGAGACTGTATGCAGCACTACCCAATCGGATTATGTCATATAGGCTTAGGTGGGGAGAAGGTGGAACAACATAGGATCTTGTGGTGTGTAGACTTATATCCAAAAGTCTCCTCAGAGTCTTACTAACAGTGCCTAATGTGACTTTAACCTTATTACAAAATGCAATAAATTATATATGACAAGACCCTCTTCTTATTAAAACTCAACTGTGATTGATCCTCTACCATTATAAAACAATTAAGCCCTTTGACCCAGTCAAAGGAAACAGGATGGGTGACGACATCCTTCTAATGACAAATACCACATTGTTCATATTTCTAAATGAAGAAGACAAACATAGGCCCTGAAATTCCTGGATTGCACCAACACAGAGATCACATCCAATTTTTTTTTTGCTGGTTTATCTGCTGATATTGTCACTGGGAACGAATGCTGAGATTTCCTGGGGAACTCAGTTATTAACACCAAAACTTAAATACTCTCATAACACAACCACTAATGTGGAGTATCGAGTTGTCACCCATTGAGTATAAAACTGGGAGTGTTCATTAGGAAAATGAAACCCCGGATATTTCCTCCTTCTGAATTGTTGTTGAATCCCAGGGAGCTATGTTTTAAATACTTCAAGTCGACTGAGACTGGGTCTCAGTAAGAAAAAGACATACTTTTCAGAAATCTCAGCTCCACCAGTATCAGGTGACTTTGTGCTGTGGTGTTTGGCAACATCTTAGAGACAGACCAATGTGAAGCATTTTATGGCGTAAATCCAGGAAACTCATGTGAACTGGTCTTGAGGGGTTGGGTACAGCTATCTAAATGAGTTGCATAGAATTTCAAATGATGGACAGAATTCACATACAAAATGTTTCTGTGTAGAACCTGAGTGTGTACGTTATGCTGGCATCTCTTTGGGTAAAACACAGCACCATAATGCTCCTAAACTGTAGCTGTACAAAACATTCCAGGGAATTCCAAGCCACAGTGCACATTCTGTGGGCTCCAAATGCCCACAGAGGCAGTAATCAGGAAGTCACACCCGAAATGAGGGTCAGTTGTTTTGCATTACGCATTTTCACCCATTTCTTGTAAACTTCATTATTATGTATCTGAGAAAAGTGCAACAAAAGATAAAGCAGCACAAACACAACTTACTTTATGATTGGAAATCTTGGCAGAAAAATTTAATCAAACCTGAAAACGTGTAGAGGAAACATGATGAACTAACAAGGTGTAGAGCTGGATGAACACAGCAGGCTAAGTAGCATCAGAGGAGCAGGAAGGCTGATGTTTCGGGTCGGGACCCTTCTTTAGAAATGGGGGAGGGGATGGAGATTCTGAAATAAATAGGGAGAGAGGGGGAGGCGGATAGAGGATGGATAGAGGAGAGGAGACAGACAGGTCAAAGAGGCGGGGATGGAGCCAGTAAAGGTGAGTGTAGGTGGGGGAGTTAGGAAGGGGATAGGTCAGTCCAGGGAGGACGGACAGGTCAAGGAGGCGGGATGAGGCTAGTGGGTAGGAGATGGGGGTAGGGCTTGAGGTGGAAGGAATGGTTAGGGAGGCGGGATGAGCTGGGCTGGTTTTGGGATGCGGTCAAGGGAGGGGAGATTTTGAAGCTTGTGAAGTCCACATTGATGCCCTTGGGTTGCAGGGTTCCCAAGCGAAATACGAGATGCTGTTCCTGCAGCCTTCGGGTGGCATCATTGTGGCAATGCAGGAGACCCAGGATGGACATGTTGTCCAAGGAGTGGGTGGGGGAGTTGAAATGGTTCGCGACTGGGACTGTTTGTTGCGAACCGAGCGTAGGTGTTCCACAAAGCGGCCCCTAAGCCTCTGCTTGGTTTCTCCGATGTAGAGGAGGCCACAACGGGTACAGCGGATACAGTATACCACATTAGCAGATGTGCAGGTAAACATCTGTTTGATGTGGAAGGTCTTCTTGGGGCCTGAGATGGGGGTGAGGGGGGAGGTGTAGGGGCAGGCGTAGCACTTCCTACGGTTGCAGGGAAAAGTGCCGGGGGTGGTGGGGCTGGTGAGGCGTATGGAGCGGACAAGGGAGTCGTGGAGAGAGTCGTCCCTCCGGAAAGCAGATAAGGATGGGGAGGAAAAAATGTCTTTGGTAGTGGGGTCAGATTGCAGATGGCAGAAGTGCTGGAGGATGATGCGTTGGATCCGGAGGTTGGTTGGGTGGTACCTGAGGACGAGGGGGATTCTGTTTTGGTTATTATTGCGGGGAGGGGGTGGGAGGGAAGAGTTGCGGGAAATGTGAGAGACACGGTTGAGGGCGTTTTTGACCACTGTGGAGGGGAAGTTACGGTCCTTGAAAAACGAGGACATCTGGAATGTCCGGGAGTGGAATGCATGATGATGAGCTCTTGCTCAAGAGTAATGCATCCATTCTTTCTGGTACAGGATTGCCACTAACAAGTTAAAAAGAAAACAGGACAACAACAGGCTCTCCCTCACCCTAAAAACAGGAATACGAGCACAATTGAAAGGCATCAGAATGACAGAAGTTCAAACAAATCTACAAACGTAAGGATTGTGAAGCATTGTACCAATATCAATGACAGTGGTAATCTCCACTGCAACGTGCAACGTTCAGTTATCTGCTCTTCGTGAACAATTCAGAAACTGATTTATATAATTGTTTTTAAAGTTTTATGTTTTCAAACTCACCTCCTGTTTCTAATCTGTGTCGAGATGTATTAGAATCTCTTGTTGCATGTAGTAATCCACTGGGGCAAATTCAAGTATTTACAAGAACCAAGCAACTGATAAACTCATTCTTTAAGTTAATTCAAGAGAGCCTGGTCATATTGCCTAGTTTTAATACATTATTTCATTTAGGTGTGGGAGAAGGTATGCAAAAGGGAAAGGATCCCTCATAAATTAACCTTACTCCAACTGACTGGAGTTGGTTGGGTGGGTGGGGGGGGGCACGGGAGTTGGGATGAGTGAATAAAGAAGGTGACCCAGTTCATCCCTCCTCACCAGGGAGCTTAATACTTTGGGATAGTCGGTTTGAAACCATATCAAACTGGGGAAATTCATTAGGTTCCGGTTGTAACAAAGGCAATACCTCAGCTGATCAGAGTTGATTTGTTGACAAATCAGTACCCCTTTCTCTTATTAATGGTTGCGACTGCCTAAACTTTGGCGTTCGTGTATTTGTCCTGATACATGCTAAACAAAATGTTTTGGCAAAATGTCTCTCCTCTCAGCAATAAGTGTAAGCAAATACTTTGGTGATGGTAGTTTCTGAAAACTCTAATCTGTATTTTCGGTCAACAAAGCTGCAATAAAACAGCATAAAAGCTGAGGGTTAATGTGAAGATGTTCTGCTGTCAATGATTGAGGCTCTATGCAATTGTGAAACTGTCCTTTATGTAATCAGATTATTGCAAATGGGTGATGGTCAAGTTTTGTACCATTTCTGGTCAGCACGGTGGCTCAGTGGTCAGCACTGCTACTTCACAGCACCGGGGACCCAGGTTTGATTCCTGCCTTGGGTGACTGTCTGTATGGAGTTTGTACATTCTCCCTATGTCTGTGTGGGTATTCTCCTGATGCTGCGGTTTCCTCCTACAGTAAAGATGTTAGGTGATTTGTATATGGGAAATGCAAGGTTACAGGGATAGTGCAGGGGAGTGGGATGCTTTTTGGAGGGTAGGTGTGGACTCAATGGGCCGAATTGGCCAGCTTCCACACTGTAGGGACTCTATTTAAAATTCTGCGTTGTAGAAGATTAAAGTGACTAATGGGAATTTGCTGACAAAATAATGGTTAGTTCTGTAAATACAAGTTTTTGTAATTACCCCAATTAATCTTTGCACCGACTTTGAATTATTGTATTGTATTTCACACATACCTGTTCATATCATCCATATTATCCGCTGCAAAGTAGAAGCTTTTAATCTTAGGATGGCATGCTTTGAATGCACTGTTAAAGAGAGAGATGCACACAATAAAAATCATAAACTCGCATAATTATCTCTAAATGAAAATATTTCAAAACTTTCAGTTTGAAACGTTTCACTAAAGGTCGATATTCAATGACTTCTCAAGTATTTCTCTTTGTGCTCAAGGGTTAAAGGGGGTGGGGGTAGAATTACTCCATATTCCCTGTTATTATTTATTGAGCATAATGGAATATGGGCAGGAATGGGACAGTCCTGACCCACATAGTCAAATAGCCTCCTGGATCTGTTTAGTCTACGTATTAAAACTGATCCATAGGTTCTCAGATTTACAGGAACAAAGAAAATCTGTGAGATGAAGAGGTGTAGCCTTGCTGATAAAAGAAAGGAAGAAAGACAAGCATTTATATGACACTTTTCACAACCATCAGACTTCTCAAAGTGCTTTACAGTCAAAGAAGCACTGTTGCAATGTAGGAAATGCAGCAGCCAATTTGCCATGACTAAAGTAGTGTAATGTACATTGTTTATATGGTTTTTCTGTAGGCATTTGATAACCTGCCTAACAAGAGACAAATAGGTGAAGAAGAAACTTATAGTTTTGAAGGAAACTTACTGACCTAGTGAAGAGATTATTTATGGAGCAGGAACAAAGATTAGAGATAATAAATAGGTAATCTAAACAGCAACAGTGACACACCTGAGATGTCTGCGCTCTATCTTAGCTATTTATTGTGTTTAATGACCTAGGTGATGGGACAGAGAGTCACTTTAAGTTTGCAATTGAGGCAAAGATAGGCAGCGCTGTAAACATTGTGAAAGAAAGCATAAATATTGATGGATGTAGCGAAAGGCCAAAATCCAAGGCAAATGCATTAGGATGTAAGTAGGTTTGAGATCATCTATTTTGCACCTAAAAGCATTGTGAATTTAAAATATGAGACTAATAGACTTTTGTTAACAAAATGTTTTAAAGGATATTGGCAAAGGCAGAATACATACAGTTAGACTGCTGATTAGACTTGGTCTTATTAAGTGGTTGATGAGGCT
This sequence comes from Ginglymostoma cirratum, assembly GCA_024137785.1. Classification (NCBI taxonomy): domain Eukaryota; kingdom Metazoa; phylum Chordata; class Chondrichthyes; order Orectolobiformes; family Ginglymostomatidae; genus Ginglymostoma; species Ginglymostoma cirratum. Next base: position 11,677,357 of record JAHRHZ010000031.1, read on the forward strand.
AGAATGGCTAAATGGTATACTCCAGTTCTTATGCTCACTTGTACAAACCATTTTAAAAATTGTTACATTGCCATTATTATACATTATTATACATAAATAGAACATGTTTGTGTGTGTTAGGAACCAATTAAACATTAAGAAGATCAGATAGTAGAAACAAAATTTAAAATACTGATTTTATAATTTGCGTCTTTTGTTTCCAAACAGTGGAAACACACTCCATTTCATTTTAGCTTACGTGCTGTGGGTGTTTCAAAAGCTGCCCTGGATAGTTGGCATGCTTCTACATCAAGTCATGGAAAATTATCAATGCACAATACTCATGTATTTCATCACATCTCTCAAAAATGTCTCTATGTGCTTCATAACACTGCTTTGAAATGCAATGCCTGGTCATGTCACCCACTCAAAATGGGCACGCATCACAAACCCAAAACTGCAATAACATTTGACCAATCAATCTGTTTTTGGTGGTGGTGGATTAAGGAGAAATGCCAGGACATTGGAGAATTTCCTGCTTGTCTTCAAGTCTGCTGTGGAATTATCGCGATGAAACTGAACGACAACATACGACAGGGCTTTTGTTTAATGTCTCAGTTGAAACACAGCACCTTTGAACTGCAGAGATAGTGGGAACTGCAGATGCTGGAGAATCTGAGATAACAAGGTGTAGAGCTGGATAAACACAGCAGGCCAAGCAGCATCAGAGGAGCAGGAAGGCTGATGTTTCGGGCCTAGACCCTTCTTTGAACCCTTTGACCTGTTGCATTCTTTTGCGATGCTACTGAACAGTCAAGCACCATTAGCGTTGTTTTATTTTGGGATGGGGGTCCACACAACAAGTGCTGCCAGCTTCCTGTTGCAGGGCCTTGTTCTTTTTGAATCAGATCTCTCAGGCAGCCAACCTGACACAGTAAGTCTGGCATATTTTCCTGCACAGTTCATCTGGTCCGATGAAAACTGCACATTGGGAACCACTAGCACTCTATAAAATAAGCAGCCTATATGATCAAGTACTGGCCCCATGGCCTGCTAGATCAAAACATAAATCTGAGCAAAGCTGACAAACTAATTTGATCTAGTTTTCCGACAGCGTTCAAAAAATGCAAACATTAGCTAAAGCCTGAGTATGTTAAAGAGAATCACTTCAATTGATTCTGGTCTTTTACTTCAAATGATATTAAAATCTAAATTTACTGCATTACTGACAACATATTATGCCCCAGATATGCTGATGAACCATGATTTATATGCATGTTGCTAATGCTGCATGTGATAATCACCATTTTGCATACTACATCCAGCCAGGATTTCTGATTCCATTTGGAATAATGGTGTTTCAGCAATCCACGTGGTGAAGAGAAGCAGGGCAGAGAATATGTCTCTTGTTTATGACACCAACCAGCTTACTCGGGTAAGCTTCTAAGAGCTCACAAGTATTTCAGTGGGGTTAGTAAGAGAATGTGTGGGTGAGTGAGTGAGTGCGTGGTGTGGGAGTAATGAATGAATTAGCGGGTGGTTGGATGAGAATGGGTAATAAGTGGGTTGAAGGTGTGGGGGGGGGTACTTTGGTTGGGTAGGGGTGTGATTATTTGGGTCAGAGGGAATGGGATCAGTCAGGTAGAGAGAATGGAATCAAATCAAGTCAGGGGAATGGGTAACTGAATCAGGATGGGTGGGCAGTTAGGTTTGGGATGTGAGTATTCAGGTGGGGTTGTCCAGGCAGTTGAGAGGTGACTGGGGGAGTTAGGAATGATTGGTGGGCGTGGGTGTGGGATGGGGGCTTGTGTTGTGCTGTTTATCACTGACTCACACCAGAACGTAACAATTCAAGAGTTAAGTACTTGGGTAAATTGTGCCTATTTCATCAGAGTCTCCAACATTGAGACAAGTGTGAGACATTTTTACGGAAGCACAAAAAAGGTATTTTCTGCTTTTAGGACGTTTAAACTTCTTGGAAAATTATATGCATATACACATGTCAGGACTACCTAGAGATGCTGATGTGCAGCAGCAGTTTAAGTACAGTCCGTCACTGTTCCTAATATGGGAAGATCTGGCCTTATATTGCCTTAAAAGAAGGCTGCAGCACAACAGCATACTTTGAAATATCACACTTACTTTCACAATTACTATTTTGTATTTTGGATGGTTTAAATCTGGCATTACATATTCATGACTTATTAAAATGGACTGTGTTTGTGCGCAGCACACAATTTTGGCGTGGATTAAAATTGGTGTGAAAATCAGTGTTTATTTGTATCCAACAAATATAGACCAAATTGGCTTTGCATCAGATATTCCTGAAAGCACTAATCTGATAGCTGGTCAAAGAACAGAAACTAATTAACTGTGATTAGCATTCACAAATTCTCACTTTCAGGATTTGGTGGTTCAGTATTTTAGAAAACCCAGGTATTTTTGCACCTGCTTAGAATTATTATCAGAAAACAGGGCTGAATGTAATTTTTCTTGTGGCTATTGGAATTACATATCAGCACACTTACATAAGGGAAATATTTTTCAATTATATTTGGGTTTGTAAGTTCATTTAAGATAATCTTAGATTTCTTTGCTCGTTTGCACATGTGGCTTGTATGTAATCGGGATTTCAAGACTAGGGGACATTTTTAAGGTGAGAGGAGAAAGATTTTAAAAAGATGTGAAGGGCAATTTTTTTACACAGTGAATGGTTTGCATGTGGAATGAACTTCCTGAGGAAGTGGTGGATGTGGGCACAGTTACAACATTTAAAAGACAATCAGATATATTCATGAATAGGAAAGATTTGAAGGGATATGGGCCAACAGCAGGCAGGTGGGACTAGTTTAGTTTGGGATTATGTTTGGCATGGACTGTTTGGATCAAAGGGTCTGTTTCTGTGCTGTGTGATTCTGTAATAGGGGAAAATAGAAATAATGACATGTACTGAAAATTTCTGACCCCATTATAGGAAAAGCGGATCATGGAGAGACAGGGGAGACAATGATGGAGAGAGGGAGCAAAGGCAGCAACCCAGAGGGAAGTCTTAACAAGAGAACGTCTTAGTTTATTTTTTAAGCAGAAATATTCATTAATTAATCATTTGAGGAACTCAAAGAATGTATGCAGTTATTAATCTTGTAATATAAGATGAACACCAAGAGACACAACCAACATTAATTTCTTGTGCTAAGGAAATCATATTGAATTAATTTCCTTTCTATAAAGTCAAGGCTGAGTGATATCGTCTGATCATTGGTACTGTAATACTTACTACTTTTTCCGACATTCACTTGCTCGATCAATTTTGAACTCAGAAAGGCAGATAAATCCTTCAGCCTTCTCATCCTGAGAAGAAAACCAAAACAAAAAACTCCTAAGCATTTCTTTGTTGTGCAATTTTTCATTTTTGAATCAATTGTTCAAATGTTTAATTTATTCAGCATCTTGTTTTGGAAAGTTTTTTTTAAACAATGCTGCTTTTCATTCGAGCCCAAAGCAATGCACAACGTTTGAATATGTGGAATGCATCTCAGAGAAAATATACCAACTTGAAGTTCAAAGCACTCTCAACAGCAATGAATAATACATTACAGCATTTAGCCACTTGGCCCCTTGAGCTGCCTTGCCATTTAGCAGGACATGGCTGATCCAATTACTCCATACTTCCGCCTGCCACTGATTACCTTTTATCTCCTTTCTCAGTAAGAATCTATCAACCAATGCCTTAAAAATATTCCAAGACCGTGCATCAACCAACTTTTGTGGGAGGGATTTTATGAGCCTCTATGAGAGAGAGAGAAAAAAGTCCTCATCTCTGTCATAAATAGGCAACTTTTAATTCTAGATTCTCCCACAAGAGGAAGTACTCTTTCTGCATTCAACCTGTCAAGACCCCTCAGGATCGTATCAATCAAGTAGCCCCTTACTTGTCTAAATTCCAGCAGATATAAACCTAGCCTCACAAGACAAGCCTCCCACACTCCCATTCCAGGTATTAGTTGAGAAAACATTCTCTGAACTGCCTACATTTATATCCTTCCTTAAGCAAGAAGACCAATATTATAAACCAGAACTCCAGATGTGGTTTTACCAATGCCTTGTATAACTGAAGCATAATCCTCCCTTACGTATGATGCATTCTTACGTATTCAACTCATCTTGCAATAAATGACACCATTCTATTAGTTTCTTAATTGTTTGCTATATCTGTAGGCTAACCCTTTGCAATTCACACGAGAATACCAAGATCCCTTTGCATCGTAGATCTTAGCAATTACTCATTATTAGATAATGTGCCTCCTTTTTGTTCTTTCTACCAAGACAGACAATTTAACATACTTGCACCGAATACTTCATTTGCCAGATCTTTGTGCCCCCTCACGTAACCTATCTGCAACCTTTTGTAGTCTCCTTATGCCCTCTTCACAACTTACATTCTGACCCATCTTTGTGTCTTCAGTATTTCTACAAAGCATGCCTTCAGTCCCTCCATTCAAGTCATTTATATAAATGGTCCTGGGAAATTATTTTATCAGCTTGTTAATTTTAGCAGAGGAACTAATCATGAGTAAAACTGACTTCCTTTTAGTCAAATGGCAAAAAAAAATGCTAATCTTAATGCCAATGTATGATAGCCTGTTGGATTTATCCAACACATCCTGTCTCCAATTTCTAGCATTTAGAGTTTTTCGAATTAAGTTCCAGCTTTTGCAACACCTTATCCCAACTCAATCTGTCACGAATGACAACTACACCAAATTTACTCATGTTTTGCTACAATGAGAGAAATGAGGTCAAAAGAATAACGAGTGTTGCCCTCGTGAGTTCTGTTCACAGTTCATACTGGATCAGTGAGTGTGGCAAAGGTATGGAGACAGCATAGGAGTATAGAGGATGCATGGCTGATATGGATAGGGGGAATGGAGTGGGCATGTGGATCTCAAGGGGCGATAGTGGTCTAGGGGTTTATGAGGGGGCGTAAAGTTTGAGGAGGGGCCATACAGCGGGGGGGATTTGGATAAGGGATAGGATGGTTAACATTCAGTTATAGACATGCACCAGTGACTGAGTCTAAACTGCCTGCTCAATATCTGCCTAACTGGTTCCCACCTTCGGCCTGCCTCAGGATATAGTGGCTCTATTAAAACATTGCAGGCGGACACTGCTACAGTGACATCAGGAAATGACAGACTCACAATTCCCATCTTGAAGGTGAAAATTCAGGCTGCAGTATAGTTTTGAAAGTATTACTTAGGTTGCTTTAATATTTATGCACCCTTAAGGATTCAAAGTGCAACAACTTAAGTTTCAGTTTAAGTTTCCTTGAAATGAAGATAATGAAAAAAATCCCAGTATGTGGTAGATTACTTAAAAACACACAAAAACTCTCTCTACCATTTGGTATATGGCTTCTCTATAGCAACCAATCCCAGTAGCATTAGCAACATAGGTTGTGTGGGAGGTGCACTGGAAATTATAAAATATCAATCCATCACTACTTTCATGTTTATAAAATTTGTATTAGAGACTATTACAAATTCTTCTGAACTATCTAAAGCAAGCAAATGCAAGTTCTTTTTGCAAGCAGAAGTTTCATTACAAAATAAATATAATCCATATAGTTCCTTCCAGATGATTACTTTCAAAGAATGCTATTCACTGCTTGTCTTCATTTCACAGGTTTTCTTCTTACTCATGCATTTCTTTCTCTCTGTTCATTCCCCGTAAGATGCATGTACCTGACTGTGTTAGAGTTATCACTTCAAAGTGCTTGTTAAAATTATTCTACAACCTGACCACACAGTAGATTACATAGTGTATTGGAAAGGTTCAAGCTCTGTTTTCATTTTCTACCATTCCTCCCTTTAGCAAAGGTTTTGTACTCCTACGCACCTCCTCTCCTGCTGATTCAGTCATGAACTTATCTACGTGGGAAACTCATACCAAGCTGTGACGCACTCATTCAGTTCACTAAACTCTTTTGCTGCCTGGCAATTTCGAAAAAGAGAGCATTTGAAGAAAAACTGCAGAAGACCTCAAACCAATTACATACTAACTTCATCTCTCTTTTTAAGAATTCTCTGCGGTTGTTGTAACGTAGCTATACATTAGCTATACATATGGACTAATAGTTTCCCTTGATGAAAAATGCATCCATAAATAACTGACTCCTTTAATGGATTACATTACACAGAATTTTAAAGCGCTCAGCCTTTTGTATAATTCTCAATGTATTTTATTCATAAAACATTTTGGGGCTGAGGTCATGATGTATAAAAGCAAGCTTTTCTTTTCCCATTAAAAACAGACTTCATTTACTCCTGTTTAATGAGACCCGATCTCATAAATGCGACACATATATATTCACAGTATGCAGGTGCAAATTAGATCTTACTTCTTCATTCATGTACCAGTACAGAGAGACATCCTTCAATACAACCCAATACTTTTTCCATTTTTGTGAGAAGTAGCTCTTGGCATCCTTTTTCTTCCATAACCAGCCTTCACAGTCTCCACGGCCAAGGTCCTTACAAGAAATTCTTCTCCTGCTCATTGCTGTCACAGCACCTGAAATGAGCACAAACAGCAGAAGGTAAACCACTCAAATTCCCAGCTGATGCAAGTCCTACTAAAATTAATGTTATCTCCGGTGTGTTCTGTTTGTTCTAGATTTACTGAATCACAAATGTAATAATTCTCCTCTGTAAGGGACTGCATATTAGCCTCGGCTCAATGATAGCATTCCCTACTGAGTCAGTTGCCTGAGAGTTCAAGTACTCGTCCAGAGATCAGAGATATAAGCTCGGCTGAAACAGCCACTGGTGCCACCTTTCAGCTAAGAGATGAAACCAAGACTTAATCTTCATTCTCAGGAGGAGACACATTCTCTCCTGGCACTTTCTCAAGAAGTTGAGGGATGTTCTCATGGTGCTGTGGCCAACATTTACCTTAAAACTGAACAAAAATAGGTTATATTATCTGTTTGCATTTTTTTTTAACAGTGCAAAGGGCAATGGTGGTGGGCGTTTTAATTTTTTGTGCTGTTAAAACTTGAAAGAGTGAACTTGCGTGGGACCTGTGTGGAAACATTCAGATTGCTACATGAGTTTAAAGGGAACTGGCTGTGAAGCCATGCTTCGTGTAACTTAACTCTCTGTATCCGACATTAAAGTGTGACTCGACGTCAGCAGTGCATCATTGACTGCAGAACGCTTTGGGCTTTGCTGAGTCTACAAAAATGCAAGTTCACTCCTTCTTTTCCTTGAACGTGGCATTGATATTCAAGATTCCTTCCCATTTGGGGACGGGGTCAGGGAAGGCAGAGCAGTTGTATGAATTTCATGTGAAAGTACACTTCTGCCGAGCTAATAATGACGCTTTTTATCAAATAAATAAACTAACATCAGTGTTTGGATACTGAGAATAGAGCATAAACTCACAATGGGCTTTTACTTCACTCGCCAATGCACACACATACTCACTTTCAGGATATTATAAGGTAAGCATCTCATTCACAAACAACCAGCAAAATTAGTTTCAACTGTAAAATAATACGTAGTTGCAATTTAAAAAAACATTGAAGTATTTCTTGGGATGTGAGCATCCTGGACTAGGTCAGAATTTCTTGCCTGACCCTAAGTGACCTTGAGAAGGTGGTGAGGTGCTGCTTTCTGAAGCTCTGCAGTCCTTGAGGCTTAGTGACTCCAACAATGCTATTAGGAAGTGAGCTCCAGGATTTTGACCCGGTGACAGTAAAGGAATGGCAATTTCAGGCTGGATTTGATAGCCCCTCACCGCTTGTATTTCTGGCAGAGAGGGACGTAAATTATGTCAGGTGCCTACTCATCCTTTTTCTGACCACCCTTACAAGTATTGTGATCCTTAACTGTCTAGGTAATGGGCATTTAAGGGCCTCAATCCAACTCCATGGTCATAAAATGCTGGACAATGCCAGGCGGGCCATGGTGCCAATGTAGAGCATAGGAGGATTCAGGTCTACAGGTAACAATAGCTTGAATGAAGATTTCAGTATCACATCACCTAAGTCGGGCCAGGTTTTGGAGTTAGTTTTGGTGATGGAGTGTGCACATAGTTAGAAACTCAGTTGAGAGTGAAACACAAATGCCTGTTTTCAGCGAGTTGTCGGGGAGAGGGATGGAAATGGTAGTCAGGGAACAGATTTTGTGCTTCGGGCCAAAGACAATAGCTTTGTTTTCCTGATATTTAGTTGGAGGTAATGTCTGCTCATCCAGAATTCAATACCAGGCAGGCAGACTGACCATTTAGCGAGGGTAGAGGGGTCAGAAGAGGTGGTGGTGGTAACATGGAGCTGTGTGTCATCGTACATGTAGAAACTGAGGTCAGCTGGAAGGGGGCTGAGGACAGATCCTTGAGAAACACCAGAGCTACCTTAATGGGAAGGGAAAAGAGGTCAGTGCAGGTGATTCTCCCAGAATCGACTCAGATAAGAGTGGTTCCTCACAGCTGGATGAAAGCTGGGGAGGAACCGTCGCTAGGGCTGGTGGGGGGGAGGGGGGCAGTGTGTGTGTGCGGGATGTGATAAAATTGGGCACCATGCCAGAAACACCATTCTTGGTGCACTGCCACCTGCTCACAATGCAATTTTACCAGGGGCTGGGGTGGTGTCGGACAGTCTACCCACCTAATTAATGGCTGCTTAAAGTTTCCTCCCCCCTTGCTGCTCGGATTTTAATTGAGGCAGGAATGATCCATGCTTAGATACCATGCCACCCAGTGAAACTTGGCAGGCTGGTGGCTGGACCTCCTTCATGCGCTCCTTTTGCCAATCCCAGAGGGAAAGTATTTCCACCACTGTGTTTGCCCCTCCCTTACCCATCCTGTCCAACATGCCTTGCCAACCCTTTGCCCTGGTTTGCCAGCCTGCTCTGATGGACACCTTCCATTGAAATCCGGCTCCACCACAGCTTGCTTTGCTTTTGATGCTGGCTGCAGAACCGACAGCGACCACCGGCTCCTGGGGGCGCTGCTGGGACCAGATGGCTGCTGGCCACTTGACTGACTGGCAACACTTGATATTCTCCTTGATAGGGCGGTGGTCTCGCCTCAATAAACAGCATTGGCTGTGAGGGAGGCCAGCCAAATGGGAAACACTCTGGCTCCCCTGCCCTAACCTCCCCCAATTCCTCATGGTAAAGTTCAGCTTGGTGGCTGGGAGTATCAAATCTGGGGCAGGAACATGACCATGATCTCTGTTCCAGGTCCGAATCGCGCTTGGCATATTCCAAACGTGCTCACCCGGTTTTTCAAAGGCCAGGCCAATTAATGGCAGGGAACAGGGTCCCGATCACCGGAGTGTCACTGGGACACTTTCCATGCCTGAGACATCAGAAATCCTCACTGGCTAGATGTAAACTGGGTGGGGGGTGCGGGGACTATGCCAACGACGTTTGTCTGTAGTTTTTAAAAGGCTGTGGCTGCTTGGTTCTGATCTTGGAGGGGCCAATCCCTCTGAGGGGCAAGGCCAGCAGCTGCTGCCATGCCATTTTGAGTGCAGGTTGGGTGGTCCCACTGAGAATTCATTGTGCCTCCCTGCCCTGAGCCCACCGTGTTCGCCTGGACTGCGCGCATTGCCAACTGGAGATCCCACTTAGTATGGGAAGGGGGCCTTCACAGACCTCACAATTACCAACAATTATCCTTAATCATCTGTCAGCCCCTACCTTGTGGGCGGCCAGTCTGACCCCGATCTGCCCTCCGGACTCTTCCAGACCCATTTAAAAATCCCGGCCCATATCTGTCTGCACATAATTTGAAAATTTTAACAAGCAACTTCTGCAGCACATGAAAATGCCAGCAATTTTTATTTCATATTGTAGATGCAAACCCTTTCACCAGCGCATGCATTCATTCAGGTTAGACTGTTAAATAAAAATAACATTAACAGAGTTTCCTTTTACACAGTTCTCTACACTTTTATCTATTGCATTCCAATTTTGATAATTGACAGACAGTGTTAAAAAAACCAGAAGTGTTAAATGAACAGAAACCATTGAAACAATCACAATTTCTAGGCTGTCGCACAATGGAAAACTTCAGTACGGCCAGGATAGGTTTCAAGAGGCTTACTACAGAATATGAAGTTACGTTCTGTTAAACTTCAAAGTTTGGTACAATAGGATTAAAATCACAATTTATATGAACTATAATCTGAATCAAATAGATTTCAACACTGCTTAAAGCCATTCCGTAGAACATCTATCTTAAATCTCACTTCTAATAGAAATCAACAGACAGAAGGAAATTCATAAAATCAAACTGATGTACCTTTGTTTCTTTTTTTGGATTTCTGCCCCAGGGATTGCTGGAATGTCTAGAATCAAAGTAAAGGAAAACCATGTGTGAAAAACATAAACTGAGGATCTTGCAGTTTCGGTTGCACTGGATTTCCTGAACCTGTTGTCTGTTGGAGTTTTACCCCAACTCAGATATGCATTTCTTCTGTTGCTGAATAGAAGTAGGCACGTAGTTTGTTAATTGATAGAGACCACCATCATTCAGGAATATTCTCGAAATATAAACCAAGATTCTTCTAATTTAAGAAACAATGGTATTCTACATTGAACAGGCCATGCTTCTCTCATATAAATACTTCTTAAAACCATCAAGGAAATGAAACATTTTGAGTTGGTACTTTTATAGAATGCATTTGCAATGGTGGAAAAAAAAAGCCACATGGCCTAACCACAAAGCTACATCGGGCTCTTTATGTGAGGCCAGACCAATAAATACCACAGACATTCTACACATAATTGGCCATGTTTTCTGATACCTGCAGGCATAAAGCAAACAAAACCACATTTCTGTATGCTGCATATCTAAGTCCAGCCAGAAGCAATAAGCATTGTTGAACATGATTCCAAGATCAGAGATACTGCAAGTTTTCTTTGGAAAGTTGCATTTACTGATGATCAGAGGCACAGCAATACAACTCAGGGCTGGTATGGTTCACAAGAAATTGGTAGTTGAGCCTTCCTCAGCTGACGTGGGGATGTCCTGGATGACCTGTGAACTGCCAGCTTACATTAGCTGTTGACTTTTGCCTTTCAGAACTTGAAACTAAGTGTCATAACAGAGGATCGGACAGCCAAAAAAAAAGGTGATGAAGTTGCATTACTGGTTAAAGGGATGTAAACACAATATGGTGGAAGGATATTAGCTCAGACAATGTGGAATCTGTGTGGGCAGAATTGATAAATACCAAGGGGTAAAAAACATGAGTTGGGGTGGTATTTGACGACCAAAGTGGTGATGTTGGGAATGACATTAAACAGGAAATCAGAGGTGCGTATGGTAAAAGAACACTTGTAATCAGGGTAACTTTAATCTGCGATTAGATTGGGTGAATCAAATTCATCACAATACCAGAGAGGAGGGATTTCCTAGTGTGTGTACAGGATGGCTTTCTGGACCAATATATTGAAGAACCAAAGAGAGAACAGGCCATGTTAGACTGGGTATTATACAATGAGAAAAGAATACTTGGTAATGTAGTTGTGAGGGATTCCTTGGGGATGAGTCACCATAATATGACAGAATTCTTCATCAAGATAGACAGTGAGGTAGTTGACTCTGAGACTAATCTTAAGAATGGAAACTACAATGGCATGAAGTATGAGTTGGGTATGATTGATTCGGAAGTGTTACTGAGAGGATTGACAGTGGATAGGCAATAGCAAACGTTCATAGATCGAATGGACAAACTACAAAAATGGTTTATTCCCGTGTAGCACAAGAGTCCAAAGAGAACAATGGCCAAATCATGGCTTACGAGGGAAGTTAGAGATAGTATTAGATTCAGAAAGGAGGCAAAAAACTGGCAAGAGAAAACAACAGGCTGAAGGATTGTGAACATAAGTTAGTAAAGAAGGTTTAAGGGATTGATTAAGAAGGGGAAAATAGTATATGAGAATAACCGTGTAGGGAACATAAGAATTGACTGTATAAGTTTCTACAGGTATGAAGAGAGAAAAAGACTGATGAAAACTAATGTAGGTCCCTTTCAGTCAGAAATAGGTGAATTTATAATGGGGAATAAAGAAATGGCTGACAAACTAAATTCATATTTTGCTTCCATTTCACAAAGGAGGACACAAATAAAATACCAGAAATGATAGAGAACACAGGTTTTAGAGAGAGGGAGGAGCTGATGCAAATCGGTGTTAAAAGAGACACAGTATTGGAGAAATTAATGGGACTGGTGGCTGATAAATCCACAGGACCTGATAATTCACATCTCAGAGTACCCTCAGAAGTAGCCCTAGAAATAGTGGAAGCGTTTGGTGATCATCTTCCAAGTTTGAGAATACAAGGTAGCTAGTGGAAGACCACTATTGAAAAAAGGAGGTAGGGAAAAAACAGGGAATCATAGATCAGCAAGTCTGAAGTCGGTAGTGAGGAAGATGCTAGAGTCCATTATCGAGGATTATATTGCAGAGCGCTTCGAAAACAGTGGTAGAATCAGATACAGACATCATGGATTTACAAAAGGGACGTCATGCTTGACAAATCGACTGGAATTACTGAAGGATGAAACCAGTATAGTTGATCGGGGGAGCCAATGGATATGGTTTATTTGGACTTTCAGAAGGCTTTTGACAAAGTCCCACATAAGAGACCAATGTGTTAAGTTAAATTACACGGCATTGGGGTAGTGTATTGAGATGAATAGAAAATTGGTTAGCTGATAGGGAACAAAGAGTAGGAATAACTGAGTCTTTTTCTGGATGGCAGGCAGTGACTAGTGGAGTAGGCCAGCGAATGGTATTTGGTCTCCAGCTATTCATAATATATGTCAATTATTTAAATGTAATATCTCAAACTTTGCAGGTGGCACAAAGCTGGTTGGAAAGGTGAGCAATGAGGGGGATGCAGAGGTGTTGCAGCATGATTGGACGGGATGGGTAAGTGGGTAAACACATGGCAGATGCAGCATAATGTGGATAAGTGTGAGGTTATCCACTTTTGAAGCAAAAATAGGAAGGCAGGTTATTATTTGAAAGGCTGGAAACTGAGAGGGGAATGTCCAACGAGACCTGGGTGTCCTTGTGCACCAGGCATTGAAAGTACTGAAGGGACTGCAGCAGACAGTAAAGAAGGTAAACTGTATGTTGGCCTTCACAGTGACAGGATTTGAGTACAGGAACAATTGTCTTGCTGTTATTGTATAGGTCATTGGTGAGACCACATCTGGAATACTGTGTGCAGTTTCGATCTCCTTATCCAAGGAAGAATATTCTTGCCATAGAGGATGTGGAGCGAAGGTTTACCAAGTTAATTCCTGGGATAGCAAGACCGATGTATGAGGACAGACTGCCTCAGTAAGTGGCCAGACAAGCTCAGAAAAGTGATCATTCTTTTGCATCTGTGTAAGAGAACTGCCATATTCCAGATTTGAATGATCTCTTAATTGCCAATTGCCAAACCAACATGTAATCTCCGGCTGAAATATCCCCTGCAGGCAGGTTTCTGTCTAAATCATATGTTAAAATTGTGCCAAAGACTCTTCGTGGAAAAACATCGTCACAAAATCGTAAATTGTGACACTGGACTTCAAATTTATTGGTGTAATTACGGCATCATTGACTTTAATAGCATTTGACCAAACAAAATTATTCATATATAAACTACGTGTGGTTTGGTTCTTGTATATTGTAGTTTGAATCTGGACCTCGAGTTTCCATCATGGTCCATTATTGAACCACAACGATTACCAGCTGGAGTTTTCGGAGATCTGCACCTGTTCTGGGGTTGTTCTCCGTGGATTGCTGCAATCCCAGCAGTGGCTGCATTCCCAAACGTCACTCCTGGCCACTGCCTGGCAGAAGGGGCAGAAGCCAAAACCTCAGGCAACTAATTGAGTTGGTGAACTCCCCCACAACTTTCCAGGCAGTGGGCAGGACCCTCATCTGTGTGTGAAATATAGGCAACTGTGTCATTGTTACGAGTAAGTTTTTAATTAGTTAGCAATGAGTAAGTGAATTATGAAGCAGGAACTTGCTCATTCATGGTCTTTGCAATGCTACACGTAAATTAAGGGCAGGGAAGTATATTAGACCAATGCTGGCTTAAGAAGCATATTCATATTTCAATTCATTTGCATATCATAAAGATTAATGTTTTTGTTATATTCATAAATAGAATTCTGCTATCCCAGAGGGAAAAGTCAGTAAAAAGTAATAAATGACACTTGGAAATGAAGGTAGTGGTATTGTTACAGCTCCAGAGAGTCATTGAGATGTACAGCAAGGAAACTTGTCCATGCTGACCAAGTATCTTAAATTAATTTAGTCCCATTTGCCAGCATTTGGCCCATATCCCTCTAAACTCTTCCTATTCATATACTCATCCATAAGCCTTTCAAATATTGTAATTGGACCAGCCCCTACCACCTCCTTTGGCAGTTCATTCCATACCTGCACCACCCTATGCATGAAGAAGTTGTCCCTTAGGTCCCTTTTAAATCTTTCCTTTCTCATCTTAAACCTGTGCCCTCTAGTTTTGGACTCCCCTACCCTGGGGAAAAGACCTTGGCTCTTCACTGTATCCATGCCCCTTATTATTTTATAAACTTCTATAAAGTCATCCTCAGCCTCTGCTGCTTTTTGAAAGAAACAAGAGGAGTTTGACCCAAGACATGTTAGTCACAAGTTTTATTGGTTTCTGGATTTATTGTTTGTGGTTCAACCCAGAAGAAAGTCCTTCATTATCAAGCACTCAGTGCCCATTTAAGGGATCCAACATCAGGACTGGGAGGGTTATGACAGAGTAGGTCTCTGAAAAGCATCTCCTTGATCTTGTTGCCAACCCCACTATCCTTCTCCTGATCCCTAGCCGGCCTCACTCATCTGTATCTGGGATCCCTGTCACTTGTGTTGCCTTTGATGGACTGCTGATGTTTGCAAATGGTGCAGGGTCTATTAGTTGCAGGTGGACTGAGGTTTAGGCTTGACAAGGGGAAAATCTGTCAGTATTTCAAGTCATGAATTGAATCTCTGGCTTCCAATATCACAGATATCTGCTTGACCATTTTTTTTTTATCATTTATCAGTCCAGCGCGCAGTGCAATTCACTTATGTTTGCTAGAAACAATGATGGTACCTGTCCTCTGCAGGACAAAGAACATGTCTACATTTTGCATCTTTTTAGAAATAAACAAAAGATTGGGGGACAATAGTTCCCCGGTCCATTCTGCATGGCAAGGGTTCACCAATCAGCGTTAGCACCCTTATTTAATACAGAATAAATAGTTGTTCTTCGTGAAATTCGGCATTTTTGCATGAGTCCTGAAGGGTGTAAGACAGAAAGTTTTAGCAGCATATCTTTTTCTTCAGTGAGTTTCAAGTTCTATTCTTAACATCTTTGAGTGTCATCAGAAATCTCTAAGTAAAATTATTTCATTATACCCCATTGCTGACGAAAACACATTCTACTGTATAGTTTGATAAAATGTCCAATTTATACCCATGTTTGTGCACTACCTTTTAAAATATTGATCAAGGTAGTAAGGACATAATACTAATTTCCATTTCATTTTAAAATTGGTTGCCAGCTTATTCTCTTATCTTTTGTTTTTAGACAAAACTACTCTGAATTTCAACAGCATATCTGGCTTTTGCAGTACAATTAAAGCTTTGATCTCGATCTCTTATAACAATTAGATATCCCTCTGAACAAAAATCAAAGAAGTATGGATTCTGGAAATCTGAAACAAAAACAGAAATATGGGAGCAACTCGGCAGTGCTGGCAGCATCTGAAGAGAGAAAGCAGAAGTGATAAGAGTTAGGGTTCATCTCTGAAGGGTCCTTGAACCTGAAACACTGACTCTGCTTTCTGCTTTCCCTTCACAGATGCTGCCGGACCTGCTGAGTTTTCCCAGCTATTCATAAATTCAACGAAGCAATGTGTTAGCTGAAACCTTTTCTCGTCATGTTCCAGCTGTTTCTCGCATTGAGCTACGGCAATGACATTACCACACCAAAGGAATATAGAAAAAAGCTAAAGGTTGTAAACAGGAACTGCACTTTCTCAGAGAAAATTGGTTTTGCTAACTTCGTGCTTATTAATTGCCATTAAAAAGCTAAATATTTTAATGGAATTTTTTCCACAGAACCCAATCTCTGATTGATGTTCTAAGTTTTCTACTACTTCTCGCGATAGATTCCGCAACTTATTTCTGAAAAAAAAACTGCATTTCTGTCTAGGCCCGAAATGTCAAGTTTTCCTGCTCCTATGATGCTGCTTGACCTGCTGTGTTCATCCAGCCCCACGCTTGTTATCTGCAGTGGATATAACATGTCTCTTTGTATTAAAAATCTTTCTTTGAACAGCCAACATAATGTCATGGCCAACAATACACCTTTCAATATATCCGCTTCTTCTTGTCATCCTACAGTCTGGGAAGCAATATTTTAGCAGAGACCTGGTCCTTTGCTGATCAGTTATTGAAGTGAAATGAGTTTTACTTAGCGACCCAAGAGCAGCTGTACAGCTAGATTATATTGGCAAGCTAAATAATCAACACAGCTTTATGTTAGCAGTAAAACTTACTGCACATTACTCTCAATATTAAATGGGCATTTTTTGTGTTAAGAGGGCAAATGTGCTCCATTACTGCTGTAAATATTTAGAACGATTTTTGAAATTGAGTGCAGGGCAAAATGGATAGTAATAATTGGACTGACTGACATTTGAGGATAACTAAGCTTGTGGAAGCCTATTACCATCCCTGTAAGCATGTCTGTACTGACTGCAGTAGACCATGTTACAACAATATAATGGTCAGGATTATGGCTTGGCTGATTTCCAGCAATTTGCATATTAGCAGCTGATTATAAAGTCATATTTGTCTGATTAAGGCAGCTCATATGTGGTTTCTGAAAGAGGTCTTTTTGATACTGTTTGAATGTCAGTTTACAGTTTCAATGGTGTTGCAGGTATATTTGTACATTTCTTTGAGGATGACCCCAGAGGAATGGAAAGCTGATAGAAATTTGGTGGCATTACCTACAAACTGGTTCTTGACACCATTAGTTTTACTCAGTAAGCGCTTTTTTTTTCAATATCTTAGCAGCTCAATTACGATGTCAAGCTACTAAACTGAAATTAGAAAGTCAGCATCACCTGGTCAGTAGTGAATTATTGATTTCTGTTTTTATTTGCATATGGTCGAGCCAGTTAATTCTAATCTACACTTTGCATGCATTGAATATTACAAACTGATACCAGATATGTGAATGCTTTCATTACCTAAATTAGCTCGCATTTATGTTATGTCATCATGCTTTGAAATCAATTTATTAAGTGTTGAAAGGAGCTCACAAGTAAAATGACATACATTTTAATCATGTTCTGTTCGGTAATGGGTAATCATTTCACAGTTGAGGGTGGAATTATTGATATCTTTGACACGTCCAGGCAGGTTTGATACCTGACTAATGGTCGAATGGACTCTGTTGTATTGTATTCTCACTACCCAGCCAGAGAGGTACTGCCAATTTTAGAAATCTATATGCTGGCATGAAGATTCCAGTGCATCAAAGACAAATGAGTTTAGCTGAAGTTTCAGTAGCTGTGCATTACTGTACACTAAAGTGTAACACAGGAGAGAGTGGGGTCTAAAGCCACTGCTGACACCGATTTTGTGACTCAATCTGTGTGGACACCTGTCAGACATGAGATGGAGATTCACCATAGTGGTTTTCCCTTTAATTTATATCCCGTTTGACCATGACACGTCTGGTGGAAATGCTTCCTCATTTTACTGTGCAAACACAAAAGAATTGGCAATGACACAGTGGTGGAGTCCAGCTTGAATACTGTTTGTCTTTGATCATTTTCAAACAAAAATGTTCAACCTGTTAGGCACCACAAATAAAACAGGAAAGAATTTAACTGACTTTAACTGAATTAAGAATTTAACTGAAACCCTTAAAATCACAACAAAATATTTATGTTGCTTCTAGTTACTCTGTTATAACCTTTTGTAAACCTTTTTGGAAGCCTAAAGTTGAGAAGCTACTTTTACTTCTGTTCCACCATCTTGTTCTATCTCTCTCCATGGAAGTGCTGGTGGAACTAGGTACCAGGCTGTTGCAACTGCATCAAAGATACATGCAGCACTTGCCACAGCATCTCCATAAATAAATACGGAAAGGAAGGACTTATATTTATACACCATATTTCACAACTCAGAATGTCTTGTAGTATTTAACAACTGATGAAGTTTTATTTTTCAGTGCAATGACTGAAAAGTAGAACAGAATCTACTGTGTCTCTCAATCGCTAAGGAAATGAATGACTAACTAAACCAGCTCGGTGAGGTTAGTTGAGGGGTAAATATTTTCCATGACATCAGGGAGAATAGTGCCATGGGATCCTTAAGTTCACCTGAATAAGAAAATTGTCCTCAGGTTAATAACTCATGTGAAAGATGGAAACTCTGATAATGCAGCACCCTGAGTGATGCACTGAAATGCCCGCCTTCATGCTCTGCTCAAGTCTCTGGCATGATGCAAGAATGCACAATACTCCGATTCAGAGTTAAATGATCTAAGGTCAACATCAGAACAATCATGAGAAAAGGGAACAAAAGGGGAGTTCATTATAATGTCAAAATGCTCAGTTGTACACTCTTCGAAGATTGAGCTGGCTTTTCTTAGCTGTTCGAAAGTAGTGAGACTTATTTTTTGGCACAGTCAATGTGCATGAAGTGTCAGAGTTAGTCACTTCCTATGTGCCTTCTGTCTACTGCTTCAAGGAACAAGTTGAGCCAAACTCCTCTGCCTGACTTCATCCAGCCGTCTCATTACTGCTCTTCTGGAGATTACTACATTTTTGTAATAATGCCTTTGTGTTTTGATATCAATCTATTTTGGCCAATGACTGCCACTTTACATCATTGCAGTTTGTTATGTTCTATAGCGCTGCTCCTATTTCTCCGCCCCAAAAACCAACCCAAGGAAAAGATAAATTTGCCATTGTCAGAGAGAATATAGGGCTGCTCTCTCATTAATGAGAAACAATGGTGCTGGTTTAAGCTGAGGGCCA
The DNA here is from genome assembly GCA_024137785.1 of Ginglymostoma cirratum. NCBI lineage: Eukaryota > Metazoa > Chordata > Chondrichthyes > Orectolobiformes > Ginglymostomatidae > Ginglymostoma > Ginglymostoma cirratum. The sequence continues at coordinate 11,696,429 of JAHRHZ010000031.1, forward strand.
CCATGCCTCAGAGGAGGGAGAAACATTTATTGGGAGCTCCTTCCTGATAACCTCAGCCACTGGGGGAACTGAACTCATGCTGTTACCATCAGTCTACACTGCAAACCAGCCATCCAGCCAACTGAGATAGTAGGAACTGCAGATGCTGGAGAATCTGAGATAATAAGGTGTAGAGCTGGATGAACACAGCAGGCCAAGCAGCATCAGAGGA
>JAHRHZ010000031.1:11697039-11765206 GCA_024137785.1 Ginglymostoma cirratum
CTTGGAATGATGTTAATTTGCTGTATTTGCACAGTAGATATGATCTAAACTCACCACAGAAAGTTGTCTTTTAATCTGAGCAACTTCTTAATGATGCAATGGTATTAATTGCTGTTAAACATCCCCTCTAGCAATGAAAAATAATTATCACAAGTATGAGGTCTCATTCCTTCAGGTTTTGACTATTATAATAGATTTTAAAATGAGAATTTTAAAATTCTTTCTATTCTGATTACTTCTCTCTCTCTCTCTCTCATAGTCCAATCTTCATTTCTTATTCTGTACTTGATTTGGCATTACGTTTATCTGTTTGAACTTACACTGCCCCCAAACCCCAACTTTTCTGTTGCAGTTTTCACAAATATTTAGTCTGATTAGGCAAGAGGAAAGACAGTTGGTTACCCAGTTCAGTCAGGTATCATGAGGCCTCTTTTTTTCTCTGGATTGTTGTCAACTCCCAGCAAAAACATTTCAAATCTAAGCATGCATGAAATTTATTTTAATCCAAAAATTTTGGTCCCATAACTGAAGCAAAGATCGAGCGAGCATTGAAGAACACATTGCTGAGATCAAAACCATGTGACCAGTTACTTCTGCCTCTTACCATCTTTCCCCTCATCCACATGGTTAAACTTTGCGTCAAGATACTCCCCCACCTCTCCCCATCCTTTCATGAAATAATTTACATTTTCTTTAGTTTGTCTCCCATCTCCCCTTTTGCCCTCTCTGAACTGACCAAAGAAACATAGAAAATAGGTGCAGGAATAGGCCATTCGGCCTGTTGAGCTTTTAATATTATTTAATATTTAATTAGCATTTAATATGATCGTAGCTGATCATGCAATCTCAGTATTCCATTTCCGCGCTCTCCCATATCCCTTGATCCCTTTAGCCGCAAGGGCTCGTCCAGCTCCCTCTTGAATATATCTAATGAAGTGGCCCAAACAGCTTTCTGTGGGAGAGGATTCCACAGGTTCACAACTCTCTGAGTGAAGAAATTCTTCCTCACCTCAGTCCTGAATGGCTTACCCCTTATGCTTAGACTGTGACCCCTAGATCCCGACTTCCCCAATATCGAACCATTCTTCGCACATCTAGCCTGTACAGTCCCATCAGGATTTTACATGTTTCTATGCGACCTCCCCTCATTCTTCTAAATTCCAGTGCACAAGCCCAGTCGATCCAGTCTTTCCTCATATGTCAGTCCTGCCATCCCAGGAATCAATCTGGTGAACCTTCGCTGGACTCGCTCAAAAGCAAGAATGTACTTCCTCAGACTTGGAGACCAAAACTGCACACAATACTCAAGGTGTGGTCTCACCAAGGCTCTGTATAACTGCAGCAAAACATCCTTACTCCGATACTCAAATTCTCTTGCTATGAAGGTCAGCATATCATGAGGCCTATCTCTGCTCCCGAGATCCTATTCCCACTAAACCGCTGACCAGTCAACGTGAGATAGTAAGAACTGCCGATGCTGGAGTCAGAGATAACACAGTGTGGAGCTGGAGGAACACAGCAGGCCAGGCAGCATCAGGAGATCAGGAAAGCTCCGTCAGCTTTCCTGCTTCTCTGATGCTGCCTGGCCTGACCAGTCAATCTCCTGTTCTGACTTTTATGTTTATTAAACGTGCTAACCATTTGTACTCCTCAGGAACTGCCCTGCTTTCTTTTAAATCAGCAATCAAAACACCTATCCTCAGGTCACTTGGCCTGTTAATCACCAACCCATATCTGGGTTCCTTCTCCTCTCCGAAGGTCTAGCATATGCTGTCATCTCCCAATCTGTGTCACCTTTCCCAGAACTCCATGTTAGAATTCCTCAAGTCTGGATACCAGACCTGGGTACCTATACCAAAATATGAAAACAGCTTATCAAAGTCACACAAGACATCTTATCTGACTGCAACAAAGGTTAGCTATCCATTCTCATCCTTCCTGATCTGCTAACTGCCTTGGACAGGGTTGACTTCCTTCAAAACATCATCAGCATCATTCAGCTTGGTGGAATTGCACATGCCTGAAATAAGTCATATCGATTCAGTTGTAGCCATAGGGTCATCAGCAATGGCTTCATCTCCTGTTTCCCCATACGTAACTTTGGTGACCTTTGTCTTCAAAGCTTCAGTTCCCACCATAAACCCTGTTTCCCATCCATTAACTCTCATTCCTTACTCTGACAACTGCTTGAGGCTGAACGTTTGCAACCTTATCTGATCCTGAGATGATCTTTCAACCACACATCACCCAATGACTAAAGGAGTGTATCTCTACCTCTGTAACATCACCTAAACTTACACCTGCCTCAGCGCAACTATTACTGAAACCCTCACCTTTGCCCTTTTTTGCCTTTACACTCACAAATTAAAACGTGCTCCTGGCTGTACACCCCAGTCTGCCCTCTGTAAACTTGAAGTCACCCAAATTTTGACCGTGACTTCTTCGGACGTGTTGTACCATGTACAAAGTCCCAACCGTCCAACACTCCAATACTCAATGATCCACATTTGCTCCAAGTTGTATAAAAAATTTCATTTTTGCTTTTAAAACAATGGTCAAACCTCTCCCTATCTCTGAAAAGCCTTTTCGTCGCACACCTCTGGGATATCGGTATTCCTCAATTCTGGTGTCTTGACTATCCCTCAATTTAATCCCTTCATCACTGGTGGGAACTAGTTTAACCGCCTGGGTCCTAAAAGCTGAAATGCCCTCCTGAAACCTTAGTGCCACCAACTTCTCCTTCCCTTCTATAAGACACTCCTTAAAATCTACCTGTCATATGCCCTAATATCTCCTTGTGTGTTTCAGTGTCAAATTTTGTTTTAAAATAACCCTGTGAAGCTCTGTGGATATTTTATTTCATTAAAGGAGTTAAATACAGAAAAAAAAAAGTGGTCAAAAGAAAAGGGACAGAAGGGTGAGTTATGTGAGTTATAACATGGGATTAGGCACTCATGCACAGGTCATAAACACCATTGTAATTATTACGAAATTATTTGCTTGTTGATCTTTTAAGATCATATGATAATGTCAGCTTCAATAAATGAACCTTTCTGAGATGAAGGAATCTAGAATAAAATCCATCTATTAATTTATCAAAAGGAATTAAGAATAATTCTCCTCAGAGTGAAATGCTGTTTTAATTGAAATATGCTATCCAGAAGTTCTAGTACAATAGGGTAAATAATCAACCAGTTTGCCAATTGTAAGAAAGCTATGTACAGCAATGTAATACTATTTTAATTCCTTAAAATAGCAGAAAATATTTGACAGGTTAAGATTTCTACGAAAATGGTCAACATTTGAATCAATTGAGAGAGGTAGGAACAGCTGTTTGAAGGGCTTTATGTCTAAGGTACCATAAGAACATATGATAAAGGAGCAGAATGAGGCCATTTGGCCCATCGGGTCAGCTCTGCCATTTAACCATGGCTGATACATTTCTCAACTCTAGTTCTCCTCCCTTCTCCCTCCAACCCTTGATTCCCCTTATTAATCAAGAACCTATCTATCTCTGTCTTAAACAGACTCAATGATTGGGCCTCCATGGCCCTCTATGGTAATGAGTTCCACAGATTCACCATCCTCTGGCTGACGAAATTCCTTCTCATCTCAGTTCTAAAGCATCAGCCCTTCACTCTGAGACTCTCTCCTACTAATGGAAACATCTTCTCCACATACACTCTATGCAGGCCTCTTAATATTCTGTAAATTTCAATCAGATGCCCCCCTCATCTTTCTAAACTCCATCAAACAAGTTCAATAGAAAAAACAAATTTCTCTTTTCATGTTCTGAAACCTGGCTCCCTCAGACATAAATTAATTGCATTATTCAGTAGTGTATTTAGATTCACAGCAGAGGCAGAGAAATGATGATTCAGAAATGATGAATAAATTTATATAGTTGAATAAAACTGCTTCATGATCACCCTTCGTTGTGGTAAACAGTCTTCAATTCAAAGATGCATCCCCTGTGCTATTTGATAATTTTGAATTGACCATGATTATCAATCTGTATATTCCTCTGAAATAAATACTGCACTCCCTCCCTACTTGGTGGAGTTTGAGTTCTGCTATTTTCAATTGTCTGACGTTTATCCAACTTGCTATAATGTCTCATGTAAAGATACCAACATTTTAATCCAATATTTTCCAAATGTGTTATGTCTGAGAAGTTGAAGGTGGCACTGATCCAAAGGACATTAAGGACTGTCCCTCCAATCGCTTGATTTGCAACAACGCCATTGATTTTCAATTTGAGTCAGCTTGTGTTGTGAACAAGCATGCTAAAAATATCCTCAACCCCACACAGTGATCAACACCACATCAATCACGGCCTGGAACTGCTGCATAAGTAAACAGCAGGGGGGTTTTTGGGTGACATATAAAGTACTATTGGCTGTGGAAGGTTGTTCTGCCTACACAATGCCTGGCTTCCTCTGAGACTTATTTTAAAGTCCAAAAGAAAATGAAACAAGGATACACATCTTTTATAAACAATAGCATCATCGACCTCTAAGCTTTTACAACGTATTTTCAGCATCCATGAATTGGTTTACAGATGGAATCCACAAGACCATAGGACATAGGAGAAGAAGGTAGGCCAACCAGCCACTGAGTCCACCCAGCCATTCAATTCGATCATGGCTCATCTGAAATTTTCAATTCCATTTACTTGCATTATCCTCACAACCTTTAATTCCCTTACTAATTATAAATCCGTCTCTCTCAGCCTTGAATATACTTAATGACCAGCCCTTAGTGGTAATGCATTCCACAGAATCATGGCCCTTTGAGAGGGAAATATCCTCCTTATCTCTGTTTTAAATTGGTGACCCTTTACTCTGAGAGTCTATCATTTGGTTCTACACTCTCCCACAGCGGGGGAAACAATCTCTGCAACTAACTTGTCAAGGCCCCTAGGAATCTTCTATGTTTCAATAAAGTCTCCTCTCGTTCTTCTCAATTTCAATTAGTACAGGCTTCTCTTTATCAGAAATCCCTCAGCACTCGTGATCAACCAAGTGAACCTACTCTGAACTGCCTCTAATGTCAGCATTTATGGCAGATAAGGGAACAAAACTGTTCACAGTATGCCAGTTGTGGTCTAGATAGTACCTTGTACAAAAACAAAGTTGCTGGAAAAGCTCAGCAGGTCTGGCAGCATCTGTGGAGGAGAAAACAGAGGTAACGTTTCAGGTCCGGTGACCCTTCCTCAGAACTTTTTTTTGTAGATAGTATCTTGGATCATTTTAGCAAGGTTCCCAATATTTATATTTCATTCCTTTTGAAATTAAGGCCAACACTTCATTTTCCTCCCCTGCTGAATGTGGATGCTACCTTTTTCTGATTCATACACAAGGATCCCAAGTCCTTCAATGCTGCAGCTTTCTGCAGTTTTTCCCTATTTAAATAATATCCAACTTCTCTCTTCTTCCTGCCAATGTGCATAACCTCACATTTACACATTATATTCCAGCTGCCAAGTCTTTGCCCATTTGCTTAACCTGTCCATATCACTTTGTATTCTCCTTATGTCATGCTCACGACCTGCCTTCCCATCTATTTCTGTTTTGTCTGCAAACATGGCAATAGCACATTCACTTTGGTCTTCCAAAGCACTAATATACATGGTAAATACTTGTGGCTCCAGCACTGATCCCTGTGTTACTCCATTAGTTACAGATTTCCATCCTGAAAATGCCTCCCTTATCTCAACTCTCTGTCTTCTACTAATTAGCCAATCCTCTATCCATGCTAATATACTACCCCAAAAACCATGGGCTCTTATCTTATTAAGTAGCCTTATGTACAGAAAACATTTTCTGGAAATCCAAATATATTACAATCGTTGGTTCTTCTTTATCAATCCTTCTTGTTACCTCCTCAAGGAACACTCATAAATTCGTCAGACATGATTTCCCATCCAAGAAACCACGATAACTTAAATGCTCTGCTATTACATTTTTATGATACTCTTAACATTTTCGTATTGACAGATGTTAAGCTAACTGGCCTATGGTTATCTTTTTTGATCTCTCTTACTTTTTTGAATAAGGGTGTTACATTGGCAGTTTTTCAGTCCTCTGGGGAGTTTCCAGAATCTAAGGCTTCTTGAAGATTAGTTCCTGTAAAATCCTAGGAAATACCTGATTAAGTCCAGGGGACTTATCAGTCTTTAGCCCCATTAGGATCCCTCATGCTTTTCCTCTAGTGATAGTTCTCGTGTTTATTACCCTCCTCTTTAGCTCCCCGCTTATTTAGTATTTTAGAGATGCTATTTGCATCTGCCACAGTGGAGACTGATGCAAAATACTTTTTCACCTTCTCAGCCATTTCCTGGATGCCCTTCATTGTTTCCCTGAGGAGCCTATGTGCTCTATGAGCTCTCTTTCCCGTTTTATATAGATTTAAAAGTGTTCTTACTGTCTGGTTTTTTTTAATGCTACTTGCTAATTTGCCCTCATAGGTTATCTTTTGTTGGCTTTTGAAATCTTCTAGACCCTTTGAAATACTAGTAATCTTCACTACACTCTGTGTGTTTTCTTTCCATTTGATACTGTACTTAACTTTCCTCGTTAGCCCTGGTCAGTTTATCACATTTCCTGAATCCCGCTTTCACATTTCTAGAATCCTGCTTTCTCAATGGGATGTATCTTTGCTGACTATTATGTTAAAAACATTTGCCATGGTTCCACAATCTTCTTTTCTGTTAAACTCCTTTCCCAGTCCACTTCAACTAACTCTGCCTCACTCCTGTAATTAAAGGAAAATGAAACAAGCCACATGCCTTATATAAACAATAACCCGATCACCTCGCTCTCAACTACCACATTGTATTTTCTGCATCTATGGATTGGTTTATAGATGGAGTCCATAAGACCAGAGGACATAGGGGAACTAGTAGCCGAGTACAGTCGTTTCCTATGCAAGTGTCTCACTCTCAAATGAAATGCCAAATTCTATCGTGTTACAATCACCATTGCCATCTGGATCTTTCATTATGAGATCATTTGGTAAACCTGTCTCATTACATACTAAAATAGACTGACTTCTGGTTGGATCCACAACATATTGTTCAAGGAAACTCTACCAAATACACCCTATGAATCCATCCTTGTGGCTACCTTTGCCAATTTGGTTTTCCCAATCTACATGAAGCTTAATGTCACCCATGCCCTAATTATGCCTTACTTTATTTCCAGTCCAATAGAATAGCTACTGTTTGGTTGCTTGTAGACTACACCCACCAGTGTCATCTTCCCTTTTTTATTTCTTACCTCCACCCAGAGGGATTCCTCATCATCTGATCCAATATCATTTTTTGCTCTCATGTTTGATTCATCTTGTACTTTACAAAGCTACCATACCACCCTTCTGTTCATGCGTATCCTTTCGAAAAGTGACATACCCCTGAATAATTAGCTGCTAGCTCTGACCTCCTTGTAACCGTATCTCCGCAATGGCAATATGATCATACCCATTAACTTCTAGACAAAAAAAATCCCTGAAGAACTGCAAATGCTGGAGATCAAAAACAATAACAGAAATTGCTGGAAAAATCTCAGCAGTTTAACTTTCTGCTTGTGTGGCATGGTGGCTCAATGGTTAGCACTGCTGCCTCACAGCGCTAGGGACCTGGGTTTGATTCCAGCCTCGGGTGACTGTCTGTGTGGAGTTTGCAAATTCTCCCTGTGCTTGCATGGGTTTCCCCTGGGTGCTCTGGTTTCCTCCCACAGTCCAAAGATGTGCAGGCTAGGTGGATTGGCCATGCTAGTGAACAGGGATGTGTAGTTTAGGTGGGTTACAGGCAGATGGGTCTGGGTGGGATGCTCTGAGGGTCAGTGTGGACTTGTTGGGTCGAAGGGATTCTATAACTACATCTATGAAAAAGTTTGCCAGTATCTGTGGAGGGAAGCAGAAATCAGCTTTCGGGTCCAGTGACCCTTCTTCAGAACACTATTAACCTCAATTTGTACTATTAATTCATTTAATTTGTTCCATTTCAACACTACTACAAACAGCCTACCTACAGCACATGGACTGCAGCAGTTTAACAAAGCAGCTCACTCGCACCTTCTCAAGGATAACTAGGGACAGGTAATAAATACTGGCCAAGCAGCGGTGCCACATGTTATGAGTGGATTAAAACAAAAGTATTTGATATAATAAATTAAGGATTAAATGTCTTTAGAAAGAATACATGTGAATAATGAGCATTATGTCATACAGTCTTCAATACTTAAAAAATTGGTACTTAGAACAAGAAGTTACTTTTGGCAACCCAAAAGGGCCTAGGCTCATTGGAGATTGGAAATATCGAGGGACGATCTTCTTAATACATCGAAGATTCTGAGGGGGTTTGACAAGGTCAGTGCTGACAAGATAATCCTCTCATGGGGAAATCTAGAATTAGGACAGTTTCAAAATGAAGGCCTAATCACAGGGGCATTATTCTTTGGAATTTTATACCCCAGGCAGCATTGGTGGCTTGGTCTTTTAACACATTTCAAAGTGGAGTTAGAATTTTGACCAGCAAAGGAGTCAAGGATTATGGGAGTGGTGCGGGGGAGGTGGGGGGAGCTGGAAAATGCCATTAAAGCTACAGGTAGTTCAGCCATGACTTTATTGAAAGGGGGAACAGGTTTGAGGGGCCAAACGGACTACCAAATGTTTCTGGTAAACTTTAAGATCAATTTCAAAGCTGTTATCTACAGGGTCATAAGTGCTCCGTTTATCTCAGAAAGCAACAGAAGATAACATCTTAGTCGTGAACCCGAAAGAAAATGTTCCTGAGCAGCTATCAACTGATTATAGGGAAGGCAAGAAACAAGTCTACAAACTAAACTCTAATTACAGTACAATCACAACGCTATCTCGTTATCTTATAACTATTCTGATTCATACCCTAGTGACAATTCTGTCATTAAAACATCCTCCCATCACATCAATTATTGTAATTGCCAGGAATGTTCAGAACAGTGAATATCAAAAGTATTGAAATTTCATAAGATCAGGTATACCACTTGGGCAGATTGCTAAAATTATCTTGACTGCGGCTGCTGAATCGTTTATTTCTTACGAAATAATCCCTGAGGATTTTGTGAACCAGCTACCACTACAAATATACATTTACTTTATACAACCTAAACCCGATACCAATAAAAGTGCAACTGCAAAATATTCAACTGTGACAGTTTAGCTATGCCAGCCATCACATACAGCAGGTATTTTGTATTTGCACGAATGCATTCCCTTTTAAGTGGTAGAGCTACACTTCCCATGCTACATTAATTTGGTGGTGCATTACTGTTGAAGACAATGGACATTCCAAGGACATAGTCAACATGTTCAACAGGAAGGACAACACAATCATTTTACAGAGTGATACAGAAGCAAAAAAAAATCAATAATTTCTGCTGGTTTTGACAACATTCTACTTGACTCAAGTGTCTCAAAAAAATTGTGATGCTCAGAAAGGGTTGGGCATAACTCGGGCAAGCAAAACAAAGTTAGCATGCAGGTACAGCAAACAACTTGGAAGGTACACCAAATCTTAACCTCTATTGCAAAGGGGTTGGAGTACAAGAAAAAGACTTGCTAAATTGGCATAGGGTTTTAGTGAAACCGCATCTGCAATATTATTCCAAATTTTGATCTCAGTATCTCAGGAAGACATTACTTTGGAGGCTGTGCAGTGGAAGTTCATTTGATTGATTTCTGGGATGAGAAGGTTGTTCTATGATGAGAGACAGAAGAAATTAATCTGATTCTCTCCGGAGTTTAAAAGAATGAGAGGTAATCTCATTGGAACATATAAGACTGTGGAGCAGTTTGACAGAGTCAATATTGAGAAGCTGTATTCCAGGCTGGAAAATCTAGAACATCAGGGCACAGTCTCAGGAGATGGGATCAATTATTTAGGACTGAGATGAGAATAATTTTTTTTCTCAATCAGAAGGTTATGAGTCTTTGAAATTATCTGCTCCAGATGGTTCCAAGTGCTCAAATAAAAGTAAAATACTGTGGATGCTGGAAATGTGTACCAATAACACAGAATGCTGCAGACACGCAGCAAGCCTGGCTCCTCCCATGCAGGCAGAAACAGAGTTAACGTTTCAAGTCTGGTATGACTCATCTTCAAGAAGGAAAGATGTTGGAAATTAGTTTTTTTTTTGTACTTCCGATTGAGGCAGAGGAAAGGCAAGAGGGTAAATGGTATTGAGGCCGAATGCAACAGACAAAGAAGTTGTGAATAGTGTAGAAAGAATAAAAGGGGTGCAAAAAGGGCATAAATTATGGTGTGAAAGGGAGAGAATTAGTCCTTGCTTAACAGTAAATGAATGACGCACAAACATGACACAGCTGTGAGCAAAACAGGGGAGAGATTTAAGGAAAATCAGTGCAGACAAAAATGGTTAGTTTCTGAAGTTACTGATTCAATGTTGAGACATTAAGGTTGGAAAATGCTGAAGTGGAAAAAGAAGTGTTATTCCACAAGTTTGCCTTCTGCTTAGCGGAGCATTGCAGCAGCTTGTGATGCAGCTCCATCATTGTGTATATTCAAGACTGTAAAATCCAAAGCCTTCAGATCTCTCAAGAGCCATGCTAACATAAAAGGTATGCCTATTAATGATGTTTCCATTCTAAAATAAACTCTAATAAAAAATCTATACATTGAAATTCCTTCAACTGAACACTTGTGAAAATAAATGTTTCACTTAGGTACTCATTCCACCTCTTCAGAAAACAAACAACTCATTTAAGTACATACTCTCTTACAAAAACAAACATCTTTACACTGTAACCACTTGGAGCTGTCAATCAAACTTTTAGAGGTGGTGGTAGCTGATACAATAGCAACATTTAAGAGGCACCTTGATAGATATACGAATAGGCAGGAAATAGAGAGATATGGACTGCATAGAGTCAGACAGCACAGAAACAGGCCCTTCAGTCCATGCTGCACATAGTCTCAAACTAAACTAGTCCCACCTGCCTGATCCTGGCCCATATCCCTCCTATTCATATATCCATCTAAATGTCTTTTAAATGTTGTAATTGTATCCGCATCCATCACTTCGTCAGGAAGTTCATTCCACACACGAACCACCCTCTGTGTAAAAAAATTGCCTCATGTCTTTTTTGAATCTCTCTCCTCTCAGATTAAAAACAAGCCCCCAGTCTTCAAATTCCCCAGCTTTTAGTGTACGAAGGCATCATGCTTTGGCACAGTCTTGGTGGGCCAAATGGCCTATTCTTGTGCTGTGCTGTTCTTTGTTCTTTTCAATTGACTGGCATTCCACTGTGAAAATGTTAGGCTGCAAAACCAGTCAGGCAGCACAAGTCGTTTAATGTTAACTTTCAGGCTTATGTTGGAGAGTAAAATAGGATACTTTGACTTTTTAAAATAAACTTCACAGACGTACAAAAGAGTTCAAGTGCAGCTTAGTAAATCACTGGAGAGATTTAACAGTTTCAATGAACGTTAAAAGTTCCAATGAGTTTAGAAGCCTTTAACATTTTGAGAGTTCTTTGACAGTCCCAGCCTGTTTATACACTCTTTGTGAACAGGTATGTTTAATTTTAACAATTTCTAAGTGTACCTGGCCTCTCACAAAGGGCATCTGGCATCTCCCCAGGGTGCCCTGGGGCCATGTCTAAAGGGGTAGCTTACCTCTCGATAAAGGTACCCTTTCTATACAAATGGATTTACAAAGTTGAAAGCCGTCCTAACCAGGTCGAATCTGCACACTTCGGGATTCAGACCTCACCAAAATCATGAATGAAAGAAGTTGTTGATTTACGTATGCCTTTGGGAATTAAAGATGTCTAATTTACAATCTACCTGCCTTTTCTCCACCCTAAATGAAAAAGGCAGAGGCTGCATTTAGGAGCAAGACTTCTAGATTCCGGTCTTTGTTGATATTTTCATTCAAAGAAATTCCCCTGTGTGCAAAAATGTACTTCGACTGCTATCAGATTAAGTGAACATCAGTCTCTCAAGACTAATTGGTTTCACAGGATTTTTGGTTTATTTGCAATGCCCCTGGAAAAATATCCACTTGCAATCACAGTAATTATTCATATGGCAGAGGCAAATTTAACCTTTACATTGAACTCAAACAATGGAACTTACGATTTTAAGTAAAAATAGAGAATTTAACCAATTTTACCTGGATTCTCCCTTATTCTTTATTTCTAATCCTTTTGTTTTAAATTATGTATGTAACAATATGTTCTCTTCTAGATATTTTTAAGGTATTTTTCTGAATCAGTCTTCCCTTTTAGAGGCGCATGGAATTTTGGAAGAATTGTCATTGGTTGCTTACAGATGTCTGAAACCTAATTTTGCATGATTTAAGTAGCATGGAATTTAAGACTGACATGCTAAAGTCATGAACACAGCTACATATTCATACGTTATTGCACCTAGAAAGGGCTGCAGATGAATCATCCTGTTAACAACAGCAGCAGTCCAGATTAGCAAATTCACTGGCAACCAGCTGACGGCTACAACTGAAAACTGAAGAAGTTCAGTGACTGAGACCAGCGATTTTTTTTTACCACTTGTAAAGTCACAGCATTACACGATAGGAACAAAAAGTTATTGCATGGAAACATCTGGGCAAAGTTTATACAAATTGCATCATGATGTATCAGTAGAGAAACTTGATGCAGTGCTGCAAAAGTATGTGATATAGTGTGATATGATTCTGCTTCATAGTAGATATTTGAATAACAATCACTTTATTTAACAATGAAGTAGGTTTTCCATCAAGACCAGACCATACATGTATTTCCAAAGGTGTTGCTTAAACACTAGATGTTACAGTATCTAATGATAGTTGCTATAAATGGCAGGGGCTTTTCAGTTTAAAATATATTTAAATGACAGCATGATGCCAAATCACCAGCTGTTCCTTTTTGGATTACCAGGGAAACAACATCAATTTTCATTTTCTATTTCATTAAAACAGAAAAACATTGAAGGCCATTATGCACTGCTGGAATATAAATTTCATGCTACTAGCTGTCCAAATTATCAGAGAAATGTATCCTTTCCTTACACATGAAAGCTGAAATGAAAATTCTTAGTAGACTTCAAATTTTGGCATTTTGCGATTCAAATTATTTTTTATAAAAATAAAAAAGTGGAAAATCTCCCTAAAACCGGACAGGATCATTTAACAGAATATTTTCAAACAGTCATAGAGTCATACTGCACAGAAACAGACCTTTCAGTCCAACCAGTCCATGCCGAACATAATTGCAAACTAAACTGGTACTACCTGCCTGCTCCTGGCCCTTTTCCCTCCAAACCTTTCCTATTCACGTACTTATCCAAACGTCTTTTAAACGTTGTCATTGTACCCGCATCCACCACTTCCTCAGGAAATTCATTCCACACACGAACCACCCTCTGTGTAAAAAAATTGCCTCTCATGTCTTTTTTAAATCCCTCTCCTCTTACCTTAAAAATATGTCCCCTAGCCTTCAAATCTCCCGTCCTGGGGAAAAGACAACTACCATTAACTCTATCTATATCTCATTATTTTATAAACTTCTATCAGGTCACCTCTCAACCTCCTATGCTCCAGTGAAAAAAGTCCCAGCTTATCTGGCCTTTCTTTGTAACTCCAACCTTCCAAACCCGGCAACATCCTGGTAAATCTCTTCTGAACACTCTCCAGCTTGATAATATCCTTCCTATAACTGGGCAACCAGAACTGGACACAGTATTCCAGAAAAGGCCTCACTAATGTCCTGCACAACCTCAACATGTCTTCCCAACTCCTCTGCTCAAAGGACTGAAGCAATGAAGGCAAGTGTGCTAAACACCTTTTTAACCATCCTGTCTATATGAGAAGTAAACTTCAAAGAATTATGTACCTGAACCGCTAGGTCCTTTTGTTCTCCAACACTACCCAAGGCCCTACCATTAACTGTATAAGCCCTACCTTTGTTTGTTGTACCAAAATGCAATACCTCGCATTTATCCAGGTTGAAATCCATCTGCCATTTTTTAGCCCATTGACCCATTTGATCAAGATCTTTTTGTAATCTTAGAAAACTTTCTTCACTGTCCACAATGCCACCAATTTTGGTGTCGTCCACAAACTTACTAACCATACCTTCTATTCAGATTCATGCTTGTACAGATAGTAGGCATGGAAACTATGAGGTCTCTAACCTTTGAAGATTATTTCAAACATTTCAAAAGCTGTTCCTAATAATACTGTTCAGGAGATCTTTCTCCTGTCTTTTCATACAGGGAAAACATGGCATGGGGTAATGTCACTGGGCTAGTCATCCAGAGGCTCAGGTAATGCCCCTGGGAAATGGGTTCAAGTCCCATGACAGTATTTGGGGGATTTTATATACAATTATGAAAATAATCTGGAACTCAAAGTTATCATTGTAACAACCCATTTGATTCCCCTGTCAGGAAAAAAAGAATCCACTGTTCTTACCTGGTCTGGCCTACATCAGATGAACAGCAATGTGTGTTAACTCTGAAATGGCGAAGGCAGCTATTCAGTTTTACCAATTGTCACAGAAAAGTCAAAAAGTACAATAACCGCAGACTATTGGCCTGGGCGCTGGAAACAACAGCACATCCAGCCAAGTACACCTATTCCACTACCCTTCCAGCCCTCTCTTTATCTGCAGCTCCCTTACCCCGACATCCAGTCCTGTTATACCCAAAACATTGACTTCTCCTCCTCCAGATGCTGCCTGGCTTGCTGTGTTTTTCCAGCCTCCCGAGTGTCTACCTTACAGCCAGGGAGTTGTGAGAGCTCCACCCAGACTAAATAAGCAACAGTCTGACATGGTCATCGTCACAGAATCATACCTTCTAGTCAATGCCCTAGCCTCCACCGTCACCACCCCTGGAGGTCATACAGCCAATTGTGTCTGCCACATGATTCAAAAACATCTGGCTGGGCTTCATCTTCACTTTCCTATTTCACATAACCCTGAACTCTCAAAAGTCTATCTAACTCACCCTTTGTTAAAGTCAATGAGGCAGCCTCTACTGCTTCCTGTTGGAGAGAATTCCACTTACTAATGCTTCACTGAGAGGAAAGAATTTCTCCTTGTCCCCACCCTAAAAGGGAGACCTTTTATTCTTAAACTATCTCCCTTAGCTCTAGTCTCCCTGATAAAATGAAAGATCTCCTGGCATCCACCCCATCCAGCCTCTTAAGGCTCTGCTTAGTAATAATATGTCAGTAGTTGGCCTTGAAATCTTCAACATTGACTCCAGACCCCACGAAGACTCAGGCATTGGGCCAAACATTGGCAAGAAAACCTCATGCTGAGTACTATCCCCTGTGCGCCCCCCCAACCCTAACCCCTGCCAGCTACAAAAGTGCAACCCAGCCAGGCAGTGTAGTAACAGCAAGAAAACATCTTAAGAATTCCACTTTTTACGCTATTACATGGAGCTTTGGAATTCGGTGGCCAAAATCAGAAGTCACATGACACCAGGTTATTATAGGCAAACAGGTTTATTTAAAACCACAAGCTTTTGGAGCACTGTTCCTTCGTCAGGTGCCTGCTGTTTCAAATAAACCTGTTGGACTATAAACTGGTGTGGGGTTCAGTGGAAACCTACAAAGCAGGAAAAGGTCAAAGGGGACTTAATAAGGTCCGAGTTAAAGTCTTTAATGGCTACCCACAGGGCAACAATATTAGTTTTGTGTCATAGACGGGGAACAGATTTTATCAGCACTTCGTGGAGATAGATGTTAACTGTGTAAGAGAACTACAATAAGCTCAGTACTCCATAAAAAAGACATTTCATAGAAACCCTACCATACCCTACCATTTCATAGAAACCTTCGGCCTAACAAGTCCACACCAACCCTCACAGCATCCCACTCAGACCCATCCCCCTATAACTCACCTAATCTACACATCCCTGAACACTATGGGCAATTTGTTGATCATATTAAGGAGCTGATGACGTAAAAATGTTTTGTACACAAGTGACTGTTACAATATTATGTAAGAAGGTCACATCTACTCCCTGCAATAATAGAAAGATGTAACAGCAAGTTCTCTGAATAAAGACAACTGAAGGCCATTTTACTGCCTCTGTCTCTCACTCCGGTTCACATTACAAGAAGAAGCCCAACGCTGGTGCTGCGTAAGTTCTGACTTTGTCACGCAATGACTACCTCAGTTTTTGCTGGGGAAGATGAATTCCCTTACAATCACTACCCTGGTTAAAAACAATAGTGCACATTGTAGCACTTCATGACTTTTGCTCTAAAAATGCCTTTGTGTAATCGAAGTTCAAGTTCACCAGTTCAATAATTCCAACTTTCATCTTGGCTCTGATGAGTATCAAAAAAATCTATGCTCATTTTCATTCTCAAACTGGTATCAGTACATAGCACATTAGGTACGGGAGCTATAGACCATAAGGGATTGGAGCAGAATTAGGCCATTCAATCCATTCAGACTGCTCTGCCATTTGATTGTGGCTGATATGTTTCTCAATGCTATTCTTTCCATTTCCTTTGATTCCCTTACTAATCAAGAACTCACATACAGAGAATATTCCAATAGAGTCATTGAGTTATACAGGATGGAAACAGACCCTTCTGTCTGTCTTTAGTACATTCAGCAATTCTGTGGCAATGATTTCCACAGATTAATTGCTCTCTGGCTGAAGAAATTCTTTTTCATCTCAGTTCTAAAGGATCATCCCTCCACCCTCAGGTTGTGCTCTCTGGTTCGAGTCTCTTCTACAAGCGTAAACATCTTCTCCACATTCACTCTATCCAGGCTTCTCAGGCTTTTGTAAGTTTCAATCAAATCTTTTCTCATCCTTCTAAACCCAGTTTATAGATCCAGAGTTCTCAACCGCTCCTCATATGACAAGCTCTTCATCTCTGGGATCATTCTTGTGAACCTCCTCGAGACCAAGTCTGATGCCAGCACATCTCTCCTTAATATGGGGCCCAAAACTGCTCACAGTATTCCAACCAGAGCCTTATACAGGCTCAGCAGTACATATCAGCTCTTGTACTCTAGCCCTCTCAAAACAAACGCTGACTTTGCATTTCCTTTCTAACTGCCAAGTGAACTTGCATGTTAACCTGAAGAGAATCCTGAACTCGGATACCCGAGTCTCTTTGAGCTTCAGATTTCCAAAGTCCTTCCCCATTTAGATAATAGTCCATGCCTCTGTTCTTCCTACAAAGGGCCTAACGTCACACTTTACCACATTGTATTCCATCTGCCACTTTTTGTTCACTCTCTGAGTCTGTCCAAGTCCTTCTGCAGCCTCCCACTTCCTTAGCACTACCTCCACCGATCTTTGTGACATCTGCAAACTTAGCAATAATGCTCTCAGTTCTTTTGTCCAGGTCATATAGTATAACATGAATTGTCATGGTCCCAACACTGACTCCTACGGAATTCTACAAGTCATTAGCTGCCATTCTGAAAAAGATCCTTTTCTGCCTTTTGCCAATCAGCCAATTCTCTATCCACTCCAGTATCTTGCCTGTAACATGATGGGCTCTTATCTTATTTACCAGCCTCTACTGCGCACCCTGTCAAAGGCTTTCTGGAAATGCAAAGAGATCACGTCCACTGGCTCTCCTTTGTCAAACTTTTTCGTTACCTCCTCAAAGAATTCTAACAGATTTGTCAGTCATGACCTCCCCTTGATGAAGTTGTGCTGACTCAGCCCTACTTTACAATGCACTTTCAAGTACTCTGCAATTTTATCCTTAATAATGGACTCTAAAATCTTATCAATGCTCCATATCTAAGTGGCCTATAAATTCCCATCTTCTGCCTCCCTTCCTTCTCAAACAGAGGTGTTGCATTCGCTATTTCCCAGTCCTCTTGGACACTTCTTGACTCCACTGGTTCCTGAAAGACCTCAATGCCTCTACAATCTCCTCAGCCATCTCCTTCAGATCTCTGGGGTGTAGCCCATCTGGTCTGGAAGATTTATGAAACTTTAGACCTTTCAGCTTCCCCAACACCTTCTCCTTAGTGATGGCCACTACACTCACTTCTGGCCTCTGACTCTCTTGAAGTTCTATTAGGCTACTGATATCTTTCGCTGTGAAAATTGATGCAAAGTACCTATTCGGTTCCTCTGTCATCTCTTAGTTCCCCAATACTGCTTTTACAGCCTCATTTTCCAGCAGCACAATGTCCATTTTTGCCTCTCTCTTATCTTTACCTAACTAAAAAAACCTGTGCAATCTTCTTTTATATTACTAGTGAGCTTGCCCTCGTAGTTCATCCATTCCTTCTTATTGTTTTAGTTGTCCTCTGGATATTGAAGGCTTCCAATCCTGCGCCATCTCACTAATCTTCATTATATTGTATGCTTTTCCTTTGCTTTTATACTGTCTTCCCTTGTCAGCCATGGTTGCCTTAGAATGTTTCAACGCAGATACTGACACTACATATAATTTAGACTTTAAATGAGATGTAGCATTTACACACAGTAGGATATCCAGCTTAAAGTGTCCAGCAGCTTATCCTGCTTTGCATGACATCAATTTATTCTCCAAAGTGTGCTGCGTTCCAATATCTAGGAGCCAGCTGCTTTATGCCGGATCTTGAAGTCAACAAATTCTCCTTCAGCACCTGAACCACTGAATGCTTTTGCAATTTTAGACATCAGTAGGAAGCATCAAACACTTCTGGGATTAATTTTAAAAGCCAATTAAAATCAACTGGGAACTGATGTGTAATTCCTTTAAACTATTCTGCAGTAATGGGGTTGGGGAGTGAGTGTTCAGCTGTCTAAGGATAAGAGACAGTGTGAGCTCCAAAGTGGCAGTGCTGGCATCAAATCAGTGTTCTGTACGAATGGAGGTCATGAGTGCCTGCTCTGTAATATGTCTGGTAGCTGCACGAACACGATAACCCTCATTAGGATAGCATTTTTGTGCACTTTGCCTCAAAAGCCTGTGTATGTGCCTAATAATCTCAGGGTGCCCACAATAGTAAAATATTGACACAAATAATGTTGGTTTCTCATTCAAGTTATTTTAGAACTGACAATTTTGTTATGTTGTCAATCCAACAATTCTATTGATATATTTTAAAAATACAATGCAGAGGAGGTCTCCTGCTGTCATTTTATTCTTGTTGCTATGTTCAATTTGTGTTTAGGGTGAGTTGCAAACAGATGAACTTTGTTAAATTGGCTCTTCATCAGGCTTTTCATGAAGTCAGCTTGTGGAAGATGGAACCTATGGGGACACATGGCCAAACCTTAAATTATCTGAATTTATGCTTCAGCTCCAAGATAAAGTACATGAAGAGGTGGTGAACTAAAAACTAAATCAGTTTCCCTCAAGACAGGATTGAGACAATTTTGTTCACTGTCATCCACCTATCCCATGCATGGACAATATTGTAATAATTGGGAGTATCTGTGTTGCATAGTTCAGACCATCACTGTGTTAACTAACCCAAATGGAAGCCAAGTGCATTCTGTTCACCATCATAAGCAATGATCTCACCAATAAGATACAGTTATGAGTACTCCCAAATGCACTCTCGTGGTTCTGCACAGTCTCAACAGGGCATCTTGGAAATATTTATTAGCTGAAAAAGGGTACCTTAATGCCCCTGTGGATTTTCAATTTAGCTTGGAGTAATTTTTTTGTGATTGCACAAAAAAAAGATTTGCTCTTCTGTGCTTTCTTCATTGACAGCAAAGGCTCAATGTAGCTTAAGCTTGTGATGGATTAGCTAGGACCAAACAATTCTCCTTCAAGCTTCACATGGCATGAGCTTGCAATCACAGGGAGTCCCTCTCATCTAGTTATGAAAACAGGGCCAAACTACGAGGTTGTTTTGCGAGAACAGGGTGAGAAGCAGCTGTAGGGGAGGGCAGACAAGTCAATAAGGAAGTATCCCAGTTTCTTGGACTGAACAGATTTATGCCAAACACTTTATGAGGGGCATGGATAGGGTGAATAGCCAAGGTCTTTTTCCCAGAGTAGGGGAGTCCAAAGCAAGAGACCGTAGGTTTAAGGTGAGAAGGGAAAGATTTAAAAGAGACCTCAAGGGCAACTATTTCACACAGAGGGTGGTGAGCATATGGAACGAGCTGCCGGAGGAAGTGGTAGAGGCAGATACAATTACAACATTTAAAGGAAATTTAAAGGTCAAAGTCTCTGCATGGAAAAATCCTGTGGGCTAAGGTTCTGGAATCAAAGGTTACGACATGATGACTTTTCACATCCACCTTCTCCTGTGAATGCAGCCAAATTGCTGGCAGCCTTAAATAGATGGCAGATATCAATTTCTGATTCTAACTAACAATCTGAGCCTTTAGAACATGGTTCCAAACCAGCTTTTCAGGTTTTAACAAGCAGAAAGAAAATAGTGAATTTGAAAACTCTGTCTGATTGCCAGAAAATTCTACAGGCCGCAGGATTTCAGAAGACAATCTTATAGCTTCTGGAATGCCTTCTTGGGTAAGTAGAATAGAACTTTAAGTCCAGAGAGGGTTTCTTGTCAACTACTGGCACAAAGGCCCCAAATCCTCTCAAAAGCAGGTTTTCCCAGTAACTAACGCAATAAACTCTATTTCTTATCTCATTGAAAGCCCTAGTTAGCTGTTTCTCCAAAGTCACTTCACTTGCGATGAAAACACTAGGTTGCTTCCAGCAGGTATTAAACTGTTGGCTTTACCTCCAAGAAATCACACAGTAAAACCTCTTTCAATCCAGACAATGTCTAATCCATTCAGAATCTTCCAGTTTTTTTTTTCCTGAGATAGTTCTTAAATACAAATATGAATCCCAACAATATGCAAACTGACTTATGTTGTAGCATCCTCTTTGGTTGTCTGGAGGCACAATCTAAGATGGGGAAGAGGGTAATTCCTGAATTTGCCTGATTTGCAGCAGTTGGCACAGCTGTATAACTATTCCCTGTTGAATGAGGTAGTTTGTATCTGAAAGATTAACTGACATCACAGGATATAAAGCATTGTTCCAGTTCCATTCCTAACAAGTATTCCAGTTATGTTCTAGTTTGGTTCCAATTCAGTGTTAAGGTTATGCAGCTGACAGCAATGTCTACTTAGTCTTAACTCAAGCCCAAGTCTTACAAAGGACTCTCAGAAATGAAGTAACTAGCTAGTAAGTACTATGCAATAAACCTCCTCTGTTAGTCAAGACTGAGCCTCACTTCTCCTGAAGTCTTTGTGTGGCCATCTTTCCTGAATTAGAGTAATACCAATAAGCAGCATTGGTGACAGTGAATCAAGGCATCTCAGATGGTTCTGCAACAAATGGACAACAGATAGCACACTTGAAGAGATGGTGTCTGAAAATAGGCCATACTTTGCTGAACGTTATGAAATTTTCCTCTTATTTTCCTCTCTTGTCTTGAATTTTCCTCTTGATCTGCAGAAACAGATGGGTGAGCATCACAGACTTAATTCTTAATATTCCTTCTTTGGTTCATAGAACAGACATTATAGAACCCCTACAGTATGCAGGCCATTCGGCCCATCGAGTCCACAATGACGCTCTGAACAGCATCCCATCCAGACCTCCCCCCTCTACCCTTTCCCTGTAACCCTGCATTTCCTTCGGCTAATCCACCTAGCCTGCACATTATGGGCAATTTAGCATGGCCACTTCGCCTAATCTGCACATCTTTGGACTGTGGGAGGAAATCCACGCAGACATGGGGAAAATGTACAAACTTCACACAGGCCAGTCACCCGAGGCTAGAATCGGACTTGGGTCCTTGGTGCTGGGAGGCAGCAGTGCTAACCACTGAGCTACCAAGCCATCTTTCTCTATTTTCTTTTTCATTAAATCTGGGGTCAGAATAGAGAGCTAAGTCTGATCCTATAACTTTGACTATCACTTGTATTCAGTGGTCCGGAATTGACCAGTTTTCATAAATCTTTACATCCAGTTCAGAATGTAATTGACCTTTAGCATCGAGTTTCAATCAAAATATTAGGAACACAGCAGGGACATGTCATAAACTACGGGATTGCTCACAGCCAGTTTAAGCTTCACTTACATAGATATATTGAAGTTCCGACACATTCTGTACAAAATAAAGGAATGCTGTTGGGATTGTGAGCTTCGTACTTTAAACATTTTAATTGCATCATTTGGAATTCATTGCATTAAGAAACTTCAAATCCCTTTTTTAAAAACAGTTTATGACATAAATAATTTGGGATGAAGATATTTTGAAAATTCAGCCTCACCTATGTAGAATGACATGGTTAAACATGGTCAAAGGGTTACAGAGTTACTTGATGACTTTATTGCCGATTTCATGATGACTGGAAATTTTCATGCGGTACTCAAATCTTCTCACTCATTGAAAATGGTATTCATTCACCATGTACATTTTTCATGCGAGTTTCCACAGACAATACATTCCACGTGAATGAGAAAACATTGTCTGCAACTTCTTAAGCCATCTGTTTAATTGAATGTTTTCGCCCTTAAATTTGTCACTAATTTAATCCTGAGGAGCTTTACAGTATTGAATGCACCCACATCTTAATTTTGAACGAATAGTGTAGGCAGGGTCCCCAAATCAAAAATTGACAAAGCTCCATTAGTGATCTTCACCCTCCCTTGCTACACATCCCAGCTAGCCAAGATTTCAATTCAGCCATATCAACTTACAATAGTCCTGAGCTGAAGATCAAGTTTACTGCATCAAGGTTAAAGCTGAGTTTGTTTTCAACAATTTCCATTTACAACTTGTGTAAGGAGACAAAGAGGACCAATAACCTCTATAAGCAAATAACGCACTTTCTTCTGCAGGGAATCATTGAAAGGAGAAGTTTTCAAAAGAATTTCATGAAATTCAACAACTTTCACCAGTTTGCAAGGTTCAGCTCTGGATTTTTCATTTTGGCTCCTTCCAATTGACTTAGAAAGAGTCAAAAATTTATTTTATACAGGATTTCAATTGTAATTAATGGGTTGATCTGCAGTACCTACTTTAAAAGTCTTCAATCTCAGCCTGCTTATCAGAGAAGAAATACTCTGGTTTGGATTTTAAGTTCATGTGCATAGGGAGCAGGATTCCTGTGTATGGGAAATCTAACCACAGCATTACCACAGTATTTCCCAGTTTCCCAACCAATCAGACTGAACAGGAATGATGACATCTGCATGAGTAAACTTCAATTCCAGTATAAATGGGACACACCAAGCATGAATTTTGATCGATTCCAGAGTTGGGAAAAGAGCTGAATAAATTCCAAGAAACATATTGGTTATGTGGCCTCATTAGATGATAATGAGGCTGAAAGGGCCAACAAGGACAAACTGCTCTCCAACAACTTGAGGAATTCACTGACATCTGTCAGTGAAACCAAGGAAACTGGAGATTGCCCACGATGTCAACAGCAGGAATGCCAGAACTAGTTTGCTGATTCCATTGATTTATTGAGCTAGGCAGGGCGGGAAAGACGAATGCACTAACATGTTCATCAATATTCAGATCTGTGGATCCAACCAACTCCTTCACACTGCCTTCTCAGGTTACCTTCAGTATATCACATACGCTCAAATTAGGCTCAGGCAACAAATGCTGTCATTGCTAGTAATGGCCATGACTATTCGGAAAAAAAAAATCTCTCTCCATCTTTCTCACATTCCTCGCTGTCTAACCATCATTTTTCACTCTTGTCTTTATACATTATCATACCTCACTCTCAGAGTCACCTCCAAGTGTTTTCTCTTCATAGAATGAACACGTGCCATTCTTTTCACTCCTGTTGCCTCCTGGCTTGCAGAATATGATGGACAGAGTATGAAGGAGTGAACCAGAGGTGGCCTTTCAGCCACCTTGCAAATGACAGTTGCACAGGTGGTGGTACTGGACCCTCACAGTCTCAGCCTGTTAGCACTTTGGAGATGGAGAGATAGGGGCTGCATAGCCAACTGGAGAGATAGGGGCTGCATAGCTAACTGGTGACAGAATTAAATGACAGATAGCCACATGAGATATAGCTCTCACTAGTGTTGATGATGTTAGTGGTGAGTAAAAAGTTGTCACGTGTATAATAACCATTACTTTAACTGTTCTAATACTTGTTTCTTCTCTTTGGGAAAGCCTTGAAGCATCTCTGGTAGTGCAGGAGAACGACAGCAGCTTCTCAGGTGAAGTCACTGACTCTGAGGATGCTTGGGCATATGGGACCATGCACCAACTCAGTTATGTATACTTTGGTGTGGCCTGGAAGGAAGATGGTTGCATTTTCCGGTGACTCACCCAACATAGGGGAGCAAGAGCTGGTGGTAGATAAGGACAATAGTGGAAATTCTGCAGGACATGTTAAGTACTGCTCAATAGGCATAGATGGGTTGTACCTTGGGTCAGTGACAGAGGTGATTGTAAATGATGTGTGTTATATGGAAGGCTTTTCAGTCACACTATGTTTGATCATAGGAGTTAGTCTTCACCAAGAGTGACAAGATATTGCAGGCTTTTTTGCCCATGGAATGAGTGGCCACCTATCAGCATGAACAGAGCGACATTTAAATAAGTGTGCATAGGCCCTCACCAATGATTGCATACTATGGATGTCAATTTAAGATGAATTAATCAAAACATAGTCTCAGTTATTTGATGTTCCACAGCTCTGCAGCAAAGTGGTTTCCAGCTCAATTAGGGGTATGATAGTGAAAGAGTGCGTGCAAGTGAGAGCTTAAGGTCAAAATCCTCCCACTTCTCTCCTGCTGTTCCACACCATCAGTGCCCCAAATGCTACCTTGATTTGATTTGATTTTGTTTATTATAGTCAGATGTACCTAAGTACAGTGAAAAACTTTGTTTTATGAGCAGCACAGGCAGATCATAGCAAACAAGGGCATACAGGTCACAGGGGGCTTAGGCAGGGCGAGGCATACAAGGTTATGGCTGAACAGGAGGCTGCAAAGCAAGGTCAACATTATTTGAAATTAAAGAGGTCCATTCAGCTGCCTGATAACAACAGGGAAGAAGCTGTTCTTGAACCTGTTGATGCATGTGTTCAAGCTTCTGTATCTTCTGGCGAATGAAAGTGGTTGGAAGAGAGCATTACTGGGGTAGGACACGTCTTTGATGATGTTGGAAGCCTTTCCACAGCAACGAGAAGTGCAACATGGAGTCCATGGATGGAATGCTGGCTCCTGTGATGGTCTGGGCTGTGCACACAACCTTCTGTAGTTTCTCATGGCCCTGGGCAGAGCAGTTGTTGTACTAGGCCATTATGCACCTGGATAGAATACTTCAAATGGCACATGTGTAAATGTTGGTGAGGGTCCTTATGGACATGCTGAATTTCCTAAGCCACCTGAGGCAGAACAGGCATTATTGTGCCTTCTTGACCGTTTCATCCACATGGGAAGTCCATTACAGATTATCAGTTATTGTCACTCCTAGGAACTTGATGCTCTTGACCCTCTCGACATCGGCTCCGTTAATGTACATGAGGGCATGCTTGCCTCCTTTCTTCCTGAAGTCAATGATCAGTTGTTTTGTTTTGCCTACATTGAGAGAGAAATTCTTATCACTGCACGACAACACCAAGCCCTCTATCTCCTCCCTGTATTCTGACTCAATGTTGTTTGATATCCCTCCTACCACTGATGGTGTCATCAGCAAACTTGTAGATGGTGCTCATGTGGAATTTAGCTACACAGTTGTGCGTGTACAGGGAGTACATTCGGGGGCTGAGAACACATCCTTGTGGGTCACCAGTGTTGAATGTTAGTGTGGAGGAGGTGCAGTTACCTATCCTCACTGATTGCGGTCTGTGGGTCAGAAAGCTGAGGAACCAGTTGCAGAGGGCAGAGCCGAGGCCTAGGTCTTGGAGTTTTGAGATTAGTCTAGGGGGGATTATGAGGCGGATTATAAGGCGGAGCTATAGTCAATGAGTAAGAGCCCAACGTAGGTGTCCTTGTTATTCAGATGTTCCAGGGATGAGTGTAGGGCTAGGGAAATGGTGTCGGCTGAGGACCTGTTTCAACAGTAGGAAAATTATAGGGGATTGAGGCAGGCCGGGACACTAGAGTTGATGAATGCCACGATCAGCCTTTTGAAACACTTCATGATTATGGAGGTCAGAGCCACTGGGCTGTAGTTGTTGAGGCACGTTGCACGTGTTTTCTTTGGCCCTGAGATGATAGTGGTCTTCCTGAAGCAGGCAGTGTCCCAAAGGGCAGTTGTCTTCTTAGATGTGTGTGGTGGAGCAATCTCTGCTACGGCCTTCACAAGCCCCATAAACTGGAAGACGTCAGCCAAGAGAACATAACAATTAGTGCAAAGAGCTCAGCAATCTGCCTCCACCTCTGCTGAAGCCACAGGAGGTACACCACATACAAGTGCCAGCAAGGGGAAGAATAAAGGCTTGTTCTTGTGCAAGGACATTCACATGTGTGTGTCTCAGAAAGTTACACTGTTTAGTTGTTTGCCCAAACTTCTTGCGTTGCCCCAGCCAGCCAGGTGGCCTTCTCACTTGTGAGAAGTAGTTGCCCAGTGTGCATCCTGTGAGAAGCCAGCTGAAGTCCCAGACCTGAGTGCCTGCTCACTCTGACTAGTATCAGTGGAAAGGTGGGCAGAAAGTTTACCATAGCCTTTATTGAATCAAGCTAGACCTTACAAAACATTCCTGATTTTATAAGGGGTCAAGAAACAGGAAAGACCCATTTTCACGAGCAGAGCGGTCAATTACCAAGAGCCACAGAACCAAAGGAATTGGTGGAAGGATAAGGGAGTTCAGGAAGAAAATAATTTTCACCCAGAAGTTGGTGGGGTTCTGGAATTCGCTGTTCCGTTTAGTGGTGCAGCCAGAGACACACAACTTGCTTTAAAAGGTTTGTGCAGCTGAAGCACTATAGCCTGCAAGGTTACAGACCAGCTACTGGAAGGTGGAAGAAGAATGAACAGCTAGTTTACCTCATACAGATATGATGGACTGAATAACCTCTCTCTGAGCTGTAACTTTTTAATGGATCTTCTATGATTACAATATGCCCTGCCATCCATCTCCTTTATAGGCATAATAACTCAATCTGAAAATCACCAAAACATTTATCCCATCCACTTTTCAGAGACACAGCAGCACTTCCTCATGTCACAAGCATGAACACCAAGCAATTTTCTCTTTGATGTACAATTATTTTTTTTAGATGCACAAATATGACAAGAACAAAAATGCAAGCCGACTGAAGGTTTTAATCAATTTTTTTAAAAATGGTGACTCGGAGCACACTGATGGGATAGAACATACAGTTTTCTCACGCCAGAAACTTAAAAGGGAGCTAATTAAAATCATTCTTTACTCAGAATCCATTCCCATCCACTGGGACAGAACACTGTGAAAGCAATGGCAGGAAAGTCACAATCTTTTTAATTTCCTAGCTGTCCCTAACCGTACATCCTGGTGGCAGAAATATAGATCAACATCAGGACTAATCAAACCAGTAAAGCAGCTTTCAGTGACTTAAACGGGAATGAAAATTGGGGGACATGTGTGACAGGTAACAGAATCAATAGTCTCTATTTAACACGATTAACTAAAATTAAACCACCCCTGACATCCATTTTTTAGGACGGGAGAGTTCAAGACTAGGAGACAAATTTTTAACGTGAGAGGAGAGAAGTTTAAAAAAACAGACATGAAAGCAAATTTTTGTTTTTACACAGAGGGTGGTTTGTGCATGGACTAAATTTCCTGAAGAAGTGGTGGTTGTGAGTACAATTACAATGTTTAAAAGACATTTGAATAAGTACATGAACTGGAAAGGTTTGAAGGGATATGGGCCAGGAGCAGGCAGTTGAGGCTAGCTTAGTTTGGAATGTTGTTTGGTATGGGTGGGTTGGACCGAAGAGTCTGTTTCCGTGCAGTGCAGACTCGATGACTCTATTTGCACTGAGCTAACTCTAGTGCAATTTTAAAAAAAAAGTTGCTTTCTCCGTTTGTGACATTGGACAGCTGTGTCTAATGAGTATCTCCAGAACTTAAGACAACCACTGCCCACAGCCCAAAATTCCACTACTAGGGTCAAAATATCTTTCTGGCTAAAACTGAAAGAAAAATGCTTGCACCTTTACAACCAAAAAAACATGTTTTTGTTTTAAAACCTCTGTCAGTTGCAATGTACTTTTCAATATATGTCCTGAAAGTTTTGCATGTATTCTTAACCCAATAAAAATTGAATAAGTCTGCAAAAGAATGAGACAATATTAGCAATATTAGTTTTATTGAAACACCACCAGAAACTTATATCCCTGGGACCTGTGTTTTTCCATCATCCTCACAGACAGCAAACTTTCCCGGTTTTGCTTTTTCACATCTCTGTTACTGTAAAACAGGACAGCAAAGCAGGCTGCTATTACAAAGGATGATCTTCTTCCTCTTTGCACAGCGGCGTTTGTTCCTGTTCATTTTAAAATCTTGATTACCCCTCAGAGGTCTACCACAACCCTGAATTTCTTTTTCACCTACACAGGTTACAGGAGCTCATGCATGGTCGCTGAAGTTAAACCCTGGATTCATAAGAACTGCAAAACAAAATTGGAGCAAGAGCAAGCCACTCTGTCCCTCAAGCCTACCCCACCATTCAACAAGATCATGGCTGCTTTGCCCCAGGCCTCAGTTCCTCTTTCAGCTCACGATAGCCCTTTCTGATAGTTATAACATCTACCTACCTTCTCTTTAAATGCTTTCAGTGATCTGACTTCCACAACTTTCCAGGGTATAGAATTCCGGACATTCACTACCCTCTGGAAGAAGAAATTCCATCACATATCAATTTTAAATGAGTGTTTACTTATTCTGAGACTCTGTGTTCTAGTTTGAGATTCCCTCGCTATTGGAAACATCTTCTCAGTGTCTACTCTACTAAAACCCCTTAGAATCCTGTTTGTATCATTAAGATTACGCCTCACTCTTCTAAATCGAATGATTAAATGCTTTACCTGTTTATTTTATCTTGATAAGTCAACCTTATTTATTCCTGGAATCACCATTGTAGATCTCTTTAGAACTGCCCCAAAAAACAGTATGCACTTTCTTAAATATTAGAATCAAATCTGCACACAGTCCTCCAGGTGAGGCTCATGAACTCTGTACAGTTATAATAAGACTTTCCTATTTTTAAATTCTAATCCCACAGCAATAAAAGCCAAAATTCAATTTGTCTTCTTAATTACCTGCTGTACCTGCATGCTAACTTTTTGTGTTTCATTCATAAGGATGCCCAGAACCCTCCTTGTGCTGCTCTTTTTTTTTTGAGTTTTTCTCCATTTAAATAATTTGATTCTTCTATGACCACACACACTCCTACTCTCTGCCAAGATTTTGCCCACTCATTCAACCTAACTATATCCCTTTACAGATTCCTTATGTCTTCATCACAACATGCTCTCCCTCCTAGTTTTGTATCATTTGCAAATTTGGATACATTATACTGCCCCCTACTCCAAGTCATATAGATAGCCCCATGTCTGATCCTTGTAGCACACCACAAGTTATATCTGCCCAACTTGAAAAAGACCCATTAATCCTAATTCTCTGTCTTCTGCACATCAACCAATCCTTAATTCATGCTAATGCATCACCCCATGAGCACCTTTCTTGTGTAGTGACCTTTTCTATTGCACTTGATCGAATGCCTTCTGAAAATCCAAATACACAACATCTGCCAGTTCCCCTTTACCAACTCTGATTGTTGTGTCCTCAAGGAACTTTAGTAAATTTGTCAATCATGATTTCCTTTTCCACAAAGCCATGCTGACTCTGATTGCTTCTTTAAATGTCCTGCTATTCCTTACTTAATAATGGACTCTAGCATTTTCCCTGATGACAGGTGTTAGGATAACTGGCCTATAATTTCCTGCTTTCTATCTCCCTGTCCGTGGTGTAAGAAGTCTAGGGACCTGTAGTTGGGAGTGTGTGAAATTTGTACGGAGGTTAGAAATAGTTACTCAGGAGTTGGACTATGTATTTAATAGTCTGACTTTTCCTTGGAATGGAACTTCTGCCCCATGTTTACTGGAAGAAGCTGTGAAGTGTAGAGAATGTTGCTTTCCCCTGGACTGGGTGACCATGGCGTGCGTGGTGCCGTTGCAGCAGAGAAAACCCAGTTTGCAAAGAGAATGCAACAAAGAAAAAAACCTCTGATTGTCTTGTTTGCGTGGAGCTACTAGAAAGTCTCCAGTAATGGTTAGCTGTCATCCACTCACCTTTCTCTAAGTGAGTGAGATGATGTGGCAATATTGAGAGCAGTAGACCATAAGCCTTAATGGGAGGTGGATGCAGTAGAAGAATTAAAATAAATGTGAGGTAGTGCTAAGAAGCTGGTTGCACTTACCCTTGCAGAGTCACAAGATTTCTCTTTCCGTTCCTCCTATGCTGCTGACTTCCCGGAGACTGTGGACACCACATTGAGCTGAATAGCAACCTCAGGCCCGACTAGTACAGTTTAGTGCCATAGTCTCCCACAGTGATCCTGAGGAAAGAAGATTGCTCTTCTCTCCATACTCCAACCATAAGGTTTTCCAGGTTTCAGTGAGTAAAGCAGGTGTGAATTCTTTTCATGAGATAACAAGGTGTAGAGCTGGATGAACACAGCAGGCCAAGCAGCATCAGAGGAGCAGGAAGGCTTACGTTTCGGAAGAATCCTTTTCTACTGGTTATCTCGTAAGGAGTTCTTCACACACTCAAACTGAGGAAGACAATTTCTGGCTTTCAGCATTTCAAATGGGCACACAGCTGGGCCTTAAACATGGCGTCGGGGGAAGGAACACTGGAAAATCTCAGCAGCAGTGAGCATCCCTTCTGCTGCTGAGTGCAAGACAGAATGAGAGCAGAGATGTGGCAGTGTGGTATAATAGGGGTTTGCAGCCTACGATTGAGAGAGAAAAATAGCAACAGCTCATGGAGAAAAGCCCTCTATCTATGGAACTTCCCAAAATTGACAATTAGCTGATATTTGGGAAAATTCAACCCTCTGAGTTACATAATGACAGACGAGTTTAAATGACAGTTTCAACTTTGCCCTGAGAAAATGATGTTTAAGTCTGGATTGGAAAATCATGAATGAGCAGTTACAATAAGATTCCTCTCAGATCTGCATGTGGCTAAAACAAAGTGGGTAATCCTTATTGACATATTTTATGGAGTTACATTGCTTTCATCATCCATTTATTCTTTTTCCAAGATTGTATTAATATAAATTTAAATATTAGTAGTTCTCAACACGTAGCAGAATTTAGTGAAATTATTGATCACAGCCATACTCTCTTCAATTATATTGAACTACAGTGGCATTAATTTGTGTGTCTAAATTTCCCAAAGAAACCTGCAATGGTCAGTAGCTGTGTGACAGACATAGACGTGTTCATCTCATGGACTGCATAACCTTCTGTGCTTCAGTATCCAATAGCTTAATCTCTCAGCATTAGAGAAGATTAGCTTTATGTAATCAGCAGGTTCCAACCATTTAATCAATTCCCTGAACAGATGAACTAATCACCAACCAAGAACAGGAGAAAACCATCTGCCGCTAACATATTACATTAGACGAGATAATAGACAGTATCAAGTTTAAAAAAAAATGCTTGAATAAGTAGAAGGAAATGTGAAAATATCCAGCAGACTGGGAGAGCTATATAAAGCAAAAAGGGTTAGATTAAGCGGTACAAAAATAGAGTATGGAACAGGCGAGGGATTAACGCAGCTAATAGCGAGGGCCTTTATCAATATGTTGATAAACAGTGTTAATGGGAAATGTGGGTCAACTAAAGATAGGTGCAGGTGAAACTATAATGGCTAATAAGAAAATAGTTGACTTGTTAAATTGTACTGTGTTCTGTTTTCACAATGGGGGAGAAAAGAAAGTAATCAACAAGGCTAATGGAATGTTGTCCTTTATTGCAAGGGCATGGAAATTCAGAAGTGAGAACGTGATGCTTCATTTTGTTGAGCTTTGGCCAGATGCCATTTGGAGACCTGTATTCCATGTGACATCCACAGAATCTCAGGAAAGAAGTCAGGCCATGAGACTCGCAATTTTCAAGGCAGTTTCGGCACAAAGTCTGCCACGGATCTCGAGCGCAGATTCCAAGAAGCAAAATAAAAGAATTAAATTGTAAACGTTCCTCCAGCCTGCACCCTTCATAACTCCTTCACACTTCCTCAGAGAACCTCAGCTCTCGAGAAGGCTGCCTTGTCTGTCCAAAAGGTACGCCCCGAAGACAGATTTGCTCTGACGAGGTCTTTACTTGCATTTTGAGAAGAATAAGGTCATTAAGGATAGTCAACATTGCTTAGTAATGGGGTGGGGGGGGGGGTAATGTCCTCTCTTACGAATTTGATTGAGTTTTTTGGAGGAAGTGGTGAAAATAATTGAAGAGGGCAGTGGACGTTGTCTAGATGGACTTTACTAAATCATTTGACAAGGTCCCTTTTGGTAGGCTAGTCTAGAAGATTAAGGCACATGAGATCCACAGTGAGTTAGCAAGTTGGATGCAAAATTGGATTGCCCATAGAAGACAGGGTAGTTGCAGAGGGGGTCTGTGACCAGAGGTGCTTTGCAAGTATCAGTATTGGAACCTCTTGCTTGTAATACAAGTGTTTTATTAGCCTATGGGACCAAGATTGAGTTGGTTGATCAAAAGGTCGACATAATCAATGTAAAAACACACAATGAGTAATAGAAACATAATGTTGGGGCTATACTCATCACTGATACTTTATTTACAGCATAAATCACTTAAACTTTGCCTTAAATAAAACTTATCACCAGGCAGCCTTCTCACTCACAGCCTCAACTGAATACTTGGACTTTGCAATAATACAGTAAACTTTTGGTACTTCAGGTATATAATTTTTGCCAGTTTATACAGAGTACCAGTTTGTAAGACACTGGTTAAAACAAAGTTTGAGATATTTAGGATTTGGAATGAAAATGATTTGGATGAAAATGTCGGTGGTCTGTTTATTAAGTTTGCAGACAATAAGAAAATTGGTGGAGGTGTGGGTAGAAATGAAGGTTATCAAGTGATACCGCAGGAGAGAGATCATTTGGACAATCGTGAGGTGATACATTTTGGAAGCTCAAATGCAAGAGGAAAGTATAAATAAATGGCAGGACCCTGAGGAGCTTTGATATACAGAGGGATCTTGGGATGCTAGTCCATAGCTCCCTGAAAATGGCAACACAAGCAGATAAGGTGGTGAAGAAGGTGTATGACCTGCTTGCCTTCATCGGTTGAATATCAATGTCCACAAGTCATGTTGCAGTTGTATAAGACTTTGGTTAGGCCACATTTGGAGCATTCTGGGGTTCGGTCAGTTCATTTTCAGAAGGATGTGGAAGCTTTGGAGAGAGAGTGCAAAAGAGGTTTACCAGGATGTTGCCTGCATTGGAGCAAGAAGAGATTGAACAAACTTGAACTGTTTTTGCTACAGCGTCAGAGGCTGAGGGCTGACATGATAGAAATATGTAAAATTATGGGAGGCATGGATAGAATAAATAGGTGGAGTCTTTTTCCAGGAGGAAACATCAAATACTAGGGGGCATAAGTTTAAGGCGAGAGCGGAAAAATTTAATGGAGAAATTTAAAGGTCTCTGAGGTGGTGAAAATGTGAGCCTTGGGCACTACAAAATCTGGCAGGCATCAGCTTTTACGGAGGTCGTGCTTCAAAGATTGAAATTTTGGTGTTGTGGATAAAGAGGAACAGTTAGTCACAACGATTCCAGGGAGACAAGTTGATGACTTTACTACTTGAAGGAGGACTCTCTTTGAGAGCTGAAAGCTTTCCCAGTTAAAAGCACAGACAGCAGGAGCAAGCATCAAAGTCCTCTGTACCTGTGTGTAGACAACAGAGTGATTGGCTGGATTCTGATGCACAGAAGATAATAAGTACATCCTTCATTTCTGTGTGGCCCAACAGCAACAGCAACTCCATTTGTAGAGCACCTTTAACACAGTCAAAGGCTGCAAGGTTTCCCATGGAATTAGGTTAAGCTACCTTCAGGAGCAGTGTTCCTTTCCACACATCTCTTATTGTACGCAAGCCGTAAATGAAGGACTGGTCAGGAGAACAGAGACAAGAGAAATCTCAGCTTCACCTTTTAAAGATGGCATCTACACGTCTGAGTTGCAGTCCAAGTGTACGGGGGCTTGATTGGGAGTCAAGCTTGACTACCCCAGTAAGGGACTAACAGCATGCCTCCGGGCTCAAATATTGTGGTCAAAATTGACAAGTAAAGATTTATTTCCTAAAACATCTCTCCTGCTCACATGCTCCCTACCACACCCACACACTCCCCAAGTTTCATCCACACCACACTATGATACTCAGCCCCTCATACCTTCTGTACTACATGTTTCCCAATTACCCGTTCATAGCCCTTTCTAGCCCCTGTAACAGTTTATGGTCTCAGTCATTTCCATGGTGCTTTATAGCCCCTATAGCGACTAATACCCCAGCAATTACTCTTTGCCCTTCCCTCTCCATGCTAACTCACGTAGTATCCACCAAGGGTAAACCTCAGGAAGCATAATGTCTGTCTCTTTTGATAATATCATTAATAAAAATAAGCTCTCCATAACAAAAAAATTCATACAGTAAAATTTCTTCAATTAATCCCTTATAAAAACAAACTTTCAGCTAAATGTTTAACCCCTTCTGTCAACAAATATTTCCATTTAAAAAGCTGTCAGAGCTGTCCATCAATAGGAAACCCATTGTGAATATAAAAGAGTCAGAAATCTGAGATGCAGCCCAAATTTAATAAGCATTTATGCTCATAGGCCTGTTGAAATGATTAGCACTGCTCTAACTCCACACTCTTTTTGGATAGTTCTTTGACAACCTTGCCAGGCCCAATAAGCTTATGCTCTTTATATGTATAAGCATGCTTTTTTGCAACCACGAAGGGTGCCTTACCTAGACCAAAGGTGCCTTGAGACTGGATCCAAAGGGTTAATGTATCTCTCCAAAAGGAGAAAAATATATAACATTTCTTGGCTCCCATGCCCCATCCATTCCAACCCATGAAACCTAATGCACTATGTGCATCTCCCATGGCCCTTCATTAATCTATGCCAAATTTATACATACTGCCGACCACCAGCCTTATTTTCCCTTCACTTACCAGCCCAACTTATTGAATATTCACAAGTATCATGCACGTAGGAGTAAAAAGATACAGTTCCATTACTTGAAGTTCTGTGTATTGCAGAATACACCTGATTGGGAAAAGCACTTTCGACCATAAGACCAGAAAACACAGGAGCAGAATTAGACCATTCGCCCCCTCTGCTCACCTGTCTGTCCTTTCGCTAGGATGTGTATCCTTGGACATGTAGTTCCCAGCTCTGATCCCCTTGCAGCCATGAGTCTGTGACACCAACAAATATCGTAACTGCCAATTTTAGTCTGCACTACAAGCTCATTTACCTTGTTTCCTATACTGTGTGTACTTAAGTACAACACCGTCAGTCTTAAGTTGACTGCACCCTTTTCAGAGTGGTGCCCTCCTCTTTTGTGCCTGGATTTAGATTCCTGACCCTATCCATACTCTCTGTCCCATTACTTGTTGGACACTTTAACAATCTCTGCTGAGCTTTCCCCCTTTAACATTTTCCATAATTTTGCATGCAACTGAACCTGCCTTCCCATTATTTAGTTTAAAGCCCTGTCCACAACCATAGTTATACAATTAGCCAGGACTCTGGTCCCAGTATGATTCACGTGGAGCCCACCGCATCAGAACAGCTTCCTCCTTCCCCCGTAATAGTGCCAATGTCCTGTGAATTCAAACCTGTTTCTCTCACATCAATTTTTTGAGCCAAGCATTTACCTCCTTAATCTTGTTGATTCTGTCACAATTTAGTTGTGGCTCAGGTAGGATTCTGGAGATTATTCCCATTTTGGCTCTTCTTTTTAATTTAGCCCTCATCTGCTCATATTCCCTCAGCAGAACTTCTTTCCCCTTTCTACCTATCATTGGTACCTACATAGCCCACAACAACTGGATTTTTCCCCTCCCACTATAAGTTCCTACGCAGCCCAGATGAAATATCCTGAACCCGGTCACCAGACAGGTATCACAGCCTTCGGGATCTCTATCCTGGCCACTGAGAACGTGTCTATTTCCCTGCCTATCCCTGATTACAACTACATTTCTCTCTTTTCTCCTCCCTCTTGAACGGCTCCCAGTACCATGGTGCTATGGTCAGCTTGCTCATCCTCCCTACAGCCCTCCCACACTCATTCACACAGGGAGCTAGAATCTCAAACCTGTTAGACAAGCTCAAGGGCTGAGGCTCCTTCAGCACTAACTCCTGGATCCTTCTTCCTGCCTCACTCATAGTCACACCCTCCTGCCCCTGACCACTTAATGAATTTGAGGTAGTTAATCTAAGGGATTCCTGAAGCTTCCTGAAACACAGAGTCCAGGTAACTCTTCCCCCTCCCTGATGTGTCACAGTGTTCAAAGTTCATGCTCCAGCACGTCAACTCTGAGCCAGAGTTCCTCAAGCAATTGCCACAGATGTGGTCACTATGAATCACAATGGGATCCACCAGCTCCCACATCATGCAGGTACAACACATCATCTGGCTCTGCTTCTCTATCTTATTGATTTAGTTCTTCATTCGATTTATAAAAAATAAATTATGGTCTTTTAGTTTAGCCTGTAAATACTTCCCATATTACCCTGAATCTGAAAGTAAGCTATACTAGATAGTCAAATTAGTAGCTATCACCAACCAATCAACTTATGGTTTACCAGTGATGTCACTCTGTTGTGCCAGACCTCTGATCCTGAGCTTCAATTTATCTTGTTTAAATAAAAACTTCCAAATTACGAGCCGATAAAGCAAAGAGCACTTCTTGCCCTCTGAACCAGTTTCCCACACTGCCTCCAAATTACCCAAACCATACATTCACTTGGGCTGTGTCTCACCCTGTATGTGATTCCTCCTTCCTGATCATGTGCTTTCAACAGGCCCTCTCTTAAATAGGGCCGAGCTCCAGCTTCAACAGTAATTAATACCTATTAAGGCCCTATTCAGGCTTCAGGTGATTAACTGGTAACTGTCCCTCAGTCTGTTGCATGGGCTTCTTTCATTTTTTAAAACACATTTTGACACTTAATAACAAATCTTGATGCTTCTTGAAAGGTCTTGACAGTTTGGGCAGTTTCAAGTGGTTTGTGCACGATTTTTTCCCACAATATTCCCCTCAATTGCAGAGGGCATCTTGACCCCTCGAAAAGGAGCCTTGATCCTGAACCCCCAAGGTGACCTGGGACCATATTCACAAGGATACCTCAGCTCTCCAAAAGCATACCCTAGCTGTCCAAATTGAAATGCACTGAGAACAAACCTGCTATTACCTGGTCTAATCTCCATTCTCAGGGTTCCAAACATCAGGGGCATCAACATCTAATTTTAGTGGAGGCAGCTAGATATCTGAATGGCCAGCTGACTCTGGGAACCGTGAATCCATGAACAAGGACATACCCACGATACTGTTCCTGCCCCATGAGAGTGAGAAATTCTGGGTTGAGGGTAGATCTTGGAATTCCAACTTCTTCCAATATCTCTGCCATAACAGAGATGCTCTCCATACAGGCAAAAATCAGAACTGAAGTATTCATACTTTGAAGGTGAATGGGCTGGCCAAGAAACCGCAAATAGTTGATATGGTCAGAAAATAAGGTGAACTCATATAATTAAGAGATTTTACAGGATGACCAGTAGCTATGAGTCCAGAAGATAGTCCTGTTCTCCAAACCATCATCCATCAGATGATTCTTCTCCTGATGGGACCATGAATTGTTGCCAAGTGACTACAACACCCTTGTTTGTGGATGAACACCCATAGTTTCTGTGGTTAGGTGTCACTCGAAAATGACTTGAGGCAAAATAAGAAGAGTTTGCATTTATGTTCTAAGCTTCACAACTTTTGAAGATGTCTTAAAGCACTAAGTATGTTATCAAAACCCACAGCAGCCAGGAATAATGAAACCTATCAGTGAATAAAACAGAGAATGACACAGCAAAAGTCAATAATTTATGTACAATGGTGTATACATAAAAAACTCTAAAATAAACTTGTATGGGATGTAAATTTCCCCATGTGAAATCCGCTTCCTGGGATTTCTTTACGCCTGGCTTTGAGGGATGAGGCTTTCGCAGTGGACAAGGATTAAAATGAGCTACACTTGCTCACAATGCTCGTCAGTACACAGGGCTCCTCGAAAGCATGGTGAGATTCTGTCCACAGGCCAATCGACAGACCTGCTGAAACCTCGCCAACTCCAGGCTTAAAAGTACTCCCTGGTACCTATCTTTATTAAAATCTTACTGTTTTCGGTTATTATCACAACTGGGGAAACAAAAAAATCTTTGTCCAAACTCGGATTTTTAATGCGAATTATAATTTGTTGCTATCATTTTACAACTTAACTTGGAAGAAATAGGTTACAGCAAAATAAATGTAGAGCTCAAAAGACCAAGAGGAGTTCTTTTAGAAAGTTAAATTGGCAACTATTACTCCAGAGAAAAAATACAAATTAAAGTCCAGACGGTTTTATTACATTGCCTAAAGAGATTTATTATTTTTAAATATTTGAATGCCCTTGCTTCAAAGTTAATGAAGAATTAATTTTACTCTATTTTCGTTTCTTCAGTATCAATCCTAAATAATTTAGGATTGATTTTGGCGAACACTTAAGAATGAGATTTATAGAATAGCCCACTCTCTTACAATGATGTTCATTTTGCTTAGTTACTCAGAGACAAGAAAGCTTAATTTTAACATTAATTAAAGGAAGCATAGGAAGGAATATTACCTGCTCAGCTTAGATACTTGAACTGTTACTATATGAGTGCTCTGTAGTGCCTGAAAAAAAGGTTCTGTAATGCAAAAGTCTGTTTCCAAAATAAAGGTTCTAAACATCAGGAGCAGAACTTAATGAGTTGCTGCTGGAGGGCTCTCCACCACACCAGATGTGTCAGAGCTTTTACAGATAAAGGCAAGTCCTGGGCTGCCCTGCTCACTGTAATGAAGGCCCGAGTGTCCAATTGTTGGCCACATTACGGCTGGTGCCTGAGACCAATGGAAGAAGGTCAGGCTGAGGGATGTGAAGATACATCCAGCAGATAAGTCTGCATGGGGCACAGGTGGGAAAGTGGAGCTTTGTTCCTCAATCATTGGCTCCCTTTCACAATTGGGGCATCCAGTTGTTGCCCCATTCCCCACAGCTGCCTTCCCAATATGATCCCCACCCAGGGATCTCCCCTCCTCTCGCATTGCGAGATCCTGAGACTTAGCTTTGTGGTAGGCTCCTGACACTTAGAAATTGAGGTGGTCTCAGCAGTGGGACTGCTGCCCATGACTGCACTGCTAGATTACAGAGATGCCAGTCATTCCTGAGTGAATGACTGAGTCCCAGCTCCAGCCAATTGAGATGTTTCCCACCGACCTATTTTGGTGGGTGGCTCAGGAACCCAGGCATTCATCACATAAACAGGACATCCAGAGTTCAAAAAAGCATCAACATCAATTCCAAAAACGTACCTGAATGAAAAATAACGTGTGGGCTAATCCTGTTTGCATCAGTCAATAAGCCCATTCGATGTTCAAAGCAAACATCAACACAAAGGTAAATTTCAAAATTCCCATGAGTAAATCTGGAAGCCTCAGAGTGAGCATAACATTCCCAGTGTTAGCCATGAATTACATGGATCCTTATGAATTAAGGGAAAGAAGTTGGCTTGTGGGGTTTCTCCCTTATGAAGAAACACAAAATATTTTACACCTTACTGATGCAATATCCTACTGTCACAATGCAGTATGAATGTCGATGCAAGACCACATCCACTTCCTCTCACTATGTACTGAAAACTTCTTTCAAATGTTTAAAAAGTCAACAGAACCATGTACCCCAATTTGTTATTTCCATTTTGCCATTTTATCTGAAAGTCAAGTCCTTGGAATATTTAGTTCCCAACCTCGATTTCCTTTCAACCACCCTTCAAATTTGCCCTAATCTGAGCCCTCCTTCCTCCTTACTGGATAGAAATTGATAATATCCTAATTATTGGCCTGCACCTTCTTCCCAGCTAGGTTAAGTGGATAAAAGTGAAGCACTGAGGTTGCTGGAGATCTGAAATAAAAACAGAAAGGGCAGGAGAATCTCAACAGGTTTGGCAGCGTATGTGGAATGAGAAACAGATTTCCCAGGGAGTGATAATCTCATGCAGGTTGCCACTCTGGCCCTTTGTTCTGAAGCTCAGATTCTGCTCAGGTCTCCCTCAGAAACACAAAGGCATACTTGCATCCTGCCAGTTGTTGCATGGTCTAAGGAAGGCAAACCAAACAGTCTTCGCCCCCTTCTACCATAGTCAGCCACCGTATTCTGACATTTACAGGCACCAATAGCCACTATAACAGCTGCTGTCGTAGTGAAAGGTCAGAAAGTGAGGTTAGGGTGCTTGATAGATTGTATGTAAGATGGAGAGGGAGTAGGGTGCGAGGTGGTAGGATGCCAGATGAGTAGGGTGTAGGGTGCTAGGTGGGTAGGGTCCCAGGTAAGCAATGTGCCAGTCCGGGCAAGGGTGGGGTGTCAGTGTTTGCAAGCTCACAAGTGCTTAGGTGAGATCAGGGTGGGCTGGAGAAGCCAGGTCTGGAGGGAAGTGGGAAGATGGGTGCAGGGAAGAGAGTGGAGGGAGAGATGGGGTGTTGGTGTCATCGAGTCCCAGGGTGCAATTCTCCGTTCCCTGGGGTATTTAAAGTGCTGGGGCAATGGGTGTCAGCTCCAGAGGGTGTCAGGTCGGGCTCCCGGAAGATGTAATGAGCCTTGGGATGGTGGTGAGGTATCTATGGGGTCACTTAAACAGTTACTCAGGATTTAGACTCATTCAAAAACTACTTAATGTCATTAAAACCATATGAACCCTCCAATTTCTATGGAGACTTTTAGATGCTCCCAAGCAAAAAGGATTCCCCAGTGGAAAATTCAATTTCCCTGCAATTCCTCTGAGCCTGCTATGTTGGGGATTCCTCAGCATCCTCATGTGCAGCTCCCATCTACACTGGAATAATGACTATCTGGGCAGTGTAAAATCTGTCCTAATATTTTGAGTCTAATATGACTCCTGGGTTCTGAAGGAGGGTTACTTGATCTGAAACATTAACCCTGATTTCTCTCCACAAACGCTGCCAGACCGGCTGAGGTATTCCAGCAATTTCTGTTTTTGCTTCTGATTTCCAACATCCGCAATTCTTTCTCTCTCCACAGCTGGTGCCAATCCTATGGAGTTTCTCCACCACTTCCTATGTCTTTTTCAAGCTAAAGAGACGTCTGCCACAACAGAACAGTTCCTTCCCCAAAATTGGTCCACATGGCGAACACATTGAATCCCTGCCTCCCACACCACTCCATCAGCCACACATTTAAATCTCTAATCTGTCTATTTGGACAATTTGCATATGGCTGAGATACTAATTCTGAGACTTTTATTTTACAGGTTGTCTTTTTAATTCCTAACTCCTCAAACTACCTCAGCAGAACCTCATTCCTAGTTCTCCCATGTGATCAGTTTTTATCTCTTCAACAACAAATGGATTCTGCATTTCCTCCTCATAGTCTTTCTCCAGCCATAAACTGATGTCCTTAACCTTGGCAGTGGGTAGGCAACATAACACACTATTCAAGGAACCAATTGAAAGAAAACCATCTATGTCCTTTTGACTGTTACATTTAATCAGGGAGGAAAATGTACTGATAAACACAAATGATAAAGTCATAATACGCATTAGGACATTTGGCTAGCTAGTTAAATATCACAGAATTGTTACAACATAGAATGATGCCATTCAGCCCATCATGTCTGCATCTGTGTTCCAATGGAGAACTTCACTTATTACCATTCACCAGCCACTCCCCATAATCCTGCATATTATTGCTTTTTAAATAAAAACCCAACTCCCCTATGAATACATCAATTGATCCTGCCTTTAACTTCATCCCAAGCAGTGCATTCCAGACCCTAAGTAGTTTCTGTGTCTAAAAGGTTTTCTCTATGTTTTGCTTCTAAGGGCATCATGGTTTGCGTTTGTGTTATTGTCACTTATTGCTTAGAACACATTCCAT
Organism: Ginglymostoma cirratum; assembly: GCA_024137785.1. Lineage (NCBI taxonomy): Eukaryota > Metazoa > Chordata > Chondrichthyes > Orectolobiformes > Ginglymostomatidae > Ginglymostoma > Ginglymostoma cirratum. Next base: position 11,739,205 of record JAHRHZ010000031.1, read on the forward strand.
TCGCACTGTGATCTTTGAAGTTAATGCGTTCAGAATTTGGGAGCATTATTCATTTTGTCTCTATCCTCATCCTGATGGCACAGAACAAAACAAATGGAAGGCATGGTGGCCTAGTGGTTATCATTGCTGCCTCATAGTGTCAGGGACTGGGTTCAACTCCACCCTTAAGCAACTGTCTGTGTGGGCTTCCTCTAGGTGCTCTGGTTCTTTCTACAGTCCAGAGATGTGCAGGTGAGGTGGACTGACCATGTGAAATTGCCCATAGTGTACAGGGATGTACAGGCTAAGTGGATTAGCTATGGGAAATGCAGGGATGCTCTTCAGACAGGCAGTGTGGATTGAAGGGGCCAAATGACCTGCTTCCACATTGTAGGGATTCTATGATTATACACTAATACACTGCACCAATTAGTTGCTTAACATTACGTTCCTCAACATTTTTATGCTATTGTAATTTTGAGATGCAGATCCAGTATCGTTAGTTTATTTCAGGAGCGGAAGAAAGGAAAGATTTAAAGACCAGAATAAGTAGGATAGGCCAAGGTGCGGTTGTTTTCACTGTTGCAATAAACAATTAATGAAGTGACACGGTGAACTGCAATTTCTGATTGAGATTATGATCACATAAAGCTATTTTAGCCAGTCTTGAAGTTCCAAGTTCTGATGCAAAATTGGGAATATCAGCCATTAGATGTTCCCAACAAGTTTAGTGGCAAAATTATAATATAAGTCAATATGGCCTCTCTGCCTAAATCATGTTTGCGTTCCTTAATTCTATAATTTATCTTAGCGCAGTGTAATGCAATGGCTCTCAGCATTAATAATAGATGAAGAAAGAATGAGCCAGCAGGAATAAATAACATGAGCACTCAATAGAACATAACTGCAGTTTATATGTTCTACCTATCCTTTAAATAATCAAAATCTATTGGTGTTTTGGCTGATTTGGTCCATCAGCAAAGGTCAACCAGGGAACGAAACAGCATAAGTTGTTGACATAAGGCTACAATGAATCATGTAGCAGTTTTAGTACTGAAGATGCAATCAGTGATTCAGAACAAATTAAAGCACGTTATGAGGCGAGACTGAAGTTCAAGGATTTCTAATCTACCACAGTACCCATTTAATCACTCATTCCAGCTACAGATTTCCTCAGTGCAATTGCACATTTAGGTCTCAAATGTATTAACTGATCAGAAATGTCTTCCAATAATTTTATTTTCCTTACGAATGATTGCAATTCATTAATCTCCTCAATTGCACACTAATTCAAGCTGACTGTTAAATTACTAAGATGAACCTGTGCTGCGAGCAGATGCAAGGAACAGAAATATAATTGAGCCTCAGGCGGTGTGTAAACCTTCCCTCATAACAGCATAAGAAATGGAAGCAGTAATAGGCCTTTTCCATCCTCAGGTCTCCTCTGGCATCCAATAAGAACATGGTTGGTCTGATTGTGGTCTCAACTCCACTTTCCTGCCTGACCCACGACTTGCTTTTTTAATTCATTTATGGGATTTGGGTATTGCTGGCTGGGCTAGCATTTAATTGCCCATCCCTAATGGCCCTCGAGAAAATGGTGGCGAGTTACCTTCTTGAACTGTTGCAGTTTGTTTGCTGCACGCAGACCCACAGTGCTTTTAGGGAATGAGTTCCAAGATTTTGACCCAACCCCAGCGAAAGGACAGCGATATCGTTCCAAGTCGGGATGGTTTTGCGGCTTAGAATTAGAATTATTGCCACATGGATTCAAGTACAGGAATACAGGAGTAAAGTGAAAAGTGTGCAAAGTCACTATCTCTGGCAACAGCCTGGTTACACACTTGATTACAAAACCGGAATAAACAAACCCAGCAGAAATAAAGGAAACAAAGCCAAAAGGAGTGAGAAACACCCAGAATTTAAGTATTATCTCCAAGCCACACATCTGGAGCCTCAGGAGGAGCTGAGTGCTTGTTACTGCTGCCATAGATTCTGTAACGACCGGTGCCCCAAATGGGTCCTGGAACATGCTTGGGCACCAGAAGAGTTTGAAGGAAAGGGAAACAAAAGGCAAAAGCAAAAGGAACGAAAGGGAGAAAGGAACAAAAGGAGGAGGAAAGGAAGGAAAGGAAAGAAGGACAGATGAGACAAACATGTTTAGGAGCTTGAACGCAGTGCTGCTACTCCACCACCACCTTCAAACTTTCAGGTTGTAGTGTTCCCATGGATCTAGAGCTGGTCCTTCTAGGTGGTAGAAATCATAAGAGTAGAAGATCAAAATCTGACTAACTGAAACTTGAATCTATTCAATGACCCAGCTTCCTTTGATCTCTGAAAACTGAACAACTGAGAGAAAAAGAAAATCTCCTCAGCTCCATTTTAAATGGGAAACTTCTTATTTTAAAACTGTGCTGCCTACTTCAAAAGTGCACAACGTGGGGAAACATCCTGTTGGCATCTACCATGTCACATCCAATCAGAAATCTATGTTCAATAAGATTATCCTTCAATTTTCTAAATTCCAGTAAACATAGGCATAAACTGACATTCCTCATAAAACAACACCTCCATCCTGGAATCAACCTACTGAACCTTTTGTTATTTGTTTCCAATGCAAGCATATCCATCTGACAGAAGGAGACTAACTCTGTACATAATAGTTTTGGCGTAAGGTTTCACTAACTTTTATATACCATTCCCCTTGAAATAAAAGCCAAGTTTCCATTTGCCTTCCTAATTACATCTGCCACTGAAGGTTAGTCTGTTAACAACATATCGGGGAGGCAATGGCCTAGTGGTATTATCACCGGACTGTTAATCCAGAGACCCAGATAATGTTCTAGGGATAACAAGGTGTAGAGCTGGATGAACACAGCAGGCCAAGCAGCATCAGAGGAGCAGGAAAGCTGACGTTTCGGGTATAGACCCTTCTTCAGAAAAAAAAATCAACAGGTTGATTCCAAGATGAAGGTGTTGTTCTGGGGACCCAGGTTTGAATCCCAGCAAGGCAGATGGTGGAATTTGAATTCAATAAAAAGAAATCCGGAATTAAGAGTCTGATGATGACCTTGAACCCATTGTCGATTGTCAGGAAAAACCCATCTGGTTCACTAATGTCCTTTAGGGAAGGAAACGCCATTCTTACCTGGTCTGGCCTACCTGTGATTCTGGACCTACAGGAATGTGGTTGACTCTAAACTGCCCTCTGGGCAATTAGGGATGGGCAATAAATGCTGCCTGGTCAATGACGCCCTCATCCCATGAGTGCATTAAAAAAATGTCAAACCCTTATAGACAGATTATTTGAATACTGAGTTTTATTGAAGAGTATGGTCTGCAAAACCATCTGATCAGTTTCTGGTAATGAGGCATCTTTAGTTTTTGCAAGTTTTTGAAAGATCTGTTAATATGGGAAGATAGGATGATATTACTTTTTCTTAAGTATGTTGTGGTTTGTATTATTTGAAATGCCATTGATTATTTTACATTGGTGTGGACTGTCTTTGCTGCTCTCCTAGAATTTGTCACAGCTTTCAAAGTGTGAGCTGAGTTTTCAGAGCTGGTTGTTGGACGTGGAATGGCCTGAAGCCTCCTTTGTTTGATAGAGCTTTGAATAAAGTAATTTCTTTTACTAAGTTTTATAGTTAAGGAGTATCAACCAGGCACGTCAAAGTGAAAAGTAAGACACACATAATTGTAATGATATTGAGTTAACCAAGAATGACAAAGGTACAGGGTGCCCTCTTCAGTTGTTTAAAATAGAATTCATTCATTCAGAGATGTGGGCATGGCTGGCTGGGTCAGCATTTATTACCTAACCTTAATTACACTTTAGAAGGTGGTGGTGAGCTGCTTTCTTGAACTACAGCATCCAGTTTGGTGTAGGTAGACCAGCAGTGCTGTTCAGGATAGAGTTCCAGGATTTTGATCCGGTGAAGGTGAATGAAGAGCAAAATATTTCCAGGTCAATATGGTGAGTGATTTGGAGAGAAAGTGGTGTTCCAATGTATGTGCTGGATATTAGTGGTCATGAATTCAGAAGGTGGTTTTAACTACATGCTGCATTACTACAGACTAACATTTTGTGAATCCTTTCTATTGTAGAATTCTATAGTTTCTCTCCATTTAAATAATATTCTTGACATTCTGTTCTAACTTTCTAAGTAGAAAACTTATAGTTTCACACATAGTTCTCCATCTGCCAAATTTCTGCTTGTCTTATTCTTTGCAGATTCTTTGTGCCATTTCCACTTGTTTTGTACTTACTTTTGCGTCATCAGTAAATTTAGCTACCATACGAGGCAGTCAAACAGGAGTCTGGAAAAACACACCAGGCCAGGCAGCATCTGGAGGAAAGGAGCAGTCAACAGTTTGGGTATTACCCTTCTTCAGGACTGTATGTAGGGGTAGGGGGAACTGCAGATAAAGTGGGGAGGGGAAGGGGTGGATGCAGAATGGTGGTGATAGGTGGACACTGGTGGTCGGCACGACGTGGTTGGTTGATGGGAGGGATGAATCCAGTTGGTGGCTGGAAGGGAGGGTCAGGAGGTGAAGTGGAAGTGCGGTGGCGGAGGGGGGGTGGTTGTGTGGAGAGGCTGGGGAGAAGAGCTGGAAGTAGAGAAGTGGGGTGGGTGGGAAGGTTATTCAAAATTGGAGAACTCAATGTTGAGTCATCCGGGCTGTAGAGTACCCAGACCGAAGATAAGGTGTTGTTCTTCAAATGTGCATTTTGACTCTCTGCGACACTGGTGGAGGCCGAGGACAGACGTGTTGGAGGAGGAGTGGGGCGGGGAGTTAAAATGGGCAGTGACCGGGAGGTCAGGTTGGCTGTTACGGGCCAGGCGGAGATGGTCAGCAAAATGGTCACCTAGTCTACATTTGGTCTCACCAATGTAGAGAAGACCACATCGGGAGCACCGGATGCAATAGACTAGGTTGGAAGAGATGCAAGTGAAGCTCTGTCTCACTTGGAAGGACTGTTTAGGGTCCTGGATGGAGGTGAGGGAGGTGGTATATGAACAGGTGTTGCATATTTTACAGTAATATGGGAAGGTACCGGTGGGTTGGATTGGTTGGTGGGGAGTGTGACCTGAACTAAGGAGTGGCTAAGGGAATGGTCCTTGCGGAAGGCAGAGAGGGGTGGGGAATGGAAATGTTCCAGGTGGTGGGGTCTAATTGGAATTGGTGGAAGTGTTTGAGGATGATATGTTGGATGCAGTGGGGTGGAAAGTGGGGACAAAGGGGGGACCAATCTTTATTATATTTGGAGGGAGTTGGTGGTTAAGAGCTGTGGAGTGGGGAATGGAGGAGGGGCAGTGGAGGGCTGTTTGGATGACAGAAGGGGAAAAAGAGTGTTGTTTGAAAAAGGCAGACAACCAGGATGCTTGGTAGTGGAACATCTCCTCGTCAGAGCAGATGCGACGGAGATGGAGGAATTAGGAAAATGGGATGGAGTTTTTGCAGGATTTGGAGTAGGAGGAGGTGTAGTCTGGGTAGCTATGGGAGTCTGTGGGTTTATGGTAAATATCAGTCTGTAAACCGTCGCCAGAAATGGAAATAGAGAGATCAAGAAAGGAGAGGCAGGTGTCTAGATAGATTGAGTGAATTTGAGAGCAGGGTGGAAGCTGTTAGTGAAGTCGATGAACTGCTCCAGTTCAGCCTGGGTGCAGGATGCAGCACTGATACAGTTACCGATGTAACAGTGGAAAAGTTGAGGAACGTTACTGGTGTACATACTGAAGAGGGACTGTTTGACAGAACCAACAAACAGGCAGGCGTAGCTGGGGCCCATGTGAGTGCCCATGGCCATCCCCTGGATTTGGAGAAAGTGGGAAGAATTGAAGGAAAAGTTATTGAGGGTGAGGACTAGTTCAGCGAAGTGGAGGAGGGTATTGGTGGGGTGGTGGGGGGGAACTGGATGGGTCTGTTGGATAGCAAAAAGCTGAGGGCCTGTAGGCCGTCCTTGTGGGGTGTGGATGTGTACAGGGACTGAACATCCATAGTAAAGAAGAAGCATTTTGAATCCCCAGCACTGATCTCCACTGTTGGCCAATCTGAAAATGACTCATTTATCCTGCCATAGTAGGAACTGCAGATGCTGGAGAATCTGACTTCACCTGCACATCTGCTCATGAGGTATACTGCATCCGCTGTTCCCGTTGTGGCCTCCTTTACGTCGGGGAAAACCAAGCGGAGGCTTGGGGGCCGCTTTGCAAAACACCTACGCTCGGTTCGTGCTAAACAACTGCACCTCCCAGTCGCGAGCCACTTCAACTCCCCCTCCCATTCCTCAGACGACATGTCTATCCTGGGCCTCCTGCAGTGCCACAACGATGCCACCCGAAGGTTGCAGGAACAGCAACTCATATTCCGCTTGGGAACCCTGCAGCCCAATGGTATCAATGTGGACTTCACAAGCTTCAAAATCTCCCCTCCCCCAACCGCATCCCAAAACCAGCCCAGCTTGTCCCCGCCCCCTTGACCTGTCCGTCCTCCCTGGACTGACCTAACTCCTCCCTAACTCCCCATCTACACTCACCTTTACTGGCTCCATCCCTGCCTCTTTGACCTGTCTATCTCCTCTCCACCTATCTTCTCCTCTATCCATCCTCTTTCCACCTCCCCCTCTCTCCCTATTTATTTCAGAAGCCCCTTCCCCTCCCCCATTTCCGAAGAAGGGTCTACGCCCGAAACGTCAGCCTTCCTACTCCTCTGATGCTGCTTGGCCTGCTGTGTTCATCCAGCTCTACACCTTATTATCTCATTTATCCTGTCTCTCTTTGTTTCATGTTAGTTATCCAATTTTCTACCCTTTGAGATATACTCTACTTCACTGCCTTTTGAGGCAGTGTTCCAAGTCGATCAATTCTTTAAGAGAAAAATACCTACCCATCTCCAGCCTACAAGATCACCCTTTAATTTCAAAACAGTATCTCCTAGTTCTGAACTCTCCCACAAGAGTAAACATCAATTTCATGTCCATCTTGTCAAAACCATTCAGGATCTTACCCACTTCAATCAAATCACCCCTCACTCTCTAACTCCAGTAGAAACAAGTCCAGCGCGTCAATCTTTCCTCACAAAATAACCCACCCATTGCAAATAGCAATCTAATAAACTTCCTCTATCACATTTACATCCTTCATTACATAAAGAGACCAAAAGTACACACAGTATTCAAGGTGTCGTCTCACAAATGCCTTGGATAACTAAGTATAATACTGCATACTGGTACCATCACTAAGGCTGCCCATTTCATCTGTTACGAAAACCCTCATGCATGCCTTTATTAACTCAATTTTAATGCATTCCTAATGCACGTTTGCCTCCAACATTCTACGTTGGAATTTAGAAAAGAGTGAGGCGACCTTATTGAAACATACAAGATTCACAGAAGGCTTGAAAAGGGAAGTACAAAGAGATTGTTTTCCTTTTGGGACAGTCCAGAAGCAGACAGCATAATCTCAGAATACAGGTAGCTCTGCTATAATGTGTGTTTCACTAATGCGAATTGGCTGTAACGTGATTGATAAATAGTGAACGTTGTTAGGATAACACAAATTTTCTGCTGTACAGATACAGTGATTTCCCTATAACCCAATTTTCTACGGCGATTTTCTGTAGCGTGATTTTCTATAGTGCATGGTCATGCAAGCACACAACTATCATGTTTTCACAGAACTACCTGTAAACAATCATCTCATTCAGCTCATAGATAAGGAGGAATTTCTACTCTCAGACTGGCATGAATTTGTGGGATTCTTTACCACAGTTGAGGATTATCAGATGAGTCATGATCTCATTGAACGGTGCAGCAGACACAGTGGGCAAAAATGGTTCATTTCTGCTCGTACATCTCATGCTCTTTTCCCATTAAAAGCTCCTTAAATCCCAACTTTCTTTTTGGATAAATTGCCATTCATTTGCCTTAAATCTACTTTTGTGGCTCAGTCTCCGATTTTGCTTAGCACATTCCTGTGAAGTGTCTTTGGACATTTCACTCCTTTAAAGGTGCTACGTAAAAACAAGATGTTGCTTTGTCACACTATGTTGTATGTCTTGTTTAATAAAACTACAATCAGCCACAACACTCTTTTTCCTATGTCACACCACTAAAGACCCTCAATCATACAACATCCAATGTTTGATAGTAGCTAAAATAGACTGACACAATCTTTAAGCTATTTATTATTTTGGACTGAATTAATGTCACCGTCTTAAACTAATTTGTAAACCCCTCTCCAATGTATTGGTTTGAATTGCTTTAGGGATCATATTTGATCGTGATTTATGAACACAACCTTTGGCACCAGAGACAGTTTCATGACTTTTGCCTGCCTGCATTAATCAAAAATGATGATTTTAGAACTTGTGTTGGCATGGAAAATTTTCAAAGAAAACAGTGGTTACTGAAACTAGGTCCAGTTCTCTCTGTTTTTGATACATGAGAATAAAGCATATCTGAGTGAACAGTGGAACTATTCAATACAGACTTCATTAATATTGATTCAGGCATTATTCAAGAGGAAAGTAAAGCTATAATTTACTTACATGATACAGGGTGATGGTGTTGTTTTCTGGCAGAGGTGTACTCAGAGAATCCTGTCGAACAGCATCTAGGTGTACTGGTGTTGGCAGAGCATAATGGCTGATGGGATGGTTGGGACTGCCTAATTTGTCACTTTTCTTTCTGGATCGCTTGCCAGTGTCTCTTTTAGATAAATACTCCTCTTGAATGATAGGGATCTTATCGTCGCTCATGTATCTCATCAGTGAGCTTTCTATGTTTAAAAGAATAAGTGCATAATAAGAAGCCTTGTAATGAGCAATAAATTTGTCCATTAAGGTGACTTTTTTCACATATAGAATGACAGTACCAAATAATTATTCTGCTAATGACTGCTTTGTCAACAGGAAACCACAAACATTTCACCGGAGGAGAAATACGTTTGACAATGTTGATGGATTCACTGGGAAGATCAAAAACACAAAATGCATCCCAGGAATCATAGAAAACCAAGTGGAAAAAAGGGAGGGTATGAAAACAATCACCATTGTCCGAAAAAAAACGGTGAAGGAAATACCAATTGCAAACTAACCAACTCAGGTGAAAAAGTCGACTGGACCTTCTACCTTAGTTCTGAGAGTTATAAAAGAAATGGCTGCAGAAATAGTGGATGCAAATCTTCAAACCTTCCAAAATCCCTTTGATGATGGAAAGCTCCCAGCTATTTGCAACACCACAAACATAACACTTTTACTCATGAAGGGAGGTAAAAAGCAAAAACCTATAGGCCAGCCAACCTAATATCTATTACTGGATCATCCTAGAATCTGTTCTTAAAGAGGTAATAGCAGGATATTAAAACAAAACATAACACATTCAGGCAGAGTCAACATGGTCTTGTGAAAGGTAAATAGTGTTTGTCAAATTTATTCAAGTTCATTGGGGATATAACAAGCAGGGTGGACAAGGAAGAATTAGCAGTTGCATTATTTGGACTTTCCAAGGGTATTTAATAAAGTATCACATGAAAGGCTACACAAGATAAGAGGTTATGGTGTTGGGGATGAGACAGGAGTCTGGAGAGAAGACTAGACAACTAACAGGAAAAAGAGATTTGGGAAAAAATAGGTAATTTTCAGGATATTAAACCGTAATAAATGGAGTATCACAGGGATCAGTGCTGGGGCCTTAACTACTTACAATCTACATTTATGATTCGATGAAGGGACCAAATATTGTAACCAAATTTGCTGACGAGACAAAGCTGTGGCAAGCTGTGAGGAGGATACGAAGAGTCTGCAAAGGGATATAGATACATTAAGTAAATGGGAAATTTTTTGGCAAGTGGACTATAAGGTAGGAAGACATGAGGTCAATTTTTGCGGGAATAACAGAAAAGCATAACATTATTTAATGGAGAGAGATGACAGAATGCTGTAGTAGAGAGGGATCTGAGTGACCTTGTGCATGAATCATGAAAAATAGTATGCAGGTACAGCAAGTCACTTGGAAGGCAAATGGGATGTTGTCTTTTAATTTAAGGGGTTATATACAAACATATAAATCAGAACAGTAGTAGACCCATTCAGCCCCTTGAATCTGCTCCCCCATTCAATAAGATCTTGGCTGATCTGTCTGTAACCTCAAATCCACATTCTTGCCTACTCCTTTTAACCTTTCAACATCTTGCTTAACATCTACTTCTCCCTTAAAAATATTTGAGGACTCTGCTTCTACCACTGTTTCAGTGAGGTAGCTCCAAAGATATTCATATCCCTACGTAAATCAGAGCTCTGCAATGTCTCACCATTTAGATAATAAACTTTTTAATTTTTTATGCCAAAATGGATAACTCCTCATTTTTCTATATTACACTCCATTTGCACAACAATGCAGTCTCACTTAGTCTATCTGTATATTATGGAAATTATGTTCTTGAGTCCTGTTCACAACTGACTTTCCAACCTATCTTTGGATCATCACAAATTTGGCAACTATCCCTTCCGCCCCAGTACTGCAGTCATTTATACAGTAAACAGTATAAATCTCAGCACTGATCCCCGTGGAACACGACTCACTACATCTTACAAAACCGAAAAGACCCATTTACAATTACCTCCTGCTTCCTGTTCGTCAGCCAATTGCCTAACTATGCTAATCGGCAACCTTTTCCACCATGAGCTTCTTTTCTTTGATGGGGTACCTTATCAAATTTCTTCTGGAAATCTATGTAAAGTTATGCCCCTGGAACTGCTTTATCTCTAACACGTGTTACCTCCTCAAAGAACGCCACTGAATTGGTCAAACATGAATTCACTTTCATCAAACCATGTTGACCCTGTCTGATTATCTTGAATATATCTAAATGATTTGTTATAACTTCTTTAACAGTAATCTGTACATGTTCCCTAATGACAGATATTAAGTTAATGGGCCTGTACAGTTTCCTGCCTTCTGTCTCCCTCTGTTTTTAAATAAAGCAGTCACTTTTGCTATCTTCCAACCTAATGGGATCATCCCCGAATCTAGGGAATTTTGGGAAATTAAAATTGATGCATCAACTATCTCACTGACCACTTCTTTTAAGAGTTTCGGACGAAGCCCATCAGGACCTGGCATTTGTCAGTTCACAGCTCCAACAATTTACACAGCACTATTCCCTAGTAATTATGATTTTCCAGACTTCCATCAATCTTCCCTTTCATTTCCTGGTTTATCACTGTTTTGGGGGGTGTTACTTATATGCTGTATACAGAAGACTGCTGCAAAGTATCTCAACTATTCATATGCCATTTCCTTATTTTCCATTATTAGTTCTCCAGTCTCATTTTCCACAGGTTCAACTGGGGCATTGTTTCAATAAAAGATTCTCCAATTTCAGAAGGAGAAAAGGAGAATTAATTTTTCTCTAAGAGGGTTGATAATGTTTTTGATTAAAAAAAATGCAGAGTTTCTTTACTGCTGTTGGCAAAAATATGGTTTTTGCACAAGATTTGCAGCTTCCCTTCAGTGGTTAGCAGAGTTAAATCTTCGTATGTTTGCCAAACATTTTCCAGGCAGTTACCTAGAAATGCAATAGGAAGAGGAGATGATGATATTAATAATTCCACCCAAGATGCATGTTTACATGAGTGCTACTCAGCTAGAGTTTCAGTGTGCCAAAACCAGACTGCAGCCCCTGCAGTCTTGGCTTCTTTGACTTGGAAAGAATTGATACACCAGATTTTGTCTAGCTTTCTCTGCTTGGAGCACTGAATGCAAAAGGGAAAGGTTTCTTGCAAGTTAGTTACTGCATCTGTGTTGTTTTAGTCAGGAGAAACTCAAAACTATTGGCACTCAAAAGACTGCAGAAAATCACATATTAGGTAATGGAATTTTTCACAAAAGCTCTTGCCAGGTGGAAAAGGAGTTTATTTCAACCAGTGACACCACTTCCAAACGCTATACATTTGAGTGAATTTTTTTCCCATTATTACATTCCACTGGGCAGCTCTCCTATCGACAGTCCTGTATAGTTGCTAGGCAGAGGTTTAAACCACCTCCAAAAGAGAAGGAAGAGTGAAGCAAAGTGTACTGATTGCAACCAGGAAGATCTTATTGACTACGAGATCCTTGATTGGGGTTATCAAAGTGGGCCAATCAGGGAGCCCTGGGTGATAGTTATCAACAGGAAATTCAGAACCTCCTCACCTCAGTGACTGACCCTGAGCTGCCTGGCCACAGCCAGTGTAAATGAGCACATGTAAATAAAGGGTGACTTGATGACAGGCTACCAGGCTCTGTGCAATTATTTCACAGAGATAATATAAATAAGCTATTGTACAATTACTTTAAATTACTGATTATAGCAGACAGGACAGATGTTTTCAAATATTCATTACTCGTAAGGTTAACACTGTTGAGTTTTTTTTTGGGTCAACTTGCTCTATTTTGTCAAGGATAAAGATAAATGTACTCCAGAATCATCTGTATACTTTCTAGATTTTAGAGTAATGTCAGCAAGCTCTGAATTACTGGAGCTTGAAAGACACCAGGGTATGACTCTTCTTTTGCTGTCTCATCCAGGAACACATGGATAAAACAAGATAATAATGGGAATGAGATTCACTGGCATCCCTCTGCCCCAAAACAGATTTCTCCAAATTGCTAGCCAGCAGATGTTCTATCCCAATAACTGCACGAAAGCTACGACACTTTTTCTATATTATTCCACGATGTGGGTATCACTGACAATACAGCATTTACTACCCATTCTGGGTTGCCCTTAAACAGATGGTGGTGAACTACCATCTTGAACCACTGCTATTCATGTGGCGTACATACAGCCACAGGGCTTTAAGGAAGGGAGTTTCAGGATTTTGTCCCATGGCAATGAAGTAATGGTGATACTGCTACAAGTCAGGATGGTGTGTGGTTTGAAATTATATTTCCAGCTTTCAGTGCTCCCATCCATCTGCTGACATCCTTCTCAGGGAGAGAGGAGGGTGTTGTCAAAGGACCATTGGAGAATTGCTATAGTCCATCTTGTAAATGATACACACTGCTGACACAGTGTATTGGAAATAAAGGGATTGAATGATGAATGTGATGGATGACAAAGAAGTGGATGGTGTAAAGCTTCTTGTATTGTTAGAACTGTACCCATCCAAGTTAATTGAAGAGTGCTTCATCACACTCCCGACTCATATCTTGGAGATAGCGCTTAGGTATTGTGAAGTTAGGAGAGTTACTCACCAAACTTGTCAGCCCTAGCCTGACTGTTACCTAGGTCTTGCTTCATGTGGCCATCAACTGTTTCTTTTGCTGAAGAGTTGCAAACGCTGGTGAGCACTGTGTAATCATCACCAAACATCCTCATTTCTGACCTTATGATGGAGATGAAGTCATTGACGAAGCAGCTGAAGATAGTTGGGCCGAGAACACTACCCTGAGAAACTCCTGCAGTGATATCTTTGGACTGAAATGACTGACTTCTAACATCTACAACCATCTTCCTTTGCGCTAGGTGTGACTCTCATTGATGCAGATTTTCCTTTATTTTCATGGACTCCAGTTTTATTAGGACTCCTTAATGCCATACTTGGTCAACTGCAGCCTTGATGGCTCTCGCCTCACCTCTGGAGTACAGCTCTTCTGTCCATGTTTTAACCAAGGTCAGACGTTGCATCACCCTGACAGAACCCAAAGTGCTGGTGATCAGGTTCTTGCTGATGAAGTGTCACTTTTATAGCAGTGTTGATGACGCCTTTCACAATGCTGCTAATGATTGAAAGTGGACCATTAAGAAGGAGAGGGATCTGGGTGTACAGGTAAACAGGATGCTGAAAGTGGCAACGCAGCAGAAGGTAGTCAACAAGGCATACAGCATGCTTGCCTTCATCAGCCAGAGCACTGAGTTTAAAAATTGCCAGGTAATGTTGCAGCTTTATAGAACCTTAGTTAGGCAGTAATTGGAATATTGTGTTCAATTCTGGTCGCCACACTACCAGAAGGATGTGGTGGCTTTGCAGAGGGTACAGAAAAAGATTTACCAGGATGTTGCCTCGTCTGGAGAGCATTAGCTATGAGGTGAGGTTGGAGAAACTTGGGTTGTTCTCACTGGAACGATGGAGGTTGAGGGGTGACCTGATAGTGGTCTACAAGATTATGAAAGGCATGGACACAGTGGACAGTGAGAAGCTTTTTCCCAGGGTGGAAGAGTCAGTTACTAGGGGGCATGGGATTAAGGTGCGAGGGGCAATGTTTAAAGGTGATGTAGGAGGCAAGTTTTTTACATGGAGGGTGGTGGGTGCCTGGAACTCGCTCCCAGAGGTAGTGGAAGCAGATACGATAGTGACTTTTAAAGGGCGTCTTGACAAATATATGAATAGGATGGGAATAGAGGGACATGGTCCCCAGAAAGGTAGGGGGTTTTAGTTGTGATAGGCAGCATGTTGGTGCAGGCTTGGATGGCCGAAGGGCCTGTTCCTGTACAGTAATTTTCTTTGTTTGTTGTTCTATCAACAAAATCCAGAAACTAGGTCCTTAAATACAAGAGATCAAGGAGTTTTGTACAAAGCTTTTGGGAGAGAAAAAGACGATTACAGCAGTTATGTGAGGAAACACAGGATAGATACAGATGCGGCAGGCCATGTCGCTGTTCATCACACATAATCAACTTTCATCTTCAAATAATCTAATGGCTCCATGAACTGAGTCAAGCTGGGGGAAAGCTAGAATTCTAAATTGAATATGCATATAGAGTGGGCTTTGGGGGGGGAAATGAATAAATAATAAGAATAGGGTTTTGCTGACCCGGAGTCAATCACTTCTGTCGAGTAAGAAACACAGTCATCAACCAAAATGAAACCTAGATTTCAGGGGTTATATAGAACATAGAACAGTACAGCACAGTACAGGGTCTTCGGCCCACAATGTTGTGCCGAACTTTTACCCTAAACCTAAGGTCTATCTAACCTCCACTGCTACCTTATACTATCATCCATATGCTCATCTAATAGCCACTTAAATGCCCCTAATGAGGCCGACTCTACTACCCTCTCCGGCAATGCACTCCACACTCCTACCACTCTCTGAGTAAAGAACCTACCCCTGACGTCTCCCCTTTATCTACCTCCACTCACCTTAAAACAATGTCCCTTCATAATGGCTACCTCCACCCTTGGAAAAAGTCTCTGGCTGTCTACTCTATCTATACCTCTGAACATTTTGTACATCTCTATCAAGTCACCTCACATCCTTCGTCATTCTAAAGAGAAAAGCCCTAGCTGTCTCAACCTTTCCTCGTAAGACCTTCCCTCCACTCCAGGTAACATCCTGGTAAATCTCCTCTGCATCTTTCCCAACACTTCCTGTAATGAGGCGACCAGAACTGGACTCAATACTCTAGATGTGGCCAAACCAGGGTTTTGTATAACTGGAGCATAACTTCACAGCTCTTGAACTCAATCTCTCTATTAATGAAAGCTAACACACCATACGCCTTCTTAACAACTCTATCCACCTGGGTGGCAGTTTTCAGGGAACTGTGGACATGAACCCCAAGATCCCTCTGCTCCTCCACACTGCCAAGAATCTTTCCATTAACCCTGTATTCTGCTTTCAAGTTTGTCCTTCCAAAATGAATCACCTCACACTTTTCAGGGTTAAACTCTATCTGCCACTTCTCAGCCCAGCTCTGCATCCTATCAATGTGCCTTTGTAACCTAGAACAACCCTCCGCACCATCCACAACTCGACCCACCTCCGTATTGTCCGCGAAATTACTAATTCACCCTTCCACTCCTTCATCCAAATCATTTCCAAAAATCACAAATAGAAAAGTACCCAGAACAGATCCTTGTGATACACCACTCGTAACTGAGCACCATGTTGAATATTTTCCATCCACTACCACACTTTGTCTTCTAAGGGTCAGCCAATTCTGAATCCAATCTGCCACATTTCCCCCTATCCCATGCCTCCTTACTTTCTGCATGAGCCTACCATGGGGAACCTTATCAAATGCCTTACTTAAATCCATGTATACCACATCCACTGCTCTAGCTTCATTGACGTGTTTGGTCACATCTTCAAAGAAATCAGTAAGGTTTGCGAGGCATGATCTACCCCTCACAAATCCATGCTGACTCCCACAAATCAAACGGTGCCTATCCAAGTGATCATAAACCCTATCTCTTCGAGCCCTTTCCAATAATTTGCCAACCACTGAGGTAAGACTAACTGGCCTGTAATTTCCTGGGTTATCCCTATTCCCTTTTTTGAACAAGGGAACGACGTTTGCCATTCTCCAATCTTCCAGCACTATATCCATGGACAGTGAGGATGAAAAGTTCATCGCCAAAAGCCCTGCAACCTCTTCCCTCGCTTCCCTTAGAATCCTTGGATAAATCCCATCAGGCCCGGGGGACGTATCTATCTTCAAGTTCCTCAAAATTCCTAGTACATCTTCCTTACTAACATCAGTTCGGAGGAAGGGTCACCGGACCCGAAACGTTAACTCTGTTTTCTCCTCTACAGATGCTGCCAGACCTGCTGAGCTTTTCCAGCAACTTTGTTTTTGTAAGGATACACTATTTTCACTGGTTGGGAATTCTAGAATTAGATGGGTATATTCTGAGAATTATGGCCAGACCATTCAGAAGAGACGTTAGGAAACGTTTCTATACACAACGGGTGGTAGAGCTTTGAAACTCTCTTCCACAAAATGGCAGTGGATGCTCAATCAGTTGTCAGTTTTAAATCTGAAATAGAAAAGATTTTGCCTAGCAGAAATATTAAGGGATACGGGGCAAAGGCAGGTCTATGGAGTTAGGCCACAGATCAGCCATGATCTCACAGAATGGTGGAACAGGCTTCAGGGGGATGAATGGCCTACTCCTGTGTTTATTAAATTCTACAATGCAAGAAAAAATTGAAAAACAGGGAGTTCAGCTACCGAGAAAGATAAATTAATGCTGGCTTTATATCATAATTTAAGCATTACTGAGGAAAAGGTGGGATCTGTCCTGACTGCAGTAGAAGCAAGAGGAAGAAGGAAGAAATCTTGAACTGAATATCTTATGGAATTTAAGGAAACTAAGGCGTTCTGAGAATTAATTGACATGATATGGCTCAGCAGTGATCTGTACCCCTGACATGCAAAGGCTGTTTATCAGAGAAATAATGTCAAGGTCTCAGGTTTGATAATAGTTGATTTTAAAGCCTGGCAGCTGAGCTTATATTTGGTTCTGGGTATCAAACACTGGTGACTTGTGGTTGGGCTAGTTCACTGCTTGCAACTCATTCTCGGCTGAGTCTCAGAGCCTGTATAATTATCATTAATCATCAGAGCATCTTAACATAAAGAAACATTTGCAATAAATTATACCTTGTTCCATAACGCAAGATAGCAATAGGTACAATTATCAAATGGCAACAATTACAACAAGCAGGAGCCAGGTACGTTATGTCTCTCTCTATCAGGACATCATTCCAGATGAACTGTTTCTCTACCCAAAGACTGTGTGTCATCATCAAGTTGGATGGTGTTAATGCAACTTCAACACTAACTCTTCCAGAACAACCAGCTTGTGCAACAAAACTTAAAGGACATGAAGGGACAAAGAAGTCATGAAAAGTGAAGATAACCTTCAAAACGGGACATTTTGGGGAATTTTTTTTCCCTTCTGGAGGTGTCAAGAGAGGTGTCATAGAATCACAGAATCCCTACAGTGTGGAAGCAGGCTATTTGACACAACAAGTCCACACCAACCCTTTAAACAGCATCCAGATCCAACCCCTACCTTATCCCTGTAACTGTGCGTTTGCTATAGCTAATCAACCTATCCTGCAGATCCCTGGACACCATGGCAAGTCAGCATGGCCAATCCACTTGACCTGTCAGGAAAGGGAAATAATCGGGTGACAATACTCTGCAGAGAAAATACTTTGCAGAGAATACTCTGCAAACTGGATTTGCAATTAATTGCTGAGTAGAAAGTTCCATGGATGACTTTCGCAACTTGCTAGCAATGAAGGCCCTTAGATGGTCAATTAATGGCCACTTAAGGGCCTCAACTCACCACTTTCACAATCACCTGTCTCCCTGATAGGTAAGAACATCAGTTAATTTCCGAATTTGGAATCCAGGGTGATCTGTCTGCTAAGTCTGGGGGTGGGGTGGTAGGCCTCCAATTCCCCAGCCTGGGAGCAATTAGATGCATGGATGATGGGGAAGAGAGTGGGTCTCCGAATCACCAGATCCCCCTCTATCCATGATGTGACGGGAAAAAAAGACTTAACCTTTCGTCATTGGATGGCCTCCAGACTAGGCTTTGACGGGCAGCCTGCAGTTGTTTGGCAGCTTCTGGTGACCCTGGGTGTCAGTTTCAGGGTGCCTGATAGAGCGAGATGCTCACCTATAGGCTGCCTCTCAGCTCTTAATAAGCTCATAGCGGTGTGATAAACTGAGTTACGTTAGTGGTTGGGGTGGCATGTGTGTTGCTACATAACATACTTGGCCACATACTTAGAAGAAAAAGGGAAGATCTTAGTCTTTGTTGGCTTCCCTTGAGCTGCAAAGCTTTGAGACTACATTTTAAATTCAAACATCAGCTATGTATTGATGGGTCAACGCACTTTGTGAGCACTCATATGCTTTTTTTTTGGATCTGTCACTAATTTAATATATTCCTATTATTAAATGCCCTTGAATCGCATTTCACGAGAGTACGAGAGACTTTAGTATCCTCTGTATCTTCTGTATCCACTCAGCTGTAGGCTGTTTTCCTAGATCAGGTATCACAACATTTGCATCATAGGATTGTCTGTCATAACAATTCCTATTGGTCCTTTGACATGGATGTCAATGCAGGAACAGTGTGAAAGGGGAAGAAGTGCCCAAAACTCAGAGAGGATGTCCCACTGATGGGTTCATTCAAAACTGGGGTCTTTAATTGTTCTGCATTGGAAATGAAGGGAAGACAGAATAGGTCACTATTCCATGACAGGCATCTCAGTATCATTGCTGTTACTTCCTGAAGCTTATGGCAACCTTCCCTTCAGCGACCTTTACGTAGGTAGACACAAAGAAAATTGGGCAGGATGGAGGAGGCACTTGGAAGAAGTTTGGGTCCTGTCTTGCTGCAACTGTGCCATGTCCATCATTTTGAGGACCCTGGAGATAGCTCATTCAACATGTATTATTGAATATGGCTTAGAAGGATCTATAGCGCAAATGTTGTTATGAGCATGAAAAGAATCATCTTCCTGGTGAAATGTATTTGAATCTCTGCTTCCAGGGTAAAAAAGAACAGCTACAGGACATTTACTTTGTGAAATGGAAATGCCAAAGCCAGGTTTCCCCTGAGAAGGTCAATCTGTACTCTGTGCTACTGACAGAGGTGCATTTGGAAACTGTTTTCCATTTAATTTTGCAGTCCAATCATTCACCAACCAATTAAATTGTGGAATGCTATTCGAGACCCCCTTCAAAGGAGTTGTTTATTCTCAACACTTTTCTGTAAGTTCAATGCTACTGGAAAAGAAATATGGTAGAAATGTGGGAGATGGAGGAAAATAATATGACAAGACATTGCAAAAAACTGTGCCCCACAGGAAAAAGAGTTAACACAGGGACTGAAATGCTTTGAATGCTGATGTGGGTTTTACTGGCAGAGGGAATATTTGCTGTCCATCCCTAATTGCTCTTGAGTAGTCAAGCATTAACTCTCCTTTGGAATAAATGACAAGTTTAGTGGCAACTTTTCTAACAGCGTTTGAAAAAATATCCATCAGCAGGCAGGTGGACATGTTTTGAGAGAAATGGGAAGCTCTGGAAGCAGCACTCACTTCAAGAATATTTAGTTTGACAGGTGCTCTGACCTTTTATGTTCAGTTGACGCTTTAGCTTTAGTCCAGGCTTCATTTATCTGAACATATTGCTTGATTCAAAACGAGATGTGCTGCAAATCGAGCAAGTATATGACATGCAATGTTTCCAGCATTGGGGCTTTATATCGGTTTTTATTACATTGTAGGTAATATGTAACTCCTATGCACGATTAACCCTTTCACTAGATTTTGTAATTGGAAACCACTTAAATAACTAGCTATAACGTTGAAAAATTGGCCCCATCAATCTGAATTCTTAGGAAAAATCTGTCGCTTTTCAATATGTAAGGTTTCAGGTTCAAAAGTAGGGTAGAATGCCTGCTATTTATGATATAATCTATTAGAAGGAGATTATAGCTTTCCATTATCAGTTTGCTTGCACCAGGAACTCAAACAATTTCCACCAGTCGTTTGAGGCAGGATACCTCCTAGTCCAAAAAATAACCTCGCTCACTATTACCCTGGCCGTCCTGTTCTCTCCACAATGGAAACCCCTGACTACTCTCTCAATACTTTCCGAATTATCTTGCTGCTGCTCAGTGTTGTGCCAGCCTGAATCTGCCAAACAACCTTTCAATGCCTAAACATCAAAGTATCTCTGGACTCTTTGCTGGAGGAATGGGCTGGCTCTTAGCGTAACTCAATAGTTCAAATCAATCTTGCCGGGTTCAGCCAATATTTGAGTGTCGTGTCTTCCAGTATCCTCGGAAATTCCGTGCACTTAACACATTTAGTCTTGAGGCTGTTGCGCACTTGTAACAGTCCAGCTGCCATACGTAATCACCAATGCATGTTCTCTTAAATAACAGATGGTGAGGGTTAGATCTAAGCTTCACGATTTCAAGACCTTTAGTGGTCTCCAAATGATTTCACAAAATCACAAGCAAGACAGGGATCCCCATGCAAAGGGCATAATCTCTGCCTGAAGAGATGGGCAGGCCACTTAAGTAGGAGTGGAGAAGTTCTGAAGCCCCACCATATTCTTGCCTTCACCAAATTAAGTTCAGGGGAGGAAGGTCCTTGGTCAACCATCCTATCCTAACACCAACAGTGGCCCTTAGGTGACCCATAAGGCTGACATAAGGGCCTCAGAGAACCAGCACTAAGACTAATGCAGAAAGAGGGTCTGTCATCGGCTCATATTGTCACAGAGCATGGAAACAGATCCTTCGGTCCAACCAGTCCATGCTGACCATAATCCCAAACTAAACTAGTTCCACCTGCCTGTCCTTGACTCATATCCTTCCAAACATTTCTTATTCATGTACTTATCCAAATATCTTTTAAACGTTGCAAATGTACCCACACACACCACTTCCTCTGGAAGTTCATTCCACGTACAAACCACTCTGTGTGTAGAAACATTGCCCCTCATTCCTTTTTAATCTTTCTCCTCTCACTTTAAAATATGCCCCTTAGTCTTGAAATCCCCAACACTAAGGAAAAGACAGCTGCCATTCGTTTTATGTATACCACTCATGAATTTATAAACCTTTATAAGATCAGCCCTCAGTCTCCTATGCTCCAGTGAAAGAAGTCCCAGCTTATCAAGTCTCTCTTCATAACTCAAACACTCCAGTCCTGGCAACATCCCGGTAAATCTTTCCTGAACCTTCTCCAGTTTGATAATATCCTTCCTATAACTGGGTGACAAGAACTGGACACAGTACTCCAGAAGACGTCCTGTACAACCTGAACATGACTTTCCAACTCTTACATTTAAAAGTCTGTCACTGTGTCTCCTGCCTGATAGACCACCTGTGCTTGTCATGTAGGATGTAGGAGTGGGGGGAATGGGAGCTTCAGTTTGTGGATCAAAGGCACTCAAGGCCTTATTGAGAGACCTAACTGATGGCAGAGGAGTGTCTAAAAAGAGCCACATCTCAGAGTTCACTTCTGAACCTCCACCTACTTTTTCTCACAACCTGTATCATCCAGAAGCCACCATCCCCCTCTGTCACCCAACAAGCAAATCACGGCCTTTACATCTTAATCATCCTTGATCTTTTTTTAAAATTGTATTCATTTTGTGGGATGTGGGTGTCTCTGCATTTATTGCTCATCCCTAGTTGCTGTTGAGAAGGTGGTGGTGATCAGTCTTCTTGAACCACTGCAGTCAACCTGCTGTGGGTTGACCAGGATTTTGACCCAGCGACAGTGAAGAAATGGTGATATATTTCCAAGTCAGGATAGTGAGTGGCTTGGAGGGGAACGCGAAGGTAGCGGTAATCCCATATGTCTGCTGTCCCCAATATAGTCCTGGGTGTCCTTCAAGCAGCAGTCATTTCATACTCTATGGAATTGCCTGTGATTGGCCAGTTGCTTTGTTGGGGATCTTGCTTCAAGACAAAAGGTGACAGTGGTCCCACCAATGAATGATTGGAATTACACTGGCACACATTGCTTTAAAGAGTAAGTATGGATGGGTCTGTCACTGGCTGGCAAGACCCCTCCTCTGAAGGATATTTTATCTGGAATATTTGAGCAGTGACCGTAACGGATTGCCAGGCTACTATTTGATCTTCAATATATGCTCCTAATTCAAACCTAGCTGTGGCAATTAACATGGAAGATCCTGGTATACATAAAAAGAAGCTGGCCACCTCTAAGACTGGAATTATGGTCGGCATGGACTGGATTGGACCAAAGGGTCTGTTTCCATGCTGTATGATTCTATGACTCTATGACTCTAAGTGGAAATGTTCAATTTAATCTATATTTTTGTGAATGTCAATTTTCAAATGAAATCAGGTTATTGGTTTTTGTTGCAAAATGTAAACAAAAGACACTTACCTCTTCTTCCATCTCTTTTCGGTCTATTTAAATCTTCATGCTCTCCTGCCCAGTTGTATTCCACTGGCATAGAAATAGGCCTTAGTTTACCTAAAAAAGAGCAATTAGAATAATTTTCCAATTTTTGTACTTCAGATTACACTGCTCTTGCTTGCTTGCAGTTTGTCTTTTGAGTTTTCAAAGCTGTCTAATATTCATACACTGTTCAGAGGTTTTATTTAAAAAGTTGATTTATCGAAATGTTGAGATTGAGGGTGGCAGATTGCAATGAATATTGAATGTGGTGCCATACTCCAGCAACTCATAATTGCTTTGGAGAAGCCATTCAGTCTGTTTGTGATGTTTGTCAGAAACCACTCTACTCATCAGAATTTCTAGATATTGCAGAATTTAATTAAAAAGGATAACACCCTGCCACTCGTCTTCACTCCACACCTGTCAGTTTTGAATAGTTAATTTGTACAAATGCTCAAGGGAAACATAATCAGATGCTGTGAACTAAATTATCAGATTTAACTGCATCATGTCTTATCAGCAATTATTTTTCTTTCACATGAGAAATTAGTTGCTTAAGCAAATAGTAGTCAGGTAGAACATCATTTGGAACTAGAGAAAGACAGCTTATGTGAACCATGAAATTACAGGTTAATTCCCACATTCAAACTCCAATTCAATGCTGAATACCACTTATACTTTGATCAACTTGCAGAACCTGCACGTTTCTCTAAATTTGTAGGTTACATTTCTTAATATCTGTTAACCCGAATCTGCTGGCACATTTGGTAGTCCTGGCTATTTCAGTACTGAATTACAAAATTCAGGCAAGCAGTGCTGTGACTGTGCCTATGGTATGGTCTGCTCAATACCAGGCAGTTTCCTTCCTTAAAGGACATTAGTGAATCAGGCGGATTTTTCCAACAATCGACAATGGATTCATGGTCATCATTAGACTCTCAATTCCAGAAGTTTCTTTTATTGAATTCAAATTACAAATTCAAATGCTCAGGCTTGAGTTGCGAGATCTATTTGAAGTCTGTCTCATTTCGCATGGTGATAGTGCCACACAACACAATGGAGGGTATTCTCAATGTGAAGACGGGACTTTGCCTCCACAATGGTCACTCTTACTGATACTGGCATGGACAGGTATATCTGCAGCTAGCAAATTGATAAGGATGAGGTCATAGGTGATGGAATTAAAAAGCTACTGAAAACCATGAAACCATTGTTGATTCTCGGAAAAACTCACCCGGTTCACAAATGTCCTTCAGGGACAGAAATCTGCCTTCCTCACCTGGTCTGGTCTACATGTGACTCCAGACTCACAGCAATGTGGTTGACTCCAAGCTGCCCTCTGAAATAGACTAGCAAGCCAGTCAGTTGTATCAATCGCGACAAAGTTTCAACAAAGAATTAAAATTGGACTGACCCAGGCATTAGAATGGCAACAAAACAGCCCTGTCAACCCTGCAAAGTCCTCTGGGGGCTCGTGTCAAAACTGGTAGAGCTGTCTCACAGACTAGACTAGCAACAGCCTGACACAATCATACTCATATAATCATACCTTACAGACAATGACCCAGACACCATCATTACCATCTCTGAATATGTCCTGTCCCAGCGGCCAGACAGACCCAGCAGAAGTGTTGGGGCAGTGGTTTACAGTTGGGAGGGAGTTGTCCTGGGAGTCTTCAATATTGACTCCAAACCCCATGAAGTCTCATGGCATCAGGTTAAATTGGGCAAGGAAACCTCCTGCTGATTACCACATACCATCTTCCCTCAGCTGATCAATCATCACTCCTTCATTTTGAACAACACTTGGAGGAAGTATTGAAGGTGGCAAGGGCATAAAATGTACTGTGGGAGGGGGATTTCAATGTCCATCACCAAGAGTGGCTCAGCAGCAGGATTACTGATTGAACTGGTTGGCTCCTAAAGGACGTAGCTGCTGGACTGGGTCTGTAGCAGGCGGTGAGGAAACCAACAAGGAAAAATATACTTGACCTCATGCTTACCAATCTGCTGGCTGCAGATGCATCTGTCCATGATCCTATTGGTGAGAGTGACCACTGCGCAGTCCTTCTGGAGAAGAAGTCACGTCTTTGGATTGAGAATACCCTCCACCACTATCATTATGCTAAATGAGACAGACTTCAAACCGATCTAGCAACTCAAGTCTGAGCATCCATGAGGCACTATGGGCCATGTGCAGTGTCAGAATTGTACTCCAGCACAATCTGCAACCTCATGGTCCAGCATATTCCCCCAATCAACCATTATCATCAAGCAAGGGGATCATGTTTGGCACAATGTGTCCAAAGGACCCGTTCCTGCGCTGTACAGTTCTATTCCATGTTCAATGGTAATCCTACTTCAATGAGAGAACAGGAGGGCATGCCAGGGGCAGTACCAGCTGTACCTGAAAATGAGGTGTCAGCTTGGTGAAGCTACCAAACAGGACTACTTGCATGTCAGACAGCATAAGCAGCAAGAGATAGACAGAGCTAAGTGATCCCACAACCAAAAGATCAGATCTAAGCTTTGCAGTCCCGCAACAACCGATCATGAATGGTGGTGGACACTTAGGCAACTCACTGGACAAGGAGGCTTCACAAGTATCCCCATCTTCAATGATGCAAGAAGCTAGCACATCAATGTAAAAAATAAGGCTGAAGCATTTGATGCAATCTTCAGTCAGAAGTGCTGAGTGGATGATCCATCTCACCCTCCACCACTGGTCCCCAGCATTCCAGATGCCAGGCTTCAGCCAGTTCAACCCATTCCATGTGATACTAAGAAACAATCGGAGGCACTGGATACGACAAAGGCTATGGGCCCTGACAACATGCTGGCAATAGTACTGAAGGCCTGTGCTCCAGAACCAGTGAAGCTGTTCCAGTACAGTTACAACACAGGCATCTACCTGACAGTATGGAAAATTACCCTGGTATGTCCTGGACACAAAGAAGGAAGACAAATCCACTTCAGCCAATGGCCACCCAATCAGTCTCTTCTCGATCATTAGGAAAGTTAAATTTGAATTTGAATTAGGTTTATTGTCACATGTACTCACATGAGTACAGTGATAAAATTACAAGTTGTCACTTATAGCAGCATGTTAGGTATAAAGGTACCCAGGCACAGGATCATGGCACAAAGCAGAAAGATAAAGCAAAGTGAAAAGCTGAAACATTACAGCCCTTCTTGCTAAAAAGTACATAAAACAAAGAACCACAATTAACAATTCAACACCACAGTCTGTAAGCACCTGGCAATGCGAGGCCCGCACTCCTCCCAAGGTCTCAACCCGCCCCGCTTCAGGCTTCAGGCTGTCCCAGACCGCCC